>CM067078.1:1029888-2229888 GCA_033980235.1 Diadema setosum | reverse complement strand
TTGGTGATTGATAAGGTGAAAGAACCCTTCAGATACTCTTCATTAATTCTTGATGCTTTCACCTCTACGAGAAGAAATCTGTGCATGACAACATAACCATCGGGTACTCTAGTTCATCAGTAACAGAGGGTGTTTGAAAGAACATAATGATTACCGCCCACTGTTGTCGGATCACTTGGAATCCTGTCATCCTTTACACACGAGTCTATCAAAGAGCAATATTTAAAAACCGAGATTGAAATATTGGAAGAAAAATAGCAGAGCTTGTATACTAGGTCACAGTAAGACGAAATCAGGAAATTTATGTTTAAGGTCATTCATTTAGGCTGATTCACTGCAAGTTTGTTTGTGTGTATGAGATTTTTTTTTCATTATTGCCAAACACTACTTCCTAAACTTATGTATGTATGTATGTATGTATGTATGTATGTATGTATGTATGTATGTAATGATATATATAAACGCTTGTCATACATTATTTATTCCAACAATTATGGTTAACATACATAAACATATACGTACAAGTTATGTATGTATGTATGTTTGTATGCATGTTTGTATGTATAGGTTAATATTGATATGAGAAAACACTAATCCGTGAGTCTATAAGTACAGTCATTGTATGTGACAGTGATTACCTTCTTGATAAATGTGATGTTGTGATATTTCTATACGTTCGATATTGCACTCACTTATTTTCATTTATTCTCATTTGCATCACCAGCCCCTTCACGACCGATAGCAGTAGTTAATCCTGTTCGTCCTATATTATGATGAAAGACACGACAACTTTAATTAGTAAATCCCAGCAAACAGACACGAGGTAATATGGCACAAACATCCACGTGTAAACACAGACTTAACACACACACACCTTACACGCGTACACCTTGATAACAGACGCACGCACACAACATGGCCACGTACATCAACCCCCATGTCTTTAACGGTTCAAATGCAAACGTACGCACAAACACACAGACGCAGACGTACACACACTTATATTATCATCACAGTTAAAGCATTTAAATAATTATCCATGCATGGGAAGCTGTACATATAGGTAATCACCAGTGTAAGGCTTGTTGAGATATACCTAGGAATAGGAATGTAACAAAAACAATAAAAGAAACAAACAGCCATGCTTATGAAGAACCACCCCACAGTAGTTTGTGCTGCTAGAGAAAAAAATCCACTTTTTTTTATTACTACCCCCCCCCCCCACATTTTTTTTTTTTTTTTTCGGGAGTGATTTTGCCGGGAGCCACGCTTTACATTATGCAGACAACACACATGTTCTGCGGCAATTTTGGTCGAGGGGTTTCCAATAGGAAAAGGGGCAGCGTCTCACGCGTTGGAGTGGGGATAGCTGAGGCGTCAGGCGACCACTTGGAGTCCACACCAAATGTGATGAAATCATTGCGATGGTAAATCTTACACCCGTCCTCCGGCGTCTGTTTTTGTAAGCCATTAATTCTGCCGGCAGCTAAAAAGCCAGGGAAAAAATATGATAGCTAAGAGATTGAAAGAAAAAGAGAAAGAGAGAGAGAGAGAGAGAGAGAGAGGGAGAGAAGTATATATGAAGACCAGAAAGATGAAGGGTAAGAAGGAAGGGAGAGAGCGAATATTGAGGACAAGGGCATGGTAAGAACGTTGGAAATATAGAGAGAGGTTGTAGAACTGTAATTCGATGAGTAAAGCCCATCAAAACACGAGACAACGGAGTGATGGCCATGAAGGTACAATGAAGTACACAGGCAAGGGATGTATTGATGGGAAATGTTCTATATATTTCATGTGTTTATCTTTTTTACTTTTCTGGATGGTTCGGCGGCAATGAAGTATAAAAAACAAAATAATAAGATAATTGTAAAGACACGGTAATGTAAAGAAATATGTTTGAAAATTGATTGTAATATTCATATCAGAATTCTTCATTTCAGAATTCTTGATAGCACTTTACGGAAACGTTATTTCGAATAATTATGTGTAAGAAATAATTGTGACAATTAATCTTGAAATATTATTCCTACATGTCGATTGTATAAGTGAAAAAGAGGGCAGAAGATTAAGTTTAAGTGTCATTCAGCTTCCGTAAGCAAAATTACAATATTCGTAAAATAACTTCGTAATTCATACCATCAACAAAGGACTACTCAAAGAAGTGATTAGGGAGGTCATCATTTTTTTTTTAAGAGAAAAAGTCACACAGAAAAATTATTTGAAAGTTTGATTTCAGCTTGAGTACCGTTATCAGATTTCAATACTATTATTGATGTCAAAGCGATTAATTATGTTTAAAAGATGTTTCAAATATCAACGTCAAGAGCATGTGGTTTTCACTGCTAGAAATAGGAATAGCTGTTAAGGCAACATTGAGTTGTACTGAATTAAACTGAATTTATTTCCATACCAGGCATAACAAAAACAACAGCATTTAAATCCACTAACAACGAAGATACAAAATAAAATAATGATAGTGGAGGAGTCACAAAAGTCCCACAGCAGAGGCTAGTTCTTAGTGATCCTTAGATATAAGTAACACAGATTTTATTTAGAAGTATACATCATCAGTTAAAATCACGCTTGAAACATTAACATGAGTGACACCATTGCATGACTTAAAGAATCATCGCCACATCTTTTCGGCGATAATCCCGTATAGACATGACAGAAACTATTCTTTTTTTTTTCACTTCACATTCATAAAACATGGAAATTGTCTTACTTCTATCAAGGTTATTTGTCTCCGCTCTCATGCATCTATAATGTTAGAGGACAAGGTTAGATGTAAGATACCACGTGGAGTTTGGAAACCATGAAATATTCATACTGGAAGCATGGCAAAAGTGTGTACCTTATGTATTTCAATCTTCACTCAATTTCATTAACGAAGGCATATCGGATATAGCGTCCACCAGCTTTTCAATTACGCTTGTTACTGTATCAGAGCTGCCGATGAACGAGGCGATATAGCGGGGCAGAAAGCGAGGTGGGTTCGCTGAAAAGTGGAAGAGGGGTGGAATCAACATTCTTAACGTATCAAGATGAAGCAACAGTGTCCTGTGGTCCAGCGAGCGCATTATTAAACAATTCAGGGAAGAGAAAAATTCCAAATTATATAAATGGCTTTAATCTTTGGACGGACACTGAAAAACGCGGGCTGCGCAGCGAAGTGATGGATGTTGCGCGGTATTCAGACAAACTACCAATTAAGTTAAGAGGGGATTTTTGGCGCGCAAATGTGGAGTTGGTGGGTAGGTGAACAGACGGCACGGTGTATCATTGCAGATTGCGAGTTTTGCCCTAATAAGTAAAAAGGTCCCTTCAAAGCGGACCGCGCCTAAAGACCGACCATTCCTTTCATTTACGCATTGGTTCTTATTGTCTGATAGTGGCGCAGCATTATTGAAAGCCTTAAAAAAAAAGAACGTAAAAGAGAAGTCACTGTAGTTTGTTAAAAGAGTAATCTTTTAGCATGTTACGAGTAACGCTACACATAAATGCACGCGCGCACACACACACACACACACACACACACACACATTCTCTCCCGCGCTCACGGATTCTCTCCCTCCTCTCGTTCTGTCTGTATATCTCTGTCTTTCTGTCATCTTTTTTGTTCACTTTATTCTACCCCACCCCATCCCCCTTTTACTTCCTGTCCATGGGTCTGCGGTCATGTTAAACAGTTATGACTGCGATGAACTTCCCCCTTCATTTTATGCGGGGATGCAATCCGGGACGTGTCTCCTTTCTTTAACCAACCTCGTTTTCATCCCCTCCGAAGCTGAGGTGGTTTACAGGCATGTCGTTCAGAGCTCGTTCCATCTCTCTCCCTCTTCTCTTCTCCCCTCCCCCCCCCCCCCTGCCATTTCCTCCCCCTTCCCATTATCTTTTTTTACCCTCATGTATTTTGCCGGAGGGGTCGAGTTTCAATTGTAGGGGGGAAAATTACAAGATGATAGAGCTATAAAACTTCGAAACTCCTCAGGCTTAATGACTGCAAGGCAAACCGGGTCCTCGTACCGCCCTCGAGTCGAGACGTTTAAGCGTTCGCTCCGCGGCGACTAGCCCGGGAGCGAGAGGAGAGGGTGATACCCAACGATAACCATCGGCGAAACGCCATGTTCCTCTTTGAAAGGGGTCCGGCTGATCGTCGCAATTACGACCGCCTGGAGTGCAAACATGGTCGGTAGGACGACTGTGCCGAGTCAATCACGTCGAGAATGACTTACATATCATTTGATAAAGATCAATCATCCAACACATCCCCCACCCACGATCCCTGAAGACTTTTTTCTCCTTTTCTTCTTCTTGTCAAAAGACTGCTCGAACAAAAATATGGATGGAAACATGAAAATGTCAACGGCAGAGAATAGGCATTTTTGGCAGCCAAGTATCCATTCTTCTGATATTACTGTACTTAAAAAAAAAAGAGTAAACGAACATTTGTTACCATTCACCATCTATACTTCGAACGTTTTCTCACACTATAACCTAGACCAAACATTTATGAGCATATTTCCATATCATAGTTTTAATAACGTGATTCTTATAGAATTTATCATTCAATAACCTAAGTCTCGAAAATGACATTATCGGCTGAGATATTCAATGTCTGTTTGCAAGAGTAGCTACACAAGGGTTTCCTGCTACGGCTATGAGCAGAACTTTTTTCTTATTCTTCTTATTTCTTCTTAAAGTTTGCTTGAGTTGGAGCCTTTTGTTACGTCAAATGCAAACAGATGTAAGCAAAGATCTTGCCGTGACAGGGCATTTACCTTCACTCTTTGAACATTGGTTTGAATCGCCGGACAACCATATTTAAAATCATATCAAATAGGGCTATCAAGTATAGACGATATATGATCATTCTTTAGAGAAAGACTATACATGGATTTAGAAGGATGGTGGGGAGGGGGGGGGGGGAGGTTGCTGAGGGAGGGTAGGAAGTGGTGTATAGTCTCCATCCTGCCAAAATGACAGTCGGATATGACACTTTTTGACGATAACCCGGCGCGTACGATTTCAAGTAACTTGATCAGGATAAGGAAGTAAAATGACAGTCACCAAACATGAGCATCTTCTATTATATTTGCATTTCTCTCAAAGATCCCCATTTGCAGTGCGCCATTCTTTATTAGCTGTTCTCTTCACTTCAGACTGGAAGTACAGCTGTATGCTGTGCTGATCCTGGCTCTCCGTTGCTTTATATCTGCTTCGTGTGTCCACAAAAGTCTTCGTTACTATGTTAGTTTCTGCTGCTTTCTATGATCACTGGCGATTATGGACACCAGATCGATCTTTTTTGTTTCTATACACCCATCACCTTGTCACTTATTTGTTATCTTGTCCAACAACAGTATCGCATCACCTCCTTTTGTGATCGTTCATTGCTTGTTTCGATCTCTTTAACTCCGTATTTGCTTTTATCCTATACAGTCAGATATGCTGCAAGTGTTTTGTTTTGTTTTGTACATAAAAAGACAGAATACGAACGTGTCACAGAGTTACATGTTTTTGATAAAGTAACTCGTCGCCAAGAAAATAAAGGAACTGACAACAAATAAACACACAAAGAAACAAATAAACTGCGCAGCTACAGTCAAGGAGCAAATGTTTCCTTGTGTGTTTTTCTAATCGAGAATTGCTTGTTGCTTTGGAAGTCTAGAATTTCCAGCGGTACATTTTCCAGTTTGGTTCATAGACAGAGCAATGGCTTGGCTTTCGCTGATGAAGGAACGAAGGCTTCCAACAAACAAACAAACCAAAACAATAACGGGGTGAAGAAGCTGTCTAATATGTTAATTCTTATCGCACAGGTGGGATGGGTACCCGATTGATCAAGGAAGGTCCAGCGGGCATATAAGCCATCTAATCGCGCATGCCACAATAATCAAATAGACCCTTCACATTCTCGTCTGAGTCAATATATCCGTATCTAAGACTGTGAGGGAAATGGCGCAAATTGTTGTTTGTCCAGCTGATGAATCTGTGTTTGTCAGAGTGGAAAGGGACAAGTTTCATCAATTATGTGGGAACAAGGAGGAGACGAAATCCAAAGCAAATTGCTTGAGGGTCATCGGAATGTCTTACCATCCACAGTGCTCACTCTTCGTATCTCATGTTCCATCCCGGATTCTTTTCTCTTTCTGCATATCAATCCGTTTTCTTGACCACCTTAAGCCTAAAATCGGTTTACTTTTTCTATATATTTACTCACGATTCGTTTTGTTGTTGTTGTTTTTTTTCTGTAACCGTCACCAACAACCCTGACAAATGAAAATCAACATAATCTAAAATAAAAAGCGAAAATCGTTTGGTGGGATGAATGAGATGGAGCCATTGGTAGATGGGTGTTACCTGCTTACTTATTACGACAATGCGAACAGTGGGAGAATTGAGTCAATTTCTTCCAGAGTGCACTGTTAAATATGGGTGGACAAGAGGACCAAAGGATCCCATCGTTTCGGGTAGGGGGAGGAGGAGGAGGAGGTGAAGGAGGAGGAGGATGACGAGCAAGGTTTCTCTGAGAGGATTTCTTTCCAGACTTGCAAGGATTAGAGTGAAGTTATGGGTGAGCCGATTTGATGAAAATCATGACTGGCAAGTCGTTGAGAGGGAAATATATCTTAATGAAGCATTCCATCTCTTTTGTTCCATCCCTGAGCCCTCTAGTCCGCCTGTACCGACGGACCAAAGGGGTCATATGAATCGTGCGTTGGGAGTGATGCTCCAAAAATACTGGGGGCTATTTGTATCTCGGCCTTGCCTTTGTGCGTCTTTTGGAAACATAAAAAAAAAAACCTGCCACAATTACTTACCCAAAATTAAGATTTTTATTAACGCCATGTCACGCATACCTGCTGAGCCAGATAATTAAAAAGGCGCTGGCCATGTCTTTATCGCACTTTACTAAAGCTTGGTTGCAGAGTTTCACCACCGATAGAGGTCAATTACCCAATGCAGAATGCGTGACGATCATCTCAAGTAATATTTTCATATCTTATCTTGTTTTATAATTCATAGAAGGACCGACATTGTTTATCATAAAATGTAATAGTTTGGGTTCAAAATTGTCAATGGAAAATTTAGACTCGACTATCTCTTATTTTATTACAGTGTAGAAAAAAAAAAACACGATAATTGCAAAACTTCTTCAATTTACAGTATTGGACACCGTTTGCATGTATTCAATAATAAATTGCCAGCATTTTTTAATTTCCTGTCGCTGGAATTCATATGACAGTAAACATGCGCTTTGACATACTCAGTTTGACGTTACTATGCCCATCTAAAATCTCACAAAATACATAGACATCATGACATACATCATAATTATCAAGAAAGCCCTGAAAGCAGTATAGCTAAAAAAAAAACGAAACTGCCGATGAAGACAAGAATTATACCATTTCATTATGGGTGCAGGTATTGCATTTTAAGCTTTCAATCCATGTACAGATTAGAATGAGGCAATTGACGCCATGAAGTGCGCATGCGTGCCGTGCTCCTTCTGTGTCAGAAGACATAGAGCGGGAATCAGTCCGACAGGTAATTGGGCGCTGCCTCGCGTTGACACTTGGCACCGCAAACCTGTCATTAATGGTTGGGGAGCGTCGATAGAGCGGGAAAAGGAACAGTGTTGAAATGTCGGCTGGAATTAGACTACAGGGTATGGGGTTAAAAGCAACAGCGATGGAGGAAGGGGTAAAAAATGCTGGCGCAAAGAGAGCAAGAAATACAACATAATTATACATACATGTACAATCAATGAAGGGCAAGGAGAGAGAGAGAGAAAGACAGAGAGACGGACGGTCGGACAGAGAAAGGAAAGGAAAAAGAGGAGAGAAAATAGCTTCACCTGATTCGCTTCAACTTTAATTTAGCTCTCTCAGGGCTGAATATCGGGTTACATATTGTGGGTGTTGAAGACCGCAGCAAAATTCCCCCCTTAACTCGATCACCGCCAGTGGCTGTATCCCTCTAATGGCTGCCTTTAAGCAACATATCTGTGCCGAATCTAGCCTGCATTTCCTATCCAGGCTCCAAGCTTCTTTCTCCGTCTCCCAAAACCTTTATGCCTCTTTGGTCTTTCCTTTTTCCTTTTTTCCTTCTACTTTTACTTTTTATGCGAAGACGGGAATGCCTCTGCATCCCAAAGTTTTCCCCTTCCCCAATCTCTCATTATTTACATCCCGCTTTCCGCGACTCCCCCCCCCCCCACAACACCTCCCTAATTTTTGCATCGGTGAGTTTTCTGTGCCGTGGATCCGCTATGCCACGGGCGATGCCCCGCAATAAACTGTCCGTACGTTATTCCTCTCCCACCCTAGCTATACACCCTAGTTCTCCGGGGCTGGAACTTTGGAAACGGAATAAGCAGGATGGTAGGGGAAGGGCAGCCGTGTATTTGGGTTAGTAATAGCAAAATTCAGGCTGGAAGGAGCTAAAGAAATGAAAACTCGACAGCAAATTTACGTCAGATGAGGTTTATCACATGACGATGTAGATCTGAGCTTTTGTGTTTCTAACGCTGTCCACGTAGGGCAAATTATTCCGATGCTGCCATAGACAAACTTGACAAATATCGAGAGTTTGGCGTATGTGAGAAAGTCCCAATGTTTTTATTCAACACTTGAAAGACGCGGATAAGAGGGAAGACACGAAGGCTCGGCCAGGGACGCTATTTATTGATGTCAGATGAAGAGTATGGTGATCTGTATTAAGCGAGCGAAAATATGGAGAGGTTATTTTTGACAGGAAAAGGGCCTAAAGGGTAATTTGCGAGAGTACGGGATAGCACCGAGAACGTGTGAAGCTACGGAAAATCTAGGCGGGATAAGAAGAGTAAAGACCCGCAGGCAATATGCACGGTCATCTTCTCCCACGTCTAGCCTCTCCCCATCTCTCTCCCTCTCAACCTCTCTTTCTCTCCCTCTCTCTCCGTCTCTTCCTCTATCTCTCTCTTTCTATCTCTATCTGTCCTTATATCTATTACTTTCTGCCCGTTTGTCTGCATTATCCCTACAAAAGAATAAACAATGACAGAGTCAAACATATATTACCATGTTTATGATTACTAAGTTAGAAGATGGTAGTATTGAAGTAGATAGATAATGTTATCAATACTAAATAGATGAATAAATAGAGAGATAGGATAGATGAATGGATAGATGGGTAGACAGCTATATGAAAATATAAAAGAGAGAAAGGTATATTCATATGTATGTGTGTATGTATGATTGATAAATAGGAATTTGCTTGATTTTAATAATGAACTTCCTGACATTGCAGACTTAGCTACCAATCAAATGCAGAATACTCTTTTTTTACGTCCATACTCATCAGAATAGATTCTGCGTTTTGATGATGTACATGCATTTTTGTTTCAATGAATGTACTTAAAAAAACCTTTATCTAGTTACGCACAATGAAAACAATGTGTCGGGTGGGGGATGGGTGACGAGAAAACTCACCCTGGTTTTATTGTTGTTGTTGTTCAAATCTTAATTATAGACACAATTAAGGAAATATGCTCAGCTTGATTAGGTTTTTACACCAGTGTAGACAAGTGGACAAAACAGATACTCGTTAAAGAAGAAAAAGATGATGAAGAAGGAGAAGAAGAAGAAGGAGAAGGAGAAGAAGAAGAAGATAGATATATTATACATATATATATATATATATATATATATATATATATATATATATATATACATTTACTACCATGCCTACCTTAAATCAATACAGCAAACTTAAAAATACCTGAAATATACTCCATAATTGCTACACTTATACCAAAAAAAAAAAACAGTCACAAATATACAAACATGCGCCTCATGCACCGATGTCTGCTCTTTATATTTTAGACGATGATGGTAACACATCCTTGTTCAACCTGAGATCAGAAAAAGAAAAAAAAAATCACCACACACAGGTAGATCGTGTCAAACCTACAGACAAAAACAAGAACAGCAACGACAACTATAGATAAAAGACAGAGGATAGGACGATTAAGACAACGAGAGATATTGGCAGACTTTTTTTTCAACCATGAGTGGGGGAAAAAAGAAACAATTGAATTGAGAAGCCGGGAAGAAGGCATAGCATGATCAATGGGCAGCACAAGCCACGAAGTGATCCTCCCAAAGATTGCTGGAGGGCGAACCCGGACGGCACCCTCCCGACATTTCACGGGGAACACTCCCGGCTAATGGACTCGTCTTGTTCTGTCTCACCACAGCCGCTGTGGACAACCAAAGAAAGACAGAAAGAAAAAAAAAGAACCCGCGGGCAAAATCTTACGCTAAAAACACTACTACTTACGAAGCTGCTGAAATGAACCGTCGAAGTATAAGCCTCAGCATCGGAATAAATGGAAAGCGAAGAGACAAGGAGGTAAAAACGGAAATTTATCCAGAAGAGATGAGACAGCATGAAGGTAGAAAGAAAGAGTTTGAGAGGGACAGAAAATGGGAGACGGGGAGAGAAAGAAGAAGAAAGATAGGAGATAAACAGAGAGTAAAAATATATAGCCACAAACAGACAAGAGAGTAGACAAGAATTCAAGACCCGATGACTCTTTGGACTTCATTGGACAATGACTTTGGCGAAACGCCTACCTTCTTTATTCAGAAATACGATCAAGTGCGTGTCCTTTTCCATGCTATAGAGATACTGATAGATGTTATTTGAATATGAATATGAATATGAATATAAATATAAATATAAATTTAGATTTAAATCCATGTATAATTATAAATGCCAACGGAAATCTAGACATAAGTATAAAATGAATATATGCATATTATATCTATGTGCTCTAACAATCCTCCAACTGATTCTCGCTGTATGCATGCTGTTGCTGACATTGATATTATGGCTATTGCCACGCTGGTACGTGCGCTTTAACTACCAATCGTGACGTAGCCACCAGATCTCCAGGATCAAGCTCAGAAAGCGATAGTTGTTTGTTTGTTTGTTCGTTTGTTTGTTTGTAAATCTAGATCTCTTCATTCTATCTAAAGACCCCTCTAAATCTTTCTCTCTTTCAATTATTCAAAGTCCATCTGCCATAGTCTTCTCCGAGTACATATATTTACAGTCGTCTAAAGACTTTCGCAATGTTCTAAAATTGGTGTGGATATGCGTGCTTTCATAGCTATCAGGGCACTTTATTCGCCACTGACACGTGTGGTTAATTGGCTGTGCAGTCTGAACTTCATGTTTACTTGTGATGCAGAAATATGTCAAATATTCGTTCAATTGCCTTCAACGTTCATAAGCATGTCGATTTTTTTTTTTATGAATGGGATTTGTCAAATCATGGAGCCTTGTGTTAAATGTCATTTTAATAACTTTAAGTCAATAGCATTCATGTATCCATCATTCGCTTCAAAGTCAGGTAAAATCGTACGATCTGATCCGTAACCTCTAACCCAGTCTCCGATCATCGCCTTCAGTAATGTCTAAGAGGCGATAGTTTTGCCACGTACTACTACAACCACCTGCCTACATAACCACTGAAACCACTTGCCATCAAAATTCAAATGTATTTTCGCACGCGCGCGCCAATCCAGTTCTCCGAGCTTGAGCTCGCACTGAAATGGGATGAAACCAACTTTGCTCTAGTTCGCCATCTTAGGTAGATAGCGCGATGGGATGTCCGTGGGCCCCCAACACGTGCGCCACCAGGTTCGGGAGCATTGGACATGCAATCAGCTGTACACGTGGTGCGGCTTCATAACAATTAGCACTGACCCGGGTGCGCCTCGTTTACACGGGGCGTCCGTCCCCCTCGATCTTGCGCCAAGACGCGGAAGAGAGCTCATTTTCCATCAGTTAACCCCCCGCCCGCCAAGGTCTTCGAACGACTTCCGCTTTTCACTCCATTAGTATTAGCCGCTGACCAGTGGCACAGAGGAGGGTATGCATGGAAAATTACCCCGGATTCCCCAGTGTACCAAGGTTAAAGCGATGGTGGATTTAATACCGTGTTTAATACAGCAGAAGGGGGCATACAAAAGAGTAGCTTTTTTCTTTCCTTCCAAAATACACACTGCACACTCATTAAACAAAAAAAAAAAACTATAAGAGTTTCAAAATTCGCTTTTGCGAAACATTGTGTAAAGAATTGTTTTATTATGAAATAATGAAGAAAAACTTTAAATACCTGTATTCATATATGAAAATGTGTACTGTATGAATTTCATGATTTGGAGCAAAAACATATACATGAAGCTGTCAATACCTTTATCATCTCTGCTCGTTGTTTTTGACATGTATTTTCTTCAATGCAATTTAGTAAACACAAAATAATTAAGACAGGGTACAGTTATATCCAATGTACTGAAAAAGGAATGTCCCATATGTCATAGGTTCCTCCCTCACCAATGTATTCAGTATGGAGAGAGAGAGAATTTTGTGTGTACTATAATTTATATTTTTGGAAAGATGACCATCAATGACAGCTGCTCACAATACCTTCTCTCATATTATACAAAACGTCTCTTTAATAGGGAATTTTGTATGAGATTTGGCCTGTTCTTATCATTTTAACAAGTATAACAAAATAATGGTGTAGTAAAAAAGAATACTTGTCTAATGTTCTTTTTAGATGAACATTATTTATTCAAAGAATACAGCACAGTTTATAATACACCCTGATACTTAATAAACACACAGAACAATACACAATCTTCATTGGTTAAATAATCTCAGTGTGTTTGATGTAATCTTTGAAAATCATCAATTAGTAAGTCATTTGTAGAGCGTAATCCATATTTTGAATCTATGAAAATGTTTTAACCCTTGAAAATGCATAATACATTGTTTATAGATTGCTTATTGTACATTTTAAGATGTATTCAAAATATCGTTTTTATTCGTTGCACTTCGTCGCTCTTATTCTATTCTATTAATCACTGACTTCTCTTTTTAAAACAAAGGCGTTTTACTCGCAGTAGACTGAATGTATGCACTGATCATTTTCCGAAACAAAGACAGTTTTGGCCACTCCAAAAGAGCATGATTCAAAGATTTGTTTCAGAACAAAATGTACACAGGCTATCTAGTATAATTTTCCATTTGAAGAGAGAATACCAATATGGTGGTATACGATGTAAATTTGAAACCTAACATAGACACACGTTATATACTAATTGGAGATATAACAAACTGGTCTTGAATATCTTGATTGAAATGAAGTAAAATTTCGAACATTGTGGTATCTATTCATCAACACATTTTACATGCCAGAAAACACTGCTGAAAATTGTACATCATTTTGAATTTACACTATGATACCTTAACAACTGGTATTCACAGGTGATTTCTCCAAGAATTGTTCATTAACATAATTATTCTCTTTTCCTGCATAACAGCTGGTTTCTTTATCAGTTTTCCTGTCAGAGTCTGTAAAGTCAACATCACCACCATGACTACTGTCAGACTGTAACAGTTCTTTCCCAAAAGAAGAACCTCGTCCCCTTTAGTATACTTATCTCCTCTGAAATACATCTGTATGATAGACGCAAATCAGCATGTGATCTTGCCTCAGCTCCCAGCGTAAACAGTTATTAACATTCTTCTTTGAGATTAACAAATATAAAGGTCAACAGAGTCTTGAAAGTAAGTGTATCCTTTATACTATTGACATCAGTTGATTGTATTGCGTTGTTCTGTAGGGGCAAAAATATAATTCATAGAAAAAAAGAAGAGATAGTTATAAAAAACAAAGAAATTTAAGAATTATTTCTGGCGTCTATAAAGACCATGGACCTTCTCAGGGATGGGATTTTACATTTTTCAGAGTAGGTTTTATTTTCCAAATAGTGAGATGCGATTAGAGATAGTATCTGGGAGAAGTCAAACACTGTAATTAATTAAAGTCGAAATACAACATGTATACTCCTTTCTTGAGACTGAAATTATAGCTAATTCTTCAAGCCTATGATTTTCAGCTATCTAAACAGAATAATTAAGTTTGTTGGTTCTTACTTTATTGAACATTATTCAACAAGGTGAGATCGGATAAACTTAATAATTCAGATATTATAAAAAAAAAAGATGCAACAATATTGCACACACACACACACACACACACAAACTTAAATATTCCTCAACGACTACAAAGACAGTAAGAATGTCGTCTGAAGATGGATATGTTTGCATTATCGAAAGACACGCTGGATTTGTTTGACGACATTGATAGGAGTGTTACCATGGATACCAGTTTAAATTGTCGAATGGCACGAGGATCATAAACAAAGTCATGTGGCTTTGTTTGCTGACGTCATCATCTCAACTCCTTTTCTCTCTTCTATCCACTTCTCTATCATTTCCTTCTCCCCTTTTTTTATTCCATTGTGTCACCCCCCCCCCCCCATTTCTTCGCTCTTCGTTTGATTTGTAGCTAAGCATGCATGGGTAGCCTTCCCACGTGCCCATGTGTAGAATTTGTTTGCACGGAAATTGTAATGAGAAACGAATGGAGGTTGTGGCGAGCACTGAAGAGTTAAGTGACTTATTACCATAAAACGTACAGCAATCCCTAAAACACGCTCCCCTCTCCACGACTCTCGTGAGGTTTAAACCAGGGGAACTATTTAGTGTTTAATGCGACCCTCTCACCTCAGCCGCACCCCGCCACACCCCTCCCGTCCTCATCTTCTTTAAGCAGCAGAAAAGGGGAGAAGAAGGGGGGGGGGGGAGTTATCCTCTTGGAGCGGGCTAAGCTTCGAACGAGATTCTAAGTACGGTCTCGCTTGGGAGCTCGCGGACGTGACGCTCACGAACACACTCTGCACAGCTACAATAACACACAAGTCCGCTCTTTTCAGAATCCTTCTCTTGTTTCCATCCTTCTCTCCCCCTCTCTCCCATTCTCTCTCCCTCTCTCTCTCTTTCTCTCCCGCTTTCTCCCACCATCTCCCTCTCTTTCTCCTTCTCTCTTTTATATTTCGCTCTTTCTTCGATTTACTGTTTTTCTGTATTGATTGTCTTTTCTTTTCTTATACGTGTGTTTTTCTGTATGTCGGCAATTCTGACCTTCTCCGTCTGTATGCTTCTTTCTTTCTATTTTTTTTTCTCTACCTCTTCCCCTTTCTCATTCTATTTCACTCTCTTCCATTGCCGGCAAGAGTGGGGCATTCAAGAGCTGGATATATTTCTGCATGCAGAAGAGTCCCAAGCGAGGCAATGCGATCCTGACCAGAACAGCGATACGGATGTTTGGGTGCGCTACTCCCATAATGCGTTTGTTAAAAAAAAAAAAAAAAAAAAGGATGAAGGATAAAGGACAAAATGCCATGCCTGAATCACCCATTTTCCCCTACCAACGGTTTCTTGATTCGGTTAGGCATAGCGGCTGATTGTACGAGAGACGAAGAGGTAGGTGCTAAAGCAGTAAACCAAGTAGAAGAAGAAGAAGAAGAAGAAGAAGAAGAAGAAGAAGAAGAAGAAGAAGAAGAAGAAGAAGAAGAAGAAGAAGAAGAAGAGGAGGAGGAGGAGGAGGAGGAGGAGGAAGAAGATGAGAAGGAGGAAAAGGAGTACGAGGAGGAAAAGACGAGAAAGCAAAGGCAAAAAGAGTAATGATTGTTGAATTTAAATTTGTCTACCTTTCATATTGTTCCAAGCCTTCTCCACATTTTCTAAACCAGTTTTTTTTTTTTTTTGAATAACTTTATTGTTATGGTGACTATCAAGGAATCAATGCATCTAATAGATTATTGAAATGACTGAGATAAAGGAAGAAGAAACGCAATTTAATTCCGGTTTTATTTTTACCAACTTTGTTTTTATTTCATGAATTGAAGCCTAGAATGTCAAACTGTAAAAAATGAATATCGCCTTTCTGCACTGCATATCGAAATAATTGTCCTATTAATTTTAGAACAACAGGCAACTAGGTATGTCAAATCTAAGCGTGACATTATGATTTTTTAACGAAATTCTATGACAACTGAAAAGGAAACATCAGAGAGAAAAGCGGAGGCGTTGGAAATGAGGACCCTCTTGAAGAATGCAATGTTATACACATCACAAGATTCAATTTTCTGCAAACTTAGATATTTTTGGGTATTAAAGCCCTATATTCATTGTGATGTAATTTGTGCATTCAATTTCTGAAAAATACTTATATTTTTCTGCCGGAAATGGAAAAAAAATATACTGACTGACTGACTGACTGAGTGAATGAATGAATGAATACCATTCAGATAGAGAACATTCTGTTTCCGTCTTCAGCTTCTTGGCAATCCAAAAACATGTTTGATAAAAGATGGAATTTTCGTATGATAACAATGTATTTGTTTTTGTTTTTGTGTTTTTCTTTGTGCCGATGGAAATTTCGTCACCTAATTTGTCATCCCCTTGGCTCCATTGATTGATAACTGATATCATTTAGTCAATATTCGGACTGCATCAAAGTCAAATGTGTTATTATTTCACATTTTTGCCATACACCCACTTCTTCAGTTATATAAGTAAAGATGGAAATAATATTTACGAATTAACTTTAAGATTCTTCTGCTAACTTTCAAATGTTTGCGAAATATTGCACCGGTTTATCTTCAACAGTTGATAACTGAATACCTACCCTCCCGGAGCTTGCGGTCAAACAACAAATCACTTTTAATACCTCCTCCTATCAATACACAATCTTATGGTTCTAGAGTTTTTCAGTCAGCATCGCCTCAACTCTGGAACAGTTTACCTGAATGTTTGAAACAAACAGACTCACTAGACAAATTTAAATCCATGTTAAGAACCTATTTGTTTATTGAGTAGTTCTATGACTATGACTGATGTCTTACCGTCTCTGAAACTGTACCTTCTTCTTCTTTCTTCTTCTTCATTTTCTATTTTTTCTCGTAGCGCTTAGAGACATTTCATGTGATAATGTGATATATAAATGTTGTGAATTATTATTATCATCATTATTATTGATAATGATAGAGATAAATAATACAACATCCATTATACTAAAGGTGACGACCATTATATTGTTCATAATTACGTAAGTAAGAAGAAATGAAAGCCTGGAAGAAAAAGAAGAACATAACTGCAGACTGCAGACTACACACACACACACACACATCACTGCAACAACGGAAGTGGTTTATTCTTTATGTTCAACGTCGAAGAAACTTCCAAACTTAAGCATTACAGTTAAAACATGCTTTCGCTTACATATTCTAATCCTGTTGAGTATGAGATTTTTGTATTGTTATACGTGATGACATCATTAGATGTATTAGTGTCATTTTGTTAGGTATAACTGATAATATGCGGGGAGAATGATACTTTTTCTTTTCGGCTCGAAAAGAAAGTGCCCTAAATATTCCTCCTACTTACGCACTGTCAATGGCTTAACAAATTCATGAAACAAAGGGAATTATAACGAGGCCAATAATCAATCATTAAGTGATTACTCATTATACTTGTAGAGGAAAATGCATGAATTGCGGTAAACTTTATGTACCACCTGATATCCCCTCGGCCCCCTGCGTTGGCAATTAAAATATATTTGGGGCCGGAAATATATTTTACAAATTATGGGCAGATTCCACGTAATGTAGAAATGATTATATTATTCGTAACGTAAAGAGAAATGAGATAAAACAAAAACAAAGCTGAATAAGGAAAAAAATAACATAAAGAGAATACATGGACGCACATACCATAAATTGATTGCATTCGCTTGCTGATGGAAGATTCATGGTTGATATGAACAGCATGTCTTTCCGCTTTACAGAAATCAGTCCAACTAATGAGAAGGCATCATCCAAGGTATCGTTTACAACACTGACGTAAACATGGTCTGCAAAAAACAGATTGTAGGCCTACACGTTACGGTTCCTTAGAGTAATTGTCATTATAAGACAATCAAAATTCAATAATTCGTGTCTTTCCGTGTCACTTATGGTTTGGCTGATGCCGGCATTATGGGTTAGGGAAGGTGTTTTGAAAACAGCAACAACAACAATAGAAATAAAAGACAGCAAGAACAATTCCGGATGACTAGAGAAATCAACACATGAGAGTGAAAAATGCGCTCAGACAGTTCTTCGTGTGACCACCAGATGATGTCTACATTTGCCTTAATCGTTCAGCATCTGCATAAACGCCCATTGCCGGCACCATTTTCCAACAAGCCATTTCCTCAAGTTCACGGCGTTACGATTGCGGTGGAGAAACGGTGCCCCTATTTGGATAACAAAACAAAAACAAAAAACAAAAAAGACATCCCCCTTAAAAATTACGTCGTTTGCTACTGTAATGTCTCCCCGCGGACCTGTAAATTGTGTCTATTCCGCCTGCATACGCCCGCGCTGCGTTTGCGATCAGAAATCCGAGACCGTAACAGTAATGGAGGAACCATGCAAATCAAACGGCCCTGCTAACATGGTTCTGGGCAAAATTGATAGCATTTTATGCCGACATTTCACTTGGTACCTTGTCTAGGTCCTATTATCGCTTAGAGAACGTGTTAAAGAGACAATCTACCACCGGTCTATTTATTCAAATAGTTTCGCATTCGTGTAATAATAGTAGTCAAATGTTTCGGAGAAACTTTCTTAATGGCCTGTTGACGAGGCTTATATTCTTACAGTATGATTCCAGTATTAAAGCTATGTCGCCTGATATTCGAATAAAAAGGTGGGATTAAAGGGGAAGGCTAGTAACTGATCAGTGGGAATCAGTGGAAATGCTGGGAGATGATTGTTCCAATCCTTATGGGATTCATTCAACAGTTCATTGTATATCTATTGTTGTGTGAAAATGATTTGCTTCAGAACGGTCTCACATTCAAGTAATGTGCAGATTAATGCTCCGTCACTGACCAGGGACGCTAACCTGGAAGCATTAAACTGCACGTTACTTGAATATGAGACCATTCTGAAGCAAATCATTTTCACACAACAATAGATATACAATGAACTCTTGAATGAATCCCATAAGGATTGGAACAATCATCTCCCAGCATTTCCACTGATTACCACTGATCAGTTACTAGCCATCCCCTTTAAACAAACAGAAACCCACAAAAAGAACAGGAATGAGAGGCTGAAATCAGAGCAATTCTGGATCCTGATAAGTAATTATGTTTATATTTTTCGTCTTGTGTTTGTTTGGGTCATACTCGTGTGTGTCAATCTCTCCACAGTATTCCAGGTAGTGTGAGGATCAGTGCAAACACTACACCCACCGTTTTCATTATGACCAAAAAAAAAAAAGAAAAAAAATCAATGTTTCTTCTTTTGTTTCCTGTCGTGGACAGCTCGTAAAAAAAAAAGAAGATCAACAGCGCATACCATTTAGTATCGATATCACGAACGTAGCTTCGTTTATCTTTCAACACGTTCAATAGTCTTATAATCATTACTACCTGTTATCAATATCGCTACCTTGAACCACTCTACATCTTATTGTTATTGCCCTTACGAATATCATGATTATTGTAGTTATGTCGAATTGCTGCTCTTCTATCGTGAGATTGAGTTACAGGTGTAAAGCAAGTATAAGATAGATAACCAAGCTGCACAGATGTTATTACTTGTAATCAATCATGTCAATAGGAGGCGCCACGAATTCGTTTGACTAAAAAGGCGATGTAATCTGCGATGTACATTTTTACATGATGTATTAAAAAGGATCTTGTCGGCGATGACATTCATGTTAGTACAATAATTGAAAGTAATGTGTTGTGGTTCTTTTATTTACCTTCTTCTTTATCCATTTTTTTTTTGATCGCTTACTTGGTCGTGTACCACTACCCGAGTTGCTTCAAGCAGATTTCTCGTTTGTAGTATCGCATGCATGCTCAATCTTGATGTAGGCTCGATTGAAGGGACTGGTGCTGTAATGCATTAAAATTCAGATTGAGTAATTTGTGGTGGTGGTGATGGTGATGGTTGTTGTTGTTTTTGTTGCTTTTTAATCACTAAAGTTGGTCTCATAGGTCTCCATAAGACAGAAGAGTTGTTCACGTTTTAGTTAGCCCAGATGCACATTTTCTTGGACACAATAGACGATGTTTCAATCTGATTACTTTCCTTGATTTAGTTTGAAATTTGAGAGATTTCAAGGTGTTGACTGCTTTCAGGAAGATTTTAGAGAATTTTGCGTGGCATGACGCGAGATAATGATAAAATCCATCTTAGTTATATTTCTTTTATTTTTGTCTCACATTGTTTTACTGTTATTTTACATATAAATACAAAAGACATGATACTGGAATGAAAATTCAAGCATGCATACTACACACTGTTCAGTTGTCATCGCGTTGTCATATTGTACACCAACAATAAAAAATATAAAGATATATAACTATGTTTATAAGAAATGATAATATCACTTCGCAGTCTTTTTGTGCGTTACCACTCCATCCTGCTTCTCTGCCTCCGAATGACACTTGTTCCGTTTGGTGTTAAAGTCTTTGTCGCACTGAGTTTGAACCACATCATTAACTCCTATTTTTGAAGCTGTTGCTTCCAAATAAACAGTACTTAGTTCTTCAAATGAAGAAGAAGAAGAAGACGAAAAAAAAAAAGGGGGAAAAAGTGTCGCACGCTTAAGTGACTGTGAAGTGGTTCCTAGTGGCAGGGCCGAACCGCAAGGCTGAACAAAGGGGGAAGACCCGTACAATGTAGGGGCGTTATTTGCTCGTTCTCTAACTCCATCCTTTGTATGCTCAAATCCTTAATGGATTGTTTATTCGAATTCTTGAAAATAGTTTAAAGGGGAAGAGAGAAGAGAAGAAAAAAATCATTAAAATGTATGGTCTATATGTATCTAATACATCTGCGCCACTAACTTAAATAAGAAGCACAAAAAGATGTGCCAGGGGCGGTGGAAATGTCGATATAAAGGAGAGCTACAGGAGAAAAACTCCACGTGTGATTGTTCCGCAGGCTGTTTTTGTCGGCGTTTTAGTTCAAAATGCATTTGTTTAATTGTGCGACAGGCCCGGGACATTTTCTGCTCCAGAAACTCCAGTTAAATACCAGGGAAAAGGAAAAGGGGAGAAACCGAGGCAGGAGCTTTTCTTTTTCACTTTTTTTTTCTTCCGCTTCAAACACTACCTCAACAGCTCGACACAAAGGGAAAGAAAGCGCTCGATTTAATACTCAATCAAAATGTTCCATACTATGCATTATGCATTTATTGTTACTTTGCGAAATACGATTCCGACTTTTGAAAATTGTGGTTGGGTGGTAATGCAAAATTGTTGCCCGTGTTTGTCTTAATTTTTCCACTTCGATTCATAGCGGCTCCTTAGTCAAGGGAAAAAATGAAGAGCTATCTTTGTTTTTAGAAGAAACACCGATTACGATGTAGTAGATTATAGCACAATAAGGAAGTACAATGTACTTGCGTTTCAAAAAATATAATATAATGTGTTTTTTCCAAAGATTATATTGAATATCACAAAAATCAGTATCATCAAAATTCTGGCATAACTAGATCTAATATCAAATGTAAATTCGGGACATGTGATTGATATGAAGCTGATTATGAAAATTCCTAATTATCAATTATTAAAAAAAAACCAATCACAATCACTGGCGCCGTATCTATGAACAAGTGTATCCAAAATTATTACATCTAACGGATACTCGAACACACATCACTAATAATATTCATTGAATAATTTGATAGAAAACATGACAAGAAATAGATTCAATGATGGGATTCATTCTGTCTGGTATCCTGTGTATATACCTCATCCATCCGATAAATGGCATAGATTACAATATACTGCTAAGAGTTGTTCAAAGGTTTGTCTGTATGTATAGACCCCGGCGAAGATTGGAATCGTTCTCATAAATCTATTCCTCTCGCTATATTCATTTAAACCCCCAACGCCCTTCGAACAAAACTAATATATTTGCTTTTTTTTTTGTAACCAATGGGCCCATAACGACGTGTGCGACAATTATCTCATTATCACTAACAAAATATCAATCTAGAGGATTACCTCACAAAACAATTTTCTTTAGAATAGTTTTTTAATCGATCTAGAGAATTCTCATGTCACAAAACGCGACTGATCATTCTCAGGCACAAATTTAATCCACCGATCCCCATCTATGGAATATGTCAAAATTCAAAACATCAAAATTGTAAATGATGACTTTTGCTCTTTTACTCTGACACTACTTAAGCTGTAGTTGACGAAGCTGTTGACAAGAATTGCAGATCAAAGATACACCAGAAAACATTAAAAAATGTGCCTTCTTGATCAATTTAGGATCACTCGTATTCAATCATAAACACGTAGATATGAGCTTTTCAAATTTCATGAGAAATATGTTTCTAAGATAATGACTTACATTGTATAGGGTGGTTTTCCTTGCTCCAAGCTGCTTCTGTTTTGTTTACGCTCCTACCGTTCACACACAACATAAAGACCTAAGGAAAATTTCCGCTACCGACGGAGATGAAGATAGTAGTGACGTAACACGGTAATGAAACGAAGGTCATTTTCATCATCATATTTTTGTCAATACTCTCTATCTAAACACAATATTCTTAATACAAGATCATTGATGTTATCATGGATCTTATGCTTGTGTGTTTACACGGTTGTAAAAAGCGAGTCGTCGATGTTTCTTTCCGGGTTGCCACAAAGACGTACTAGTAAGTGATGAGATATGCAATGATCTTCTATTTTATAGATATGAACATGCTTTGGTTAATATGAGATGGACACACTACCCTTACATACACATTGCTGCGCTGAGGAAGAACGAAAGAGCAAGCCAAGGTTGTGTGTCTGCGATTTGTCTTACCTCTCTCTTCCCCCCTCAGTCTCTCGACCCGTTTTTCCGCAGAGACCCCAGATTGGCGCTGCCATAATGCAGACAGCGGGCAGCCGCTGTTCTCCCAGGCCGGTGTACCCGGCGCTCCGAAGGTGCTCTCTGCGATGCATGAGCCCTAATCATTTTAACACGAGGTATTTGCTGAAAATATCGTATATCACATTATATGTTGACATTGATACGTTAAACCCCTTTCACAGAGTTCTCATTCTTTTCTATCCTGTTTTTCTCCCACTTCTGCCCATTCCTTTCATCTTGCATCTAAATTTCTATCCCCTCTCGTCCATTTCTGTCCTAACTCGACCCGTCTAAAACATTCGATAAATATATTCTTGCTTGAACTTGGGGGGCAATGTTTTGTTTGCCCCACTTCATCTGTTGTGCACACAAAACCACGTACCAGAAGACGTTCAGGCTGTATGAGAGAGAAATTATTGCAAGGGGAGAAGAAGTTAGAGGAAAAAGGGCGTAGTTCAATTATAGCATGTATACCACTGGCAAATAAGCCACTGCTATGGAGGAGAGTGACTCTGTTTTGGGTATGATGGCTGTATGTGACACCGGAAACACGTCATGGTGTCAACATGTGGTTTTCATGTTATTTAAATCAATTCAATTTGAATTTAAATTTCATTTATGTTTTATTTTTGTTTTTGTTTTTATGAATACATAGAATACATTGGTACCAAATGCATACACACAGACACAGTTATTACATAATATACATAAATATACAATAGATACACAACAATGATAACGATACCAATATTAATGTAAAAAATGCATGACGTTGGAGGAACTATCGATATCATCAATTGGTCATAATGATGTTATCATGTCGTAGAAATTGACAACGCTTTATTAACATCTTGTTCAAAACAAATTTCAAAATATATGACATCTGAATAGATTATTCAAAATGTTCTAACGTTTCATATTCATTGTTTCATGGTTGTACTTTTTTTCAACAGTATTTATTGTGTTTGCAATAGTAACTTTTGATCTCCAAGATCATACGAATACAGTATTTTGGTCAAATATTATGTAAACTGCATCGTCAAATAACAAAAGGAAATGAGACAAAAATATTTGAACAAAAACTACAATATATCTGTTCCAGGTATACAGTTAATGGATGTTTACATCGCTGTATTAGAGGAGGAAGTTTTCTTCTTTTTTCATCTTTTTTTTTTCAGGCTGTCGTATCTTCAAGCTATAATATGCTTATTTGACGACAGTCTTCTGCATTCACACTCCCAATACATGCGCCATAATTAAGTCAGATCATTTGATTCACTACATCCCGAGTGGTTCCCAATTGTTTTCTTATTCTTTTCTTCAATCTGTTCACGTATATCTCAATTATGTCTGGATGCAGACATTGTATGACTTATTGTCTTGAAAATGAAAAGAAATTACTGCATCTTATTTGTTATAATATTCAGTGCAGACAATTCCCTATAAATTCATTTGAATTGAAAAAAATGAAGTTAATAGTTATACTCTATAGGATATCATTTAATATCTAAATTATTCTCCATTTGAATTGCTTTTCTCCATGTCGTCTGTATATTCCAACCTTACCTCATGAAAACTATGACTAATGCATTTCAAACATTATTTTTTTTAAACAAATAAATAGCCAAGACATGCTATGTCTATTTCCCTATTACTATGCGAACCTGGATTGCGTTTCTCTTTTTTAAGTTTACCTGGCAGTTGTTTGTGATAAGACAACGCATGTTGTGTTTTCATTTTTCTTCAATTAGTTTGATCTTAACACTTGTCAAACACAATCATTTCTCACACGTAGACTATTTTCATGATCATCATTCATCGGCTGAACAATCTCTATGATCTCACATGATACTGGACAAAGGGCATTTAAAACTCACCGCTCATCCTATTTTTCTCTACTACTAAATCCTCC
The DNA here is from genome assembly GCA_033980235.1 of Diadema setosum. Classification (NCBI taxonomy): domain Eukaryota; kingdom Metazoa; phylum Echinodermata; class Echinoidea; order Diadematoida; family Diadematidae; genus Diadema; species Diadema setosum. The sequence continues at coordinate 2,205,129 of CM067078.1, read as the reverse complement.
CCTTGCTGTCCTCTCTGATCACCTTGTCTGAGGCCTTGCCTCTGTTCCACATCACCCCACCCTACTGTCTCTCCCTCATTATCTTTCATTCATTCTCTTTTTCTCTGTCTGACTTTCTCCATCCATTTTTTTCTACTGCATTAAACGACAACAAAAGACAAAAAACAACAACAACAAAACGCAAAACCGAGCAAAACACACACACACACACACACACACACACACACACACACACACACATTGCAGCACTCATAATCACCTTACACCTTCATTTCCATGCAGAAAACATACTCCGGACAACATTCACACTCACACCCTCACGCCCACACACACGCACACACACATACCTCTCACAATGTACATGTCCACAAGCGCACACGTTTGTAACGACCACACGCACCCACGCACACACGCCCGAAAGCACACGCACGCATGCACGCACACACATTCAATCTCCTTCACACGGGAAGGCTTTGGCCGGTTTGAAGGGTCGTTTATCACTGCGTCTTCGCCCAAGTCGATCAACGGACCCGCGCGCCGCTCTGCACCGACAAAATGGCCACGGTGTTGAGTTACATACGGGCGAAACTGCATCTCACACTCGGCGCTCACCGCACGGCCCAGAGTAGCCCACCGCTGTAATGTTTTCCATTATGTAATAAAAGGCAATGCTATACGATTCGCCTGAGGTAAAAGAAATCATTTCCATCATTTTTCTGTCGCACCGCCAGGGAACCATCGGGCTTCGGAGGAAATTAATCCCTAAAACTAATTTAGCGTTCGTATTGTTCAGCTACCCGCTTAACGACTTTTTTGGGGGGTATGCCTGAGCTCAGAGCGCGTGTGTGTATGATATACAATAAAGCTGTCTATGTAAAGACACTACGTAAGTTCATACCCCCTTCTTTTCCGTTTTTTTCTCTCTGTTTCTGTTCTAGCTGCAACTTAGGTCATTAGCGCGCTCAATCTTCGCAGGAGACAAATCAATTGGCTATCAGGAGAAACAGGAGGCTCGAAAGCGGCAATTCATACCAAGCAAGCAAAGTTTTTTTGAGACAAAACAAAGAGTAATTCGAGGTCCTTCGTGTAATTTTGCGAACAATGCGTGCCCTGTGCCGGACATTGCACTGAACAAGCGGGGCAAAACGCGCGAATTTGTAACGCGCGTGCGTGCGTCGGGGTGACACCGAGTTCCGTTGAGTAGGACATACGAGCGCGGTGTTTATATTACACCAGTGAAGTCGCACAGGCATTATATTTGGTTGGAGGCAAATGTTTAAATACACAGCACAGCGTGCAGCGTTTCTTGTTAAATGAAGAAATATTGAGCAAGAGACACAAATAGAGAGAGAGAGAGAGAGAGAGAGAGAGAGAGATGGAGAGAGGTTACCTCCATAAGAACTGACTGTTACTGACTAAAAATTAATTTATCTTAAGAAGAAAAATGCAGCAGTCGTTATTTTGATAATTTCATTGATGAAATTACGTTTTCATAGTCCTCTTGTCATATATATTGACCGTACAGTAACAATAGCGTAAGCATCTCCTGCCTATTTTTAAACAATTTCTGTCAAATATAAGAAATGACGAAGTAGGGCCTAATAACTATTGATCATTATTGACAGGGTGACGAAATGAAAGACTGCAAAACAGCGCTTATTTTTTTCTTAATCATAATGTACATATCAAAGGTCCTCTAGAATAACAATTTTTGGCAGGGAGAAAAAAAAATGAAGAAAGCAGACTTTTTTCGTCTTATTTGTGGACAGTCCAAGGAGATTATTTTTCTTTCAGGTGCGAACGAACACACACACATATACCCACACGCACACACACATACAAACAAAAAATATAGCTGAAGGGAAATCAAGAAAGATGTCTGAAATGTGAGGAGACGGAGGGCTAAGGAAGAAGATGTCAAAAACATCCCTCCCTGTCACTCAGCCTTCGTCAACTTTGATCTCCCAAACCGAACGTCAACCCAAATGTATCTCCCCTTTCCCCACCTCCGAACCTCTTAGTCTTCCACTCCTTTCCTGCCATTCCTTCCTATTTTCTCTCCTCTATTTCCCTTCCATCACTCCGTCCCCTCTTTCTGTCTCTTCTTTCCTTTGTAAACTCTGGAAATGATTGATTCTTCGACGGTGCATTGGTATTCTTTGTGGCCAATTGTGATTATGCGCCCTAGAACCAGAAAAGCCCTGAGATGTGATGTAATATGTAACACTAGCAGTTGGGGGGCGGATCCTACCCCTGCCCCTCCCCGCTCGCCTACGGCAGCAACACACATTTCCTACGTCTACGGACGAAACTAAAGAGCGCCCGCAGGGTGAGCCTCACTCGACAAAATGCGACGAATGCGGCCTCAGTCGATGATTAGGGTGCGTCAAAAGATGATCATAAACACACACACACAGCCAAACATACACACGCACACACACACACAATGTCATCAAATCATTCGTGCTTTTCTTGAAAAAATAGCTTTCTCTTCATGATAATGATTACCCTGTGATATTATAAAAAAAAAAAACACGATGACTTCATGTCAGTTATTTTTCAAATAAATTCTCCTGAATGAAAAGAAAGAGAAGCTTTTAGAATTCATGTTGGAACAAAATTTGTGTTTTCTGAAGTATTCACCTTCTTCTTGTGACACCGTGTAGCAAACACAAACACACACACACACACAAACACACACACACACACACACACACATGCTCACACACATTTATCCATACTGATGGATGTAAGCTTACACGTATTCTGGCTAACATCAGCAGTATACTGTTTTGTTCTCTTTTTTACATTTGCGAGTTTTTGCTCTTCATTAAGCGAGCACATCCTTTTCAATCTGAAATGTCACTCGTCAAGAAGAAATGAAAATTACATTTTTTTTGCGATTTTTGTTTGTTTGCTGTCAGAAAAGGGTTCTTTCATGTTTGTAGTTTTTGTGTTGTTATTTGCCGCACCACTTTTCCAAATAATGCTTCCTTAGCTCAGGAATTAGGGCGTGTTGACTTTATTCATTCAAGTCTAATGTCTCCAGCAATATTGCTTAGTAACAGCCAGCAGATATCTTCACTGTGCAATGCTTGTATTTTTCCAAGCTCAGAGAAGCTTGCACTTGTCTGCTTTGTTATCTTTCTTTTTTCTTGCACCACTATAATTCACAGTTTATTTCTAAATGTATTGTTGAACAATGTTTGTTATGTAAAAAGGAAAGTCTAATTGTTACAGTTCAAAGACTGATATTGGTGTCTCTGATGTTGCTCACCAAAAAAAAAAAAGAAAAAAAAGACAATGACAAATAATCGAACTTGATTAAAGTGTAAATGACTGACTTAGGGACCGAGACAACAACAATCTATCAGCGCCAGAAGTGTTACAATGAATTATTTCGGAAGTAGTTTCAGTATTATAATAATATGTGTGTTTAGATATTCAGGTAGAGACGGCATAGTCTATCAAAAAAATTTAAGTCGGAAATGTTGGAGTTTCTTCTCATCCATTTAAACATTAGCGCTGAATGAATAAATCTATATGATTCTGTACTAATGTAGAGCATTTGGAGCCTTTGAATGTTTCTACAGATAAATTTGCAAAGGATAATTTACCAGTGTCTTTATTTATTAGTTATTATGTTCATCACATTTTGTACTGATTTCGTGACATTATTTGTATTCACAAACATTTCATTGTATCCTCAATTCGTTGGTGATGAAATAAATCAACTTGAATAATATACACATAGATTGTGCTATATGAGTGCTGTTTCATCATCATCATCATAATCATCATCATCATCATCATCATCATCATCATCATCATCATCATCACCATCATCACCATCATCAACATCATCATCATCATCATCATCATTATCATCACAAAGTCTGTCTGCAATTCTTCAATATTTAGTAACCTCAATCTTTAAACAAGGGGTCTGTAGATAACAAAATCAAACCAATCAAGCCTTTATAATCTTTGTTGGTCGGTTTTGGTATGCGGATGTTCCACCCATGCTAGGATAAATTTGAAGAACGTGATCGCATTGCTACGTCACCAGCAAGTATATTCAGCTTGTAGAGATTAATAAGTTCTTATCAATTTGCAACAAAATATGATTCTGTCACAACATATAGGTTTGTTAATAACTGGCCTCGTCCGCATCATTTCCATGTATTGCTAAAATACACGAAAAATTAAAATAAATCACTCTAGTGTATCTTTTTCCAATGACACTCCGATGCAAAGGAAAAGACACATGCAGCAACAACACCAACAAAGAATGTTATGGGTTTTGTCCTGCGATTTTTGATTTGAGTATTACGGGATTATTGAAATCTAAAAATAACATACTCACACATACACACATACACACACCAGTCTCTCATGTAGGCGAGCTCTCATTCTAAATCAATTGATCCCGAGATTTCGAATGATAAGAATGGCCTCTTGCGGTTAATCTCAGAGGCTTTAGGGGAGCACTGTCTCACAGCAGGTTCTTCCCATTTGATAGACATCTCTTCAACATACAGCACCCCTTCCCTCTCTCCCGCTCTCCTTCTTACACCTTCCCTTTTAATCCCGTTCGCTCTCAATACCAGTCTTTTCTGCACCTCCAGACCACTCTGCCTTCAAATTTTACTCCAATTCCCCATCCGTCTCCAATCACATTTTCTATCCTGCGCGAATCTAATTTATCAGTTTCTAATTTACTGCGTGATACCATGGTTTTTGTTTCATACTAACATTCATAAATCCCATATTTTGCTACCCCCGGGCGTCCAAAGCCGAAGAATAACAAGGGCCATGCCTACCCCTGAATAACCCTACACCTTGATGTTCGCCCGCCAGGCCCCCTGAGCGTTTCACGAGTTCGCCCAAATTTTAAAGGCTGGATCTCAATTTCGTCAGGAATATTTCATGAGATTAAAACCGCTCAGCGAATACAGCGCTGTCTGGTAAGGCGTATTAACATTAATCGTTACGTGCAAAACATGCGAACAATCTTTCTTTCTTTCTTTCTTTCTTTTTTCATTGTGAACGAAAGAGGGCAAAGGAGAAAAAGAGAACGACACATCGCGGAAGAAGGGAAGTGGAAAGAGGCAGGAAGAGAAATTTTCATCCTCTTTTTTTATGCTTTTGGATGTCATTTTTCGGAGAGAGAGAAAAAAAGGTTGCATGTTCGCCAAATCCCTTCAAAAATTGGTGGAGTAATGAGATGGGAGAAATGTCCGTCTTCCAAGAGTCATTCTGACATAGATTGAAGGGGTAATATAACTATCTCCTTGTTAACGGAAATTAAGGATTCCAGTAAGGATGTTAGGGCTCAACATGCGGATGGTGGAGGGGGGGAGGGGGTCGGCAAGATATGTGCTACGTGCTGAATTTCGTGAGTTGCGATAAGATGTATTTATATTTTGTTTCATCCATGTACATGTTTCTGCATTCTTACACGAGACTGGAAGAATATTATAATGTAATGTAATTCTTCGTGTGATAGGGGAGTCATTGTATTGATGATAATTACGATAACAATACAAGTAATAGTAGTGATGATGATGATGATGATGATGATGATAATAATGATAATAATAATAATAATAATAATAATAATAATAATAATAATAATAATAATAATAATAATAATAATAATAATAATATCAATGATAACAATCATGATCATAATAATAATGTATTATTAAGGATGATAAGAAAATACTTAGATTAGATATTTATAACAAATAAACCTATGCCATTACTGCTTCTTCTACTGCAAATATTTATGATGATAATGATGCGCAGGTAGTAATACTTGTTACAGAAACAGTGTAGAAGCTGTAGTTGTAGCAGTACTAGTCGAACACCGTGGTTGTGGTGGGAAAAGTAGTAGTGGTAGTATTCAGCAGTAGTACTATCATAAATAAAATAATTAATTAGCGGATTAGTCGTATCATATGGAGTAGACAAAAATAGAAAAATCCATACTGATCATTAGATTATGTTTCTGCAATGACTTTTCTTCATCTTCTTTTCATCGTTTACTTTGCTATGCTTGCGTCAATGATTACGTCATCAGCGTAGCATAATCATCGTCAGCTTCTTGGTTGATTATTGAACTGTATCTACACACCCTGCCCCCTAGATCCGTAAGTCATATGAGGAATAAAACGTGGCACACTGTGTCCTGTTAGCAATGTGTCAACAATTAATGGTAGCAATTCTAATCAATGAGATAGTGCACAACGGCTACGTCAGCTTAACAACTTGACGGTACTCTAAGAAAAGAATAATGATATTACCACCTTCACCAAAACCAACTTCTACGATCTGAGTACCTTTTCAATTAAAGATATGACTTAAGGTGCTTTCAACAGCTACTGCTAATACTATCACCACTACAACTTTAGTTTTCTTTCTTCCATCCTTTTCTTTTCTTTTTTTAATCCTGTTTCATGTACTACTTCCGCTACTAGAATTATTTTCACTTTTAATCCTGTTATTACTCCACTGGGTTTTACTCCTCTCTGATATTACTCCTTCTTGTGTCTTACTGACTGAGGATTTTTGACTCATAATTAGTAGTGAAATATCCTTTGGTCTTTTTTGTTTCTGTAATCTCTTTTAACGTTCAAACTAATGGAGGTCTGCTCACGATTACAGGTGAGTTAATGTATCACCGCATGATAGCGGCGTGACAAGGGAAAAGTTAAAGACGAGGAAACATTGAGACTCTGTCGGGGCGTATTCCCTGTCAATTATAGGCCATCACCTTAGTAAGAATCGGCCCTAGCATCTCAGCTGTGGCTTAATTACATCCAAAATCAAATGACTTTGAAATATTGAAAGGCGTAGTTGGGAGGGAACGCGAGGATGAAACTAAAGCAGGCATAGAAGTCACATCCAAACAGGCTTTTTTTTTTCTGCTTCTAGAAAGGATGTCAATACAGATAGCACAATTAACCTAGTTATCCCTACCCCCATCCCTCTCTTTCTTTTTGTCTTTCTATCTTTTTTATGTTTACCTCTTTATTCATCACTCTCTCTGTCTCTCCATTTTTGCTTCCATCCGGATTCTTTGTTTCTCATTACCAACTGCGAAGACTGATAAAAGGTCCAAGCTATTATTCCTGGGTTTGATAGCTTCAGCCGAAATGAGACATCAAACGCGCGCGCGCACGCCCTTAATTCTAATTGCCGCCGTAGAGTGTGTCGGAAGCGCGCGCGAGTGTCTCGACTCTCATGCGAGTCCTGAGGGGTGCGTTTCGCTCCTTCAACGGAGATAATGTGTTTAAGTTTTCTATCTTGACGTGGAGGCTCGAGACACGTCGCCTGGGGGAGAGTAGCTGGGTGTATTGTAACAATAAAACACAGTAAATTTACCCCGGAACAAGATTATTTTCTCTGAGCAAATGACCGCAAGTAAGCAAGTGTAATATTTCAAGCAGAGCCATCCCTCTGATGTGGCTGCAAGAAGTCAAAACGATTTGGTTAATCAAATTGGCCATACCCCTTTGAATATCTCCAAGACTAGGCAGACGATTTCGCCGTTCGAGGTGAGTCGCATCTGTAACGAATTCGCGCCTTCTTCTTTATTCTTAACGTTACGTATACGTATCATCGCTATCCCCAGGACAAAATCACCTCATCCCCCAACTTTTTTTTTTATTTCTTCTATAAGCGTGTATATTTGCTATTTTTTTCATAACCAGCAAACCATACAGGCTTAGTTTCGCCTAAATTGTATCAGAGAAACAAAATCGGCGCTACCCTAAGGAAAACTGGACACGTGAGCCTGGAAATTAAAAGCGAAATGAAACAAATTGCGCCTCGGATTACATACGGCGGATGACTGCTTAGTCTTGACGTCATCAGCCTCGTTTGGAGGACGCTTGCAACAATTGGAAGGTTTGATGGGAAGAAATGAAAATACGAAGATTACCATCACTATTATCAGACGTACTCACCTGGACCACCCCTCGTGGCATCCCAGTAACAACCAGGCGTAAGCACACGCAAAGCAGCTCGACTGTTTCTGTCTTTAAAAAAAAAAAAAAACACCGAAAAAACTGCAATTCTCACCATTCTCCTACGAGACATTGTTTATACCGAACTAGTGATTATGTTGCTCTTAAATGTGCTCTTCTGGACAGAAAAAGAACAGGGCAAGCAATAAATGAAGAATCTTTAGAAAATCAAAATTCTTTGCTTTGGTTAAAACTGTTTCCAAGAGACGGCATGATAAATTAGACGGGTCAGGTCTGATAAAAACGCCTTCGTGTCGATAACCTTTGATTCAAGACTTGCCCTGACAAAAACAAATATAAAAACAAACTCAAGCCAACAAAACAAACCAAAACACACACACACACACACACACACACACAAAACCAAACAGAATATGTAAACCTGTTTTGGAGGACGCCACCCTAAGAAGTGGCGGTAGCCTGTGTTTCTTAATTTGTAAGTCAGAGCATTCGGCAGCTAATTGGCAAGTCATCTCACCCCTACTAATCAAACAGGTGGGGATCGATCACGATCGATCAAGCGCAGAAACAATGAGCGCTTAATTATACGCCCTTACCTACCAACCACGCTGTTAATCGATTCAGTAGATTGGCAGCTGTCATCATTGATCGATACCACGGGCGAGTGGAAGGGAGTGAGCGGACTGGAGTAAGGGGGCGAAAGGAGTATTATGGGAGAACTGGAGCGGCCGGCGTCTTGGATGGCTAGAATTTGAGCTGGCGAAAAGGACGGACGTTGCCTGAGAGATAAATGTTGTCGCGAAAGATGATACACCGGTGGTGGGGTGAAGAAAAAAAGAAGGGAGGATTCCAGGCAGAAATTAGAAAAAAAAAAAAAGAAATCTGTCAAGCACTTTGACTGTTTCTCTTTCCTCTTGCCATTCGGTTTTCCACTTCAGTACAAATTCAGGATTACGATTGACCAAATCGACATTACTTTGAATATTTTTTTTGATATGTATTTGCAGGTCCCAACGTCTTCACTGATAATCATGAGAATATAAATCAATATATTAGAAAGAGCGAAATGATAACATTCATGGAAAACTGTAAAATAGTGGTAACCTTTCATCTACGGTAGATATAAACATATCAAATAATGTCTGACCCTTCACTCTCTTGGAATTCATGACATTCGAACATGATAATACTTTCGTTGTCTTATTATCCGGCATTCTGTCCTTGCAATGTCTTTCTTTGCAATTTACACAGGAAATACCAAACTCCATGCCTTCTTCCGAGAAGTAGATAAACAAACATACGCAATAGATGTTTACTGTCTTGGTGGTAGCTAACAAAATGCGTGCATTTCTTTGAAGCACAGAAGAGAAAAAAGCGGGAAGTTAAAGACGTGGAACCCTATGATAATATTCTTCTAACATCCACTAAGAATATCTGACTCGCCATTCATAATCATTGAAAGAGTAGCAGTTTTAAACGCATAAATGAATATTATGTATTGTGCTGCGCAGGGAAAATCAGAAACTAACGGACACAAATCACAACAGTGATTTCCAGACATGAATTTAAATCTTTAGTTTACATCAAATATATCGTGATATAATATGATATGATGTAGTATGATATGATATGATATGATATGATATGATATCATATCATATCACATCATATCATATCATATCATATCATATCATATCATAAAATTATATATTTTTTATGATATGATATAATATTTACGGATATATGCATAATATATTCATGTTGTATTTCTTCTATTCCATAAAACTTTCTAGGACTAGCTCGTGTATATGGCTGTACATAAATTGTAGAGTATGCATACACGTGTGTAGTAGAAGTTGTCTTCACACGTCGCCTTCAAGACATCCGAGACAAGGACACGGGGACTCGCGTGTGCCGGGCAGATCGTGGCTGGTAACAGCCATTGATTATCGCTCCAGCAGCGGGAGAGGGGATTGGGTTAGCCCTCACGATAGGCTTACGGCTCTCCGCCGCTCTCTGCCTTAAACTATATTCCCATCTACCACCCCTCCCCCTTTACCTTTATCCCTCTCTGTATGTTTCTCTCTCTCTCTCTCTCTCTCCTTCTCTGTCTCTCTCTATCTAAATACATACATTGTACAATCAATATATATATATATATATATATATATATATATAATATGATTTTATTTAGTTGTTCTGTATATGACACTACTTTACTATTTCTTATTTTTAGGTATATCATCAAACGCTATAACATACACGTACAACACAGCGTGGTTATTTCCTACAATTTCAACAGTTCTAATTACACATTTTCTGTATTATAATCACATGTGCTATAATATATAATGTAATATAATGGGATGATTTAAGCCAGACAAACTGATAGGTACCTAAAGAGATAAATGGGGAGATAGATTTTATCTCTCTCTCCTTCTCTCTCTCTTCCTCTTTCCCATTTGCTTTCATTACTAGATAATTGCACACAATAATTATGTACAAAGTCTTCTATTGGCATTTGTTCCATGTTTTCATTACGGCTTACACATCTTAAAACAGGACAAGCTTTTCTTTTGATTCCTTTTGTATTACTATTGCTGCAAGCAACATAAATGTCATGATTGTTATCAAGTTATTTCTATCTCTCTTATTACCACAATTGCTGCTGAAACTCGTAAGGCTATTTCTACTTCTACTGTCGTAGTGAGGAAAGTAATAGCCAACGCTATCATCATCAATCAAATGCCATTAGTTTTTCTTTCTTATACTGTAACCGCAAAGTGTTATTGTACCAATTAAATGTAACTTGTGTGCCCTTTATAACGTTGGCAGTTCGTTTATCATAATGCACATTATTAGAATCAATCCTATGATTACGTCATACTTTCGCTTTTAAAACACCTTTACAAGGCACAATGGGGAAATTCTTACATAGTTTCAGTAATGATACGCTTTGGTATGTGCTTTTGTATTTATTATCTTACGTCTGACTGCAAAAATGTTTGCTTAGAGAAAAAAAAAGAAATCAGAATGAAAATAGAGTTAATGGAACTAGGTTTATGTATCATGTCATTGTAATTACTGCTCAAATTACATTCTAATCTTTATGACGTCTTTCGGCGAGTAACTAGAGCTGAAAACACGTCTGCCTCGTGATGGTTCTCTTCACTTCGTCATGATGACTCTTTGAAATGTGTTTGCCTACAAGGTCAGCATCATCCTATCCTCCGGATACCCGAGAGGTTAGCTGGTCAATAGCTTCCCCGGAACTCCCCCGACACTTGCCCGGTCAGTTTTCCGCGACTCGTGCTCAGTGATAATCGTTGTCACCTAGATTGTGAATGCATCGCGGTCGCCCCATACCGAAACGTTATACCCAGACACGCCGTTTTGTTTTCATTCATTTTCTCGTTCCTTATAGTTGTTGTTGTTGTTGCTGTTGTAATTCACAAGGCCTTGCCAGTCTATCTTACATGTGTCCGGAAAAAGGAAAAAAATCACGCTCTTGGACGAAGTGGATATGGACATATGATATGAAACGGAGACATTTCATATCGTCGACTTTGATTGATTAAATGGTTCCCAGAGTGGACGTTGGAAGAATAGATTTATGCAAAGTACTCTTAGAAAGGACTGTCAATAAGGACTAACAACGACTTGCCGACGGTTGGGACGCAGACTAAAAGCAAGCACGTTATCATCACACATTATTATAACAACAACAACAACAACAACCAAATTTTTCATTGTGACGTATGCTCAAAAACTACTGTACGCACAATATTTTGCCATCTCATGCTGAATTTTAGTGAAACTATGTTCAGAGTAATCAATATGTGATCAAGATTTATTGTCATTTTTCTTACTCCTTTTTGATGCATTTTTATACCGCTCTTATAAACAGAAGGACGTTGAGTTATTTGCTCAAAAAAATGCATTCTTTGAAGGTCATTGCAAATGGTTCCAACGAATACTGAAATAAAAATCTGTTTACATCGTGTATTAATTAAAAGTATATGATTTATAGTCACCGAAACAATAAGGAGCGCGTGGGTGTGACGAGTGTGTACACGCCGTCTGTTGGTTCTGTCATTTTGAAGAGTTTCATAGCAAAAATCGACCAAGCACAATTTTTAAACATTTAAAGTAAATCCATCATCAGAGAGAACAAAATAGAATATTTCCAGTGATACCTCACGTTTAACATAACAAGGAATATTCTCGAAATAATGATTTAAAACATTCCGCAAATTTTTATTATCTTTCTGATGCTTTATATAGAAGCATTTATCACAAATATCTCAGGTTAACAAGAATGGAGTGAGTTCGTTTGCGATAACACTTCTTAACTGATTTTTTTACGATTCCAAATGAAAATTGGTTATCAAAATTAGATATACACAAAGAATTTCTTTTAATGAGTCTTCTGTAAATGCTTGCTTCGAACTTGAGTAGGGATATGAGCAATATGTACTCAAACCCGATGTAAATAAGCTTTCAAACGAGAAACTTTCCTAATTAATGCAAGTGTTATAATACCACACCTATCCTGATTATGACTAAAGCAAGTTTCGCACATTCCTGTTGACCTCAGTCTCCTGTTGTCAGTGGGTTGGTTGTCAAAGTTATCCGACGAATCTGTTGATCACAATCTGGACTTCGAGTTGCTTAAATATCCACCGATGTCAAAAGCAGATTCAATAATCAAAAAGTAAGTCATCAGTCTTATTTTTTCTAAATCCAATCCCATCGGAGATTTGCGTTGATGACCACATGTGAACGAATAGGGCGTTGTTGTATTGAGCAAAACCCTCGGTCCCTCGGTCAATGTCGGTATGAACAGTAATACCATCATGGCCGAGTTGTACTATACGTTATATAACGTACAAAATAATGGACAGCTGTACTTGAAATTGCAATACATTTTTTTTTCACTGCATTTAGTAGTAGTAATGACAGTCGATAAACGTGCAGTTTGCCTAAAAAAATCATACTTCTTTTTAGTTATGCTCAAAATTAGCTTTGATCATAGTTATGTTTTTGCTGAGAAGAGCATATGTCGATTTTTAAAATGAAATAACGCTTTGTCTCCTTCACACAAAATAATAAAAACAAGAAGAATAAAAACACTTGAGCCGCGCTCCCTCTTTAGTAGAGCTGAGTGAAAGTCGTTTGATCCAAACTTCCCGTTTCAGTCATTGAGAACGAAGGCTTAAGCTTATACATAGAAGCATCAATCAACTAAAAAGCAGCAAGCACGCGGGAAGCTGTCGAAAGGAAACTAAGAGCGGTATCGAATTACACCGAAAAAGCGCTAACTTCAGCGCATTAAAAATTCAGCGGTTTTCCTCCAACACTCCAATATTTTACGCCAATTAAGTTTACAAAATCCTCTTAGCGTTTCGAGAAAGGGGCTCGTGATCGGTTGGAGGCGATGAAGGAAAACGGCTTGTGACGGGCATTATAATAAGGAGACAAAAAGGGAAAAGAAAGAACGTTAGGGACGGGACCAGTCAAAGAGAACAAGAGAGCGAGAGAGCAACTGCGTCCTGAAAATAAATATACTCACCGTGTTTGTGTTGTGGTGGGTTTTTATGCTCCATATTCAGCTTGTCCACATGTCTAACACCTTCGTATTCTTGCATTCTTGTCCTCATGTCAAGGTTTCCCTTTTCCATTGAAGCTGCATTTGGTCGACGAGCGGCCAAATCTGGTATTCGTTCCTCTTCAGATTTATATGTGCATTTTCGAATTTGATAGTTGATTATGACGGCGATGATGACGATGATGATAGAAATGATCATGATGACGAGGGCGATGATTATGACGATAAGGATTATGAACATAATGTTAATGATGATGATGATGATCTATGTAATTTGGGCAGCAGAAAACCCGACGTTTGAAATTACACATATTATTCGCCACGTTATGTCAGCCTGTCCCTATATAATACCCAAATATCTCACAACATGGATTTTTAGATATGTTTTCCTTTCACCTTTGTTACATCCCAAGTAACTACCTCGGTAGTTGGCGGTGTCTTTATCAAACACTCACATTAAGACTACTTTGACTTCATATCTCATTCTAAGACTTACTCACTTACTATATCCCCTCCCCCTTATTTAGATACAGCATAACCCACTTATCTTTGCTGCGGCTTCCATTTATGTGACATTATAGTTGAATGTATGATTTGATTTGATTTCACATCTAGCTTTGAAATAGTTCGGTGTGGATTGTTTTACTCCGTTGATTTTGTGGGGTTTTTCTGTTTATTTCACAATCAAAACTAGCCTCTAGTTTTGAATCCATTTCCCTTATAAGAAAACATAAATATAATTTTACCTCGCCCCCAATGTTGTTGTTTTTTTGTAAAGTATTTGGATGTGAATTTAGCCGTCATAATATAGACGATTGCAAGCTGCTAAATTCAGCCTTCATACGCTGAACATCTCTCGGTTATTTCTCGTGGGCTAGCCCCCATTCAGTGACCACAAAACCACCGGCAGTCGTGTCGTGGTCGGCCAAAGATGAGCGCGGTCAATTACCGAGGCGACTGTTCATCCGCTTTACACATGGAGGCCTAGATCGGCCGAGGCGATTATCATACTGAAAGATTTCTGTGAGCACGAAATTTTATGAACTCTCACGATTGCTAACTAGTCCCTGGTAAATCAGAAAGGTGTTTGTGAATGATAAAGTGAAAGATGAAAAATGAATTTGAATAACATGCAAAGAAGAGGGGGTTAAGACCGTCTAAACCTACCATATGAAGCAAACCGTGATTACAACAGCATCAATAGCCTACAGAATTGCAACGGTTTGATGATACAAATTAACACTGCGTGATGAAACTTTTTCACACATAGATTTAAACGCATGATAACAGCGTTAATTCTAAGTACTTCGTACATCTTGGTGTGACTAAGTGAGCCCACTATTTTCCTCATCAGTTAACCCAATCACTGTACTTGGCAACTCGTTCGTGTGTACTATCACTGACGTTTGGCGACGATGATGGCTAGGCGGATTAGACGCAGTAGGTCGTTATGTTCTCTATCGCGAGGAAGATATGAAAACGGCAGGATATCTACAGCGAAAAGGGTGCCTGCAATGCACGTAGAAGAAGGATGAGGGTAGTAAGGTACGTAAAAGAAAAACCCTACAAACTGTGTAAGAAGAGATAAGATTATTTGCGACGAAAAGAGCAACGTCAAACAGCGAGTCGACAAAGACAAGAGTGGTACACACAAATGACCATCGAGATCATGGTTTCACGACAAGTATACATCTCTTTTGAAGATTAGAAATTCGCTGAACCCCCTCTCTCTTTCAGTGCCATTCATTTCAGGAAGATCTAGGATTAACCCTGGGACAGCAAATCGATGCTTAGGTTCAGAGAAATTGAATTACTTTTGAGATAGTGAGTCACAGATTGAGAAACTGTGAATTGCAGAAGGAAACGTATTGTGAAAGCTCACAGAAGTAAAAAAAGAATATAATTGTGTTTATTAGTTTGTCTTTGCGAATGTGTGACACTATGACACTAAAATATTGTGAACTCAGATACAACAATGTCATTCTTGACTCCTACTTCTCTTTCTTCTTTCTTTTTACTTTCTTTCTTCTTCTTCTTTTTTGTTTGGTGAAAACTAGGTTTGGTTGTATCGTCCTTGAACAAAATGAATAATATATATATTATATCAGATATATTTAAGATTATGTGATTTAGGATTGTATATAAGATTCATTT
Organism: Diadema setosum; assembly: GCA_033980235.1. Lineage (NCBI taxonomy): Eukaryota > Metazoa > Echinodermata > Echinoidea > Diadematoida > Diadematidae > Diadema > Diadema setosum. Next base: position 2,189,373 of record CM067078.1, on the reverse strand, counting down.
AAGATATACATTTGTGGCATTTGAATAGTTTTCTTCTCTTTTTTTTTTTGTTCCAAATCAATAGTTATATAAAAATCCATCATTAGACCTAGCACATGGGAATAAGTTGTGAGACAGCAACTTCTGCCCGTAGCTTCGGGGTGCTCGATGTCCGTGGAGACCTGCCTCGGATCCTGGCGAAGCAGGCATCGACTGCCGTCCTGATGTCACGGGCGCAAGACGCACCAACAAACTTATCTTGCAGAGTAATCTCGGGAAATCAGAATTGACTAGGACGGAATTGAGAAGGGTGGTGCGTTTGTGTTCTTCGGGGTACGATTAAAAGTTGGAAACAAGAAGGGTTGTTTTAATCAGTCTCGACTGTTCTTGTCCAAGTCACAGCGCGAGCAGCCCAACGATGTTTATCACCCCGATCAACGGGGGAGAGCAGCATCTCCCGGCCCTGTAGACCGCCGATGATAATCTATAATTGCGTGGCAGTTCTCCTTTGCCAAATCATCGTTGGCCGGTCTGATTGGTGCTAACGGGCGAGGAAATTCGCCAAACTCGTCAAACAAGTTGGCGTTCAAAAGGCCGTAATCGCGATAACTCGTTCAACTCGCAGGGGAACTATCGTCTGTGACGCTTTTACCTCAATTCTCCAAAGAAAATGAACAGCAGCGTTATCATAACTAGACTTTTTCCTACCTATTTTTTTTTTTTCAGATGATGAACGATAGTCAAATAATTGTCATAACATTGCCCAGGCTGTTTAGTCCTTGCTTCTGTCCTAATTGCTTTGAGTTTTATTGAATTTCCGAGCTGGAGGTCTCGGATGCGCCATTGAGTCACACGCAGCAGTGATGCGTTGGCACTTTTTTCGTGTGAATCCTCGGCCTCCATCGTGCGAGGTCTCATAGTAATTACATTTTGTGGTTACTAGAGGTGTGAATTTTTGACTTTTAGGCCCGAATTCACGAAGGTGGCACAAATGAAACCATGGTTTAAACCATGGACAAAAACCATGGAGCGCCAAGTGTTGCATGGAATATTTTGTAACGAAATCAATCATTTCGTCGATGAAATGATTATTTTGTGACAAAATGACAACATTTTGTAACTAAGTGAACATCTCATCCACGAAATGGTTATTTTGTCGAAATGACCAATTTCGTAACGAAATATTCTGTGCGACACTTGGCGCTCCATGGTTTTTGTCCATGGTTTAAACCATGGTTTCATTTGTACCACCTTCGTGAATTCGGGCCATAGTGACACTGTCATGTGAAATGAGGGGTTCAGGTCACATTCTACTGTCAATATTGTACGTGTGTTTCTGTGTGTATACCGGTATGTATGCATGTATGTATGTATGTTTGTATGTGTTAGGAAAATGTTGTTAGTTGAGGTTCTGTCACATTTAAAGTCAAAATTATTCAAACAACAGTCAATAATTGGGGCTATTAAATGAGATAATTTTGAGTAATGGTTCCATTCACATATGCGTTACGATACACACCTTGCAAGCTACACCCCATATTGGACGATTTCTGCCTTCTTATGTTTGTCTAGGAAGATAGATAAAGTCTATACACTGTCTACTTTTGTTGTGATTATTGTTCTAATAGCTATCTTATACCCTCCTCTTCTTTAACTTCCCTACCCTTTCCCTCAATTAATTTTATCCTTTCCTTTATTAAACCTTAAGAAGGACTCATTTCCTTATTTGTGTATTTGTTCTTTTCCTTTTCGTTGATTTATGAGAGCAACCCTTCTTACAATATAGTGCCGATGACATTACAATACAGTAACATGACTATGTCTAAAAAAGCATATTTCGAGTTATTTTGCCTGTAGTGAATATCAGGTATGTAACCAAGTAATACACCAATCACTCTTTTTTAAGAATGTGTCATGTGTTGTATCATATCTAGTAGATTTTGCTGTTTCTGCAGTGCATTCTGACAAGCAATATATCATAATTTTTGCAAACAGAGGAAAATAAAACTCAATGACTTTTTGGCAAACATAAAGGACATAAACCATTCAATACAATTTAAACACTTGTGCCCATACCGATATCACCCTGATGCACTAAAGTTCTAATTTGGTATTACTTTCAACTAAGAACCTGTCATTAATAAAAGCCGAGGTAACAGAATAAGAAAGAGGGAGACATATAAACAGAGAGAGAGAGAGAGAGCGGGAGAGAAGACCACGTATGTTTGTGTTTGAAGAGTTTTTATTGAAAAGAAGAATTAATAAACACCTTTTTATAAGGCTTAAAATTGAGGTCTTCATAAAATAAAGAAAATATATTCTTTTCAATTATACCATACACTCTTTAAATAACAAAGAATATTTTTAAGATACAAATGAAATTATCACATTTATTTTGATCATTTCCTGGGCTTTTTAGTAGTTTTAATCTCAAGTATCTCAAATTGGTACAAATTAATATATCGGAATTTGCAATAACTCTTCATTTCTGGATCTATTTAAGATATGGCAAAACCACACACAGCACTTTTCACCATTCCGTGTCGAACAACATGAATATGTAACAAAAAAGTAATGACGGTATTCATATCACTAGAAGATGTTCAATTTCTTCTTTTTTAGTGCCTGTAGTGTTTTCAGTGGCCTATAAGTACGTGAAAATAGTTCTTTTACATTGATTATTATACTCTAAACATGAATCAACTGTTAATAGTGATGTCTCCGCAGTGTAACTGACATTATCATGCGTAAAGTATGCCATCATCTCTTTTAAAGAGTTACAAGATGTTTTCGAATGGAGAGGGAATGTCTTTACAGGCAATCTGGGGGATCGTGCTTTTTCAGTTATGTGACCAAAAATTCGAAATCAATTGTCTAATAACGCCAACTGTCGTTCACAGAAACATTCAAATACAAATTGAAAACGTGTTTGTGTTCCTCTCAAATTAAGGATTATATAACTGCAATCCATAATGTTTAGAAAAATTGTGTTCCTCATCAGGTACGTGCTTTGTTTGTTTGCTTGTTTGTTATTTTCTACCCTGTTGTCAAGTATTTTACTTGTAAAATTCATATATTTATTTTCTTTTTCTGTTCTTTTCCGAAGCACAATGAGCACTATATCTTTAAAGGGATGGTACCGGTTTGGTTGAGATGGGGGATGCAGATTTAAACTTTTATGAGAGATAGCTAGAAATCTATGAGGAGTTTAAAGATTATTTGAATAAAAAATGGTTATGAAATGGCTGAGATATCCCAAACCAGAGTAAAACAAAGTGGTGTTAATAAAAGATGGTTCCCACCTTTTCTTAGGACCTCTTTGTTTTTGGATATCTCAGCCATTTCAAAACAAATTTTCTTCAAATAAACTTTGAATTACTCTTAGAATTGTATGTTCTTTAATATTTTATAAGAGGTTTCTTATCTCACAAAATAGTTGGAAGAGTGATTACCCATTTCAACCAAATCTTTACCATTCCTTTAATATCTTTTTTTCTTTTTAACGAAATAAATACAAAATGGCTAAACAAAGGAAAAATACAAATCTCACAATTAAAGTTGAGTTGACTTGCACGCATGTCGCGCTTCAAAAGCCAAACAGGGATCCATGATCCCATATCGAGGGGGAAACTGTGCAACCCATCTTGCAGGAAAATTGATGAACCAAATTAGATCTCTTTTATGCCACCGATTTTCATATACAAATCACTTCACACGATGCGCCATTGATGGGATCTCTAGATAAAGAATGCAGTCTTTAACCGCTGAAATTATGATTGGTATTATATGCCCTCTTTTTCAGGATCGGGGATATTATAATGATTATTATTATTATTGCTATGATTGTTATTATTATCATCTCGCAAGAGAACCCAGCGCACTTTTCTGCCCGGTCTTTCAACTGATTAAAATCGGCTGCGCACGGGGTCATAGAGCTAGGGTTATTTCAGACTTCCTCTCTATGCAGCCAACCAGTCTAACCGATTAGCCGACTTCGCCGCGTTATTACTCTTATATTGTTGCCTTTGTGCATTGTATAACGTGTCAAAACCTCTCGCTTCAAAACTTAGCTGATAATATCTCCAACAATATAGGACAATAACACTGCGGACGCTATTGAGGAATAGAAGCAGAGGGGGAGAAGGAAGGGGGGGGGGGTGGGGAGGTAGGGTGGGGTAGGTTTTCATGAATGCGTTCTTGTCTGTTGCTGACCGTTTTTTCCCTATCCTTATACAATATCCCTTTCTTTTATTAACCGATATCTTGTTTTTTTGTTACCCGTTATGTGAGGGCCAAATTGGATTTGACATTTACGTGTTGACGTTACTTGGCAAGAATATTGCGCATAGTGGGCGCAATGAACTTTGATATGCCAGCCCAGGTTTGCATTTTTGCATGTCCATATACGCATCATAATTATACATATCATGTAAATCTACATGTTCACACAAGTTGATATCGATTTCATGCACAAAAATAGTGTACATGCGTGATCTCTAATGCACCACATACATTACGTGCCACCATGCACACCAGTTACTGCATTAACCTGAATACAAATTTATTTCACTAAAGAGAAATTAATTTTATATACCCAAGTACCTATCATTCTACGTAATCATGTTTACATAATATGCAGTGAGAGTTGCTAAATAGTATTTGTTCTCAAGAAGCTTCAGACATTTAGATTCCTCATTTCTATGTCGGTGATTATTTTTAGTGTGGGTGGTCGTATAATAAACATCAACCACATGTGATATGTGAGTCATTTAAAAACATCTGGGATGTTTAGAAACGTTTAGCTTGGAATAAGGTAACCATGACTTCTAGTAATGGATGCATTCTCATAAACATTCACTTTTTAGTCCATATGGTTTGACAGTACAAATGACTTACCTTAATGGATGCATTCTTACATACATCCACATTTTAATCCACATTGCTTTACGGTGCAAATGCCATGCATGACGTTTCTTTGTGTGGGACGTAAAGAAAAGAACCAGGCATAATGAATGGATGAGACTGCCATGTAATAAATAACTTCGCTTCCTTCTTCTCCATAGTTTTTCTTGAATATGATGAAAATTCCGCCTGAACATCACGTAATAAATGGAACCACAACCACTTAGACAGAAATCTCTCTCTCTCTCTCCCACTGTCTATGTATCTATCTATCTGTCTATCTGTCTATCTATCTATCTATCTATCTATCTATCTATCGATCTATGTATCTATCTATTTATTTATCTATCTATCTATCTATCGATCTATCTATCTATCTATCTATCTATCTATCTATCTATCTATCTGTCTATCTATCTGTATGCCTGTCTGTCTGTCTGTCTATTCAAATATCTCTATCAATATATTTCTCTCTATCTCTAACTCCCTCTTTCTATTTCTCTTCCTACTATCACCTATCTATCTATCTACCTATCTACCTATCTATCTATCTATCTATCTATCTATTCATCTCTCTGTCTATCTCTTATATCTATCTTCTTCTCTCCCCCTTGATGTCCTGCCTTCTTTCTCAGTGACGTAATCCATCATTCATCTGGGCAGGTGCGGGGTTTTTTTTGTGTGTGTGTGTGTGCGTGTATGTGTGTGTTTGGGTTTTCTTCTTCTTCTTCTTCTTCTTTTTATTTTCGTTTCATTTCAAAGCTAAAACCACACTTATAGTCCGGTAAAGCCTCTGGATCAGACAGAATAAAACTCGACTTGCGATGTGAAAGGCGTGTCGGATCTCCCAGCCAGTATCCTCCGACTTCATTCCAGTCGCCATGGTGATTAGCGCAGGCGAGAAGATGATCGGAAATACTCTTACTTAATCGACAAGAAAATGTCCGTCCTCATGAAAAACTGTAATCGGTCATGTTTCGAGAATTGTCCATAATGTACTCGATTTCACAGGGACCATAATCCTTTGGCTGTGCTTCCAGCAAAATCTTGTAGGTGCATTTGCATTTTTCTATGATACTTTGAGGCCACTCCGAAATGAATTATAGCGGTATTCCATCTGTCGTTTATGATATCATGTGGTGTCTGCACAAATTTGAGGCAGACAAGTATTTGAATACTAACACAAAAAAAAGATGATTTTTTTTCCACCTACAGTCAATTTAACATCATCTCGCATGTTTTAAACACACGACTCGGTGTGGTCGTAGAGCTGCCTAACTCTATGGTATGGTTTGGCATACAAGCTTTTTGCGACGCATGACATGCAGGTTTGATTGTTGACAAGTATTCACGTGGTCATTGATATTGGAGGCCAATGACCTAAGGAAATATATCTATGCATATTTTCTTCCATCTCTCGTACACCGCCCCCCCCCCCCCCCACCATCCCTGAAAGTGCTGCACTTGCCGTTGAATCATCGCTGGCTTTCTGATTACACCAACATACAAAAGAATAGAAAAGGGTGGGGTGGACAAGAGAAAAGACGGCAGATATTACTAAGTCGAGGAGAAAATATGGAATAAGGTCGGTAGTTGATAGGAAGAAACAACCTTTTCATTAGGATTGTACACGCGGGTCTCTCTTTGACTGAAAGTCTTTATTGTCCGAGTCTGATGTATGGTCAGGGACCGAGTTTGGGCCGAAAATTCCCGCCGGCTGTTTACGTGTGGGATCTGGCGTCATTCTTGGTGCGAGTGACTGGACAGAACTGAGGACTGGTGGTAAGACGTGAGGTTTTCATCTCATACCCCTCCCATACCCTCTCCAGCCCTCTCCCTCCCTCTCTCTCTCTCTCCCTCTCTCTCTCTCTCTCTCCTCCCCTCCTCTGTGTTTCTCTCTCTTTCTCACTGTCCGTTGTTTTATTTTTGCGTATTTTCTTATTCTGTCATATTTGTTTTCTTCACACGTTTTGTTTTGTTTGGGTTTTCTTTTGTCCCGTCCTATTCAATCTCCCTTTTCTAACTCTCGTTATATTAAAAAATAAAGGACCAATTCCTACTTCGAGCCGGCACTGAAAACAACAACAAACCTGAATAATATGCGCATTACTTCTTGCGGTGCATTTCGAATAAGCGACAGTTGGTCTGTTTACCAAATCTTCATCGATGAAGGATATTGTCAGTCATAGCGCTATATCTCGAGTAGAGCAAAAACACCGCAGAACGTCGACAATCAAGACCCGTTTTAAGGCATATTTCTTGGATTCGCACTGATCTGGAGAAAATAATGACGAAGTTATGATAGTTATGATGAAATGCCTTCTGTGGTGACGAGTACGTATCTATATGAGCCAAATCTCTAGACAAATACTTTATTAAAGTATTTATAGGAGTTGCTATCTTCTGCCTGTCAAGGGGATGCTATAGCCTTTTTTTCCCGTTAGTATATGTGTGGGGTTCAATGTATGAATAGCACAAGTGCTCTTAGAAACACCAGTATGAAGCGCTATATAAATGTAATTATTATCATTATTATTATTATTATTATTATTATTATTATTATTATTATTATTATTATTATTATTATTATTATTATTATTATTATTATTATTATTATTATTATTATTATTATTTTTATTCGAGCTCCTTTCAACGCTAAAGTGAACATCCACTTATACACATGATTATTAAAACAGAGCATATAAAACATTTTTTTTTTTCATGTGTCATTGATATTCGTCACGGAGCACTATGCCTAATATCAGCTTTGTTTGGTTTAAATTTGTCATATCTTGTTGGCGACCATTAACATGACTCCAACAGTTGTCATTAGTTTGCTTGATTGTTTGTTTGCTTTGATATGCAATATCGATAGGCATAGGTATACCCCTCGCCCTGCCCTTGCTCGCGTGCGATCACCTTATTTCAAGAAGAGGGTATTATGTCGCCCCTTTTCATTCAGTACGAAAACCAAGAACCTTCGCAAATACGGCGAGCTCAAAACAAAACAGCAGCATTTGCAAGTTAGATAGACCCACACAGTTCATTGATCGATGCGTAATTATGTTCACGTATTTGATACTTTTATTGGCATCTCCTACTCGTCCGTAAACATCTTCAACTCTCTGACCACCGCATGAAATTCTTCTCCTTCCCGCCGTGTGGACTTGGCATCATTTCACGAATAGATTCTCGCCCCTACAAGAGTGCAGACACCAAAACCCAGATCTGAGAAGCACAAATAAACATGGCCTACATTTCCTCCGTTTAATTTCAGTCTCGTAAAAACAGACCCAAAACGACAAGTCTATGTATTGTCTGCTGATGTTTTCCCTTCTGCTCCGTGTGTGTTTTTTCGTCGGATCAGTTGAATATCTTAACCTCTCCAAGCGAAATGTGTGTATGCATATGCAACGCCTCTGCGTATGCATGACATTGTGTGTGTGTGTTTGTGCGTATGGTGCGCGTTACACGAATCTGGTGTGTTTATCGTGCCAGTCGTTATATAAGCTGACCGAGAATACTATAAATGGTGTATTCGTAGGGTTAAACTGCGCAGCATATTAGATGTCATCACAGTTAAAGAATTACACGCATAAAGGACAAATTGTCAGCGACATCCAACACACACATCACAACCTTTCTGGGCAGGATCATCAATCAGACATTCTCTTATTTGTTTTACACGTTAAATTTCGATGACGTAGAAAATTTAGAGGACGGGCTGGGAGCTTGAAAGAAGACTAGAATACGAGAGACGGCATTTGAGATTAAATGCGGCGAGACTGGGCGATGAAAGGAGAGATTTTTCGCTGCTTCTCAACCAAAATATGTGCATAGTGGATAAACACGTATGTGTGGAATGCGGTCAAGGGGATCTGCAATTGAACCCAGCGAATGAGTGGGAACAGACTATTAAAGGAAGTCCTAGAAAGAAATGAGTAGACCTAATATTAAGTGCTTTCAGAAAACATGAAAGAATCATTACGAATAGGACGATAGGGAAACACGTGGAATTTCACAGATTTTGTTGTTGGGTTGTCATATCTTTGTAAAAATTCACTTTGCTGTCTGATAGAACAACATGTATGAAACAACTGACACTCACCATACACGGTGATAACAACAAAACACGCGCCCACGCACACACAAACAAACACAGTCACGGTAGGTTTGCTTTATAATTCCTCCAACTGTGTCATCTTTGTCTGACAAGCAGTTATCATATATGCAATACAACATGTCAATCATATGAGCGTTCTATCAAAATTGTAGGCCGCTGTGCAACTTGACTTTGGCCTTCTTCGCTTCCAAATAACACTTTGTACATACTGCTGCTCCCTTCCCTTGGGAGAACTGGGGTTTACTGAACTTGTAGGCAGTGAGGTCAAACTTGGTAACTGATCACAGTGCATCTTTTCAGCAGGGGAGCAGCGAAATGATGACATATCTCACAGAGGTAAATGAACGCTGCGCGCCCAGTGTCAAAGTACGCTGTGGGGTGAGGCACTCTCCTGGTTTGTATTGAGGCGAACGCCATCTTTCGTCTGCTTCTACGCCTGTCTGGAATAGGTCGTGCCTATCCTAAAGAAAACATGATATTTATAGTCGATTAACCTCTACGTACAATTGCTGCGATTGTCGAATGGATGCATCGGATTCAGAGAAATATTTACCGTGACCAGTGTCATCATTGGCAAAGCACGGCCTCGCAAATGCCTACTATAACCGCGTGACTGCTTTGAACGCATTAGAGGTTTTATTTATGTGGGTTATTTGGGTTCTTCTTTTTTTTTTTTGAGGGGCTGCATGTTGTTGTTTTCTGGTGTGGTGACTTTTGTATTTGTTCCTTTGTGCTAGTTGCGTTTTCCACATTTTCATCTCAGTTGAACGTGATTTTAGTGGGGAAAGATGTAGTATCATGATCTGCTTCACGGGGGGTAAGTTCAGAACAACAAGCACCCGGAAAAAGAAATGATGAGCTCCAATATTGATAACATTTTGGCTGATTGGTGCGAAGTTCAAACATACTCGTCAAATTCCGCCACATGATGAAACATTTACGACAAGTCACTATGTCATTTTTATAATTGCTTATTTGTTTACGGTACTGATGACGGATTCTAATAAGTTTTAAAGGACAATAAAGTAGCATTCATGTAGTTGTAAATGTGATAAAAGAAAGATTACATACTATAATAAAGCATGTTATAATAGCATTTCTCATCAGGACTTTATATACCAAGTCATTGTGTACAGTTGCTCACAAAATTAGGGCAGTTTAATGATTGTCATTTATGTTCCTTTTTTTTTTTTTTTTTTTTTTTTACTTATTGCAGTCAATTTATACTTAATCTTTTGATTCATTTTTGGTGTAATTACATTATCTAGATATTGTTTTGATATCATGTGATGGTCTAAAATGAAGCTCAGGTACAATTCAACCTTTGGTTGATATGCATGTGATTTTCATAAAGACCATTTTGTCTATCTATCTTTACATCTATCTATCTATATACCTACTTACCTATCTATATATCTATCTTTTAAACCATTATATGACTGTAAACGTTCGTGTTAACATCTGACTTTAGCATTTATCGATATGAAAATCTTCCGTTTTCCATGAAACAAAAAGTCTGAAAGTGGGGATTTAGGGATACATTTATAGCTACAGAATGTGCATTTAGACCTCAAGCCATGAGAAATCACAAAGACGACACTCACTCTACCAGCCTCTCCTACTCACTATACTGTTTTTGTGTATTGACGTTTGTATGAGTTTTGTATGAAATCGTTTTAAATTAAATCGTATTAAATCGACTGAATTGATCACACCCTCCGATAAAGACTGAAAGTCCTAGTAATTTGTGTTGATCCCGAGTGAAATACACGAAGAGTTTGAACAGAAAAGAAAAATAAGAATAGTTAAGCACCATTTTCTTTTTTGTTTTCAAGTTAAATTATCATCAGATTTAGAGAAATATACAATATTTTCAATGATTTTTATTGCACTCGTTACATAAAGATAAATATTTTTGAAAATATTATTAAAACTATCACATATCATATTTTAATCATTTTCTTTCTTTTCAGCAGCTTTAATCTCTATTATCTCAAGTTGATAAAATTGATGTACATGTATCGCATTTTACATTAGAACTTTTCACATGCTGACGTAAAACATATAATGAGTGATTTCATCTTTATAATATGAGGAGTCTTGTCTCTCTCGGATTCAAGTTTCAAGTTTATTATCCACATCTCATAAAAAAGAAAGAAAATGGAATCAATGTAATTTCATGTAAGCATAATAAAATATACATACAGAAAAAAAAACAATCATTAACAAAATAATGCAACATTAAAATCAAAATTTGTGACTCAGGTTAAAAGTGACAAGTGACAAATCATGTTGTAGGACCAAAAAAAAAAAAAAAAATGAAGAAAAACATGTTGTATGATGTGATGTGATAAATGTTATGAGGGTAATTTGTAGTGAACGAAGCCTTTAACACCGGTCAAAAGCACATGATAAGGGACACACACAGTAGGGAGCAGTGGGGAAGCGTCTCTTTTCAAACTTCAACCTGACAGCCCGGCTCCAAATTCTGACAATTGCTCGGAATCGTCAATCGTGTAAGCGCCAAGAAAAACACGGTTCGGATCCATGTGATCTAGAGCCGTCTCAGGCTGCCTCGGTTTTTAGCACGTTGGCTAACCAGACTTTGTTAGAGCCAGTCTAATGTGTTGATTGAGTGTTCCCGTTCTCTGCCGGTCTTTCGTGCAAGGATGTTGATAGCAGAGAGCGAATATGGTGGAATTTTAGACAACAATTAAGATAACGAGAATATGGAGTATAATGTGTATGCACATCATTTGTTTGTTTTGTTTTCTATATTTGTTTCATTTCCATCTGAGGAGATGGCTGGATGGTAAATATCATTCAGCTATATTCAGCTGCAATAGCTGGTCTTCCATGGGGTCCGGTTGGATGTAAGGCAATATTTCATATCGTGCTTTCAAAATGCACTAAATCCATCATATTTCAATGGATGTAACGCCTTTTGGAAGCAAGCTCTTCATAACTATACACATATAAAAAAAATGTAAAATATATAAATAAACATATAAATATATAAGTATATAAATGTAATATATACATATATATGTATATATATATATATGTATATATATATATGTGTGTGTGTGTGTGTTAGTGTTATATATATATATATATATATAATATTGACAGAAGAGAGAGAGGGGGAGAGATAGAAATAGAGAGATCGTAAATAGCATATAGGCGTTTTAAGATGTATGTTTGCCGTGTGTTCTTTCAAAAATGACAGTCCATGTTTGTAAGTTACGTAACACGTTAATATCCAATTGCTATAGCGCTTCCTCTCGTCTTCTCGTGTTCAAAAAGGAACTATAACGGGCGGTCCCCTAAAAAAGCACGCAATATATTATTCCTCTTTGTGACTGGAACAAACTAACCTTCCCTGGGGCGAGATGATGACGAGAGAGCTAATGAGATCAGCTGAAATAACTCATCTATTATTCACCGACTCGCGTAGCATTGTCTTTCCTAGGGAGCTGTTGGAAAAGCAATCTCGTTGGCCATTCCTTCTCAGCCTAGATTCATTTATTATTAATATTGGGGAGAAAGGAACAAAAGCATGGAATGCATTATCAAGGACGAGCAGTCTTCCTTGTGTGATTCTCAGATTGGCCTGAAAAGAGAAGAGAAATCATTCATCTTTAACATTATAATCCGACATGAATGGTCTTTAATATCTAGATATGCATTGAAGAGTTTAAAAGCAAACACAAATATATATACATTCCTATCAATTTGAAACATTTGAGGTTAAAGCTTCTAAAGAACAAAGAATATCAAAATGAATATCATAAGAATATTGTTAGAAATGTTTCTTGTTATGTACAAGTGTAGTTTTTTTTTTTTTCTCTCTCTCTCTCTCTCCTTTTCCTTCCCTCGTTTTTGTTGTATAGGATTCCGGAATTGAATAGGATTTTGTCTAAATTGGCGAGTACATAAATTAAAAAAGATGGAATATTTTCACGTGAAAAGCCATTTAGAATTTTGAGGCGATGATCTACACTTCCCCTTTAATTTACATATCGTGGTTGCACCATTGTTTTGGTTGTTTCTTTGTTTGCTAAGCGTTTATTAGGATTCACCGTCATGTTTACTTGATAACCGTTTAGGTCGTATTGTTAACCGAGTATCCGTGAAACGGTTTTACGTACGTAAATAGTAACAGGATGAAAGCGGTTCTAAAGGATGAGATTATATTTAGTGCATGATGTATATCAGGTTTTGAAATAGTTTAGTATAATTATGACGACACAACTAAAGGTGCGTCAGGTCATATCAACTATAATACTCTACTGCTAGATTTTTGTATTCATCCACGCCGTCATCTCGGGCTTAACAACAGTTGACAGTGGGACGCCATCAACGTTTGGCTGCAAGCGTGGGTTTCTTCTGGTGAGATGTACCCCCCCCCCCCTCCTCATCACAACCCTGTAGAAGTATAGTATGTTGTATCCACTGTAATCATACCCATGTCACGCTTTGCAATATCCAACGTTGTTATAGTAGAATGAAGGTCTCGTTTGAATGTTGCGCCGTTTGCTTTCATGGACCAACCCTCTTCAAGACGACAAACAAAGCAGCGTAATCTAATGAGGTCAATTACCTCATTGTAATTTTCTGTCGTTGATTTTATCGCAATCATTATCTTTGATATCATTACTGTTATGATGATGATGATGATGATGATGATGACGATGACGATGACGACAACAATGATGATGATTGTTATCATCACCATCATCTTCATCATCATCATCATTAGTATTACTATTCATATCATGATTCCCTATAATCATCACAGTTTAAACAAAAAGGAAAACAACCTTTTTTTAAGCGAGACACATTAAACAGTGCGAATGGTCCCTGTAGTTCGAATCTATGGCTAGGTAGATTGTTGGTTTCCTTGATCACCACAATGAAAGGACTGAGGATGTTAGAGGACGATCCCCTCTTCAGCTGCACACATTGACAGGTTAGCTCCTGAAAGTAATATCTCCATCGTAACCCGTGGAAAAAGTGCAGGCAAGTCAAGCAAAATTAGATGTTGTCGATCAAACTGCTATATTGAACCCAACGCGATATATGAGCGAAGGGAAATGGTGTAAGTTTAAGCCAAGGTGTTTTAATATCACACATTTTCACGCTTTTTCTCCCTCTCTATGAACACAGCCAGCTCGCTTGGTATTACACGCTCCATGTCCTACGAATATTAGTTTAACGATTTTGTCGATCGCGAAACGAGACCCAGCGAAATATAAGAGGGGAGAGGGGAAAGTACAGCGAAGAGAAAGACGAGAGATTATAAAGCCGGCTTAAACATATTGGAGAGTGTCGGGAAGGAACGAACAGTGTGTAGATGTACACAGCCCTGTATGACCAGATTCCGCCACCTCATTACGTTGAAGTGTGGTAGCACACGTTGACATTGTTCTCTCCAAATCTTTCTGACATGTTCATATTTCAATGCGCACTGCGAGCCGGTACGAAGACTAACAATGAAATTGCCTCCTTCAATCTTGACCCTTCATGCAGTATCCCGTGCTACGCTGAGCAGCTGTCTCGCTATACTAGCTCTCCGTCGTATCCTAAGACGGGAAATGTAATGGGCTCTGTACCACTGGATGTGAATCTCTATATCCTCCATGGGGCTCCCAGTTTCTATGTTCCATCTGCGAGAAACGGTCAGAAGCCCTTGAACATGAGCATGACTTATGGACCGAGATGCAACAGTACTTTCATGCATTTCCGGCATCAGCAGCTGTTCGCTGAATGTTTCATTTAACATCCGGGCAATCAGTTATTCATTATTGTGCATTACTGCCTCTATAACCACGCGTACATCACATGTGTGTCATGCAGAGCACATTATGGAAAAAAAAAAAGAGAATAGAGCATTGGAATTCTTACATTGTCTGTATCATAGTGATAATGTCTTCGCAGCATCAAACGTATGATATCTTCGTATGAAATAGGAATGATGTAGGATTGAGTTGTTGTTTTGTGAGCTTGTTGGAAGGCCACCATTTTTTTTTTTTTTTTGGGGGGGGGATGGCAGTTGATATTATCATTTTATGCATTATTTCATCCCCTTCTTTATCTTTCTCCCCGACCTTCTCTCCTCTTCCTATCCCTCTGTACCTGAATTTAGCAGATGCATGATATCCTTTTATCGTACCTGATTTATTTCATAACATGTCAACGTAAGAGAAAATATGGAGTACCTTCAAAACGTTCCCTCTCCCATCTTCAATTTTCATTTAGGTTTTGTTGTATTCCTCTCCTTTCTTTCCATTCTGTGTAGTATGTTATGATGTTCTAAATGACGTAACAATCACAAACGACAAAGGAGCCTCTTGCGTTGTTGTCTCTGTCTCCCTTTGGTTAACGTCAGGATCTCTCGCAGACATGTGCAGAAATTTTCGAACGATGTCATGTTTTATTGATTCGGGAGATATGTCTGATATTGAATTATGAATGGAAACATAGCTGCGAAAGGGGACGAAGGGAGGGGAGTTGAGCGAGAATAAAGTAGCCAATTCTCAGAAAGGCGATGGCTGAAAGCACAGCGAGGATGTCCCGAGGGGAAGAAGAAATGAACTACGAGGAGAGAAAGGGGTGTGGAAGAGGAAAGAGAAACATATATATAGTTATGTGTATACCTGACAAACAGACACGCACACAAACGTACATGAGAATATACGCACATGTTTATATATATATATATATATATATATATATATATATATATATATATATATATATATATATATATATATATATTCATTATACATTATACATTATTATTATTATACATATAAAGATATTATAATATGTCCGTGTAATTTGTACTGGACTCATATCAATATATTATTTCATATGTTGTATTATATTTCATATATTTCATGTATGTATTACATCTACATAACATGGAACCGTGATAGGTTTCTAATATTGAAAAGTGAATGGAAGGGCTATATGCAAAGTCATAAACAAAGAAAGAGAGAGACAGAGGTAGATAAATGTATTGTGATTGATATATTCGCTAGAAAGCTTATTCCAATTATACAACTACATGGCGAGAAAGGAACGAGGACTTACTTGCCAAACATTACACAATGCCCTGAAAAAAACAACAAACAAATACCGTGTAATAAACGTTATAATCAATGATCGGTTCAAATGTAATCAAGCTTGTACTGACATTTGTATATATATATATATATATATATATATATATATATATATATATATATATATATATATCCATTTATTTATTAATCATTCACTCATTCATTCATTAAGTTATTTATCTATCTGTCTATCTATCTATCTATCTACTGATCGCGCAGCCTGCTCTGGTTATTATATTATCATATTGTACAAACATCGTATTTTTGTATTGCATGATTGTATGAAACTATAAAAGCAAACTTAAAATGAGTAGGTCATTCTTCCTACCTAAGCTGATGCGCTTGCCAGCAAAGGCAAAGATGGTATATCATTGTGTTTCATATTTCATACATGCGGCGATTCAAGCTTAAGGATGTTGATAATCCTGGAAACCCGACGATTTTGCAGCGGATCATGATAAGTGGTCAACGAAGCCGTGGTTGCAGCGCTGTGGTGTGGGTATCTAGGAGGAGAGAGAGCGAACGCTTATATTTCTGTTTTATAAACACCCCCTCCTGCGGTCGACGGCTGGGTACGCCCAAGATGTTGCGATATGAAGTCACCACGAATGTGTGTGAGGTGGGGTGAATGGCCGATCATCTTATAGACGCGATTACGAGGGGAGGGGGGTGGGGGAGGGAATGGGGACTGTGAGGAGAAGGAATGATGAAGGGCCAGATTTTTTTTTTTTTCAAAAAGGAAACGGTTTCTTGGTCTGTTCTTTGATGATGGTGACGGCTCTGCAATAAAAGGAGAGAAAGTCAGGAAAAAACACCGCGCCTTTTGTCAAGAAATCAGTACTGGAAATAGAGCTATACCACCTGTTTTTATTAGAGCTACCCGTTTTCTGTTACGTCGCTTGCCCGCGGGTGATGGTCGTACAAGCACCCGGAGATAGCCGAAGGTAACGGCCCAGAGTATCTGGGTGAGTCGAGTCATTCGCTTAGGAGTTCCCTAAACCGCGAGAATTGCGCGCAATCATTTACTCTTGTATATTTAGACCTCAGCCCAACCTCTTTCTCTTATTACCATACCTCTGTCATTTCTTTCTTCCTTTGATTTACTGGTTTGAATATTACATTGGCGTTAATGACTTGCATAAGTATGATGTTTAGTATTGGCGGGGCTAATCAAATCACTTGTACCCGAAAAAGGAAACATATGGCGAATGACCAACCATATCAGATATGATTACAATGTTGGTCTGTTGTAAGTCATAGCGAACTGCTCTTATCTGCGGTTAGACACTAATGAACGGAAACCTCTACTGAAAAGAAAAAAAAAAAGAAAAGAAAATTATATAAATGATTATTAGCTATATGGAATTCCACTCCTTCATCAAGTTGATTGATATAGACGAAGTGAAATCCAATAAACGAAATGATAGAAGTTTAATTTCACAGTTTGACATCCTAACCTGTCACGAAGCATTGATATTGTAAGACCCAAAATTGTCCACATTACGCACGTTAAATCAGGTGATGGTCTTATCTCCAAACTCGTCGCCTATTGACATTAACATTATGCTAACTTAACTATTTTTTTTTATAAATGTGATGGAATCAAATTGAATGGATTGTTATTGTGCATCAAATTATTCTAGTGTTGTAAAGACCAACAAAACATGACCTGAGAAGCGAAGGCACCCCTGGAAATTTGTTATGATTATCAACTAAAAGTATGAATATTTTTTCGTTTCGTACAACCATCTTAGAATTGTATCCTATGGTATCATTATCTCATATCATTTGCATATGGGGTCGTAACCGATACTACAGAGAGAATAATTGCTTCAATAACACTATTACCATTCTGTCCGATTGATTCAATTCTGTTTCTAAAGTTATCTTACGCACGGAACTTTCTTTTCTTTCTTTTTGTTTTGCAAAGAACTTTGGACACAGGAGTGGTCAAATCAAGCCACATGTGTGACGAAAATGTAGCGGAACGAAACATTAATGAAACATAGTGGAATATGTTAATGAAGAGAAAATGCAAAATTTACTTTATTGTGTACTTGAATGATTCACTGAAATTGTTGGTAAATTTTGATGTTCAAAGTATTTTTTTTTTTGGGGGGGGAATTTTATGCTTTTTTGTACTTTCCTTTGAACATTGTATTAAAAAAAACAGTTGCAGAAATCGAAATGGAAATTGAAATTGAAAATGGAAAATTTTCTTTGAACATTGTATTAAAAAGAGGTGCATAAATAAAATAAATGGAATTTGAAATTGAAATATTGAAAATGAAATTGAAATGCACTAAGTGCTGTCTGTCATCTTCCGGTTATATGTTTTGATGTAGACTAACCCTGCACGTCTCTGTAACAAAAGACGTATTGGACATACCACGGCTGACCCTCATTACTGACCTGACGTGGATGCGGTTCATGTTGAAGGACTATTTCTTCTGGACCCTGTTACATAAATGTCGAGATCGAACACAAGTCGAAAAATCGAACATAAGTCTGTGAATATTCAATTCTGATTGGCTGATACCTGACTTATGTTTAAATTTCTGACTTACGTTTGAGTGCATCTTTGTATAAAACAGGGCCCTGATTCTTCCTTGACAACAACAACAACAACAAAGTATTATCCTTGTATGTTATGGACACGTGGCTTGTGCTACATCTGTTGTTCGAAACTATAGATTATGCCTCTAAACAAATGATTGAATGTGGATGTTGATATTTCATGATATCTCTTGTAGCTCGATGAACGCCAAATTTCAAAAATGAAGTAGCATGAAGGAACAGAAAACGGTTACAAACCTTACAATAATCCATTGCTAGAGACGGTTGAGCATAGTTTTTTTTTTCCTTTTATAACATATTTTATTTTTTCACAGATCATAAAAAAAATGGAACAAATATTCCTATGTTACTACCTGCCCATAGGCAGGTAAGTTACAAGAAAATGTGTTACGATACAATACACAAGCTACAAGGAAACAAGAATACCCAAACATTTACATACGAACGAAAACATGATGATATATATACCAGCATGTCTATGGGGAGTGAATGATTGTAAGCATGTAACGTGCAAAGAGAAAAACAAAATGCCGTATTACAAATCATTACAAGATATGTTATATGTAATGAATTTGGCACATTCAGGTGTCATACATATCTATGCAAGATAAGAAAGATGTTTGAAAAAAAAGGAATAGAAATAACTTCATGCTTTTTATCCATATAAATCCATATCGTATCATAGAACTTGAACAACAAAATTATGAGCAATTTGAGGTATCTGAAACATCATTCTCTTAAAGAATGCAATATCTTAACGGTAAATATATGTCAGAGATTATAGCGATATCAAAGACAAGAATAGGTCAGACGCTGGTGTCAATGACCGCTGAGGAATGTGGTGTTTTGGTTCCGCCCACCTGTCAGAATAGTGAAATGGGAGACATTGTTTTTGTTCCACTCGTGACAACAGGAACATCGGACGAAAAGCACGTCTGTCTTGAAAAACTGGGTTATCACACCAATCTCTTCACACAAACCATTGGTGTTGCCATGGTGTTTTTTAACCGTAATGATCTTCCTGATTTTTCCTTTTCCAGCACCCGTCTTGTTACCAGAATCCGCTTCGTGGTGATTGTTTCTGATGAAAAACAAAGATATAATTTCTTCTCTGTTTTTTTCGTGTAATTTTAGCAACATTTTGCAAATATCTGCGACGCATTTTCGGGATCGAATTCTTGGGTGAGGGTGACCCCGCCCTGTGAGGGGTCACGCTAATCACCGTGGTCATGTTGAGTCTGCGCAGTAGGTAGTCGCCGGGCGCAATTCTCGTCCGTTTGTCCTTACAGGGGCCTAATGCTTATGATACCACGTGCAGATGACACACAATCTTCCTCTCCTTTCGTTCGTTTTGATATTGACAAAGTCATTATTTTCTTTCAGTCTGATTGTAAGTAATCTTTGCCTATACCACTGACGAATAATTTTCTGGGTTATGAAGAATAGAGAACGAGGAACAGAACAGGTAGTCTTAGCTCCTTTTAAAAACAAGGCGGGGAGAGGGAAATGAAGCATCTTTGTGAAGCGACTAGAAAATGTATCGTCACCTTTGAAAACTTGGCATGGTTACATACAAAATGACATTGCACTTTTCAGTAAGGGACTAGACGATATAGAATGTCAACTTAGAAAAAATTAACGGGGGCGCTGTAGCCTAGTGGATAAGACTCCCGACTCCCGATCGGAGGACACGAGTTCGAATCCCGCCCAGTGCTTACGTCCTTGGACAAGATGTTTTTACCCACTATGTCCCTCTCGACCCAGGTGTATAAATGGGTACCTGGCAATGATAGGGTAATAATAATTGCAGGGTAGAACAGTGGCAACACTGAAGAGGCTACCCTTGGTAAATAAGACCTTATTATTATTATTATTATTATTATTATTATTATTATTACTATTATTATTATTATTATTATTATTATTATTATTATTATTATTATTATTATTATTATCATTATCATTATTATTATAACACAAGAAGGGGGAACTTTAAAATTAAAATTACCTTATTTATCTTTTGATTTTTCTTCTGAAATGAAGAAAACACCCACCTTTAGAGAAGAAATCACACATACACGCACACACAGGCTTCTTGATAACCTCAAAATCATGGCCTTTTAATATTTTTCTTTCTTTAATCAGGGTTCTGGAACGGTTATAGTTAATTTGGGATTGTGTGGGTTCCACCGAATAGGAAAACATAGATTAAGTCGAGAATCTGAATTTTAGTAAACATAATATATGATACTTTATGTACCATTTCTCTTTGTCGACATGACGGAGGAACTCTCAATATCGCATATTTGGAGCCATTCATTGAAATATGTTTTCTTTTTTCTTCTTTTTTTTCATCTTCTTCATTCTGTTCGCCTTGAATTCTTCTCCATATATTTCTTATTCTTCTTGTTTTGATTATATCATTTATCGCTTGGCAGCTATTCCTGAAGGTGATCATAATAGTATTGCATAACACATCACGTCAAACAAAATATGAGGGATTCAAAATAAAACTTTTTGTGCTTTGTACCGCATTTGTTTTACATGAATAGTGTTGATATTATAATACCCTTTACATTATAGTAGAAACAAATTAAATCGTATCTGTTAGTGTCCGCAACACCGGTCTTGATGTGAGACTTAATGTGTTACATAACAAGCGATATAATGTTATGTAAATCATATACGACAGAATGACAATGATACGCGAGTTTAAATTCAGAACGTCGTCCAATTTGTGATTTGCGCATTTTTCCTTCGTAATTTAGGTAAAAACACACACACACACACACAGATTTTGAAAACAAAAAATAATCTTGGCGTCTGTCCAAATGATCTATGTGTACGTAACGGATCTTAATTGTGCTCGTTATACCTACGTCGGGGTGGGGATATTCTTGTACTAAACAAACATTTTTCCTAATACATTTTCTTCTCTCGTGTATCTTTTGATATCTGAGACTTTAATGCTTGTATTTATTTTCACATTATACTGCATATCCATTGCATCCATACTCTTTCAGGAAACAAAGAATAAACACAAATTTTGAAGAAAAAAAATGATTGATGATTATCACACTCCATGGCAACGATATGTTGATACAGACGGCAAGTGGGTATATAAAAACACATTTACGAATAGGATTTGTCTCTTACAGTTTTGTGATTTTCTGTAACGAAAGAAAGAAGATGACTTATCTACCTATTTATCTACCTATATCAATATCTTCTTTCCTATATCTCTCTCTCTAAATAAATAAACAAATAAATTAGATATACCATATATGTATGTATGTATGTATGTATGTATAGACGTGTACTGACAAGATGGTAGACAGACAGATAGATAGATAGATAGATAGATAGATACACAGATATATAGATAGATAGATAGATAGATAGATAGATAGATAGATAGATAGACAGACAGATATACCGTATGCATATATAATGCTTTTGATTGTGTGTATGTACCTGCATGTATTTTCGTGCACCTAGGTATTTGTAGATTGAATGGTTGTATCTTTTAACCTCACATGCCCTCCTTGAAACCGGCGTGGGCTGTCGTTGTCTGCTTGTCTGCTTTGCATGTTATGTTTCTTTTAACACAAGTATAGCCTCAAATGGCCGACCCGCTGTAAACTGTGCGGTCGCAGTCTGGGCACAGTTACCCCCGCTTCCTCCCCGCTGCCGAATTTCGCCGTAGGTAAGGCAGCGGTAGGTTGTGAATCACTGACTGCCCGCGCCCGGGCGGGCCCCTGCGACAAAATCTCGCGGAATAATCATCCGTTCTTGCTGTAATGTCGGGTGAGCCGACAGACTAGTTCTTCGGTTATCCCCAAAATAGCGCCTCGCTCCATCCGTCAATATGACTGTTTGGGGAAGGGGAGAAGGAGAAAAAGAGATTTAATACGTTCATTTATGTGTGTGAGTGTGTGTGTGTGTGTGTATTTGTGTGTGTGTGCGTGTTTTCTTCATAAATTCAGCCCAACCTTCTAGGGGCCTTTGTAATACATTTCGATCTGTTGATTCCTTCGCTAACGTGTAACAACATTACACTGTTCGATTTCTGTTTGTTTTCTATGTTGTGCTTTTTTTTCCCGCCTCTTTTTTCTTTTAGTGATTCTATGCTTAGCGGCAGTGACCCAGGTTTTAGCACAACGCAAAGATTTGAAGAAATATGAAAAAAAAACCACTGTAGAATATTTATATTTTCACAAATATTTGGGACAAAATAACAATAGTACAATACGAAAAAAAAAAGACGCATAGGTGATTTGATAGGTATTGAGCAGCTGTCTTTTGGGTTTGGTTTTTGATTGTTTTATTTTGTTTCATTTGATTTCATTTTTGGACATGAAAGGCGTTTTCTCCCCGCTTTACATAATACCAATTGACATTTTCTTTAACTATGAGATGAAAAAATAAACGAATACCACAAAAACAGATGATGAACTGAAAACTACATCAAAGCTTGTTTTCCTGTGTCCCCCTTGAAGGATAAAAAAAGACATGAAAGTAGTTCATGTGCTCGTGTTTGTCGAAAGAAAAGGTCACATGTAACTAGCTGTCCGAATGCATGTTATGTTCTAAATAAAGAGTGGATGAAGTATTGCATTACAAAACAGGAACCCGATGCATTTGTTTTCTTCGAAAGGGTACTTTGACCTGGTTTTCGTTCGTCCTATCTATAGAAGTAGGCTCATCAACTGGAAATCAATTTGCGCTCACGTTTTGGCCCCTTTTCAAACAGATAACACAGTATAGAGAAAGAAAAAAAGTTGATGGTAAGACACATGCTTTATTAGGAGTATCATGTGCATCAATGGTAGATCTTGCTCATTGGCAAGGGTTGTGTAGTAAAATAATTAAAATGAGTGAAATATGCCTCTGACGTCTAGAAATAATAAAGAGAGGAAAAGACAATCAACCCACAAATATTCATTCCGACAACCAATACGGTGTGGTCATTCTCTGCAATCGTTGTCTCGTGGAAATCTTCATGAATCATAAAGCATTACTATCAGCCTATATACCTTGGTGCTGTGACTGTTCGGAGGAACTCGCGAATTTGCTTTGAATCGCCTGAAACCATTTTTCAGGAGTTGATGCGTTGCAGACCACAATTTGGCAGTGAAATGTGTCCGATCTGTCCGTTGGAATAATGTAGTAAGATTCCGTCACTCCCTTACCAACCCTCTCTGCTCAGCCTAAGCCTGCTTGTCTTTATCATTACGTAATTGCCAGGATATGAAGCGTAATTTCATCAGCAGCATTTACAGGGTCGCCTTAATGAGAAATGACGGGTTGGTGAAAGATCTCGTCACGGGACAGTAATGAACTGTGATTTGCTCCAAACAGTAGTGGGGGAAGTTAGGACCACAGGAGAAATACGTGACGTAGTGACATCATGCATAATTATTCAGAAGTGTGTGTCAACGAGGTTTTAGCCCGAAGTGGTCTACCAAGTCTATACTGCGCAATCTTCAGCAGACTTGCGGCAAGAAAACGTTCTGGACGGTTTGATCAAGGAGGTAACACACAATATGCGCAACCATGAATCAACAGCAAAGACTAATAGGACGACCAATGAAATTGATAGAAAGATTGACAAAGATTGAGGATTTTGCACCCATCCCCCTTCACACCTCCCCCCCCCCCCCCCCAAAAAAAAAAAAAAAAAATGGAAAGTGGTCGGCGGAAGAGAACGAAATTTTACCTAGGACAAAATTAATAAAATGCTATAAGAAAGTTCAAAGCTGTATAGGGTAGTGACTTTGGTTAGTTTGGAGATGAGAATAAACTCAGTGTACCAACTCAAAAAAATTACGAGCTCACTACAATCTTTTTACCCTAAATGGCAATGGCTAGATTGTTAGGGTATACAACACAACAAAAATGTGATGCCAGAGATATCAATATTATTTCTTTTTTCATTCTTGATTACATGTCCAACTTGAGAAAATGGCGTGAAAATCTGTATGTAGATGGAAAAAAGAACTGTCAGAGTCAAAACAGCATACTCCCTCTAATTTGCACAAGACAATGCATTTCGTTTTATTCTTGGGTCAGAATCATATTGAAATATCTCTTATTATGATAATTTGGTATTACTCTGTCGTATGGAAAGTCAACTTGGCATTGTATAGAACTCTACTTTAAATAAGTTTAGCCGGCGTCTTTGGCAAGCCATCGAGTTCTTCAACAGAGAACAGAAGGAAGACATATAGATATCAAAGTCTTGAAAAGCTGTTACTGAAAACATGAAAATTATCATGAAAAAAGAAGACTATGACTACGTTCTTCTTCTTTTTGTTCTTTATTGTTGTTTTTTTTTACTACAAAAGACTATCTTTAAAACAAACAAACAAACAAACAAACAAACAAACAAACTGTATCTTCCTAAGATGTTAAAGTGCCCCTAGTGCATTAAAATTAAGGATGACAAATCAGCGGTGTTGTTCCCATAATTATTCTGTTGGAACTTGCATTTTTCTGGACGAAGCAAAGGCAAGTCTGCCTCATATGACAATATATACATCGGGTCACTCGATAAGAGTTATTTTTATTTTGCTGAGGTGAAGAACATTGCACGGCAGCTGCATGGTACAAATGTCAAGTGGTCAAGGAAAATGTTTTGATCTGTCGACTGTGTCATGGCAACACGAGAAACATTAATCCTCCAGACGTCTGAAGCACCCATAATAAGACTTTTGCCGGACAAATTGAATCACATAGGCATGGCTTGCGGAAATCACATTTAAGCACACCTTCAGGGCGCATTAAGTTATCTCTTGTTATAAGAAGCTGTCTTGGAAACTAGGAGGTTTTTTTTCTCTCTCTCTCTCTTCTTTTTCATATCAGTGTTAGACATAACAAAGTAAACGAACTACCGTTGATGTCTATGGGTGGGACAGCTGGAATCATGATGCAGTTGTCATAATGAACATAGCGATGAACAATTATAAAGAGCAATAGATGGTTGATTACATTATCATCTCTGTGTCTAGCTACGTCAGAAAACTATTTCTGATCTCCAGCGAGATGAGCTTTGATCGGAATGCGTAGCAAGAGAAATGGAAAGATGCTTAATCCCCTACTAAACACTTTCCTCTTTTCTCATAATAGTTACATACCATGTAGATTGAAACCTTCTACGCTAGCCGGATATTGATTGGATAGTGAAGAGTCATATACTCCATATCCGGGTTGATTGTTTCGTCATAATAGGACATAGTTTGGGGAGTTTAAAGTGAAATATAGAAATAGAAGTGCGAGAAGAACAAGATGAGGATGACGGAGGAGATTCAGGATGAGAGGCGAAAAGATGAAGAATTAGATGGAGAAAGAGATAGAGGAGATATTGTATATTCATAACGTTGTATATTGTACTATAATAATTATTACCATCTTAAAAGAGGGAGTGTAATAGCAGGATTAGTATTGTATTAACAAGTACAGTAAATTTATATTTTTGTTTAAAAAAAAATGTTAATCATTATAAAACAGAGAAATAGAAATGTCAAGATGTAAAAACAACTAAAAAACCAGCTCAAGGGAAGACGGAAGTCCTGGTCAGCACCACCGACCTCCCTTGAGATCGTGGACTGTATTTCTTTCTTATTTTTTTTTTCAGTTCAATTCAATTCAATTCAATTCAAACTTTATTTCATTTTTCGAAAAGAACATAAACACTTCACTTTCTTTGGTAACAGAGAATAAGGTTACATATAATCAAAACAAAGTAGATTGAGAAAACATAATTGTGGAACCTTGAGGTAACATGTCAAATAGTGTTGTAATGAAAATTGACTGAAGTGATATAGACGATATAACATTACACAAAATATCGAAAAATGGAGGGACCCACTAAAAAGGCAATGCTTGTAGAATGTGGGCCCCTCAGGTACAGAATGTCACTAGAAAATGAACTGATGCAAAAAGAGGAAAAATTGGAAATAAAGTCAGATAAAAAAAGAAAAAAAAAGTATACAGTATACAGAAAACCTATTCCATGGACACAATACATCAGTCTCTTTTTGTGTGTGTTGTTGTCAATAATGACAGCAACAAATAAGATATGGAAAATATAAATGGGGAAAGGAACAGAGGATAATTATAGAAAATCGTAATCACAAGTATAGAAGAAGTGTGGTTTAGAAATGTCGCACGATTTGTTAGGTTGTCTGTGTTTATTTGTTGTTGTGTTTTTCATGAAGTAATGTGAAGCGTACACTCTGTGAATAATTGTATGTTAGGTGGGCATTTAAATCACTGATAATGGCGCATTTTAATTTTGATGAATCGCGGTACATATATAGGCAGAATGAAATAATTTCACCAACTCTTTCCAAACTCTTTTGTTTCTTTATTTTATCTTTTTGTCCTGTTTAGTTTAATGTTGCCTATTTTTCAAGCATCAAACGTTTCTAGCTGTCATTTCCTTTCCAGGGAAAACATAGATTTACAGAAATGGCGTTCCTTACCTATATACCTTCGTAGAACATAAAAACCTATTTTTTCTACCCCGTACTACACTGTGCGATGCAAGTCTCATATATTTCTAATGCGGCTCTATAGAAGCGTAGGATGGAAAAATCCAGAGGAATTTCAAGACGATTTACGCGAAATATCAGCGAGATGGACGCTTGGGAAGATTTTTCTTTCTTTCTTTCTTTTAGTTGTGGAAATGGCGTTAGAAGCTGCAGCGGGCCGCTGATGCAATCATTTGAGCGCATTCTGGAGCAAGCGTCACGGGAGAGTGGCCCGCCCGGGAGCCGAGATGTTACCGGCGGGCCTCGCTGGCCTAGATACTGCTAGGAATCTCCCTTCATTATATCACTCAAGTCAGCTAAATGCGCCCCCTCTAGGTCATATTTATCTTATAAACGGATTCAGCAAAAACTGGGAAGGGAGATGGGGGAGAGGCTGTTGGGGGGGGGGGGGGAGGGGTATGTGAGAGGTTTGAAGAATAACATCAAAGGAGGGAGAATGGAAGAGATAGGATAAGCGATAGAACGAAAGTGAGAAAGAGACACGAAACAAGAAAAATACTTGGGTTGTATCCGTATTTGTCCTCTTTAGCACCATCATGTTGGTCCCACGTCGATTTCCCGACAATTTCCCAGCGCTTTATTTAGATTCCTACTTCTCTTCTCCAAATTCTCCATTCTTCGCCACAGCACTCTATTTCATTACTTTGATGCAAGTGATATCACGGTGTAGCATCTTTTTCCATTACCCTCTGATTTTCCTTTGCTTCGCTTTGTTGGCTGTTTCTTCCTTTTTCTGCGCCTTCAAACAAGAAGACACCGTTGGCGATGAGTCATTGAAGTAAGGCTAAGTTCAACGTCTTCGTAAAAGCGATTATCCCCACTGCATGCATCGTATTTGGAATCCGTGACCGAATATACCCGTCCCAGCAAACGCTCGGAATGCTAGAGACCTTATAATCCACTATTGGTGTGATTCGATTAGATGTACACATGGAAACTGCCCACATCAAATCCTTCCAAGCTCCATTTAATCTCAATGACACAAACAAACAGAAAAGGCAAAGAGATTTCCCCAAATGTTTTGCCTGATGCCCTTAATTCTCCCTCTAAAACCGTATTCTCTCTGCCAAGAAAGAAGTTAAGGAGGCAAGAAACACGGGTAAACACGCGATTGGTTAAACTGTGTTGCAAAGTCGCCATGGCAGACATCTCTTTCTTTCTTTCTTTCTTTCTTTCTTTCTTTCGATCTTTATTTGAGTCTGTCTGTCTGTTAAAATGTCTCCCGTCTTGTAATTCATAGTTCTTCTACCATTCAGCAAAGGCGATATTTGCACACATCATAGCATGTCCATGACCATACCATTCGCGATAGCGAGCAATAACCTGATTTAGAACGTTGTATGACAATTTAGAATTAAAAATAAAACTGAAAATATTCAATCCAAGAACGAAATGTCACATTGAAATACGAAGCGGAAGTGATCAATGCTGGCACTACGAACGAAAAAATCCATAACCACTAAAAAAGTGATAAGTACGAAAAACTTCTTTCGCTGATGTTCTGACGAAAGGTTGGAACGCTGTGGACTCTTATGTGTCTCTCTTTATTTCATAGTTTTCTTAAATTCCTTCCTTTCTCTATCTATCTATCTATCTATCTATCTATCCATCTACCTATCTATCTATCTATCTCTCTATCTGTCGATATAATTATCTATCTATCTATCTATCCATCTACCTGTCTACCTACCTATCCATCTATCTATCTATCTATCTATCCATCTACCTATCTACCTATCTATCTATCTATCTATCTATCTATCTATCTATCTATATCAATATAATTATCTATCTATCTATCTATCTATCTATCTATCTATCTCTCTGCCTACCTATCTATCTATCGATATAATTATCTATCTATCTATTCATATATGAACATATCTATCTATCTATCTATCTACCTATCTATCTATCTATCTATCTATCTATCTATCTATCTATCTATCTATCTATCTAATACTTATCTAACTGTCTATATATCTATCTATTTATTCATCTATTTCTTCTTCTCTCTCCCTCTCTCTCCCTTCTCTCCCTCCATCTCTGTCTTACTTTCTCTGTCCCTCTCTCGCATTTGCTTTCCCCTTCCTTTCTTTCTTTCTGTTTTTTTTTTCCCCACTGTGACTGGGCCCAGGCCAATCTCATTGTCAATATCATCACCCAAGGCAGTGTTCATTAAAAGTATCTGCTATAGCTTCACCAGCCTGTGGTCAGAGGCTGGTCACTCTTATAATAGCCCACTGACCTGCTGCTACTACCCGTATCACTAATCACCCCTACTAACCTATAGGGTGCATTGAGACCAGTTATAAGAGCGAACAAACTTTGGCTCAAGCCCCCCTTTTTTTTTCCTCTCCACTACTTCTTCTTCGTCTTTTCGAAGGCGCATATATCAACAGATGGTATATGCATTTCAATATAACTTATACATTTTTCTTTCCTCTAAGAATAAGCAATTTGCAAAAGAAATTATCGCCCTCGGCTTGCGTCTTTGAGTAGAAGTCGGTTACCGGCCGAGGCTTGCGTGTGTGGAGAATGATATATACGAATGCTTAGCCTTAATTAGACTCAAATGCGCGCGATATGGATGAAACAATTTTACGTGCGACTAGAGAGTGATTGAATACATAAAGCATCGATGTATTCATCTAAAATAAATGTTTTGCCCCACTTTTGCTATGTTTTTGTATTGTTTGGAACAAATTACGTGCCGTGTTTTATCTTCACTGCTTTATCCAGAATATTTTATATATTTTATAAATAGATCACAATATTTTGCTTGACATTTATACTTTTCCGCATGATACATTGTATTGTGTTTTGTACTTATTTCACTTAACTTTTATGCTAAAAAAAATAATCGGAACTGAATAGAATTGAATTGAATATCATGCCACTACAATTAACATTAATCTGGTAAATACTTATCAAATATAGTCTTTCCACGAACAAGAAATTGAGGTAGTTCTCAACAATCAGACACATTCAGTAAGAGAAATACAACACTGTATCTATAATGTTTCTAGTGTAAAATATTGTATCACATCAGTTTTGAATATTGCTATTATCATAACTGTTATCATTAGTGTCAATACTGATGTTTTTATTAGTCACTTCGTCACTGTTAGAACTATCAAAATTATCAATCTTGTTTTCATAAAACTGAAATCAAACAATATTTGATCAATAGTATTTGCCATATTTTGACACTTAATTTTAATTCCTGATCTTCATTTACTTCTATTGACAAAATTCTTTCCTTGCGCAGAAAAGCTGTCATCAAAATTTCGATCATGGAATCTTTATTTTTATTGACATTTGTTCTTAACGGCTTTTCTCTATAAATACCCGAAAATAAGTAACTACCAGAACAGATTCGCTTTTTCTTATTTTTTCTTCTTCAAATGCCGAAACTGACACTGTTTTAAACGAACGAATTATCACAAAAAATTTCCACTCATTTAGTCATACGGCAATAATTCAAGTTTGTATCTTTAAATACTACAATGTAAACGATTTACTATGGCACAATGCATGCTAGAAGCATTTATCATTCAATAGTTTATTTTTTCTCTCTCTCTGCTGACGGAAAGTCAACTCGCAGGTGGCCCAGAGAGACAAGTAAGGGGTCATTCCGGCTGGGGGCTTCCCGAAGACCTGTAGGCAAAGGAGTGGAGGGGGAGGTGCTCGCTCATAACCCTAGCACGCTGCCAAACACCTTCCAAAATAGTCTTACAAAAACTCATAATCACTTTCGCAGTCTACACATTTTGATGGAAACTGTCAAATCTAGTTTCACTGATGCCTATCAAGTTTGAAAACACAGCGCAGTGACGGGCGTTCTTACTATATCCTACCCTTCTCTTTCTCTCTCTCCGCTCCTCTCTTTCGTTGGAAAGAAAAAATGACGAAATTAGAACACTGCACATCTGATGGTAAGGCATCCCACCATCGATGTGTCTGATGTAATCTGCTGAAAGTATTATTCCTGTATGAGGTCATGACCTGGGAATGACCCGGCGGTCATTGAACCCACTCCAGCAGGATCTGGGGCATCATTAGCGTGCTAACTTGCAAAATGAACTTCACCATCGTACCCGAATGCAAAGAATGCTAATAAAAAAGTTTGAGAAAGTCACAGCTACACTAACATATCCCTCTCCCTCTCCCTTCCTCTCTCTCTCTCTCTCTCTCTCTCTCTCTCTCTCTCTCTCTCTTTCTCTGAATATGTACATGTATTAATGTTGGCTATAAATGCATGTTCGTATGTATATCTCCAGCATAAAAAATGACAAAACAAACTTTTCTAAAGTTAACCCACTAAATGCAACATTAATGTCAGAGACAAATTAAATCAACACTCAAATATCTTGGAGATGGTTTTAGTGGCCCATAACATAAACGTGTGGGACTCGTCCTGATGGTTATTGCTACATAAAAGTAATCAAACTTATATGTAATGACTGACATAATAAAAATTATGATGATGATAATAAAGATAAGGATAACAACAATATCAATATCAGTGATAACTATATCAATATTAATGATGATAATGATAATGACTGGGACAATAATATACTCATTCATGATGATAATAATTATTATCAATGCAAATTATACTTATAATTACAATGCTAATAAAGATAGTTTTGTCGTTAACAATAAGACTGTTCGTCAGTATCAGTTTCTCCTGTATGTATCTGTGTGTATATGAAGAGTTTGTTTGCAAAAACCGATAAGTCCATATTTGCCAAATGGAGATATTTGCGATTAAAGGTCAAGAAAAATAAAGAGAATAATAAGAAAATTTTTGCTTCTTTTGACCATAACTTCAAAAATATACCTTTATATGTAGTGACCAATATATCATTTAGAAGGTATTATTTTGTACTTTATGACAGATCTTCAGAATCTTCAGAACTTCAAAATCTTCAAAAATTGACTTATCGGTTTTTGCAAACAAACCCTTCATATATTTACGTATATTGTTTAATTCCCTGTTCAATATCGTTACAGCTCGTTATTCCGAAGGTTCGTTATTCCGAAGGCTCTTCAGTCCGAAGATTCCTTATTCCGAAGGTTCGTTTTTCCGAATTTCATTTTCCGATGAACAAATCTTCGGAATAACGAACCTTCGGAATAACGCCACAAATGTTCGGATTAACGAACCCTTTTTCATTTTCGGATTAACGAACCTCTAGGTATAGGGAATTTGCGTGTTTCGGATTAACGAACCTTCGGAATAACGAACCTTCGGAATATCGAACCTTCGGAATAACGAACAGCACCCGTTCACGTTGGTCTTCGTTCTGATGTTAAAAAAAAAAAAAATGTCTTTACCCCATTCTATGCCAATGAGTAAAACGTCCACAAATTTCACACAGGAAATTAACGTGGCACGCAGGGAGTTAAACATAAGACCTTTCAGGGGTACATAAACCTAATGGAAAGATTGGATGGATGGATGAATGAAATAGTTGTATCATGTTGCTCACAATCTAATAGACATATTGTCACCCCGTTAAAGGGACTGTACAGTACTGCTTGAGGTGGGGATTCATGTTTTGAACATTCCTAAGTGAGATAATGAAAAGCCTCTTATGAAATATGAAAGAGCATGTAATTTTAAGAAGGATTCAACGTTTATTTGATGAAAATTGGTTTTCAAATGGCTGAGATATCCAAAAAAGTGATAATAATAAAAGGCGACATGCCACAACTTTATTAGGATCTCTTTGTTTCACCTTGTTTTTGGATATCTCAGCCATTTTAAAACCGATTTTCATCGAATAAACTTTTGATACCCCTTAGAACTGCATGCTCTTTGATATCTCATAGAGTGGTTTCTGAATATCTCGCAAAACGTTAAAAGCTAAATCCTCACCCCGACCAGAACTGTACACACCCTTTAAATTTGAAAGGGAAGTAATACGACAACCACGTGTCGCTTCCCGACTTCCGGCCCAACGTTTACCCATGATTCCATGGGGCCATGTAAGTGCCAACACATGCTAGAGAAAGTGGAGTATTTAATTAGTGGGTGGGTGCACTGTAGTGCAACTGCTGAACGCAAGACTAGAACCGCTGCAGGTCGAGGGTTCGATCCTCATGAGGGAGGTGCATTGTCATACGCTATAGTTGGATGTGTTGTTGGCATATGGATGTTGCCGCTGCTTTTTTTTTTAAGGGAAGTTGTCTGCAACTTTGCATCCTGATCGATGGAAAAAAGCAAATAACAACAAAGAATTGAAAATATATAATGAAAGCAACAATGACATATGTCATTGCTGATGGATTACTGCTGAGAGAATCTTTTGCGGAAAATGAAAAAAAAAAAAATCTGTAAAGATATTTTCTTGTCCCCTTCTTAATTAATACTCTGTGTTGCCTGTGTTGACACATGTTGTACTGAATTGTTTCGCCTTTGCCGGTCGATGAATATAAAAACAAAACAAAACGCCGAGCTGATGTTTTGTTTATAACTTGTGGGAAACTTGCACAAGGAATATTAGAGATTAATGGTTCATGTATCAATGGGTAGTACCTCTCAAATCCCACCAAGTCCCCCAATCCATGATACTGTATAGGCTCGTACTGTATCTTTAAAAGGCATTTTCAAAATTTCCATTAACAGTTTTTCAAAAGGTAGAATACATTTTTTTTCAATTTAGACGCATTTTAATCACATTCTTTTATTTTTGTTTCACAATTGCAGAATCATCCAAACGATCAAATATTCACGTGGATAACAGAACCTTATATTGACAACATACTTGAAAAGATATAATCATATAATTCTCTTTCACCTTTAACATTTTCCATTTTTCCCAGTCTTTGCTCCTGAACACTCCCACCCCAGAAAAAGAAAGAAGAAAGAAGAAATGAAATAGACTAAAAACATGATTGTCACTTCACCCATTCCTTGTAAAGTCAAACCTACGTGATTACTGCGTATGCTAAAGTGGTAGTTTGTTTGTTTGTTCGTTTGCTTGCTTGTTTGTTGGGGGCAAATTGGGGATTATTGGTAGTTATGTTTTTTTCACAATGTATTTGCTGCAAGCACAAGGACTCAATTAATACACGTTTTAGATTAATGTCAAACGCAGCGTTATGGATGAACAGGCCCAATATATCTGTGATTGCATTGGCCTAGCTTTCATTTTTTCAAGATGTTGTATGATTACAAAGTCTTGTCATGAAAAGGTGACGTTTTTCTATGCATGAACAATTTCCTTAATCAGATGATTATAATATCATTGTTCTGATTGATTACTTAGAATTTCGCAAAATAACCCCGGGTATGCCAACAAATGCGCAATTTCTCTGTAACAGATTTAATATTGACAACACTTGCTAGTTATAAATCAAATTATTTGCAATCAAGCACATACAATAAGAAGAAAAAATTCAAGAAATGCAGTTGTCACTAGGATCGGAAGAGGCTTTATGATCTTTAACACGACAATAATGAGTACCCGACATTTAGATAAAAGCTGTAGTACAGGAATATGCAAAAATATAAAGAATAATCAACTACACATTTTTCTTTTCTTTTTTTTTGCACGTAGACATTCGAATTGAGAGTCATGCTGTCTCCTTACATAATATCCACATGAAGTATAATTTGATATCATGAAAACAATGATGTTATAATGTTAACAGGATGTACAAAGTGTTTGAATGCATATGTTCGGTTTTCATAATGGGTGGTATTACCATAGGAGAGTCAGCAATTAACTGTTATATTCTTTATTCTTAATTATCGTTATTATCATAATTTCCAGTAGCAACGATGATAGATGTAGAGTTAAAAAAAATTATGAGTAGAAGTGTCTTTCTTGTCAGCACTTTACAATCATCATAATGACAATTATGATAATATAAGCAACCATAATAATGATAACAATCATTATTCCTATTAGTAGTAGCTGTCTTAGTACTGATTATTGTCGAGTTATTATTATCATCAATTATTGTTCTTGTTATTATCATTGCTATCATTGTTATTATTGTTATAATTATTATTATTATTATTATTATTATTATTATTATTATTATTATTATTATTATTATTATTATTATCATCATCATCATCATCGTCGTCGTCGCCGTCGTTGTCGTCATTATGATCTTTAATAGTATGATGATAATAATAGTTGTAATACTAATCCTACACATTGTAAATAACTTTCTTCATAATAATAAACCTGTCATAATCCTTCTTCAGTAATATCTTTACTAATGATGAAGAGAAAAGTATTTCAAGTCGACCCATTCCTCCACCATTTGACTTCCACCATACCGAGGAGATCTGAAGGCGAAGGGAAAGTGCTTGTTATCGATCGACGAACAAAGCGAAATAATAAATATGCAATATGTTCCCGTTGTGCGACATCTATTTAGGCTTGATGATTATGCTTAACGATTGTACGTCTGGCTGTATGACGTTGGGGGTTGTGTGAGATCGCAATGCCCTGATCGAGAGAAAAGAGCCCCCTCGTCGTCAGGTAGCGAATAACGCCTGAAATGACTCCTTCAAAACACAGGGGTGACAACCGCAGTGTTCATGCTGGTTTAACTTCAGCATAGGCAATCTGCATTTTCTCTTCTCTCGCTCCTCTCGAAACACTTGTCAGGCTATACTTCAGCCCTCGTAACTATATATAATGCACTATAGGCGATCATTAACCTCAGGCTCGGCTATCTATTCTGGATTTACACATCGTATTCTTACTAAGTGGTGATGTACATTGCACTTTCGATCCTTATTTGTTATCATCTCTTTAAAAAAAATAGAATATGGTAGTTGAGATGTGGAGATGTTTTGATAAAGCGCTAGGGTCCCTGACTTTAGCCATTACACACAAAAATGTAAAGATATCGATGACGATTTCGACAATCGAACTCAATGTAGCGTGCAAGCACATCGAATGCGTTCGCCGAGTTTTCGGCAGCATAAAGACACGCAAACACAACTACGTACACACACACACACAGATATTAAGATAAATAGAGAACAATTATGATAATGTATGTCACTCTTGAGAGCTGCAATAACTCGGCAACGTATGACCATAGGCATTTATTGTGTGGTTTCAGAGTCTGGGCACAGTGACTGGAGGGGTGTCAGAACGAACGCCGTGTGGCAATCGTCGAACAAGCCTTGTCGGGTTTGCATTTTAATTATTATAGAATGAATTCATTTGCGATGAGTAAAGCTAGCTTTCTCAGAGTCCATACAGCATGGTTTTCACACGGCGCGATGAGGAGTATCGTCATCAAACCGAGTATCGTCGAGCACGTCATGGGGTGCGAGCCCCATGTCTCTCTACCTGTCAGCACACACAAAGAGGGTCCATAACGATATCGAAGTCGATTTCCTTGAAGGACGCTTTCTGTCATGACCTCCAGAGGCCGACCGCATCGACCTCCTTATTTACTTGGTTGAAAGAATCAAGAAGGTTGAATGCTCAGTTTGTTGCGAAGGCAGATTTTACCAGTGATACTCTGCTAGGGGTAAAAAAACAAAGAAGAGATAAACGGGAAGCCCAAAATGAATGCTTGACTTGCCTGTTACATGTAACGGTAAAAGGTGGTACGGTGGTGACGGAAACTACAAATTCTTGTTTATTGACACCAGTCGTTCGGACATTCCTCCCCTTCTCAAGTGGAAACCAATCTTGTCGAAAATGCACGAGGTCGGCCAACCCTCCCGAGACGAAAGCTGACCCATCCACACACAAACTTTCGGCGGCATGCGAGACGGAACCAGGCAAGGGTCGCGTCGAACAAATTCCGTGAGTCGCTGCTGACGCTGAGATGGAAACGGGAAACACTCCCCTTCAACTTCCCCATTTTCCCCCTTTTTCTCTAAAGAAGAGGGGCGAGGGTGAAGGGGAGGGGAGGGGAGGGGTGGGTCCGAGAAGGGAGGTGAACATAAGAAAACAGGATAGAGTATTCTTGAAACTTTATATCGTTCGTGCAGTGGCAAGGAGAAAATGGAACTCGACAAGTCCACTCGGCGAGTCTGGTGCCTACTCACCTCTTTTGACCTGGTATCGGGGGTAATCTGGTCCCCTTCTGCTACAGGTTGAATCCGGTCTAGCCATGGGGAAGTGGTCCCTTATTTAGTCGAAGTTTTCTGGCTCATAGTTAGAGAGGACATTATAGATTTCAGTTTTGTAATAATGTGAACATAAATTTAATGCTTAAGTTCAGTGCCACATTTTCCCACTTGTTCATAAATTGTGATTCGAAGAAGATCGTAATACTATTTTTTTTTTTTTTAATGTGGTAGGTACTGAATAATCAGTGTGTGACCAGACAGCAATGACGGAAAGAATTTTTTCTTATTAAGATCCTATTGTGCCCGACATGCCTTCTGATTAAGTGTGTTTATCGATTTAATCCGTCGTCTATTTGTATTCTTTTTTTAATTTATAGGCAGGATATGTTATCAATATTACAAAAGAAGGGGAAAGGGAAAAGCTAACAAAGGCGGAACTGCCTTATTGGGA
Organism: Diadema setosum; assembly: GCA_033980235.1. Lineage (NCBI taxonomy): Eukaryota > Metazoa > Echinodermata > Echinoidea > Diadematoida > Diadematidae > Diadema > Diadema setosum. Next base: position 2,151,584 of record CM067078.1, on the reverse strand, counting down.
TCAATGGCGATGAACCAGAACGAATAGACGATTAAAACATCTTCCCATTCCCAAATTCATAGCTGATATTTCCAGGTGGACAACTTTACTTGTTGGGAAAGTTATGGATTATTTTTGTCTGATTTTGTGCATAGACCTGTATATTTGATTAAATTTTATCACTTTTATGAAATATATTGATGATATAGAATACGCAGTGAAATTCAGAGATGAGCTCATTATTTCTGCACTAAAATTCTTCCGGGACTTAATAGCATTTTGGCCTCTTAGCAAACTTTGATATCATACTGTTTGTTCAGTCCAGTTCAGTCAGTTTAATTTTTTTTTTCCATCGAGCAAAAAATTAAACACAGTATAATACGATATAACGTATGCTTACAACAATCACATAGTTTGATTGATCTCAATCAAGGAAAATGGAATTATACAAAACGAAAAGTGAATCCCATAATATGTGATAAGCTATAAGTAATATAACTGACAAAACACCTAGGCATGCTTTGAAGGATAACAATGAAGTAGGTATGGAAAAAGAGTGGTCTACTAAAAAGCTAAGCTTGTAATACATAGATCACTCAAAATGCATCATTATTATTCGAGTGTCATCGTCCTTGATTTGGCAATATTTAAAAGATTATCGTCTATCTTTCACAATGACGACACCACTGCATATACGGAAATGAACCTATTGCGAGATGGCAACTGAAAACAGCCCGATGTGGGAAGAACTCTACCCAGTCATCATGGCAACGAACGTGAGAAGACTCGACTTGTAACCCTCCAAAAAATTCAGTCTGGACTGAAAGTGAACTGATCTCCCACAGGACCAAAACTATTCCGGGGATTAAAAATGCGCCCTTGCTTTCATCGCCCGAGTCAAAGTTGAACTCAGTATCATATTCGACAAGCAATACATTCAAGAGTTGGATTTTTTTTTTCTTGTGACTCCCTAATAGCTAAACATTATTCGGAAATATTCAATAAGCGCTGACCCCTTAGTATTGCAAGTAACATAACTCAGAGCTACGTGGCAGACGCAACGTGCGGGTAGGAAACAGAAATGTAGATGCGGGTGATGATATGGTCGCTTGTTCAATATCAATGAAAGCACGTGTAGCTTGGTGTTTTATAGATGCATTGGTCATGTTGTGTGTGTACAGGCAAGGGAAATGACGTAGAGCAGATCGAGAACAATAACCTGTTGAAAAAAAAAATCCCACCTGTAGCCATCATCGTAATCTCTGTGTATGATGAGAACATTATTAAGTATTATATCATATTAAGCTATTACGCAAGACAAGAATTTATCGCATATTTTGATATGTATCGCGTTATATCAACGTGGTTTGATTTTCCCGCTATATGCACACTGAAGGCGGATCTGCGCTTTCGCAAAGAATCTTCGGAAAGCAAAGGCCGAGAAAGCGGGCGGCTAGATGGAGGCTCCGATACCGCCGATCCGAGTGGCACTTCAAAATCTCGTCTTTCTAAGACTGCTATGATAATAACAACGTGCTCAAAGAGGAAAAATAACTCCGTTTCACTGCTGTTACTGACAGCGTGTTGTCTTCATTTGGCACAAACAGAGGAAAGGAAATCACGCGGTAATTGTGCAGTCTTTTCCTTACCTCATTCACGAGCTTAGTTTAAGTGGCTTACGCGATGTGAGAAGACTTGTAACTGCACAACGCACGCCGCGTGGTGGAAGGCAATCACGAGTAAACGAGGCCACAGTCTGGTTCGCTAATGAGATCTTGGGCAGGACTTTGAAAAAAAGAGAGAAAAATTGGAGATGGAAAACCGAAAAGAAACCAAGGCAACGCGAATTGATAAGAAATCATTATTCCTGGCCTAATTATTTCAAAGAATTAAAATCCCCGCTCGTACCACATCTCGTGTAAGCCACTGTAGCTTAGCCAACTCCGAGATTCATATGATCAGTAGATATGTATGCGTCATTTTTTACAGGAGTCTAATTATTTTCACTCGATCTGGGTGTCTTGTTGCTGTTTCCTGTCGCTAATTGAAGGATTACTTGAAACCTAGTTTATTGCAAGTATTGGAGAATATCTCTGTCGCACGCTGTGCAGCTGACTGACTACAAACTTGTGTCAGAGATTATACCAAACGCGCAAGGAAAAGAAATACTGGACGGCTCTTCCATGAATTAGTATCGCTTTATGAATATATGACAAACGCATGGATTCGTAACGTCGAATTTGTTATCTGCATTCTCTAGACGTGTAAGGAATATGCCAAAGAAACACCACCTGAGTGTAATTACCAGTCCTTGCCTGCGATTGCAACAGGTATCAAATGAAGTCAGTACAGAATTCTGAATCGTACCTGAAAAGATAAAAAAGAAAGAGTGAAATGCAATAGAGACATGCAATATCTATACAAGTTTCGTCTTATTAATTATTTTCATTTCACAAGATTAAAACGTGATATTTAATTTGATGATTAATTGCACGTTTCGTGCCTGTTATCAATAAGAAAGAAAAGAAAAGAAAATCAGGAATACTTCGCACATTTTCAGCACAGCAAATATATAAATTATAGAACGTTCTGGCAAATCACTTAGAATTCCATTCATAGAGTTGATGTTAGCGATCAATCTGAACAGGAAAGAGAGGTTTCATTGATGTGACTGATATTATTGGTCACTCTTACGGGGTCGGAAATTCCAATGAATAATTTAGAATATCATTGATACAGTTTATATCAGTGGTCACATCACCACGTCGGGCTTGTTTAACCATAGCACATGAGGAACAAGTTTGAAAAATGTATACACGAAAATCCCCAAGGAGTTGATAGAATATACGTCAGGTATAATTTTTATAACCAATAATAAGAATGAGAGTTAAATATAGGATGCAAAATTAATGCCCGTTTTGACATATTTTAGACAAAAATTTTGAATGCTAAATGCTAATTATTCATCTTTCTCACGCGGCAATATAACTACTTGGGTCTCATGAATATTCATTGCAGCCATAAGAGAACATACACTGTCAATCAATGACTGTGTCTAGCTAGTGAACAAGATGATCGTGGACCTATCAAGCTTTTTTTTTTTTTTTTGTCTCTCCCAGTAATGACGGAGTAATGTTCTCACACATGTTAATAATTCTCCATCGTTACGCGTGTTATAAAAATGAGAAAGAAATCATGTGAAATCGCGAAAGATGTTATTTATTTCGTGTTTTCATTATCTGCGTAGACCAACTTATTTCAGTCCAGTCCTGAAAGTTTTTGAGTATGTGTGTGTGTGTGTGTGTGTGTGTGTGTTTTTTTTTTGGGGGGGGGGGTAGGGGGAGGGGGGGGGGGTCTCCTTACACTCTGCTCAGATGCCCAGAGAGAAATACTACTGCTTTTATCACTCAGAATTTCCCGTTGTTTTTTTTTTATTATTCTCTGTTGAATCAAGTTCATTCCTCTAAAGTCAACGCTTAGCCTCCAAATGAAGCATATTTTATAAAGGGATTCACATTTATTAACCACACCTAATATTAGTTCTTCAAAGACTGGAGTTGCTTGTTTGGTTCCTTTTTTTTAATCTAATCTTTTCCTAGATTTATTTAATATCTTCCGTACGAAAAAAAAAAGTGATGTTGCTCGGGCTGGTCCACTATACTTGCAGGTGTAAGACCTTTAAGCATGTGTGTGTTCTATGATATAAACTCCAAAGGGTTGTACATAATGTCCAAAGTTCCTGGCACAGAAAGTGTTAATGATTTCATGTGCGTGTGCGAGCGCGAGTAGCCATGTATACGTTTGGTCGTGAGGCAGTGTTTGATTGGTAATTGCATACCATGCTTTACAAACTAATTCACGAAAAGAAACTGTTAATTCTGGTGACCACCAGTCAAGAGAAGCCCAAGACAATCAAGCTGATGTATTATGCTCTTTCGGATTCAAAATTAATGACCCGCATGAAAGCAAAAGAATGACATAGTTTTGGTTGAAATGGGGCTTCGGACATTTTCCTCTTTTTTTTTTTTTTTTTGGTAAGATAATGAGAAATTATCCAAAAACAAAGAGGTCCTAACAAAGGTTGGGGCCCAACATTTTAAGGACCATTTTGTTTTTGGAAATCTCTGTCATTTCGAAACCGATTTTCATCTTATAAAACTCTTATAGGAATGAAGAACACAAGGAGATCAAAGTTAATTTGATGAAAATCGGTTTTATATTGGCTTAGATATCCGAAAATAAAATGTCCTTTAAATAAAAGATGGACCTACTTTTTATTAGGACCACTTTGTTTTTGGATATCTCAGCTATTTCGAAACCGATTTTCATGAAAATAAACTTTGAATTCCTCTTTGTATATTCTTTCATATTTCATAAGTGATTTCCAATTATCTTACAACAAAAAGTTAAAAACCTAAAGCCCCATCTTAACCAAAAATGTACCATCCCTTTGATACTCAGGGAAAGTTGACTATTATAAATGTTAGCCAATTTTCATGTATACTATGTATGTAGATTCACTTTATGAATGCTCGACATAAATGTCCAGTGATATATGTGTGAATATCTGTACGTCTGTACGTAGGCCCCCTCTGTCTCTACGTACGTACTTATTATCGGTAAAACATATTACAATGCTACAATGGTTGTGTATGAACGAGGAAGGATAATATTATGACAATGAATGACGTCCAGTGACTGCTGAAACTATAATTACTTACAACTTGGCGACACCCCTTTTTAGTTTCTCTTTCTTCCTTTAAATTTTCTCTCCCTCCCTCTCCCTCTCTCTCTCTCTTCCTCTCCCTTTTCTCTCTCTTTCTCTTTCTTAGACACTTTGTAAACCCTGCAGGCTGGGCAGTGGACTGTGACCGGATTAATTGAGTGACGTTCTGTTGGTGGTCAAAAAGTGACATGATTTCTAGAAATATTTACGCAATCATGTTTTCCAGTAATCATAAAATTGCCTCAAATTCAGCTCATGATGATAATAATCATAAAAATAAAACAATGAACTTTATTCCTGGAGTCGTCAACGTTAAAAAAAAAATGTAGGATAATTATACGGAAAGTTGTTAATGTTGTTGCCCCAAATCAGATTCTGTAATGTCATGCATTGTTGCATTATGATATTGACAGAAAATTGATATGATTGAGAATGTAAGAGCTATCAAAAAATAGAAAGGGTAGGGAGAAGATAATAGACATTCAGTAGAAAAAACATAATGTCGTTTTTCAACTTAAAGCACAATTATACATTTTGCCTAGTAGCTGTTATCTTGCTATAGGATAGGTAACCACGTGCTTTTTGTTAAGAGATCGATAAGTGGACTGTTGACAATTATTTTTCTTGGACTTTATGTCGGCCTATTGGGGGTATATCAAGGAGGTGAGAGGCAATCTCCCCGGGTCTATCATGCGACAGCTGATTACAGAATTGTAGGAATCATATCGCCGATGTTATGCAAGTAGGAACCCGGATTGGATGGGAGATGAGTGCATCAGAAGTTTTCACGCCCATCAAACTAAGACGGGAATCGCTCTCGTTAGCACGCTATTATCGTCTCGAGATGGTACACATGGCAGTGTATTGATCCTATCATATACTACGATACTTAGCAGTACATATCCTCTGTCTAATAAATCTAACTCGTGTCAGATGCATGTCTGCTACAGCTTTCCATTCCGATTTCTTCGTAACATAATTATATAGGTCTATACCTTATGTGAAACATTTCTACAGAACGAGAGTATGATATAATAGCCTATTATAAAGTGGTCCAGGAGAAAACATATGAACTATTAATTTCTGTTCGAAGTGATATTGACGAAATTTTCAAGGAAGACGAGAATATAGGGAAGCTCAAATTTGCAATCCTTTCATTTACTTTTTCTGCACGAATCAAGTGCAAGCTGTATTTGTGAGTCCATCGAAGACCAGTCCTTGTACCGTATATCTTTTTTTTAAAAAAAAGAAGTTTACCTCCCAGCAATGATTCTGAAAACAACATTGCAAATAAAAATATCAATATTAGTATAATTATTATCATCAATGTGATTATTATCATTATTCATTATTATTATTATTATCATTATTACTATTATTATCATCATCATCATTATTATTATTATTATTATTATTATTATTATTATTATTATTATTGTTATTATTATTATTACTATTATTATTATTATTATTATTATTATTATTATTATTATTATTATTATTATTATTATTATTATTATTATCATTATTATTATTATTATTAGTATTATTATTGTCTCAGTACCTTTCCACGATCCCACATCCAAAGGCCAATAGTGTAGATGATAGCTCACGTTGGCACCTATGCACCGGATCTCATTCTGACTACGTACATGACGTAGGAGTCAGTTTTCATTCCGTCATCTGCATGTTTTTAGCGATATCCGAAGTTCATTAATTCTAATGGGTTCATCAATGTCGACCGAGCCCAAATAATGTGCCATGTTGTGCAACTGGTTATGGGAGCAACACTTTTTGAAAGTATAACCTCCCTTGAAATTAGACGACACAGTGGTTGTAAGTTGTTGTTGTTGTTGTTGTTTTTCCAGACGTGTATGAATTGCGCCAAGTTCTTTACAGGTAGTCTGTTCTTGAAAATCCGTCAGTTACTACATTTACTTAACGACTTTAACTAACAGAGTTACCCGTTTCTGTTGGAGTCCGGATACTCATGTGATCAGGGGGCAGCTCCCTGCTGTGATCATCTACGACATATCTAGCTATCAAATGTTGTCATTTGCCGACATAAAGGGCGGAGATATTTACGCCGTCGTAGACCTTACGCAATCAAATGCTATTCTACCAATTTGTGACCACATGACCACTTTACACTTGAACAGTAAATCCATTGTCTGCAGGGTGTTTATTTATTGGAGATAATTTCCCAACTGCGGTATTACGCGACAGGTTTCCTATCAGACGCACTCCACTTTCAGCAGAGAAGAAAGTAACCACACGAAACAAAATAAAAGACAACAAAAAAGAGAGAAGGACTTAATTACGTAATAACTACTCTGGCGAGATGATGTTGTTGCTAGTAATGTGTATGTGGATGTGACAATTCTGCAGACCGCATCCCTTTCTGGGGGTCGGGCATTCTCACGGGGTACCATGGCTTTCTCCAAGGTGAGCCCTCCGCCGCCGACATACACCCCAAGAAAAAATACATGTACAATGTTTTCCTTCCGACTGCTCCCACGCCGACTCCAAGGCCATCGGGAAGTGGAAGCGAACGAACAACAAGAGATAAGCTTCCATGTAAAAGTTGAATGTTTTTCCCCCAGTCTGATTTGGGAAGAAGTGTCCTGAAATGTATGTGAATTTCTGCAAGCTTCCCTGGGATTACTGCGATTTGTGTGAACAACATTACATAGCTAACTGAGACATTTGTATGTATGTCTGAGGTTTTGAGATACATCGTCTTTTCTGGAATTCATCAAGAATGATGAAATGGTCAGATTCAGAAATCGTTCCAATGTACAGGGCATAAATAGCATGTGAAAGGTTTCAATGAGCGATGCTGCATATAGAGGAAGATGGTATGGATGTATTTGGGAGCTGATAAAACTTGTTGGATTACCGAGAAATTTGCATAGATTAGACGTGAATCGGTCTATGTCACTGGTCATAGTTCCATCCTCTGCTCTGCCATTATGGAAACTTAAAGTTCGTCATCATCCATCCATCTATCTATCCATCATCATCATCATCATTGTCGTCGCCGACATCGTTATCGTCATCTTCATCATCTCAGCTCAAACACCCCCACTATACCCTTCAATACTATGTCTTGATAATCATCTCTACTGACAGACAACGCCATTGTGCATGATTATATCATAAAGCTAATCACAGTTTGTAGTTAGTTTTCCTCGCAACAACAACTATAGTTAGGAGCGGACTATTGTAGGTGTATACAGGCAAGGAGTTAAACTCCTTGGTACAGGGGAGTTGCCGTTCTAGTTCTAGATCATTTTCCGTTGTTTACTTTGTATGTGTACAAGTTGGGTCAGGGTTTTAAAAGAGGACGAAAGACTTACTTGTGTCCATTTCTGAAGAAAAAATGCTAGAAACATGAAGAGATGGATTTCCCCAGAAAAGCATGAATGAAAATTAATCTAGAAACAAAACAAACAACCAAACTAAACCAAACAGAACATGAATTGCAGGCCGTGTTAGGCCCTTACATTCGACTTCGAATGACAAAGTTTATTTAACCGGGCATTTGATGACGGTACAGTAACCTGACCAAATACTATTGACTGCATCTAATAAGACAGTGGGTTCTGATGAAAATTTTATCTGTCCTTTGATGTAATATCCTTGTGACTAGGATAAAAATTCGTGTCTTATGTCGAGCCACTTAATTCCCAACGAGCAACAAAGTAGACAAGTGTATCAAAAGTGCATTCCAAGCACGGATGTTTCATTTGGAAGCCTTTTTTTTATATACTTGTTTAAGAGAAATAAAAAGAATCATTAAAGCACACATTTGCGCTTTTTTTTAAATAAAAATCGATAATCAACTAGATCAATTCAAAAAGGAATTCAAGTTCAGTTATAAGTTAGTCTGATAAGAAAGAGTCAAATCTTACGAGTTTAAGAGTGGAAATTTGATCAAAATCGGACAAGAAAATTATAGAAGTTTATATTAATTTGTGAAGTATCGCTAATTTCTACAGAGCCGTTCATAAAAAGCTGGTATAGATAGGAAAATTAATGAGTGAGCTGATGATTTCATGACCAAAATTTTCTATTGATATGTACGAGAAATTACGAAAATTCAATGTTTCTGTTATTAAAGTGTAAATCATGATGTTATTCCCGGTTGAATAAAGTCAGAATAAAGATCATTTAGATATATCATGATTTACACTGGGCGTAGTTGAGTCTGAATGAAAAACTGGAAATTTCACAATTGTATGTGCAAACTCGAATGAAAGTTATGAGATGAGAGGATGACATCACTGATTCACTATTTGCATATTCATGTTGACTATTCAAGAACTGTTTCCTAAAAAATTAGGGAAACTTAGAACGTTATAATTTCCTTATTTTTTATCCGACTTTGATTACATTTTTGTTGTTGTATTTACAGAAATTTACTCTTTCTTTACAGATAACCTTTAACTGCACAATTTTTTTCTTTAACTGTTGATGGTACATTGTTTATTCTTTTTGCTTATCCTGAAAACTTAGTGGTAGAAGTAGTGGTAGTTAGAATTGTATAGGAAAAAAAATAGCAATGGTAGTTGGATAACTGGACTAATTAACCCAAGAGGAGATATTAAAGTTGATTTTAGATTGAATATGAAATGAATATCACAGAACTTTAACTTTGTATCACTGAATCTAATTTCTTCTAGAGTTGAAATAATGAAATAGTGCTAATCAACCGTTGACAAAATCAATAATCTTCATAATTCTTTTGTGGTGTACAAACTAGAGTCGTTAAGTCATTGGTTTAGATTCTTTTCATTGTCCGATTGTCCTGGTTATTTTCTCAAAGTACTCTTAGTTTTATTTTACTTTAAATGAATAAACATGAATGTGTGTGGGTGTGTTTTTTTTAAGATTTCATTTTAAAGGGTGTGTACAGTTCTGGTCGAGGTGAAGATTTAGCTTTTAACGTTTTGTGAGATATTCAGAAACCACTCTATGAGATGTCAAAGAACATGCAGTTATAAGGGGTATCAAAAGTATATTCGATGAAAATCGGTTTTGAAATGGCTGAGATATCCAAAAACAAGGTGAAACAAAGAGATACTAATAATGTTGGGGCATGTCGCCTTTTATTATTAGCATTTTTTGGGCTATCTCAGCCATTTGAAAACCAATTTTCATCAAATAAGCGTTGAATCCTTTTTAAAATTTCATGCTCTTTCATATTTCATAAGAGGCTTTTCATTATCTCACTTACGAATGTTCAAAACATGAATCCCTACCTCAACCAGTACTGTACAGTCCCTTTAAAGTAAATTCCGACACCTACCATAATAATAATAATATACCAAATAGGGCTTGGTATAAAACTTTGACCCTGAAGAAATAAAGGTAAAAAAAAAAGACAAAAGCCGAGGACACTGGACGCAAAACTTTCAAAAGGTACTCGAAAGATAAAACCTAGTTAGATATATATACATCACCCTATAAAAGGAAAGGTTTAAAGAGCAAATATTCAAATTCTCGCGCCACTTCGAACTCCCTCGCAGGGCAGTCACTATAAAGACACTTGCTGATGCTGGCCTTTGATGGATGACGTTGCCATGGTAACCCATATTTGCAAGTAAAATTCTTTGTAGAATCTCTAGCAAAAATGAGCTTCTCGCATCTTCAGAAACAACACAGAAACATGTTATTCCTTGTTCAACGCAAACCAAGAGTAAATAGAGTACCCTACTGTGTCGTTGGTGTTGCTTTTCCTGATAGTTCCGATAAACCAGCTTCAATCACTGAAACTGAAAGACATTTTCGTTGTAAATAGTACCATTTCAGAAATCACGCCAATATCCAATCCATAGCTTGCTATTTCTTTTACTGCCACTCTTAAAATTCTAGTTGCGTTCATTTTCTATGGATTTCCCATAGCCCCCAAACAAGTATTATCAACAAACAAGAAACAATTTTAAACCAAAGTCTTTAGTTTGCTACTGTAAATGCATCAAAGATACCGGGAACTGTTTTCTGACAATGTCACGTTTTCATCAAATTCAAGTCATCAATTAGTCGGTTAAGTTAACCAAAAACAAAAACAAAAACAAAAAGACAAAACGAAATCAACCAGCCAACCAAAAAACAAAAACACACACAAAAAAAAACAAACAAACAACAAAACAAAAACAAAAACAAACAGAAAAGGGAAGAAATCGAACCTACATTGAATCGCAAGGAAAACATGGATTTGTCTAACTCACATACACACAACACACACAAACGTACACAATAATTTCATGTACACTTACGTTTAACGTGCACACAAGCATATGACTCAAATATAACATTTTTCTAACGGTTGCATACTGTCTGTAATACTGAAGGGTGGAGGGAGGCTCGTCCTCATCTCTTTGTGAAGCGATACAATCCATTCAATAGGGATCCTATTAACACACACTCTCAGACTTGTAAAAGGATTCTATTAGAACACCAGTATTGCCACCAAGTAGTCACGTATTGTGTCCCGCAGTACCCACATGACCGGGCCTTTGTTGCTCGCCAGCGTATTTTGGAAGACGGCCGAATTAGTGCCAGTTTTTCTTAACGAGTTGATTGAATGGGCACGAAGAGGCCTACATCTTTACATTATGTTTTCTTTCAATCCGCTATTCCGGTGCGGTCGTGGGATTATTGTGGGAACAGCATTACCAGCTTGTTGACCGTTAGACATGAATAACACCAATTACTGGCCCTTTCGCGTTGCATGAATACAGGGCCTGGTTCGGGACTGGATAACTGTGTCTCGGAGCGGAACGGCGAAGGCTAAGGAGCCTGGGTGACAAGACGCTATAAGAACCTGTCGCGTGGGTTACCGAGAGGCCACAGGAATCAGAACACGCTATAACGCCCTTTACATCGTATGTGTCTGCAACAAAGACGTGTTTTAATGTTTTGAGTCGTACACATTGTGTGGCCAGGGCGATAGTGTGTCAAAAACCCTTGTCAAATACCTGACAAAGCTTTACCGCATAATTCAAATGTATAGTGGTCTCTGCGAGGTGAGAGAATGAAAATTCTTGCGATGTTTTGTTGTCATGGTTACAATTCTCCAAAACAATGCATTTCTACTTATATCAAATAAGTTGAAGTGTCTATTCATTTGCTTTTAACGCATCCATTGCGATAACAGATTTCTATTTAAGATATTCATAATTCAGGATTATGAGATAATGATAAAACAACATCAAAAGTATTTCTACCGTTACGAATATCAAGAGCAGCCAAACGTACTTCCTAATTGTATTACATCATTTATGGATAACTTTCTGTGATTAGTGATGCATTCTACAGTTTTAGCGTTTGGAGGACTAATCCGTTGTTTCTTAGCAAGGTTGAGTTTCTCTCTGAGAGCGTTGTGGCGTGGAGATCAAAGCTCTGAAATCTTTCGTCTGGAGTCGAGCTATTAATTGAGTCAAATCCTGTCAGTTGCATCATATCTGAACAAGGTGTCATACCTTTGTATGTTTATCTGGACATACGTGTATAAATGGATTCTGATAGTTTTAGTTGTTTTTTTTTTTTAATGCTATGACTCTGTTGGAAAGGATGCCAAAACAGAAGGGACTATCCTTAATGAAGGTATTATCAGTTGTCATAATGATAGTGATTGTGGATACATATGACATGTGTGAAGCCCTATATCCGTAAGAGAGCTCAAAGCGTTTACGGCAGGTGAAAATGGAGAATAATGCAAATAGGAAACAATGATTTAAGAGCAAACCATATCATGCATATAGAACAAAACGAAATACATGTATTTGGAATAGAAAAGGGAAAAGATGTGACATGAGTTTAACTGTAAATACATTTATAATGAAATAATAGCATCATCACCGTTATTTCTGTTGGCATTCATGTTGTTAATCATGCAATCATTATCATTCATTTATTTGTGTGTTTCTGTAGAGAATAGGTGAAAAGTACAATCAGCGTAATCAAAGCCCCGTCTGGGGTGTGTGGACTATCATAGTAAACAAGTAGGGCTACATGTATGTTCTGCATGAAACGCAGAACATACATGAAGACGCACAGATGTTGATAACAAACGGAAGATAAAAATAAGTAAACCTATGCGGTGACAATGCACACTTTAATGTTCCTAAGCTGTGTTTAATTAGTAAAACAGGTATCATGATGAATTTTACGATATTATATTTAGGTGGAACTTTCGAAAGCGTACATGATAAAAATATAATATTCTATAAAAAAAAAAATTATACAACCTGTCTGTGTCCTCTAAAAGTCATTTCTAGTTAAGAATATAATGTAGTCACTTCACGAACTGATAAGATGGGAATTTTGTATTATAACTCCCTGTGTACACCGGTTCATGAGTATCGATATGTCAACAATTCCCAAGGGCACAGCAGGAACCTACTTTAGGGGAATATACCCCTGTTTAATTCCTGCGACTTTCTCCGCAAATGGCTAATACACAACCCGAATCGTCATCGTATTCAAAAAATGATTGTGTCAGTTGCCTTCCGCTATCCGCATTTGGTGAAAAAGAGGCCATCTTCACCTATTTAAATTCCTGCTTGATTTTGGTATTTCTTATTGTGGGAAAGTGAGATTTGTGGATAACCTTGCTTCATCGAAATTATATTTTTAATCAATATCAGTAAAAGAAACGCTCCGATGCACGTGCCCATTTTCCGGAGTCTTTGTTATCTACAGTTGCTCCTGTACGAGACCTCATTTACAATTCAATTTCAATTGAACTTTGCAAAGCTTTCCTATAAGGTACAAATGTGATGATGAAATTGTTTCGATAAAAAAAGACTTGACTCAAGTGACATTTCGATGTTGGAAAGACATTTTTTTTTTTTTAATGATGAACACCATAGGCACGGCACATGTCCATGCATGTTGGAACTTGAATAGGGTTGTTTAGGCCCCCGTTTGTTCAATTGTCGTAAAGGAAGCATAACCAGAATCAAACCCTGGATGTTACCAAACACGGAATTTGCTGATTGATGCCCGATAAAAGTTACAGTCTGGGGAAAGCGCCAAATTTGTCGACCTTGCTTCGAAATTTCACGCCAGATAAACTTACCGTCCGAAGGTGAGGCAGGGACCGTCAAACTGCCCGCAGATTGTCCGAGAGCACACGGGAGAGGTTCCCCTCGCCACGGCTGATCGACAGCCAGTCCGCGATAATAGCCGTCGGACAAGGCAGTAACTACGCAACGTGTCAGCACTGAATTCAGATGTGTGGGCAGTACAACGTGAGGATGTAGGCCTAGTCTGTGCTCGTATCCACACTTCTTCGACACTACCCAACATGTCTGTTTTCATAAAATGAAAAGTTATTTTGACGTTCATCTAAAAATCGAAATATTCATTGCTTCATCATTATCAATATGATGACTTGCATCAAATCTGAGCAGCTGCCTGCTCCCGAACAAAACAGGATCTAAACAAAACACGGACGAACAGAGAGTAGTAACACTTGTATGATAATATATTATTTTATTTATCATATCATATTATGATTTAAAGGAATGAATCAAAGCAATATCTCTAATGACAAATTTATTGCAAGTATGTGTAACTATGGTGTTCTCATGGATAATTAATGTTTGATGGGACAGACAGAAAGACATACAAACAGAGATGGAGGGTGATGCAGACCGACAGAGTATTTCTCAAACTTGCAGTTTTAATTTATCAATCGGTTATTATACATCGTACCAACATCGCATTCATAATGAAGACACGCAACGTTGAAACAATTTTCCCTGCGTCTGAAAGACCTAATAAGGCATCATAATAAGGCGACATAATAAGGCGTCTGAAAGACATAATCAAAGAAGCACAGCTGCGTTTTTCAAGATAGAGGGGTTTTCACAGTGATACATCAAGAACATACACGTATCTTCTCTCTTTTTTTGAAAATTAGAAAAGCGAGGGTAAATCAAACGTTTGAAATTATTTTAGCGTTCTTGTTAAAACACAATATTATATTACCTTGAAATCATTAATTTCAGTTGAACTTTAATCTAACATGAGCCTCTATTTTAACTCTAGAAATCGCCGAGAATATCATCGGCATCTAATCATACAATGTATTGCTAAATGGAGAAACTTGAGGTGTTGCTGCAATTCCGATATTAGAAGTGCACTCCCAATATTGGATGAACACATTGAGCGTTGATACAAAGAACAAACACAGTATTGATTATTGACACGACAGACATAATTTGAAAACATCTTTAGTGAAGTAGTAACCACTCATTTTAATTAATTGCACCCTACAAACATTAATGTGTGTGTGTGTTGTGTGTGTGTATGTGTGTGCGCGCTCGCGTGTCCATTTACATTAACGTTTAATTTTGGTATCAACGTATAATGATATATAATTATAATTCCTCTATTTTCAACTTGGTCTGTCATACTGTTTCTAAAGCAAAATTCTCAATATTGTGGCTGTACTTGAATTTTAAGCAATTTATAATGATAGAAATAGTATACAATGTGGCAAGTTTTGAAAATTTACACATTTCGTTCACAGAGATTGATTGCAATGACCCCTCAAAAATAAAATATACTTGAAATTATAAAAAGAATGAAGCTGGTAATAACATAAGCGATAGTTCCAGTTATATCTTACATTTTATTATAGAGAGGTCTGATGAATTAGCTGTTTCTCTAAAATATGATATTTGAAAATTGTATATCAATACAAAGAGAAATAGAAAGTATGGTACCGCACACAAAAACCCCACAGAATTAAGGTAAAACATAAAACAAAATCCTCGATTTTAATCTATTTAATACATTTGTCTGTATGCTTTAGGCATCTGATGACATGTCTTTAAAGTCTGAATTGATGAATTAATGTCATATTTAGAACATAATTATGGTCAATGATACTTCATGCACATGTGTTCTTCCTTTCGGACATTGTCATCCTGTTTTGCTCTGTCAGAACCTCCCACGATGTGTATATGAAATATATCGAAAAGTAGATATTCTAGATGACTGTACTTATACATATTTTTGTTTATTTTTGTTTATTTAGAACTTTATCCGTCAAAAAATGGAAAGTCTTTCAATAGGATCACGATGAAAAGATAACTGGCAGAGGCTATTCAAAAAACTAGAACCTGCGTAATTTTTGTTGTGTTTTGTTTACTCTCGTATTTTTGTTTATTTGAAGACCTGATTTGCGCAGAAAATGCACAGGATGGTATGTTTAAGCCTCGGAGCAAAACAGTCAGTCATTAGATTATTTCTTATGCGTTTCTGTTCTTGTTATTATTTTTTCTTCTGCCTCTTCTTTTTCTACACTGTCTTCTTCTTCCTCTTGAAGGGGGCGAGGTAAGATGGAAAATCCATTTTCATACTTGTGCAAACAAACATGAAAGAACCGTTATTCGTCAAGAATCCGTGGCCACATTTCATACATTCCTCAACACAGTTGCAGTTTCTTGTCTTTTTTTTCCATATCCGTTGTTTTCGAACGCTTCTCTTCTAAGTTTCCACTTTCCGCTCAGAGGCTATTGACCGCGGTTTGCCATTGGTCGATGGCGGGGTATCAAGTTGTTTCCGAAGACCACCCTCCAAAACTAATATCCAAAATCTCCTCCCACCCATTGCTCTCGAGATCATAATTATTCAGCAGTCTGTCCTCTGATTTGTCAATGCAGACCGGCAAGCGCGTGTGCAGATTTGCATAAGCATGACAGGTAGACTTTGAACTGTCTCCTTGACCAATAGAAGCGCGCGTCTTATAACGGACACGAGATGTCATTCGCGCACGACACTTGCTTAATTAAAATGTGTCTAGCGGGCCATTCACGTCGCGTTTAGCTCCCGGGTGCTCGGCGAACGGAGATAGCTCGACGAGGTCGCACCAGGTCGAACAGTGGCTTGATGTCCCAATGGTTGAAAGGGCTCCCCCTATCGAGCGCTAGGTGCATCCCTAGAAACCTTGCATGCGGAGTCATCCTTCGTACATAGGTGAAATCTCGTGCGTGTCTTACTGCAGGCACGGCTTACACCGGAGCGCTGATACACGCGAGGGTGTCTGAACAGAAACAATTCACCGAACATTGATGCTCGGGTGATCACAAAAGACGGCAGCGATTTGACTCTTGGTGGTAAATTTTGTGTGTAGGTGAAGGCAAGGCAAAACAAACAGAGACCGGCTGTCCGCCCTGGCTAGTTCTCGCCGCTAGGACGGAGATCACCCTCCCCGCTGGATACTCGCCGAGACCCTTGGACCTACTATCGCCGCGCGACACATGAAAGAGCCCTGGCAGGGTGACGATCCGGATACCGCCTACGAGCAGCAAACACCTCGAGCTAAATACTGGAGACTTCTGAAAATTTCTTCCCATCAGGGTTACAGTGAAGTTTGCCTAAAAATGCACACATGCACGACGAAGTGAAAAACCTCGTTGGATCAGTGTCTTAGTCAACAACAGTTTCTCATTTATTTCCCAGAGTGACCTTTTCACCGCTCGTCCTCATGCTTTTGACGCCTAGTTAGAAACTCTTGCCTCTTTTTTTTTTCTTTTTTTTTCTTTTTTTCCCAAGTGGAATCCGATCTTGGATTTTCTTCTACTTATTTTTTCACCGTGTTAGCTGTAGCCCCACCGATCACCACGCGCCTCCACGGCGAAGTATACGGCGTCGGTATGGCGCAGGTAAGGCATTGTCGTTGGTATCAATTCAGGCGCATGTAGCCAAAACATTTCAGCCTCATGTCATGTTTTATGATTTACAGACAAGTACACCGTAGGTTCCGACCAGAGCTCGGGGAGCTCTCCCGGACGACAGGTCTGTCTCGAGCGTCCTATTTCGGAAACACCTTTGCTGACAAGGGCCATGGCATTCTACTTTGAAAAAAGATATCATTATTGTTTTTAATTGGAAGTATTGTAATTCTAGTGTGTAGGGGAAATGCTAGGATGAGGGGAAGTGACTGATAAAAATGCATGACAGCATCACGGTTCGAATCCCTCAGAAAGGGTCTTTATCACTCGAACCATGTCGGCTTGAACGATTTTCGACTTGGCGTGGATTGCTAGGCTGCGTTACTACTGGCTGCGGGCGATGTCTCTCCCTGTCTCTCCCTCTCCCTCCCCCTCTCTCCTCCCCTCTCTCCATGTTCCCTCTACCCCTCGGTCTCCACCAAACTCCCTTCGTCCTTATCTTATGTTTTCTTTGATTTTTTCCCCTCGACCACCACAACACGGTTCGCTGTCCTGACCGTCCAACTATCCCCTGCCACTAAAAAGCAAAAGACGGACAAGAGGCAACTGTTTGTAGATAGGAGAGTTAGAAGGGGAGAAGGAGAGAGAGAAAGGAGGAGGAGAGGGAGGTGGAGGCCAGAGGAGAGAGGCTGTGAGAGAGGAGGAGGAATCGGCGGACCCCCATCAACCACTCCGTCCAATGACAGAGAATGAACTCGGCGTGAAGGCGAGAGGGAAGCGCGAGCCTCGCAGCGAAAACTCGGCATGCCGAACTGGCCTCTGCCACTCACCAGCCAGACGAGATCACTCTCTACCTGTCCGTCGACCTCAGCGCACGGGGAACCTCTCCCGTGCCCGATTCCTAGTTTTGTTTTCTCGCCGCCGCCGCCTGCTGCCCATTGACTAAAAGCGATCAATTTGCCTCATCCTTCGCGTGTCGTGTCTCTTTATTTTGTCTTCTGTTTACCTCCTTTATTTCTGCTCTGCTCACGGATTCGTAATAATCGCCTCAATTCTAGAGAATCGTGCGGAATTTATAGCTTTTCTAGCGCCATGGCTTCGACGGCTGTGCTTACAGTCCCGACAATACAGGTTGTAAATTTTGTTCTTTTTATTTCCTTTTTTTCGGGGGGGGGGGGGGTTACATGGCCTGTAGCACAAGTGGATTTTACTATTTCTTTGGACATCGTATTCTTCTTGACCTCAATACGAGACGACGTGTTAGCCTACGTCTACTACCTCCTGCCAAGTGTCGTAGCATTTTTGTAGCATAGCAAGCACACTGCTTTGGGCAAATCTTGAGTTAGCCGGCCACGGAATTGAGGAACATTCTGCCTACATTGTCTAATCTTTGCTTAGTTTTCACAATATGGATGCCAGCGAAATTCTTCGTCGCAATCACTTTGCACAACAAATGAATTCGCAATGCAGTATTTCGTCAAGATTTTGTCGTCTGCATGTAAATCTACTTCGAGCTTGGATTGTTTTTCAATTGCGCTGACGATTCATGATTTGCTTACGCCCGTTTTATGTGATTTCTCTTCCCGCAGGAACGCACGGATTTGATATCGCACCGGCCTGGATTCAGTACGGCTTCCGTCGGCGGCAACAGCTCGTTCTCGCCGGCGACGCGGCTCTCGCATACCCCTACAACCACGGACTTCCAGCCGCCATACTTCCCTCCCCCGTACAACATTCCCCAGCCCCAGTCCCAGCTCGACTTTCACCACACGCACGTCAACGCCGACCCCTACTCGCACCTCAACCCGATCCATCCGCAGCCGCAACATCAGTATCAGCTCCACCCGCAGCAGCGGACGCAGCACATGTTGGGCCGCCGGGATGAATCCGACCACCTCCACCTTCAGCACCCCGGCATGCAGCTTCCGTCCGCTAGGGACTATTCAGCCGTGCGCCGGCCCGACGTACTGGTGCACGGGGGCCCCCACGCACTCGCCCCTGAGCAAACCGATCTAATGTTACACCATCCGACCGGTTTACATCCGATGGACGATGGCACGGTAAGTCACGCTTGTTTTTTAGCCCCCTCTTGAAATCCTTCGGCTTGAAATTCCTGGTCTTATTATTTTTACGTGCTCCATTCACGACGCAACAAAGCCTTACAACTTAATCCCTTAAAATCCATTACCCTTCACATCCATTCGTTCCTGTAATCGATCAAAGAAAATCATTACCACCGCTGGGTGCCTGTTATCTCTCGAGTGTCAGGAATTCGTTTTCTTTTCGTTGGAAAGCGATTCACTGAATAAGCCTTCTCAAAGGAACCGCGTTTAAATGAGCAACTCTACACACTTATTCTACCACAACATTCCCTACACTTCCGAGGGCATTGGTGTTAGAATAATTTAGTTATTTCCGAGAAAACTATAATTCAAACAATGTAGATGTCTTTATTTTCTGTTTGGGAAAGGAAATTGTTTTGGAAGCTGACAATCACGCTAACAATTATGGACGGGATCGCTGTGAAAAAAAAAAAAAACACCCGACATGTATGGTGTGAAATAAAATAATATGGTTCCCATTTGTTGCATTGACGGACACGCAAGCATTTTTTTCCCCGGTAAATTAGAGACTGGAAATGGGCAAATAAATCATAAAAAGTAATAATTTTCTATCATTGTAAGCTGTTTGAGGTTCAGTCGTTTGTAATCTATCCAAGCTCCACGGAGTTTCAGATGATGCTCAGGAATGTAAACAACAAATATTGATTCATCCTTCATGAGAGATATTTTACCTTGGTAAGGTGTAACAAAACAACAAGATTATTGAAAAAATTATTATTATAATTATTACAAAAGCTTCTCGAAATGATCAGGCTATTTTCCCCACACATTGTTTTGTAATAAAACGTCAAATTAAGCACACTTATTGTTCTTTGAAAGACTCTGAATCTAATCAGTAAGTTATTGTATTCCCTCTGTATTTTTCGCAAAAGAATACGTCAAGAATCATTCAATAAACACATTTCGCTCGGAAATAAGTTTGTCCTCATAAATTGCATCTGCCATACCTGACACAGAACCCTTTAATATCATAATTTAAAACGATTTATGTTCTTCTACCAACCTCATCAGTGTATGCAAAATACGACAGATAATTTCTGGTAGGAAAGGGTAACACACTCCACCAACTACTCTCCTCTGGGATGAATAAGACTTACGAGCTTGAATCGTCTTGAATTCTGAACACATTATAAATCATCAATTTTCCCATTACAGTAAAGTAACACACATGTATCAAATCACGGTCCTAAAACCCATTACGTCAAATCGGCAACCCTGTGTTCTGCAGCTAACTCTAACAGATAACAACATGCGTCGCATTTGAAATTATCCTAATCTTAATGTATGCCATTATGTAGTTTTAAATGTAGTGCGAGCAACATTCGCCGCCCCGTTTCTACAATCATCATTATTTTGTGCGTGTGAGTGTGCAAGATAAAAGCATTGGCAGAAACAGTAAGAAACGGACACAAATGGGGGTAGGTGGGTAATGTTTCATAGGGTCTTTTAATCACTCGATGTAAATTGATGTCCCATCTGTCTCTAAGAAGTTGAAACAGAGAGCAAAATAAACGACATCGCCTGATCTTGTACCCGCCGCGTAGTAACAGTGAGCCGAAATGCCCAGTTGAAAGAATCTGGAAGCAAACTTCAAAACCAACGAGCTCCCTCTATCGGGGGATATCTTGCAAAATGACCATTTTCAGGCGAATACATTTCGCTTTCTGCTGTGGCGTACGGTCTTGCCTGCTGATATTGTGTACAACGAATGAACATGCCAAAACAAACTGGGCTACACATATCTTACTATTATCATTAGAATTTCTTTACTCTTGCGTTTTATTTCAGATCGAACGTTGTGACACCTAGTTGGATGGAAGTAGTTGTAAATAGCAACCTTTATTTTTTTTTTTCTCATGAAAAGAAAAATTAAATAATCAAGTCTTTGGGTGAGTTTTGACCCCATGCGATTTTTTTTTCCATCCCTGAACAAGAAGATGAAATGTAATAATATAGGTACACATTGCATTTGAATTTGAAATTTGAATTTGAATACACAATTAAACATATGGCATAAGGCCGATATATCCTACACACTAAAAGACATGTTGCGTTCACTTTACCCAATTTTGTCCATGTCATTTTTCTTTCTTTCTCTTTGCTTTCCTCTCCCTTTTTTCTGATGGCAAACGAAATATTTGTTCTCGTAATTGCATGTTTACTGCAAGAATTAGACCAATGTTGTCGGTTCATGGAGGGTGCAGGAAAAAAAAATAGAGAGGGGAATTGGGGGGAACACGTCAGCCCTGAATGTTGGGCATAAGGGACTTTTCTCACACAGTTCATTGGTGCTTAAATCGGCCTTTAGCCTGCCACCATGTGTTGTTAGCATTATTGCCTTGTCCTTGTACTCCCTCTGTCTCTTCCCCTGTCCCTCCTTCTCCTCCTCCTCTCTCTTCTTTTCTCTCTGCCTCTCTTCTTTTCTCATTCTCTACCGTCATAGTGTTCCTATCCTTTCAGCGTTGGAAAGCCAGGCTAGTCAGTCAATACTACATATTTTTTCTATTTGCCTTATGGATCAATGCTGGTCCTCTCGCTAGGACGGACACTCAGTCACTGCACTCCGACCAGCTCTGGAAGCCCGACGCGAGAAAAATGACGCTTTTCCACTCCTTCTTCCCCCCTCCGTTTACCCCGGACAGATAGAAAAGTACAAAGCAAAACGCAGACTCACATAACCGTGTACAGCCTGACATAAGACACATAATGATTTCTGCTATTTGTTTATGACTCTCCCTTTCTCTTCTCACACACACAACCACACACACACACACGCCGTAGTCCCCCTTACTTTCTTGGATTTATTAAAGTGCAGCTCAACCTACAAATGCAGTTAATAATCTCGCTATGGCCACATCATATAAGCGCCTCTGCTCCATATTTCTTTCTCTCGTTTTTTTCGCACCCTCCCATATCTTCGTGTGTGTTGGTCCAAGTACATTTTTCACACGTTTACTCCCCGCTTTGCGGCGATTGAATTTCTCTGGAGAGAATCTGCTTCCAGTGTCTGCTATCTCCCAGACTCCCCTGTCCTCCCAAGACGAGAGATAGGTAGGAAATGACAGTAAATATTTGGGGTTCCTGTCCACATGGAGAAGGGTACACTCCCGGAAATAAAGTTCATTTCAGCCCGTCGCTGCAAAGGGGAGATTTACGTTCCGAGCGATATGCTCCTATTTCAAATTTGTCATGATTTCCTTGACTTAATATATACTTAAGTCGATGTCTAACACACATTCTATTCATTGATAATATTTGCCACGAGGCAATTTAATTTCATTTTTCATTTAGGGAATGGGTGCTTTGCTTTCGTTCACACTCATGGGAAATCAAACCTATTATTGTTCTAGTTTTCTTATCGTCAATCCTACTTTTTGACACTAGCAACAAACACCTTTAACACGAAACTGTTTGATGATGAAAATAATGCATGCCAGGTCACGTGACAAGTTTGTGAAGGTGGGGACCAAGGTCATGATATGTTTAGTCCTGCTAAGCACCTAGCAGCAGGTTTTTGCAGTGAATTGCACACGAAGATGTATCGGTCGACTTTGGCAAGACGTAGCAGCTTGAACCAGACTTTTGCATCATTTATCAAGACCTCTTCTTTTCATTATGTTCGCAGTCCATTTGCCCTCCCCCCTTTTTTTTTTATAATTCACAACTTCACGGCTCTCCTTGAAGATACGGAAGTATAAAGCTTACATCCAAAACGTATTTACATTAAACTAACAGACTCGTGTGCATTAAAACAAACCTCTGAAGTTAGAGAAGACAAAAATAACCCTGACATGAAATGCCAAAAGGGAAGGTTAAGTGATCAATTTTCCGTCTCATTCACGATTCCGTGTCGAACACGTTATTTCTCCCGATCCCTCTCCCTTCTCGCCTTCTACTCCCCTGCCTCGATCTCTGAAGTCAATAAATCTGCAATGAAGAGGCTCAACACTAGGTGGCGAGTTGACAGGGATATTTAGTGCCTCTTCTCCCCATAGCACTGGTTCTCAGCCGATGTTTCTATTTTACGAGCAGCAATATCTAATGGGTCAATTTTCTGCGAGTAGTTCACTGCAACAACTGCCCACAAATCCTTCATAGTTCGTGTAGTCCCTCTAGAGAGCCGTTCTCGCGCCAAACCGATTGAGGGGAAAAAATACATGGTCTTGGATTTGACAACTGCCGGCGCAATACGCTAAAGAGACGTTATATTTTTGGCGGCCTTCGACAAGTACAGATTACTTATGGGGCCTGTAAAACAACAGGCGGGCGGAGCACGGTCATATATCTCAACACCACCTCGACGGCATACTTGTCGGTCCGGTTTTAGAACTTGATTTATGGTCGATGGCGCGCAGTGACAGTAAAATATGACTTTCGTTCGCGTGGCAGAAACGCGTGAATCCGAGTAGAGACATTCAACGGCTTTCTCCCCTCCACTTGTTTCTAACCACCTCGTTCATCGTTTTTCTTCCATTTTTAATGATTTTGTTTTCAACGGTTTTTGTTACCCTGTCGTCATTACATGAATTGACCGTTTTATTCATCGGTTATATGTTGTTATCAAGAGAGGGAGAGGAAGATAAGGAGCAGAAGAAGAAGAAGAGGAAGAAGAAGAAAGAAGAAGAAGTAGAAGAAGTGCTAGTGGTAGCAGAAGTAGTAAATAAAGGAAAATATGAATAGGAAGAACAACAACATTAGGGAAAAAAAGGAAGATTGCAGAGGATGTAGAACAAGTAAAAGAAGAATAATACAAATAGGAAGAACAACGACAGCAGGAAGAAAGGAATATAGCCGGGGAAATAGAACAAGGAGAAATACGCTTGCAACAGTTGTAGTCGTCATGTTTTGGTCATGGTTTATAGCCATTGTTGAGCAAGCCGATAAAGGTCGTAGCAGGGCTGGATTTAGGAGAAGAAGAAGACAAAAGAAATATTCAAACAATTATAGTGAGGAATGTCAATAATAATACCAAGATAACATCCCCATCAGAGATGAGGTGGTCGAGGGATATATTCTTGTCTTTTATGAAATGCGGAATGTGGAACATGGTATATGGAAAGAAACGTGTAAAGAATGTGTAATCTACTCGCACTGCTGTATTGTGGATTCTTCAATCATCTATTTTAGTACTGGTTCAATCATCTATTTTAGTATACAGGTTCTTCATTTTAGAAGACACCAACTGTATTTATGAGAATTGTTTTTTTTTTCTGCCCAATGTTTTCCTTCTGAGTTGGATATTGCAGTTTTAGCTTTGAAACAGTTTTAGCTTTGAAAGTAGACTTGTCAATAAGTGAATGGTATGCAACTGTTATGATTGTACTTATCCTACATTCCTGAATAAGCATAATATTTCCATGTAGCAAATTGATAGACAAATACATGAGATTTAGACATAGTTTTTTTTTTTCCAGCGTACAAAGATAAAAGGAAATTAGAAGAAATGTAATAATCACACAACCAGGGGATATGCAAACAATATGTTTGTACATCAGGACACCATGATTGGACACAAAGTTTCAACCAACAATTATATTATTATTTCTATAATTCATTATTTTGAGTCATTTATTCAATAATGCGATTATTTCTTGTGCTTGTAAGTGTTATGGTGTCATAGCTACGTTGAGTCCATGCTAGTATTAATCTATTCACTCCGGGAACCCAATAAGTCATGCAGAGATACCAACTGTTACTTTTATGCAGTATTTGAGCTTTTTGTTAAAGATACTGCAGGTTTCATGGAAAATACTGTTTCTCCCCAAATTGTGTTACTACACCTGTCTATCGCAGAAAAGTAAAAATACTCCTTTTCAACCAAAAATATACCTCTTCAGCCCTCAGAATTATCTCGATGCTATTAACAAGGTTTGCATTCCTTGTCACGTACGAAGTTTGCGGAATTTTACAATATCGTAAGATTTGTTTAAGTATAGTTAACTCTCAATGAAAGTTCATTACCGGACTTTTTATAGTATCTACTGACACGTATCTAACGGCAAGGAGATATAACCAAAACACTTCTTCGGGCTGCTCTGCCCTTTCAACCAACGAATATGAGGTCCTGGAACACACTCTGAGGTCATGGTTTGTGACGTAGAATTATTCTTACGTCTTCCCTTGTTGCTAACAGACACCTGGACACGGATAGCCTAGCTAGATCTCGGCTGTGACACAACTCTCTAACTCTTCTCAAAATTCGTCAAATGTTCTAATTTGATCTTGTTGTTTGGTGTTTTTCTTTGGTGTTTTCTTTCATTATTTCCTATAAAGAAGGAGTGGTTCTCGACTTAATCCTCCACAGCCGAAAAAGGATGACTGAAAAGAGCATTGAATATTTCTTAGTACTGAAATATATTTTCTTCTCCACCATATCGATAATTTAGTAAAGTCCACTCCCTACGGCCGGCTGGCATCTTATCTGGACACAAAATCTCTCTCGAGGATACGTTCATTCTGACAAGGATAAGGCAACTGCAGAATAAAAGTAAAAACAAAACAAAAATACAATAACAACGTCAAATAAAATTCAGGGAAACAGCATTAGTGTGATTTTCCTGATAGTTTTGGACTTGAGAATGCATGAGCTGCAAGGGCACCTGAAAAAAAAAAAAAAACTGAACTCGTCATTATTCCTCTTTCTTTCTTTTTTTTTCGGATATAGCCAGGACGTTGCTTGCCGTTATTACTAGGGTAATATCGTGTCGTGTAGATGATTATCATAATCTCTCTGTTTACGCCTTTGTGTTTTTGTTTGTGTTGTTTTTTTCTGTCATAGTTTTCGACATGTGTTCTGTAAGAGAAATGAGAGTGAATGGGAATGCGCGGGGTCAGCTCTTGTCTTGATATATACAACTATGTGTTTCGTACAGAAGAGATTTTGTTTTTGTCTTGCTTTGCTCTGTTTTGGTTTGTTCCGTTTTGTTTTAGTAACCTCTTCAGTGCAATGAGGACATGGCTCACATAGTTGGCAGAAGGCATATTAACATTGAGCAGAGCGCCTCAAGAAATTGGGGGCACGCTTGGTAGGCCGAGACAATTCTCGCCGTGAGCGCTGGGGACGAATACAGCCCCGTCTGGTATTGGGACGTTTGCTCCTACGCTGGAGAGATAAATTTTCATTAAGACTCCGAAAAAAAAAAGCAGCCAGACCTTCCTTTTCGTGGGGAAGACGGAAGGGAGGATGAACTAATGATCGGATGAAATGGTCATCATTAAGTCTTGCTAAACAAATTGGAAGATCAAGGGGGAAGGGCTAGGGGTGGGGTACAACGATGAGGTCAAAAGTACAAACGTCTGCCCTCCACTACCCCCTCTGCCCCCTCCATCTCATCCTTTTCCTCCCCCTCCCCCGGCTTTACCCTCCCCGTTTCCCTTCTCTTCCGGACAGTCTTGTGACATTCGGGCTACGAGTTTGCTCATATGAAGTGATCTATTATGCCTGTTTACCTGCCTAATGGCACAATGAATTCGTCGTCTTACTCCCCACACCATCACCGAGACTCGCCATCCTACACCATATGTGTGTCGTCTGCATGGGCAGCACTCGGGCTGCTGGGAAGCGAGTGGTGCGGGTCTAATGCCATCAAGGAGCTGCGACCATTTAGGTAATGAGCGCAGTCCATGCTCCTCGCGAACGACCTGTAAACGGGATTTCATGATGAGCGGCTATAACGACCATGAGTAATGCGCGTTACGACAACGAAAAGGAGCAGACAGCGCTCAAGAAGGGAAGGTTAGAAAGAGGATGGTAAAAGACTGAAGAGGAGACAGATAACTACAGTGAGGAAGAAGAAGGAAAGGAGAGAAGGAAGGGCATGTCGGGACGGAAGAAAGAGTGAAGATGCGTGAGTGCAGGGTTCGCAACGGGGCAGGTGGCGGAACTCATAAACGGCCGTGTATTTCACAGTGCTATACTCCTCCTTACTCCCCCCCCCCCCCTCCTCATATTATTTACCAGGGAAAATAGATGTGAACGATTCGCTTATCACAGCTCGCTTAATCTATGCCAAACTATGGCTTGTTGCTCTCAGCCATCATTGTGGTTTTTGCCGCACGAGAAAAGAAAAGGAAGACGAAAATGACAGAATAACCAGGACGGGATATAATAACGTACCACAGATGCTGACAGTCATTACTTAATATGTACAGCAGGAGCTATCCCACAATGCAATTGCAGACGCCGAGTTCTCGCGATGGCGATGCGTAATAAACGGGCTTAACCAGACAGCGATGTTCAATATTTACGAATATTAATTTTAAGGGGATTTGAGTGCGGGAGAGGGAACAATTGTGATGATTACACACGCATAATGAGGTCAAGGTCTAATGCTACATGCTGCGCGTTCTTGCCTTGTTTCTACACGTGGTCGTCTGCACCGCGTTGATTCCCACCATTTCTCATCACCTTCCAAATAGAAATGACAAGCATCATTCTTTTCAAGTGACGTAAAAAAAAAGCGACGATGCAGCGGATGCTTCAATTATTTGTCCATTGCAGGCACATTCATTCATGTAGAATATGTTATGTGCACTAAGTGTCACAACCATTGGCCTGGCGCTATTAGACAGACCCTTGTAGCCTACATCTATCAGCGTTTGACCACATACAATTTGCATCCCTGGATTGAAATTCTCTACGGTGTTGCTGTTGGGACATGTTGAGGGTAGCCTACAGCTGCATCTATGATAAATCGTCCAGCGACGTGTTGCACAGCGATCTATCACCATTTCAGCCATTCATCGAAAGGGATGTATTAACCCTTTGGTGTGCTTTACGTGCCAACTGAGATAGAAAACCCCATAGCTTTGTACACTCTGTCCAAAGTCTACGGCACAGAAGGGGTTAACATAGGCGTACGATGTGTGTACGGGTTATATACATGCTGTTTGGAATGTGGGGCTGGAACTGTAATGTATCTACTAGAGTCTATAGAAAAAATGATTACACAGAAGGGGAACTTTACAAAATGCTTTTATAACGAGTTTCTGATGTATCGAATAATACCATTCTGTTGCTCTTTCTTTATCCGTTCTACCTCAACTTTCTCTCTATCCCTCTATTTCATTTTCGTCCATATTCATCCTCTCTTCCCCTCTCTCTCTTCTACTTTTTTTTTGTGTGTGTGCACTGCCGCGCTTTTATGTATGTCGTCTGCGAGATTTTCCTTGATGTTGCCGCTCCGTTTGCTCGACTATTCCGTGTTGACACTCATCACGGCCGACTTGCAGCCCGGAGTTTGCCCGATCGGATTCAGTTACGCACCGCAACCGGCCGCTGCCATCAGAAGCAATGAGCGGGCACACAGCTTTATTTCCAACCTCGTGCCAATATTTCCCTTTCTTTCCCGCTCTTTTCCCCAGTCATGTGCTCTTGATTCTAGTCCTCGGCATTGGCATATGATTCCCGAACATCTGTAAGGGAAACACCGAGCGTTTTGGTAGGAAAAGGAGGGGGAAAGAGACCCCCTGTAATGGCGAGCATTGCATAGAATATGGATTGAGCCTACACAAACTTGGCAAGTCGTTGGTACTTTCCTGGTGAAAATGATACACATGCCGTCCTAGGTATACATTCTTTTCAAGTGCTGCACATCCCTGGGAAACTGCATTTTCTCCCTTTTGACCACAAAGACTGGCATATCTGGCGAAGTCAACGGCGTGAGTCATAGGTTACAAGAAATAATTTTCGTTTTTAACCATTATTAACAATCTTTATGTATTCTGATTATTTTGTGTGATACGAGATTGAAAGGAGACGTCTGATCCACAGAATGATTTTATTGTTATGCTCTTCGTAATACACTGTACCACGATGGGGAGATAGTAGCTTGAGGTCGAGATCTAGCAAATGACGCACAGACATGGATACGGTGAAATTGGACAGAGGGCAAACGTGGATGTAGCTGTGACGTCACAGAAAGTCTGTCTTTGCGAGCAATCGTAAGGAGGAAGTATGTAATTTTCGATCCCGCTTGTTGGAAACTTTTTGCCAGCGTTCACGGCCAACCCTTTCCGGGCGTCTTTTGAAAGCAACTAGGCGGAGTATACAAACGCAGCATACATATGAAGTCTAGTCCCGATAAGCGAAGATAATGGGTCTTTAAAACAGGTGCACTGGTTTAGCAGGCGCAAAGTACCAGGCAGAGGTGTGAATATGCCTTTACATGATCCTCTCTCATACTGACTATCTTTCCAAATGGTGTGAAAAGGCAAATTGCTACATTCTCTCTCCCAGACGATGAACGAACCTGAGAATCGCAAATTCTGGGTGGGTAACTCTTGCTTTTCCTACGCGCTCTGCAACCTGCCTGAGCTCGCTCGCTGCGTCAGGTGATGCCCCCGTAGAAGGGGGTTGGCTTGGATCCGCCTGCAAAAATGGGCCAGGCATTGTGTCGGTATAATGTGATAAGTGGGGCTCCTGCAGTTCGAGACGATTTTCAAGACTGTCACGGCACCAACATTTTCACTAATTTTGAAGTGGCGTCACGGCTTCTCTCTTTCGTCTAATCTGGGTCAAAAGGTGCCAGAGAGGAGAAAGAAGAAGAAGAAGAAGAAGACAAGCCGAGAGAAATAGAGGGGAGAGAGAAAGAGGAAAAATGAGTCTTAAGTACCGGGAGTTTATGTGAGGAACTTGACCAGTTCAATCCCGTGCAAGCATCCAGCGATATTCACAGCACCACTTATACAGTGATCTACGAAAGTTCGTACAACAAATCTTGTGAGGCATGCATGGTAAAGATAGCTGTCACAGTGGTTGCATTAAAGGCATGCTCTCATTTCTCGTCATCTCAAACTTGCTTAATTCATCGACAATCAGAGGAACAATTTAAACTATTTCCCTCTTATGGTTCGTTAAGTTGTACACCGTTAGTTTAGTAATGACTCACAGTCTACCATTTACAAAAGGAATATGTAGCCTCAATGAGTAAAGGCCGATGAAACACCAATTTTAGCACACGTGCAGCTGAATATAGATTTATGTAAACATAGCTATACCGTGTACATTGCAGGAAGAGGTCTCCGACCTATCGATTACATCGACAAGGCAATATACATCCAAACAGAATGATAAATCTGATTATTTGCACTTGGGGGTCACGTTGAAACAGTCGGGAGTGGGGTAAGCAACATACATTTGCTATAGACGCTGGGATAAACAACATACATCTGCTATAGACATGGAGGTAAACAACATACATTTGCTATAGACTGTACGTCAGCTGTATAATTATGTTGGCATTGGTGTTGGAAGTATTGTAGGATCTGCAACACAAGATGACACGTACAGTAATCCTTTGCATACGCGTCTGTTGTGCTTACACGAACCAATGCGTGGATCCCCCAGTGTGCACAAAACGCCATGGGGCTTCCCCACTCTCCACACCCTGCTATGTATGATAAAAGTAGGATTCTATAACCGCCATTCAGAAGCAACATACACGATGTTTCTTGGTAGCTTGAAATTATCCAAAATCTATCTATCTAACTATCTATCTATCTATCTATCTATCTATCTATCTATCTATCTATCTATCTATCCATTCATCTATCTTATTCATATGTTTGTCTAAATTTCTCACCCCATTTGTCGAAATATATGTTTATGAATTATACATAATCTATATCATAATATCTATACTTCTATATAGGTATAAATATAATCATAGATACATAAACAGACAGAAAGATAGAGACACGGAAAGGGAGATAGATAGATAGATAAATAGATAGATAGATAGATAGATAGTTTGCTAGATAGATAGATGGATGGATGGATGGATGGATAGCTTGGTGGATGGATGGATTTATAAACAGGTAGCTGTAGTATTTCTACACGACTGTAAGGGCGATAGAAAATTAAATAATATAGAATAAATGAATTTGTTCTGGTATATGTTGCTCACTGCCAATAGGAGTTCAATCTAGTCATCTGCATAATGTATAAAAGTCAGAGTGAAGTCACGTTTCGTGAATTATCACATGATTTTACATAACATGTAAACCATTTCATGTCCTAAAGCCTGCAACATCAATTTTAGTAATTATTATCCCGCAATGGTGGCATGTGAACGACCTTTTGCTCTCTACAAGCAGAAACACCCAACGACACTACAGTACGGGAATGGTCATCTCATGTTTAGATTAATGAATAATTATCTTTTGTTCTACATAGCATATTTTGGTAGAAGTCTTCGGTTTATTGTGTTTGGTTTATCCTTCTTTATCTGATTATTTTTGTTTGCTAACTCATTATGACAGGCAAAATATACGATGTCCTGGACACATATAGGACGAAGTTAACTTTCTAATCTTCGGGAAACAAGACGACAAAAAACATAAATGCATAATCATACACATACATATGAAAAGGCAAAAGGTAAAATTATGGAGACCGCTTGTAAGCTTGAAATGAAAATACAGTTCGAGTCTCGTGATTAAAAGCTGCAGTTATAAACTACCATGATTATGAAATTCAGCAAGACAAATCTCTGTCTTTTATGGATTTTCAGTTTCCCAGTCCTTATTCCTTTGAATAATGCAAGACCTGGACATGTGTTTTAAAGATGTATCCTTCGGCAGTGAGGAAAGATCTTCTAAACAATCGCTGTCCTTTTCGCTGACTTAGAGGAGAAATGGCATCAATCTCTGGATGACACTTGTATAGTATCCTATAACCATCCACAATTTATAACATAAATATATTCCGCCCATGCACCTTACGTGTATTGCAGTGATATCTATTTCCTTGTTTAAATTTCTGACAATGAAATGTCTTGCTGTTTGTCCTTTTTTAAATTGTCATAACAGTACTGGTTTACCGACAACTAAAATAGATTAGGCCTGCATGACAAATCTTAATCAATGTTGTAGAACATAATACAACAGTTGCTGATAAGATATTTCTTGTTCTCTTTTTGGTAATATAGGGTTCGCGGTCAAACAACAACAGCATATGAGCCCCTCTCAAACCACAAAAGTGGTAAAATTGATAAATGAGCAAAATGTTAACTCAGCTAAAGTGTGTTTTGGTAATGCTATCAATGTTTATACAATTCCAATTATACAAATCACCTCATATGAATCTCAATTAAATATAGATATAAGCTTACCTTTCCCCCTTCCTTCTATAATTTGTAAATTAAAGTTCATTCGAGAGGTACTAGAAAAAGGGCGGAGGATATCAAATGTATTACTCTCATGATATTCTTCATCATAATCTTAGATTTGCAAAAACGAAAGGAAATTATTCAGGTCATAAAGACTTCAGGCCAATTATAGAAATGGGTCAACTGAAAGTTTATCTCTGAGTTGGTCACGAATCATTTCTTTTTTCGTGTAGCATTAATAAGACATGAAAACATGTGATTAAATCGCAGAGCTGTTTTTTCATCTGGGATTTTCTCATCCAGACCATTATGCTGATTACCTGCATACAGTTTTTTTCTTTGTCCAAACAGAAGTTACGAAATACATATTGTGATACACATTCTGCCTTGTTTCCCCCCATGGTTTTTGCTACTCGTGTTATGGCTATATCTGCTTTCCCCACACAATGTGAAAGATCTGAACTTTCATCATCACATTTAAAGGTCCAGTTTACCTTTGGGAGAAGTGATTTCGAAAATGTTCAAGATATCACATTTGATGCATTCGTGTAGGTCTGTTGTATCACAAAACATCCTACCATATACAATTTTCGCGATAAAGCCTAAAATATAAGATGTCAGTGTTTTTCTCAATAAACCGTAACTGTATGCGGTTTAGTCTGGAAACATTTTTATTATAACTATTGTTCACATTTTGTGTATCTAACAACACTTAACATCGATTATACGGATTCACATTTTTACAGTGGTTGTTTCTATCCCTAACTCACATTTTAGAACTATTTCGAAGCACTAATGCTGGGTTTTTGTTTCATCTGCAAATGGTAAATTATGCCTTTAAGAAAGACGGAGCGAATAACTGGCATTCATGTTGACTCTTGTTTTAGGCATAACACGCAAGCATAGCATGCTCAGAAAGGGATTTTGAGTTTTCTGCGCATGTTTGTTAATAGGTCAAGTGAATACATTGCGTGAGGTTTACTTCTGATCCTTTTTTTAACCATCTTTCTTGCCAAAGAGCTACGTTTCTTTACTTCAGTGGAAGACTTCAACATAACAAAGAATGCACGGGTTATGGCACACCCCTTCGTAGGAGTCGTTGATCGTCGATGAATAAACTGCAGACATAACTCTTTGTCGTGTACAGCTTTTTTCTCGGATATCCGCCTTCGAAAGGGAATTTGAATTAATTCCATTCTCCATTGTATTGATTCTTCTTTTTTTCTTTTTTTTTAAATCAAACATTACTCATGTATTTGTGTGATGATAACAAGCAGGGGAATGTTATATTGAAAATGAAAGGCTTACCAGAATTTTTACATCAAAGGATTTGTAACAACGTAAATATTATAGGCACCTTAACTAGCGATTAATCTTGAGTGTGTTCTGCGCCAGTGAACCAGCTTGATTGAACGTCCCGGAGAATTTCCTCAAAAGACACCCTTTCAGCCTTATGTTCACAAGTGCACTTTGTGCTCGGTATATGTAATTATACTCATACCATATGAATGATCATGGGGATGTTTAGGGATGTTTCTAAAAGCCTATTTATGAAATTTGCAGATGGATGAAAACTTGGAGAAAAATATGATGCCCACAAATGCTCTGCTTATGAAGATGATCCCCTGCATTTCAAGTTTCATTCTCTCTCTTTAAATTTAATTTAAAGTGTACCTTCAATTTGACATTGTTTTATATTTTTTTCTTTATATGTTTTCTTTATACGATCGTATTCCGTCATTCATTCATTCATTCATTCATTCATTCATTTTTTCATCTCGAACAGAACGTGTAAATACATTTTTTTCTCACATAAAACATAAGTACATACATGTCAACAATTACAAAATATGATAAATTATATTTATGGATAAACAAATGATAGGGTGGAAAACAAAAGCACAAAACATTTTAAAGTTTAGAAAATGCAGGAGATGGGAAGGAATGCTGAAGAAGCAATGTCATGTTATGTCTCCATCATGTGTATGGATGTGTTGGAACAATTCGTATAACTTGTGACATACTGTCATATTATGAAAATGGAATGCAGAAATAAACTGACCTGAAGTGAAGTGAACTGGACAAACGAAACACTAAATGATCAGTTACATGATAAGAAGTTGATGGTGTGTGAAAGCCGGTATGACTTAATACTGTCTTGTGGAGGTTGATGGTTGAAGGCCGAGGGGCTGTGTTCATCACGTGACCGTGATCTCGCCCGTGTTGTTCATCTTTACCTTGTACACAAGATAACCACACTCTTCTTCTATCTATAGTTATTCCTGGGTGCTACCAGCGGGACGCTCTAGAATCCTCAATTTCCGTTGGCTTGTAAAACACTCTGCGTGTGTCCTGGGAATATCTCCAGGAAATCTGATGGATGAAACGCTCCTTTCAAGAAAAGAGAATTAATACGAGATATATTATCTTTAGAATGTGTAAAACCAACGATCGATACCCCACCAGTGACGTCATAATACCGTGACTGTGACAGTTATATCACGTGACAGGGACAGGAGCTATCTTAAGACGCCACGAAAAGGCTTATCAGATTATTTGCTCATACCTAAATAGTCATATATTTACTCTTTAATTTTTCGTTGTTTTTCTCTACAAATTTCACAGAGATGATTCATTTGCTCAAAATAACTTTGTTTCACTTTGTCCTCCCTCACTGGGGCAATGCAGATTACCGAGAAATAATTCTGCTCGAATTTTTGACACTTCATAAATGGAAGTTGACCCATTTTTCCTAAATTGAATATCAATCCAAATTTGATGGATTTTTTTTTTTAATCTACTCTCGACATTGAATGCCAATCTATAAAGTTCATATTTTGTGCTCTCACTTCAATGTAGTCTGTGCGTTCTGCAGATTTTGAAGGCACTGTTTCAATCTTTTAAACATTTATTTTCATAATAAAAAAAAAAGGAACACAATACGAAAGCTTTCTTCCTCCCCATCGACGGGATAAATCTGGAGAGCTGCTTTCTATCTCCTGCGCTGTCAAAGTAAAACACGACAGCTCCAAATATTCTCTAGACTCAAATCACCTCAAAATATTCTGTAGACTCAAATCACCTCTTTCAACCTCAATACACAGAAATGATAAAGCATAACAGCATTCTTGCGGTTGTGGTGGACGAAAAAGAAAGCGTTATGTGTATCATTGTGTATGAGTGAGTGTGAGTGTGTGGAGAGAGGAACGAATTGTGATGAGATGAGATGGGCACGGACTAGTGGAAGAAACAGCCATGGGTGGAGGATGGGGGTGGGGTGTGGCTGTGAGAGGAGGGCTGTGGGATGCCCTCCACCATCCCGGATCACGATAATCAGACCCAATAAGCTCCTGTAGAAAGCCGATACCTCTTACGATAATCCGCGCCACATTTGCGGACTTGAGGTCTATGAATTGGTGCGCGGGAGGGGGTCGCCCTTCGTATAGTCTGGGATATTTCGAGGTGGGCACGGAGGACCGGGAACGTGGAAAAGGAGAGAAGTTTTGGAAGAGAGAAATCGAAAGAGAGTCTGGCTGACATCCGACCTCGCGCCCTCTTACAGAAAGAGAAACACAAAATGAACAACGTAAAGACATGACCTCAAGTAACCCCTATGTCATCGCTGGACGATGGAAGATGCCCGCCTAGCCTTAGCCGACTTCTAGGCGTCCAAGAGATATTGAAATAACAACCAAGAATTCTCTCCTTCATTTTTTTCTTCAAAACTAGCCATTATTTTCCCTTCTTTCCCCTCCGTGGTGTTAAGTGTTTTGAAAAGGGGGTGAAATTATTCGTCCCTTTTTTATGCTTCTTATTACTAAGAGGAAGGTACAGGGAGTGAATTTGATGATTTTTTTCCCACTATCGACAATTTGCCGTGCTTGAGAGCAATTGAAGCGAAACATACAAGGTTGTCTCGGGTAACTCTCCCTGCCTCGGTGAGAGTAGAGCCCTCTTCACCTCAGACGTAAAGTCTTTGTTAGTTTGTCTGTCTGTCTGTGGGTATAGGGAAGAATATGTCAGATGATATGGGTACTTGATAGATGTTTAGATTCTAAAATAAAACACCTGTTTGGTAGCTGTTTTTGGCATAGCTTAGTGGTGATTTGTTCAGATGCATGTTTGTGCCAAATGGTTGGCTACAAAAGTTGCTGTCAAAGAGTTGTTTATTAGTGGATTGTGGATTGTGGACTTTAAAAAGGGGTGGCTGTAGCAGATGGGAATATAGTTATAAATAGGTAAATCATTCGCGGCTCTGCTGGACGGATGATTTGGACAGATATGGTGAAGGAAGGCCATTATGATAAAGAATGCGATTAAAATAATGAATGTTATGATAATAGTGATAAAAGAAGAAGAAGAAGAAGAAGAAGAAGAAGAACTAAGACGAAGGTTCATATCTATATTTAGCGCAAATAGTGTATACTCTTCTGTTTGTTTTGTATTATACCCAATTCATTTAAAAATATGATAGAAAAACACAAACAACTCATTGAAATTGATATAATATTCTATAAATGTGAATAAATAATTAATAACTATGGTGTAAGTGGTAATGATGATAGTAATACAGATAGGAAATAGTGATAATGATGATGATGATGATGATGGTGATGATGATGATGATAATAATAATAATAATAATAATAATCATCATCATCATCGTCATCATCATCATGATAATAATAATAATAATAATAATAATCATCATCATCATCATCGTCATCATCATCATCATCATCATCATCATTATCATCATCGTCATCATCATCATCATCATCATGAATGGTATTAGTAGCTTGATATCTATAATATTTGATAATATTATCTTCCTGTTATTATCTTTATGATCTTTGTCACCAGAAATATGACTTATATTTATGCGCTCAACGATGATGGAAGAAGTTGAGGGAAAAGAAAACTTTATCACCTACTGATGGTTATCAGTGTCAATGTTGAGAAAGATGCGAATTGTGATATCACGGGTTTGAAGGCTCTTTTCGATCAGTTTTATGAGTTTTATTCCTCCGTGTTCATCCCTTATCTCCTTCCAGCGAAGTGACATCATCCAACGGTATCAGCTAGGAATAGCCTTAAATTTCCTTCAGAATGGGTATAATCTTTAAAGAGGAGAGCTGAGCGCATTGTAGGATGGACAGCTCCGCTTTGAGAATGTATTACTTATTAAAAAGAAGTGAAAAAGGGGCGAAATCGGCTTTGTGAATGAAGTCTGAATGATGAACCTGTCGTTCTGGAATTAGGAGTGAGACAAATTGTTCGGATATTGCTTGCACTATTTCACACGCTTCTGACACCCGCCCTGGAATCCTATCACATCGATTTGATTTTGAATTTCACACTTTGCGCGTAACGTAATCGCCACGGAGATCAAGACCGAAAGTAAGCTATTAGAACCCTACTGATTCACCTCATTTGGTATTCAATCGCTGTTCGAATAAATAGATGTATTTTTTTTTTATCTTCCTGCCCATCCCTCCCTCATCTCTCTCCTCTCTATCTCTTTCTCCAGATTTATCTCCAATCATCTTCTATCCCTAGTGACATTTATTGCGAGTTCTGTGCGTTGATATCTGCCATGATTAATTGTTCTATCTGAGATTAATATCCGTTGTGAATGAGCGTTTGTAAGACGCAGTAGTCACGTGATTAAGTTCCATGGAGTTAACGGATCGTCACTTCACCTCGATTGCCCATCCTTATTCATAGCTTGTCTGAATATCTTAGGAAGTGTCCGCTCGCATTTGTTTAATGGTTGTCGATGTCTTTGATTCACGAAACTCCAAGAGAATGTATATGACAGGCTGTGTTTGTTGTCGTTGTTGTTGTTGTTGTTGTTGTTGTTGTTGTTTTAACAAGTTTCTTTTCAAGCCAGATATAATGCACATACCACTTTGCAGGGTCATTACTCTCACAAAGGTCTATCGACCATTCGACCAGATATAATATTACGTACGTTATGTACAGTGCATTGTAGAGATTTTAAAGTTTATTGGTTTTCCTTTCATTTATAATGTTCATACATTTACTTGTTGCGCTGGTGTTGCTGGCAATAACCTCATTTTAGATGTGTATGTAAGTGTCATAATATATATGGGGGCCAATTTCAGATGCTACAAAACTATAATTTAACTGATTCATCGTGCAGAATGATTATTTAAGATTTGAAAAAGGTTTACAGCCTGTCTTAAGCATTCATGATACTCAAACGAGTTTGCATTTTGCTTTTTCTTTAATGATATCATTTAGTACGAAAGGTACGAAAGGTACACACCGGTTAGATAGCACATAATTCATTTTGTTATTATTATTATTTTGTCCAAAAGTTTGTTTATAATTATATACTTTCTTTTCCTTGTATGGCTAAAATAAGCCAAATTTAGCCAAATTTTAAGCCGAACAAAGAGAGCCGAAATATACTATTGTCAATATA
The DNA here is from genome assembly GCA_033980235.1 of Diadema setosum. Classification (NCBI taxonomy): domain Eukaryota; kingdom Metazoa; phylum Echinodermata; class Echinoidea; order Diadematoida; family Diadematidae; genus Diadema; species Diadema setosum. Next base: position 2,112,501 of record CM067078.1, on the reverse strand, counting down.
GTCCGAATCAATATATCACTTCGTTGTTCTTAAAGTATTCTCATTATTTAGCTCTCCATGTTCATGATCATGTTCTCCACGTTGAAGCATGTGTTATTCAAGACTGTGTTAAGATGTGGCTTTCCGCGTGATACTCGACAGTTAGTGCACATTAACTGATTCATTGATGATTACGGAAAATGCGCACGTTTCAGCATTTACTGTGAGCCTCAATTGCGCATTGACAATGTGTTGCTTAGCAAATCACGTGCAAGTGTTCTTACACCTCGCCAGGGCACCGCAAAATGAAAGTCATTATGATAATGCCTAGGCTCAAAGCTGTGTGTACACATGTCGCTCATCACTGTTCAGATAGCAGGCATTGAGTCCCCTAAATGGCCAGTGTACATTTGACATTTTACAAGTACATGTACCTGGTAGAATGCGTCGACGTTCACAGTGTTTAATAAAGTATAAAGCTATAATGATATCTTTAAGCATAAGGAGTAATAATTCATGTAATTACTGTTATGGGATGTCGGAAAACGAACCAAAATCTAAATCTGCTTTGATAAAGTGACACTGCATGGGTGTGTGCGTGTTTGTAAGTTTAAAATGTGCGGGTGCACTTTTTGTGCAATCGCGTTCTACTGATGTGTATCCACAAAACACGTCGACCAGGAGTTGTGCTAGCTTTATAGACAATCTCACGAATGAACAAAGACCTTATGGAGTGCCTACTAGTATGTATGTATGATTGCACTTGGGTGTATTATGTGTATACTGGATTGCTGTGTGTGATGCTGTGAGTGTGTGTGTGTGTGTGTGTGTGTGAGTGAGAGAGTGGGGGGGGGGGTATGGGAAGGGAAATGCCAGAATGTATGACAGAAACAATTTGTGTGATATAATATGATTCATTATGCCGTTGGCGATAAATGAGACAATCACTGGCAAAGGGACTAGGCGATCACAAGAAGCAAGTTGCCTTAAAGTTCTTCCACATTTTGATCTTCGAGTGTTAAGGTTGATTTGGGGAAACTTCTGGAAAGCCACTGGGACAGGTTTAATAGGTAGTATTGACCGAAAACATGTGTTAAGTGAAACGCTCAGAGCAACGGTTACTGCAGTGTTGGGTTTTGTCAGAACATGAGTTTTAGAGTTGCTTGAACCTATGAAACCGTTGCCCCCCATGGCTGAAGCATTCTAAATATATTTCCGGCTCGGATATCTACGAGTTCACGGAGGCTCTCTCTATACACAGAAGGCGAAATTCAACGCAGACGAGACAAGTTCGTCCATTAATATGTGTCGGTTGGAAGATTATGGTAATGTGCGGACCTGTTATCGTCCGTGCGTGCCGCTATGAAACAAGGCACACGAGTAGCATAGTGTGGAATTGATGGGACCTTACACTGAGTTGGCTCGCAGGGACTTTACTGCTAGTTTATAACTCATTTATTTTAGTTTGTTTCCTGTGTATTTTCTTTTGCGGCAAGTCTCCCATGAATGATTATTTTGCCAATGTTTTTGTGCAAGCCAGCAGCTTCCTTTCCCCTCTCATTCACATTATTAGACCGTAGGAGTAGAAAGGACGTGAATACATTTATATAATCATATAAAGGCGTAAAGGCGTAAAGTATCAAATGTAAATGAAATGTGACGTATTTTTACATCATCATGTTGTTGTTTAAAATAGAATTAAATCGAATTGGTTACACCATGACCATTTAGAGAGATTTTCGATATTTGAATTGAGCTTAAAAGTATTTCTGAATGACAACTTATATAACTTGGAACAGAAACAAACAAACAACAACAACACAATGTCCATGTTGTCGTCCAACCTCACTGACTTTTCAAAGGTCAAATGTCATATTATTGAAGATGCAACAATTGCAGAGAAACCATAATGTCAATGAACGTGGGGTGATACATTTAGAATAACCTACTCTTTTTGTGTAATTAATCAGGGGGAAAACGTTTAGCTGGAGACAGGATTAGAATAGTATAATTCTTTTTTCATGAGTGAGGCGTTAGATCGACAAGATTTTGACACACATCTCGCATGGTTTGGCTATATTTTCAGATACCCACGGATGAACGCTTTTCGAGGTTAGCGCAAGGAGACTATTTCACGAATATGAGGGCGCTATTTCCTGCCAAGGTGAGAATAAACACACGAATGTTACTAATAATCGTACTCTCGGCGGTGACACCGACTATCGTGCACCGAATCATGAATTAACAGCATGCAGTAATATTTCTTCAAATCTGGTCTTTGTTCCATAACGTTACACGAGCTGGCTACAGGATATGAACAAAAAAGGAAGAAAAAACGCATTAGACCTTTTCATATAACCTTTTCGTCTACACAGCTGGGTTTTGAATACTAAATGATTCATTACATTCATCATGTAGTTCGCAATCGTCTACATACTTTACATTTTACAAGAAATAAGGACTGTTTTTTGTGGAGCTGTATTATCTAAACAAAACGATTGGTCATGAATTTTGATGCAGTTCCCGGTTCTTTTTTTCCAGCTTTTATTGCAACATTGCATGGTATTTCCCCATCTTTGTCTGTCTGTCTACCTGTCTGTCTGTCTGTCTCTCTCTCTCTCTCTCTCTCTTTCTCTCAGGTAGAATTGAACCGAATTTGAGTAGATTTTGTAATAGTCCTACTTCTGAAGTTCTAAAACTAGTCATACTGTAATTGTCTTTTGAAATTCATAAAAAAACACGGGATTATTTGACAATTCAATGAACCCATGAATGACTTGTCATGGATGATATCTAACAAGAGTGTTTCTCATGTCCTGCTCATATTTCTAAACACTCTCACCTGTTTTGACGAGGCTTGTTTTAGTTTTAGTGTTATCGTTTATTTTGTTGACGATAATTGCCAGTGATGATTTTCAGTGTGTTTACTACACGATGAATGAACATTCCACTCTGATGAAGATCTCGTAACAACATTCTCGACATCGTGGCAGATTTTCTGGATAGTCATGTGACGAAGGTCGATTTGTCCATCCCGCGCACGATTGCCGAAATTTATGTCTCATCGTGCGAGAACGCGGCTTGTCGCGACCGTTCTTAACGCAGAATACTTGCATATCACTTTCGCGCCAAAATTGAGTTCGGGAATTGACAAGTTGCACCTGTATGTTGTCCGTATAGTTTGGTAAAGCGTCACAAATCGTTGTTGATAGAAGTGTGTAGCAGTCGAATGATGACTTTTCATTGGTCAGTTGGTGGTCCGAAACAACAACAAGAACAACAGTCAAACCAAACAGACAATGAAAAAACAAAACAAACAAACTCAGATGCAAATGGAGAGGAAAAGACATATGCCGCCATAGTATTGAATTTTACTATTATACTGGATTGTCGAATATATATATACACATAAAAAACGCACTATAAGAATGAAGGGGATTTTTGTTTTAAAATACAGATCGAGCGCACGATCTTAATCTCTCAGAGGAAAAGCGAAGAAAGAAAAAAAAATCTCTGTTAGAGTATTGTTAACTCAACATTTGTTATAAAGTATAGATATTTAGCAAAACCATAACGGAAAAAAAAATGATTTTTTTTTTTCCTCCCTGCTCTTGGCAGCTCAACGTGTACCTACTTACGTGTACCTACGTGTACGCCTCTTACATAATTATTACAAACGCCAACCAGTAGTGCGATTAATCTTATCTGCTTTTAGCATCTCATATTTAAATATAATTTTGTTATTGTAGCTACTGTGTTACTCATTGCCATCTTCTAGTTTGTTTTTCTCGGCACCATTTGCCTTTTTTTCATGAGATGGGAAAGGGTGGCTCCTTTATCATGGCAACTGTCATCGATTTACTTACTTTTTGTCTTGAACAATCACTGATCACAACGAAATGTTTGTTTTAAAATTCTATCAAAAGCGTAAGAGGATTTTTTTCATGTTATTGTTGTATTTTCTTTGTTTTTTGTGTCATCATCATCATGGGTAGGTCATTAGTTCATTCAAGGTTTAATCGCTGTCAGAGCCATTGTCACCATGCACTGCCGATATTTCTTATTTCCTGATCCTATCATTCTCATTCTGGCTGCATCTATTCACATTTCGATAATGAATTGTTTCTTTAGCAAGATAAAGTGCAAACACCACAATAAATATTTCAGCATTTATGATTAGGAGTAAGCGGTGTTCCTGTAGATTGTTCTGAAAGTCGCCATGCAGGTATATAGCAGCATCCATTAGGCCAACAGGTATCATTGGTTCCTCTCGAAATAGAAATAGAAGGAGATAAGGGGAATATAGTAATTTGATATACCCTTGATCGGTAAATAGTTGAACCATTGAGCTACAGTAGTTCCACTGTTTGACCATGGTTTGACCATGGTTTGACCATTCATGTTCTGACGAAGAACACCGGACACGAGACGACCAGGAAATATGTCTGATATTGTCAAAACAGCGACCAGTTTGTCAGGCACTCTGTCTTATTTTTCCGCAGCACTTTCCATATTTCATTAGTAATTAATTTTATGTAGATTTGTGGATGATAATGTTACGTCATTTCTCTGGGCTTGCGCCTTACTGCGTTCCTATTATTTAGTAGTATTGTTTTGCTATTTTGTTCAGTATTTGGCTTGTGCTGATAACATGTAGAGGGCAATTTGGAGGGTAAATACATAATATGAATAAATCAAGGCATGCTTGCATGGCATACACACACAAGAAAAAACAACAACCAAAAACTCCCAAGTATTCTTGTCATATAAAATTGAATGATTGGACATTCTCAAGAATTGAAGTGTTTTACTGGATGTCAGACATTGTTCACTCACAATTCCACATATGAAACGGAAATGAGAGTTTTGAGCTTACATACACGCTTGCAAATTCTTTCAAAAGATATCAACATTTTTCCTAATGTTTACGAAGTTCTCCAATGTTTTGTCTTGAAGATATTCTTTTTTTTTTTTTGCGATAAAACTACGCTTATGACATTGATATAACATGCATATATGCTATGGGCAAAACTTGTGATTGGGCATGTTCCATCATTTATAATGATATGTCATTTTCCCTCGTTTGACGGTAAAGACGTGCAATCGTTAGCCCGCTTCCCATTATCCATATTTTTTAACCCTCAAACCTTTTTGAGGGACTTTACCCCCCTCCCCTCTCTCTCTCTCTCTCTCTCTTTCCCCACCCCTCCCCTCCCTCCGGCGTGCTCGATCGAGTGTTGTTCCCCTAACCCCGATTTCGGTAGCCAGCTAGTCTCAGAAGAGAACCATAGTTGATGGAGGGGATTTTGGCGAGATCCCCAGGACCACCAACCCAGTACCCACTCTCCAGGACTAACTCGGCCGATGGTATTATTTTTTCACCCGCCTATTGACTAATATAGCATCTGGATCGTTAGTAAGTAATGACAACGACACACGATGGTTGATGGAGTATTCGTGTTCTCTCATCGCCAAAATATTATGCTCCCTCCGATTTGTCGGTAGGTCGTTTACCCCTTGCTAGCCTCTTTTCCATTTCTTTTTTCCCTTCGGATTCCTTCCCTTCAAGTTTTACTTCTTCTACTCTTTTATCAGCATCTTCTTACACTTTCTGCTTCTTCCTCCTCCTCCTCCTCTTCATCATCATCATCATCATCATCATCATCATCATTGTCGTCGTCGTCATCATCATCATCACCATCATCACCATCGTCGTCATCATCATCATCATCATCATCATCATCATCATCATCATCATCATCATCATTCTTCTCTATTTTCTTCTGTAACTATAACCCTTCTCCATTCCCCCTACTTCTGTTTTTATTCTCCTGCTTCTACTACCTTCTTCGTTTCCATTCAACAGCTCTGTGGATTCTGTTCCATTCGTAGTTTGTGCATTACCTGGCCTGTGCTTTCTTCTTCGATTTAAAGGTCGTACAATCGCCATTCCCATCCCCCATCTTCATCGTCGACATCACTATCGCCATCGTTAGTAGCATTTCTTGCAAATGTTATAGTAAAAACGACAACCTTGTCGTCATGACTATGGTCATCCTCATCGTCACTGTCTGAATCATGGCCGTAATCACAGCCATCTCCATGATCATTTTCATCCTGTCACCTCATATCATTTCTCTAGGATACTCGTTATGGGGAGGGGTAGGGGTGTGTTTCAAATTCTATTTCAAAAACATATAAAGCAAGAAAGAGAAGGCATAGGAAGCGTTCATTCACGAGTTAGAATCACAGTTAATCGTTTGTCTCCTATGAGGGATTGTAGCTTTCCTTCTATCAAATAGTGATTTAAATGTGATCGCCCTTCACCCTTTCTATGCCGATGGGTCAAATGCGCGTAGACTTTGCACACATAGCCTATCTATTGACGGAAGATTAATACGGCATGAAAATGATCAAACAGGCACTTTAAAAACTGCTTTTATCAACGGATTTAGCTATGTCTTTTCAAATCACGTGCCCGCATACATAATTTCCACCACCAGAGGGCTGTTCGGCCATTGACTGTAAAGGGTTCTCATTTTCTGGATATTGTCACGATCATTCTATATAATCATCAGCATAATCGTCATCATCTAGCTAATTCACTATAGGCTTTGTCAATCAAAATAATGATCACAACGATTTCAATAATTATTGGACATTGTTGGGTGTGGAGTTATTTTAGGCTTTAATCATAATATCATCATTTTGACAGCAGTGAAAGAAAAACAAAACAAAACAAAACAAAAACTCCTTTAACGGGTTGTCGTTGTTGTACCACTGCCATACTGCATTATACTTTTTGATGACTGTTAGTACATTTCGTGGGAATGTTAAATCGTCCATTAATCTGCACGAATCGTTAGAATTATGGGTAGGAAACAAACAAAGGGTGAGGATGGGAGTGTCTCAGGCATCAAATCTGATACAGGTATAGAAAAAAATGGAATGTATTTTATTGTCATGAAAGTCAGTGTCAAGGTTTTTGTGGGAATTGTCCTCACATTTACTTCACAAAAGCTTTCCAATACGTGCTGGCTCGACCGCCCTACGCCACACAATTCACGGTATGTGGGCACGTAATGACGCAGAGCCCCCACTCGCATCCTTGTCAATGACTCACAGAAAAAAAAAAACCAAAAAAAAAAAAAACAGGGTTGGTTTTGACGCGCCGCAACGAGCACATGAGCAGGCAAATCGACATTCAGAAACAATGAATTAAGTGAGGTATTTGGTTTTTCCCCCTCCTTCGCTTCTACCTCTGTTCTGCATTGGTTGCGCTCACGGTAGCAAGCGGTGTATGTCGGTATCATGAAGTGGTAAATGGATGACTAGAACGAATGCAGATGATAATGATTTTAGCGAGTTTGTGGACTGACATAAGTGCAAGTGTATCGTGTGTACACATGTTGTCGCAAGACCACACCGGTTCATGAAACATATTGATGATGCTGTAGTAAAGGTGATGATGCTAATGGTGTTAATGATGATGATGATGACGATGATGACCACGGTAATGATGATGATGATGATGAAGATGATGATGATGACGACGATGATGATGATGATGATGATGATGATGACCACGGTAATGATGATGCTGGTGGTATTGATAATGATCATGATGATGATGTTGATGATGATGACCATGGTAATAATGACGATGGTGTGATGATGATGATGATGATGATGATGATGATGATGATTGTAATGGTGATGATGCTAATGCTATTCATGATGATGATGATGATGATAGTATTGACGACGTTGATGGTATTTGTGATGATGATAACGACGACGATGGCAATGATGAATATGACGATGGTAATGACGATGATTATGATGATGCTGATCCTAATGATGATGATGGCGATGGTAATGACGACGACGACGACGACGATGATGATGGCAATGATTTTGGCTAGTTATAAAAAAAAATCTTTTCAAATGCATGTAATCCCTTGGGAAACATGTTACAACATTCCATCATGGACATGAGTTTTGAAATTCCACATTTGCAATGAAGGCGACTGGTAGACACCTTTGGATAATGATATGCAACTAATTATCACCAAAAAAAAAAAAAAAAATCGTACCACCATGGACCTTATGTAGCTCAATGATACCAGTATTTGTGATGGACCAATGGCAAATATCTTCACTCCATGTGTATACTGTCGTCACTACCACGGATAAATCTACAACATCCGTTCAAACAAAGCTTTGCATTGGTTTTGTGTGTATAAGTTGTTATATTGCCAGGGGGCTCGATACCGTCATTGCGTATTGTTCTATACTCGTGCCTGCCTGTAATGAGCGAAGCTTCGATCTGTCATCGCGACAAGTATTCCCTTCGCTTGTCCCCCTTTTTGCTGCTACTATTTGAATAATGGCTGTCGCTCTTCCATTTATCCCCAGTGTGTGTGCTGAACCGCAAGTGTTCGTGTGTGTGTATTATTTAACAAGAGACAAATGGCATGAAGTACATTTTTTTTCGTGTAATTACACACTATTTGATTTGAAGAGGGGAGCTTGCTTGTACGCCCCTTATTACCACACGCACTTGACTCACGTTGGCCACAGTCTGATAACGCCGCGAATGGCTGCGTCACAACGCTCCCTGGTCGTTCCGCGCGGTCGGCCATGTGCGGCGTAGCAACACACCAAGACAGTTGCGGCTTTCGCAAATGTAAACTGTCGCATTCTTTTGATCACGAAATTGAAACAGCGTTATTCTTATCACCCACATGTTTGCATCCTTAGCTTTCAAATATTCCTTTGAACATCAAATTTGTAATGTCATGCCCCAGCATGCAGCTCTTCCGTTTCAAGGAACAACTTGCATACGGCATGTTAAATCAAGGAGCTTACTGTTTGAAGCTCCTTGGTTAAATCGAGACACACACACACACACACACACACACACACACACACACACACACACAGGAAATCCGGTAATAGTCAGTAAGCCAACATTTATGGAGGAGTTAGAGAAATTATGAATAACACATGGTATGTCCTGCAGCTTAAAAAAAGAATACGTGAGCTAGCACTCTGCAAGATGTTATTGATTTCTATTCTAGCTACTTCATAAGGGTATAGACTCAAATCGAGTTTAATTGATAAGCAAGTCTCACACGTGTAACTTCCTTTGAGAATGGCAAAACACACGTTCAGAATGATTTCCTGATACTCAGCGAAGGTCAGTCATGGACAGTGGTATGATCATAAGCGATTACCAAAGAAAAAAGCAAAAACAAAAACAAAAGTTCGATATGGTAGTCTCAATTTTCTCTCCCCCTTCCCTCTTACATACTCTTCCTCTCTCGCCCACCCCCCCCCCCCCCACCTTTCTTTCTGTTTTCGTTGTATTCATGAGAGTTCCGCTCTGTATCACTATCATGCGAGTTTACACAGCCTTTCTGCGACATCTGTAAATTTGCTCTGGCCTGTGTCGTAACACAAGTAACGGGCACTCGAGATCACTGTACCGCCCTCGCTGTGCCGGGCTCGCCAGATGATAGAGGGCGGTAGTTCGACACAGCAGTCGATAATATGGCGCACCAGGTAACACTAACAGCAGGAAAGTGCCCACGGGTGTTCGGAGCCGCCCGAGTCATGTCCACGTCCCGTCGCTGCCGCTGCCGCTGCCGCTACTGCGGCGGCGAGTAGCTGACTTGAATCTGCGCTCCGTCTACGCGGAATAATGGCAAAGGCAGAGAAATGCTGTTACAGGATTACTGCAATGGGATTCAAGAAAGGAGGTGTTTTTTATGTTAGTGTGTTTGTATGTATACATGAGGATTTGGGGAGCGATGGGGGAGGGGGGGGGGGGGGAGTGCTTTCTTGACACCCCGCATTTTGTAGATGTGTATCAGCTCTGGAGGAGGTGAAGGGAAGCAGAAGCAGACCGAAAATCCTTCTCTCCTTCAACAGTCTCAAAAGGGGCAGTAGCCACTCACAATGAGTGTCTTGTTCATTGAGTGTGACATACTTCTGAAATCTTGAGAGAATCAAGAGGTGGAAAACGCGGTAAAAAAAAAGAAATAATGGCGGGAGATACACTTTGTAGTGTCGATAGAGTGATCCTTTCCTTTTAACCACTGATGCTATTTTGCAGGAGTACGGAGAGAATGAAATCCGCAGTGAGTGTCGGCTCACTTTAGTCAGCGTCGCCGCGCCATGCAAACTCAAGGTATGGTGGAATCGGAAATCTCGGTACAACGGATAGAGAGCGCTACCTAGCAACACAGACTCCATCAAGGGATTAGGGCGGGATTTATGATTGTCACTGCTCTCTGCTACAGATTCGCGCTTCCCATAATCCAGCAGGCGATTAGAGAAAAATAAAAGTGCTATGCAAATGTTGTGTGGGGGTTATTTTGGCGAGTAAATCTCGTTTTATTAACGATTTTGACATATCAAAACATGTTACGAGCGTTAACCCTATCCACATAGTGCTGTATGATATCTCATTAATATGTATTGATTTGAGATGAAAGCGGCTCAAGTGACCAAGGAAGAACGCGAACAGTAACAACCCACTTCTGTTACAGAGCATAAAGGGGATTCCCCACTTTACTTTATCATATCTAAAACCATACAGTTTGCAATACAATCTATTGAATGTTATATTTCTTATCATCGCGTCAACGAGTAATAATGTTAGTCACATCGCTATTACGCTTGTAAAAATAAGGAAGAACACCTGCATTTGATAAATGTCAAAGTCGTACATCCCAATAGCATTTGTAGTTTTATACCATTATTTGCCTCCTTTCTGTCATTTTTTATTTTGTTTTGATTTGCAGAAATACAATTAATAAAACAAATGAACAAAATTTTTGCGTTGACTCCGAGTAGTCCAGTTTTAACTGCGATGCACATTTCAAGTCCATGGACATGGTCAATGTCATGAAAGTAGAATGAATTAGATTAAACATTGACAGAATTAAGATGACGTCATAAATGCTTGTCACTTGTTGCATGCCCTCCAAAGGCTCATTCACGATGCATTCACTTATAATGATCTATCCATGATCACAGGCTTTTCAGTAATTGTCCTGAGGTGTTTCTTGCTCCTTTTTTCAAGAGTGGATATCACATTATAACTGTTCAATGTTTGGCAACCAAATGCTTTCTTCATTTGAAAAAAAAAAAAAGATGTCTCTGTATAGCCAATTTGAGGAAGAACAAGTTTAAAAAAAAAAAGCAAAAGAAGAAGAATGATTTCAGGGAACAAAACTGTTCAAAGGGCAATTGACCAGTAAATTTCATGTCGTTATCTTCACACTTGAGATGTGAAGGGCAGCAGCCATCTGTATGCGACAAGCGAAACGAGGCGAAAATGAATTCATTCTGTGAAAGACCGACCGTAACATGGGATCCCATTCATCTTTGACACGATAATTATTCAGTACGGCAACGACGAGTCATAGTGTTGTATCATTTGGTTGGCTCTTTGCGATCACTGTCTTTCTCTGTTTCTCGTCCCCTCTCGTTGCTAATTGCCATGCTATCACTCGGGGACGTGTGTGGGACTGGAGGAGAGGGGGGACAGACTGGTGAAAAAGATGGAGTCAAATCAGCAAAGGGAGGGGAAAACAACATGCACCAGCTCAGTTCTTTTGTTCGTGAAAGCACGGCAGCCTCGGTGTAAACTGTGTTTTGATGGAACGTATGATCACTTCTCAGGCTTTACTGCCTCACGACAAAAGGTATTTTGGAAATTTGGGGGGATCCACACTTTGTGTCACCCCAACTATTGTCCCCGGGACCAGGCTCGGGTCTCAATTCGTTCTCGTCCAAGGCGGGAAATGACCTTGCAGGGCCGTGGGTTTGGAAAAAGAAAAAAAAAAAAGAACTACGCGACAAAACAAAACTAAGAACACAAAATAGACACGAAACTATCAGCAACAACAACAGCAAAAGCTATGATAAAAACAACAATAAAAACAGCGAGCTGGATTAGCAATGGCAAGGGTCTTTTTCGGGTTGTAGGGACGCGGAAACATAGCCACCGTCACCTGCCATGCATGCATATCTCCTGGATACGAAGCTGTGGACGTGCAACTCAACAGGTGTTGAGTGCTGTTATGCACCACATTCAATAACACATCCACCCATACTTCCAATTGAAGACGCTACACAAAAAGATAAGTTAATAGTCATGATAATTATACTCATATATCTAATTCGTGCACTTGAATGAACTCAATGTATGATAGATTGATAGTCTTCCTTTTTTTCTCGCCTAGTAATTACACAATGTGACCTCTTTTTCCACACTGAATGAGACTCTACAGAAACTTTAACCAATTCGCATTACAATTGTACACAATGATATACATCTAAGGTGTATAGAGGTACCATTATACCAATTCAAATAGAAGTTAATGGTATAAGCTTGACGTTTTGAGCTGGTATGCGTGTAGTCCCAATGATATTATTAAAAACGATATTAACTTCTATTTCTTTTCTTTTTTTTGAACAAGTAGACAAAATAACGTAGATAAATTGCAGCTGATTGTGAACAATCAATTTGACTTTTGCCTAAGGGATAATATAGCTACATATATATGAAAAGCATAAATATGGTGTAGACTATTAAGAGGTTATGGCACAATTTGTCATTATTAACTTGGCCTTCAAATTTCTGGCAGTTAAATGCGGTGTTCACAAACGTGCGATCGTATGAACACAAAAAAGGCAACCAACATATAAACAAAGTGAAGCGTAGGGGAAAACATCTTAAAATGAAAGGTATGGCACGGCATGATGTGATATGATTTATAGATCATCATTTTGATATGGTGTATTCCTAATCAGCAAAAATGTTATCAGTTATATTTTTAAATCATGTGTGTTTAAAACTGTGCATCTAATTGTCGATGTTATAGATATAGTCGTGTAAATCAAAGTTATGAAGGGGTGGAGTAACTTGTCAGTTTTTATCGACATAGCAAGGTTCAACAGGCTATAAACAAAGTGGGATGTATTACAAGTTGTATTATGTGTGGTGCTTCCGAAGGTTATGCTTTGAAGGCTACCATAGATTTCACGGTTTGTGGCGATCTCTTGTTGTCTGTTGTGTTCCAAAGTCTGTCACGAACGTTTAGTCGTGTTATGCCAGTAACCTGACGCACAATTTGATTCATCTTGATACGCTAAATTCTGAATGGTTCAGAGGGCAGTGTTTTTCATATCCATGTTTTTGACCCCTCCCTAAACCAAAGAGGGGAAAAAATGACATACACTATTTCTCAAATTGTTCTTAATGGGTCATGTTTGTTTTTCTGTGTGCTGGGAGCATCTTCTTTCTACCTTCAGGGGAGATGCGAATTATAGCTTTATTTGTCAGCACACGCCAGGATGCCTCACAGAAAATTTAGGCCCCCTGTTCATTGTCGTTGCTGGTCGAGCCACATCCCCGCCTTCCCCGAAACCTGCTCGATGAGGTCCTTGTCGATGCACTCGATCACAAAATAGACATCTCCGATCAGCTGGCTTCATGCAAAACGTTTTCACAAAGGCAGTGATTAGACCCATATTGCATCAAGAGCTTTTCTAATAATTAGAGACCGGTTTCTTGTCGCGTAGCAGAAGTGTGAATACCTGTGGAATAGAAATCAGGAGAGTTAGTTATTAAAGGCGCTGGGAACTTGTTTAAGGGCAGTGTCTTTCTGAGATGAAATAAAGCACCTGGACAAGAATGGGAGAAGAAAAGGAAAGAAAGACAAACAAGAAAGAGGGGGGGGGGGGAGGGGAGTGAGAGAGGAAAAATACTATGTAGAAAGCTAAATTGGGGTTGACGTAGAAAGCACACTTAATTGACCATAGTTGCCGCTTGGACAACAAGCAAGATACATACGCATGCAAGAGACAAAAAAGGTGGTAATAACCTGCGCTAGTTTGCCTATGTACGTATTGAATATTTGAAGAAGCACGAGGCTTTACAGGAAGCGACGTAGCTGGCATTTTGACAAGGCGTGCTGTTATGCCGCTGTGTCTACATCCACGGCGACTATTACAGAGGGACCTACTCGCCAATTATCACTACGGGACCGCGAAGAGGTGCACGCGCCGGAGCAGCGGGGAAGCTGGGCAGTGCCATTCTGAACGACAGCTCGGCCCTATCGTCCACAATTTACAGACGCTTTCGCACTTGATGAAGAAACCACAGGTTGCCGACTCGTATGCACGTCCGTCATATTGTAAATTACCTGCTTTATTTCCTCAAAGTGCTTTGAATCTTCGTGACTTTCTCGTTTCTAGTGGGCAGCGACAATGATTCTGTCCTTGGTGCATCAAAAGGAGAAACATCTAAAAAATAAAGGGAAGTCAATTGGTCAACATCTATTATTGAAATGAAATACTGAGTGCCGACACTCACACGATTGTTATGTGAAAGCTGCAAGTACCTTCAATTCACTGAAGTCTTTCCTCAATTTCTCTATTCCTTCTATTAAGATGCTGCCATCGCTGACATTTCTTTGATCAAGACGTATTGAACTAGTTGCAGCAATGTTGTCAAACTTAAACTTTTCTTAATCATTTGGTTAGGCTCCTATCCCAAGGGCGTACGGTGAGTTGCATGATTGATGCATGCACTTTCATAATTGTGTGACACAAACATATTCGATCAAAAAACACATCAAAAATATAACCGACTTCCGTCGAAGCAATATATGGATATTGTGTGTAAATCTATGATAACGTCCAATCTTTATTCAACACCTTTATCTCTTGATGATCCTGTAAACATCTGAACAAGGAAAGAACAACTATTGATAAAACATAGTTATGATTATTCCAACCTTCCGACACTCTAAGTGCATTTGTTTAAATTTTGAAGGTTTGTTGTAATGCCCCAGGATAGTTGTTGGTTGTCCAAACAAGATATCATTTCGGTAAAAACCTTTATAGCTAGCTCGTCACCCCTCTACGAAATTTCTCCAGCAGTGACAGAATCAGAATGCCGAATAGGCTTCGGACATTCATTGCCTATACCCATCGCTGTCGCCCCACGCTGAGCTCAGGATCCAGTGTCTTCTTTCATTGTTATCATTCGAATAGCACTGTCATGATACCAGCTGTGAAATCTTTTCATCTTCCTTCAATATGTATAGTTTTCAATGACCTGCTTGATAATTCACAGACAATTCCTTCCAATGACGCTAATTTTTCAACGCAATGGCAGTATTTAATCATTATCGCATAGAACGAATTTAAGAATTTATTTTGATTCATTCTTTGATGCACACGATAAACAAAATACGTTGCATCCCATTCTCATATCATTAAAAATGGCATGGTTATCACCTGTCAGATTGAGCCCACTTTACTGGTATTATCCACGTTCATGATTATAATTTTATCAAGAACAACGTCTTTGTTTAAATTTGAGGGAAACACAATGTTATGCTACGTCCGTATGCACCCATGGTATCTCTTCTCTTCTTCGCATGGCACAATATGCCTGATTGGTATCGTTTGCTGACTATTACGGTATGATTATCTCCGACATTTCTTGTACAGGCACCGCGTCTCCTATATCTGGGATCAGAAACAATTGTGTAGTGACAAAGGCATGATGACGGCGCTTCTCCTGTATGACATAACGGAGGCGGCATGTGTGTTATGACTGAAGATACACCTATTAAATCTCATCGAGTGTTATAGGCAAGGGTCCAATAGCCTTCATGAACACACATCGTGAATCATGGCACAGCCACAAAGTACTTAAATATTAATGCCATTTTTTATTGTTTGTTTGTTTGTTGTCTGCGCATGAGTCGCCGAGCAGCATTTGAGTGCTCTCCCATTGAGCATGTTGTACCAGCAATGAGGGCAGAGAATCGGGCTAGAGTTTTTTTGAATTGAATAATCAGTGTTTCATTAGCTATTCCGACAAGCCGTTGTGGATTGTACAAAATCACTCTCGATCGTTTGTAGTTTTGAGGCGGATGTTATGGTGACTAAGAAGAAGGCGAAATAGTGAGGCACAGTCTAGTATAATGAGTCACCCTCCCCTCTCTCTGTTCTCATGATGGTGAAGAGGAGACGCAGGTCAAGAAAGGCGTCGGCATCGGCTACATATCTCAACACTCAACTCTGAGGTTGTTTGCTTGTTATTGCTTTCATTCTTTGTCATTGCTCATCCTGCCTTTGTGTAAGGTTGGATGTAGATTCCCTTATTATGCAAAGCATTTTGTTGTTGTTGTCTGTCTCTGCTTGTTATTTTAGAAGTTCACCTTATTTGCAGAAGTCGGGTTTCGGTTGAAACAAAAGACGTCTGTGTCGGAAGAATTTGAAGTCAAATTTTAAATTGCACTTTTTTCCCTTTAGCTATCTGCCACGGCGGTGTTCATTTGCAAAATCAAAATTGAAAAAAAAAATAGATAACATGAAAAAAAAAATAAAAGAAATGAAGAGCACTGGACGTTTGGTATACATGTCTCATTTGTCGCTATATAATGGGGCATTAGCAAAAAATATTTCGCGTGCTTAGTCAACTAAAGATTTATCTTTTATGGTTAATGGCATGGCTCTTTAGAGTGTTGGCGGAATCATATATAAATGGGCAAAAGTAAGCCCTTTTATTTTTAAATGTGCAATGGAGTGAAAAATTACTTTTTCATCAATTTCATGTAATGGGGAATGGATTTGCTTTGATTTACTCAAATTTGTTTTCCGTCGAGTAACAGTATTGTACACTGGAAAACATAGTGCAGGGAGCTAGAAAGCGGAAAAGGAATTATTTCTATGAGCTCTAAATTTTCTAATACTTAATCCTGTTACAACTTCAACAAGAAAGGAAAGAGAAACAAAATGGATGGTTGACATATAGTATCTACGTTGTGCTCCTTTCATGATGAACAATAACACTTCTCCGGTTAGCATATTAACCCATTCACCCTCGAGAATCTCAAATCTCCTCAAACCTTGTGCAAGGATAGATCGGGTGTCCGTAGTCAGTGGGTTAATTGTAAATGTCACTCTCGAGGCATTAACTAAGAGAAGGAAGATGTACGTAGGACGTGTTAAGAGTAAGACATTCTGATGGTGCTTATTTGGTATAATACAGTGTAATGTCTCTTGAGGAGACAGAATCATTCCCGCTTCCATACTGGCGACTATCCAGAGAGATCACTGCATGCGTAATGCACAGTTTGCACAAACAGGTGTTAATTTGTTGGACTCGTTAACTGTACTTGTAGATTTGGAAACAAATACACGCGTCGTCAGTGTTTAGAGATAGATAGACAGACAGACAGATAGATAGATAGGTAGATAGATAGATAGATAAATAGGTAGATAAATAGATAAATAGGTAGATAGATAGATAAATAGGTAGATAGGTAGATGGATAGATAAATAGGTGGATAGATGGATAGGTAGATAGATAGGTAGATAGATAGATAGTAGAAGGATAGATACATAGATGGATGCATTGATAAATTGATAGGTAGTTAGAAAGATAGATAGATAGGTAAGTAGACAACTATATAAATAAATACATAAATAGATAAAAAGATGAATATATGAATAAATATAAAGACAAATAGATAGATATGTAGATGGCTGAATAGATGAATGCGTAGATAGTCGGATGAATAGATAGATATAAGGATATGTATGGCGGTGTTTATTCTGATTTTCCAGTATGATTACACAAAGTCAAAAATGTTAAGGCGCTTATTTTGCTCTTAACATGTTTAATGTGATCGATCGGTGACGACATAATAATCATCAAACTTACATAAGGAACGCAAATATTTCATGGGACACTATCCATTGATACTTAGTCAACACTGTGAGTAAACTCGGCAGACTTTGATAATGCCCTTTTTGTATATCTTCTCGATGAAGCTAACACCGTCCATGATCAAGGTCGGATACCATGAAAGTAGTTTGTGCAAACTTGTAGACAAGGTAGAATCAATGCGTCTTTGTGCTGAGGGAAAGGAATTCAATGAAAACATCTTTCTGTAAGCGAGATTGAGCTCGATCAACTAACACTCTCAAGACTCAGTGTCTGTTTTTGAGACACTCGTCGTATTATATGCTTATACTGGAAAGGTCTAATATCCAGCAATCTTTTATTTTTTTCAGTGTTGCAGATTTTCACATTGTCTGCATGATCAGCTGTAGCCCGTGTACGTGAGATATCACAGCTTTCCGTAGATGTAGGGAATTCTATTTGAAGAGGTGAAATGGAGAACCTAATGAAAATCACTCTGACCTTTGATTCTCTTCACCCAGTTAAAACAACGACTTCCGAGGGTAGGGATAGGTAGGGTGGGGGACACTAGGGTGGGGTAGGGGGACTTTAAAGGGATGATGTAGTTTTGGTTGAGACAGGTTTGGTTGTGAGATAATGAGAAATCTTTTATGAAATAGGAAAAAGCGTATAATTCTAAGAGGAATTCAAAGTTTATGTGATAAAACTTGGTTTTGAAATGGCTGACATATCCAAAACAAAGCGATCCTATCTAGAATTTCTTTGTTTTACTAAAGTTTGTGATATCTCAGGCACTTTAAGATAAAAACAAATAAAGTTTGAATTCCTCTTAGAATTGTACGCTCTGTAACATGTCATCAACGGTTTCTGAGTATCTTGCAAATAGTTAAAAGCTAAAGTCTCATCTCAACCAACACTATACGCCTTGAGCATTTAGTCAAAGTGGAGAACGGCGCTATAGAAATTGTATGTATTATTATTATCTATTATTATACTATCCATTTAAGGTTGTCACAGGCATCGTTGGTAGTTGGGGCCCTCCACGTCTGACTAAAATAAGATAAAGGAAACGAAGGAAAGCAAAATAAAATTGTTATAGAATGGGGTGCTAGTGAAACGCGTTTACCATGCAATCTGGAGCAGGCGTATACTGGGTGACGCGTTTGGCTTTCTGTAATGCTCTGCTGTATAACGTATCAAAATCACAACTAGACCGTCTTCAAAAGCTTCAAAATAATGCTGCCTGTTTAGTTTTATTGTCGCCTACGAGAAAACATGTAACACCATTACTTATCTCTCTACACTGGCTGCGCATTCATTATCAAATTATGTTCAAGTTACTGCTATTTGTTTTTTTCATTCACTACATGGAACTGCTCCTCACTACAACTGTAGCTTGATTACCCCTTACAATCCTTCTAGGCGACTTAAGTCTTCAAACTCATCTCTACTTGCTGTACCACAAACTCATAATTCTTGGGGTGATCGATCATTTCTGTATGCTGACCCATTCCTATGGAATAGACTCCCACAAAACATTCGTAATCTGTCCTCTCTAAGTGAGTTTAAGAGCTCACTTAAAACTTGGTTATTTAGACAAGCTTTTTTGTAAACATTTCCTTTATTCCTTTTCTCATACCTCTTTTTCACTGGTATTTTCTTTCTGCCTCTCTTTCTTACGCCATGAGCATCTATTCATGATGGATACCGGCGCATTGCAAGTGTTCATATTATTGTTTTAATAGGACTATCGTTACTGTTGAATGCTGAGTTTGAATTATCATTGTAGTGTGTCAAGACTACTGATGGCAATATTACCACTAGGTCTCAAATCAACACAATATTATCACGAATGGACAGTAGAAAGTATGAGCAAGGAGGTGTAGTCATATTTCCTTTTATGAGACCATGCATGGGAGTATATTAAAGTTTCCAAATTTAAACAGCTCAAGGAGGGAATAGGTTACCCCAGATTTTCAAAGCATTGACTGGTTGGTTATTATGAGATACAGAGTGTGAATTTAAAGGTGGGGGGGGGGGAGAGTTTGGGGAGGGAAAGAGAAAGAGGAGAGAGAGAAAAAAAAGATGGGGGGAGAGAGAGGGTGGTTAGGGAGATGGGATGCCTGAAACTGGAGCAAAATGGCATCGGAGATGAGGGAAAAACAGGACCCCGGAAGTGGAACGGAGTTTGCGTTCAGGATCTTTTGTTGATCCAAAGTCTCCACAAGTCGGTCGCATCTGTTCACGACAGTCAAAACGTCTCTGACTATGAAAGCAAGACTTACATCTCAGGCATGTTTGATGCGCTCCCCTCACCCTCTCCCGACCCGGGATATTAGGGCGGTCTTCGTGGCACTGGCAGCACCGTCAACTTTCTGATTACCCCAATTTCGGAGAGGTTATTCGAGGTCGAAAACCCTCTTCTTTAACAGTTTACTTCGGATACTTTTCGAACAGTAAGCTATGGTGTCTCTTGTTTTGGTGCCGTTCAGAAATAGGCAACATCCTGGAATATCCTAACCTAATGGAGGGACATCTTTTACACAGCTCCCAAACAAGCCGACTTTGACATTCTGATTCTTCGAAATGTGCGGCAATATACGTCTTTCTTTTCAAATTAATCGTTCTTGTGTCGAGTTGTTTTTATTGTAACTGATTGACATAATTGCCCTTCACTGGCGTAAATAAGTCGCAATACGTTATTTATCGCACCGAATATTGACGAATTTCAGACTGTGAGACCGTCACCAATCATTTGCCAAATTCTCCGTAGAATTAGTGATCATTCGTCGAATTTGTTCATTATCTGACCTTGCAACAAAGGCTTCGAGTCTTCCTTTTGTTTCGAAGCATTTCGTTCAATGCTGAATCGCATAAATCATAGCTAAACTAAACAGACTAAACAATTTTGCTCTCGTACAAAAATTTACATGACATATAAGCAGCTATTGGTAAATACATTTGAAGGGGAATGTCACTCAAGCTTACTGCGCTTTACGATAATTATTATAATGAACCTGTGTAATGTTCTGCACTCACTTCTTTACAATTGGTTGGTTGAATTATGAATGATCTTGAATCCTTTTCATGGAAGAAGGTGACTCCAGATGTTCACATGTTAAGCTGGTGTTGGACATTCAGTGCTGACCCCACAGCACACTTTTCATTTGGCAGGAGACCACAGAAATCCGAGCTCCTCTGGATATATACGGTTACCGTATTACTCGCCGATTGCAGATTGTCTAAAGAAAAGGCATGAACCCATAATGTACTATGTGACCATCACCTTCAATAAAGTTAGGCAATAATTAACTTAGGACAAGCATTATGAGCGAGAATTTCTTTTCTTTTATTCGATTGTAGGACACCATGATGTCTGTATGTTCTAAGTCACGAACTTTCACGACAAACACGAGTTTAAAACTGAAAGCATGTGTTCGGGTTTTTGCTTCTTTCCCCACTAGAATAGGCAAGTTTGTGGCGAGATCCATATTTCACCACCGAGGGTCAATTAACTGTTCTGGTTAACAAACATTATGTCCAGGATTCTTATTTCAAGCGAATTTCTTACGATATTGAAATAAACTTTCAGTGTAACATAATATGTTGCATTTGGGAATGAATGCAAACTTCAGCTGGGTGGTTGGAAACCGAAGTATTTCGAAGAAAAAAAAAAAAAAAACTCTGTTTACGTAGAATTGGTCATTGACCAGTTACCTTACAAACTCGAGGTATCTTATGATTATGTACAGCGACACAGATGTGATAGTAGATTTTTATTTTCCTCTATACAGGCTGCCAATTTCTATATGAAACATCTTGACAAAAGAGTCATATTTTGTTCTCCTTGAAAATACACGAAGGGATAGATTAGAAATTAACACAGTTAATATCTAGATCAACAGCCTTACAGATGTTATGCGTATGATATATTGATGTAGATATGGTTTCAAAATACTACAGAGAAGAAGGTTGAAAACACGAAAGGCATTAAACAGAAATGAATGTTAATATCAAAATAATAATATAAGTCTAACTATCATCTAACATGATATAAACGACATAATCGATTAGATACAAACTCAGGTAACCATAGTATAGATAGATAGATAGGTAGATAGATAGACCTGTAGGTAGATACATAGATGCATGGATAGATAGATAGATAGATAGATAGATAGATAGATAGATAGATAGATAGATAGATAGACAAGCAGATAAATAGACATGATAGATAGGTAGATAGATAGACAGACAGATAAATAAATAAATAAATAGATAGATAGATAGGTAGATAGATAGATAGATAGATAGATAGATAGATAGATAGATAGACAAGCAGATAAATAGACATGATAGATAGGTAGATAGATAGACAGACAGATAAATAAATAAATAAATAAATAAATAGATAGATAGATAGGTAGATAGATAGATAGATAGATAGGTAGATAGATAGATAGATAGATAGATAGATAGATAGATAGATAGATAGATAGATGCGTACATAGATACATAAGTGAAAATGTGTTACAGTATATTCATATATATTTTAACTTCTTTTGCCTGGGCGTTCTCTGTGTCTTATTGAGATTTGAGGAGATGTTATTTAAGGCTTAATGGATAGTGGTGTCAGGTCTGTCAATCACCGAGTCGTCCACCTAATCACGCAGCCATGTTTCGCGCGACTTCGTGCACGGGTCATCAGAAAAATGGCCCACTCCTCGACTCGTGGACGCCATCATCCTTTCATCATCATCTCCACTTCGCCGTCGTTCGTTCTCTTACCCGTCTTTCTGGCTCCTCACGCTCATTCTCTCCTCCTCCTCCTCCTCCTTTTTTCCACCATATTCTGTTTTATTCTATCGTTTTTGTATCATAATGTGTTCCACACGTATATTTCCAATAGAACTTTGCAACAGCAAAGAGACGCAGAGCTCGGGACGCGAAGAGACATTTTTGTTCTCTCCCTCTCTTTCTCTCTTTAACTTTATTTTTTCTCTCCACGCCACTCCCATCACAAATACAGTCTTGTATTTTTACAATGTATATATTCTACTGCGATCAAAACAAAAATAAGCAAACAAGCAAATTGTTAGACACCGACCTCTCTTTTAAAAATGACAAATTCCTCTTTGACAACTGGTCACATGCCAATGGTAATAGAGCTGAGAAAAGTTCCTGATCATTTCAGTTGTATTAAAAAAAAAAAATGTTTTGAAAAAGACATAGCAATCATGATTGTTCTAGCTCACAATTTAAAACGTGTTTTCCTCAATTCACTGCTTGCCTTTATCATGGATCTCAAATTGATTTAAAAAAAAATGGAAAGAGGAGGGGATTTGAGAAATGAAGAAAGAAAGAGGCAAGGAAGATTTTAGTCAAATGAAAAAGCATCAGACAAAGATTAAGACGAAATTGTAGTGATATAAAACACATAATGTTCCAAAAATATTATCGAAGGAAAGATAATACGTCCAAACTCCTTTAGACTATGATGCTATTCTTATCATTTTACTCTTCAAAAGCAAACGAAGACGTTAGCTTCGTTCGTTACACTCCAAACTCGCAGTGGTGGAATACGACTCGATCAGGCTTCAGTGTTAATGGCGGCTGTTTCCTGCAAGGTGTACCTCTGAAAACATCTCAAGAGAATGAGGGGAAAAAAAGAAGAAATAAGTCAATCGTTGCAGTCTTGGGATATTGCGTCCTGACAGTTTGTTCTGGCACCCTCTCGGTATGACGTCACCAACATCTCCGAAGAGTTCCGAGGCTGGGCGATGACAGAAAGCTATCTCTCTAGGCAATACGTAGGCAAGCGTGTGTCGTTCTGCATGACGGCGTACAAGTCTGGTGACCCTTGACCGGAGACTGACTGCCAGATGAATCGCGAGGTCATCCTCGTTCGCTACAATACAAAAAGCTGGAAATGAAAGAAACATCTTTTATCATTTTGACGTCAGTGTAAATAAGACGATAAATACAACATATTTAACGACTGTGTCGAAATTGTTCAAAGTCTAACCCTCTATTTGTACAGATGCTTAAAGTTATGAACATTTGTTTCTAATATATTTATGAAAACAAAAAATCCCGACTTACCTGACACCAGTACAGATTTTCCTGCTTTGGTAGGGTGTAAGCGTTCATATTCATTCCATTATACTTCTCTTCCTGCAAAATCACTGATGCTGTCAAATTATGTGAGAAGATGTAACAGGTACTTAACTCACCTTAATCTATATCTGTGCAGAGTTTATCGTGGATTTCACTTCTTTAAATAGCGTAATACCATGGCTTGTTAGCTTTGATTAATTTCTCCTCATTATTATCTTTTTATATACATGCATCATAATAAAGCCAACATTTTGGCTTTAGTAATCAATCAATGAAATAAAGGAGAGAGTTAGAAACGGGTATCTCTGCATTATACTTATTGTTAAAGTTGACCGTGATTCTGCGGCAAAGCGTGTCATGTTTGGTCGGATGGCAGAAGACAGCGGACAGTGGGGTACTGATTCCGCTTTGGGGCAAGATGGCGTGCATAGTTCTGAGCATCATCTTATAGCCGTGAATGTTATTGCTTCTTTGAGATAATTCTCAAACTGTTTCATGTTTCTCACGCATGCGTGGAAGAGAGGCAAGCAGACTTCTCTCACCTCATTTGTTAATTACTCGTCCCACGGGATGATGATGAAGAAAAAAAAAATGCTTGAGTGCTCGGCAAGAATCACCAATATTTCCATATCATTACTGGAACAGAGCAGTCTCCCTCTCCAGCCATTCAGTTTATTTCCAGCCACCGCGGGGATTACAAATGGCGGGTCACGTCCATGCCGTCTGCAAACGTGTTGCAGACACCAACACTGTGACCGAGCAGTCACGATGTCCCCTTGCCAACTGCTTGCAGTATTATGGTACCTGCCTGAAAAAAACAAAAAACAAAAACAAAAAGTAAACACACCAAAACAAATCAAAGAAGGAAAGACAGAGAGAAAAGAAAGACAAGAACTAAAAAACTATAAGGGAAAACAAACAGACAGACTGTCAAAAGAAATAAAACCATGGAAAGATAGTAAAATGAAAGACATAAAGATTTAGAAGAAGATGAATACGAGTTACCTGTCTCCATGGAAACGTGTTACTTGAAATCTAAATTCGCACAGTATGCGTGACGAACTGACACATTATTGTGTGATTTTTCCCTTTAATGATTTTACATATATATATATATATATATATATATATATATATATATACATATATATGGATTATACATATATATATATATATATATATATATATACATATATATATATATATATATATATATATATATATATATATATATATATATATATATACATATATATATATATATATATATATATATATATATATATATATATATATATATATATATATATATATATATATTTCAAACGTTGCAAAACCTGAAAGGTAAAAGCTGAAATTCTTGGTTCCTTTAACCAGATTATCAAGGCGTACGTCTTTATGAAGCCGGATTTCGTTATATATTTATCTAGCCCTTGACTGAAACATATTCTAATGCCTCCTCCCGTTAACCTCTTCATCACTGCATATCTCCTGCCTGTGTCTATCGTCTTTTTATCGATCATTTCTCCCTCGTAGTATCCTGATATCTTACCCGACTCTCTCAATGTCCCAATGAATTCTCATGTCGTGTTGTCGTCATGGTGCATGAGTTTCCCCTCACCCCCCCCCCCCCTCCATTTTACTCACACTCCCCCTCCCGTTTTACTCTCTTCTTCCCTTGCATTGTTCGATTCTGTCCATTACTACATTATCTATATGTTTCGTCATCCATCTCACTATTTCTCATCTTTTTCATGTTTTCATCTCTCCCCATCTCTCTCTCTCCCTCTCCATCTCTTTCTCTCTCTTTCGTTATCTCTTTCTCTTTCTCTCTATCTGTCCATCTCATCCATTCGCTGCCTTTGACAGTAAGCAGCTAGGGCACTCCCTTCACATAATCAATCATCATTGTTAGTCTGTTGTCGGAACGAAAACTCGCAGCCCAATATGAATCCCATTGAATCAGTAATGAACACATCATAAGGGGTTGTATCGGTGTAATTTGAAAATGCCCGGGTGCCCTTTTTAGGCTAGATTGCGGGCGATCGCTTTCGTAATTTTGCGCGCGCTACACCGGTTTCTCCTCCTCCTTCCCCTCCTCCTCCTCATCCTCCTCCTGCTCCTTCATCTTCACCTACCTCCGCTATGCTGGTTTGAGGTTGTATCTGACTTGCAGATACCATATCACTTCCATCGATGATAACTACTTCTTTTTTCCCCCTCATATTTTTGCTTTACCCAGGGATCATCGAAATCAGCATATTAAAGGGCATCTGAGATGTGTTCACTTTTGCCCAACATCCTTTAAATTTGATAAGAGAAAAATTATAGAAGGAATTCTCCCACTGTGGGCTGAAGAGTCAGATAACGTCAAGAATGGATGAGCAAGTATCATTATCTAATGGCTCTTATGCATATGCGACCTAAAATCACGCGTTCAACATGCGAAATATGAAAACTAACGAGTCTAGAGCTGCACGGAAGGCCGTGTAGAAAAACGAGACAAGTGAATAATATTCACTGAGTGTTCGCCAAGCAGAAATTTATCGCAAAGGAGCAAGCAGCACATGGCACACATTTAAAAAGCAATGTTCACTGTGTATCCTTGTAACAGTTTGCCATGCAATTTCGATTGAACTATATAGTGTATATCTAGTTTACATTAGGTCCGTTACACCAATAAAACCAAGGTTTCTTTTCTTCTTTCAATTGAACAATATTTGATTTACTGTTAGAATTAGAGTAAAATAACTCGATTTTCTTGTATAGAGACGCTTTTTAAGCCAAAGCCGTCACGTACTTCCCTGCTCTTTTAACGGGGTTTCTATTTCCTGCATAAAACACAAGGAGAAGAGAAAGGAAAAAAAAAAGACACATATGGGAGACAAAATGATGAACAAATTGGTTGTGGCATCTTGCAGATATTCGCGATATCATAACGGGTTAAGAAGATACAAAGAGGAAGGAGGTAAGAGAGTGGGGAAACACGAAGAGGGGAAAAAAAACACAAGAGTGAAAGCTTTCTATTATCTGTGTGGAAATCTTGATGAATGGGTGGCACACGCCTCCGCCAAACAATATCTTGCATCTTCTTCATGAGATGATTTAATCTACTCGGGGAGAACAAGGAAGGTGGGGAGAGAGAGAGACCCCCGGAGAAGCTTCAGATTGTCTGGTGGCGGATAGAGATGCGCTGGTATCGGAAAACGGGTGGGCTTTCAGCTTCCATGCGATGATTTTCGTCCCCTAATCAGCGCCCCTTCATATTTGATAAGCGTCGCGATGCCTTCCTCATATTCCTGTGCTCATAAAGCGAGTGCGATGGCTCACCGTGAACTTGGGACTTTGATTTTTCGCCAGTTATACGTATTGGCATCTTCGCATCGACAAAATGTAATGCTGCACCGCCCGAGGGGATGGAACGTCGTCAAAAAATACTAGTTTTCTCTTTTCCCTTTTTGTAAGTGTGTTATTATTGTTATCCCAGCATTGTGAGTAGGGGTTGGGAAAGGAAGCAGTAGAGAAGGCACAATGTTATTGATCAAACTGTTGCGAATATTCCCTCCATATACATTTTTTTTTTTTAGTTCTTTACATATTTTACTGATTTAGTCGGTGGTACCCTCCTGCACTCACCGTTCTGGGGAAGATGTATCTCTTCTGTTCAAGAGAAAGCCTAATAGGGAATATGCAGTATTCTCGTCTGTCACAGTTATGATACAAACCCCAGCTTCCACTATGTGTTACAAAAAATGTTTGTCATGCTTGTTAGTAGGCATGCTTCTATCGATATGCCGTGTCCCAGTTCATGACTCATACATATTGGAGCGACTTCTCCTCCTCCTCTTCTTCTTTTTTCTCTGTCTCTTTATCTTGATTCTTTTCATTCTTCTTCTTCTTCTTCTTCTTCTTCTTCTTCTTCTTCTTCTTCTTCTTCTTCTTCTTCTTCTTCTTCCCCCTCCTCCTCCTCCTCTTCCTCCTCTTCCTCCTCCTCTTCACTTTTTTTTTGTGTCATCACTTTTTAGTCTTGTACATTGCAGTGAAGAAAAGTGACCTCCAGTTCTTCACTCATATTTTCATCCGCAGCAAATCGCTATCGAGCGATTAAGGTGTTATAGCCCATGATCAGCCGTAGAATCTTTGTTATCATCATGATTACCGCACGATTGCCTTTATTTAGGGGATCCGAATGGTAGTGTTTGCATTGTAGCAAAATCAAAGATTTGCAGAGACGATAAATGATTCTTTTATTGCATGTCTCATCGGAACTGCTTGTTACGACACACCTCTGATGGTTTCATATTTTCATGAACTAAAGAATTAACGTTTCAGTACTTAATATGGTCTACGTATCTCTGAAAGGTAATGTCCATAATTCAGTCCCAGTTGGCCTTCTACGTGTGTTGAAGAAGTGATCGACATGTATTTGATGTACACATCTCACTTACTTTTTTCAGTGAATCGTCATTAATTTGGTCCTGATGAAACTTGCAGTTTTGATTGTAATTGCTGTGAGGTATATTTTGCACATCACACTGAAATAAATGGGTATCGAAAAAAAGGAAACCAATGAATGGAGACTCAGAAATGCACAAACGTACACGTAAAATACAATCTGGATATTCAACTCATACGCTGATAGTCTCGAATTCGACTGAGTAAACCAGAGGAGAGCTGAAACAATTAAATCAATTCCAAATCGTTCCTTTAAATGGAGAACAATATGTGATTATCAGACAAAAACAAAACAAAACAAAACACAAAATGAAATACCCCAATGCCCCCAGTCGCTCTCCCTGTTACAACAAATGGATGAATGACGTTCAGCAGGAGAAAAATCATGTTGATGCTCAAAGAATTTCTGTCCATTCTCTGCTACAGTCGTGTTAAAATTCGTCTGGCTCGAAAAAGATATGTTTCCCTTTACACTACCATAGTTGTCAAACTCAAAACTTGTTGCTCCATTCAGACCTGCCACAGACGGGTTGTGCGTGCGCACTACGCGCTGACATTGTAGACAAGTAGTACAACTAGTTGAAAATGTAACTCTTGCTCCTCTGTGGAGTGCTGGAGTCTAACTAAGGAGGTACAAGGCGAGCTTGGCTTGTACCTCCTTGGTCTAACGAGCGAGCGAGCTGCTTATTAACGTTGGTGAGTGAAGGTTTGTTTATGCTTGAACTCGGTGCGCTAAAAGGTTACAGATAAACATCTTCGATATCTGAACTATGGAATCATATTTTGGAATTTGTAAACCGGTGGGTTAATGACACCGAAGGGCAACTTGTTCCACCTCTTGCCTTCTTTTTTTTTTTTTGTGAAACACAGCGAATTTCGGATAGTTGAGTCTATTGAAATTTGAATGCCCAATCGCACACTTAGATATGCGTTGCTGTCAATATTGAGGTGCTTTTGATTCAGGGACCTATGACATTGTAATTACGAAAACAAATCACTTCGAACACGCTGGACGACTGCTGTATTTTTTTGTTTTTGTGTGTGTATGTCTATGAGTTGATTCTCTTAGTTTTCCATGAAACACTGCCTTTAATGGTAGTGTTCCAACACAACATCAATGAACCCATGTAAAGTTTCGAGAGACGGAAATGCTCAACGTGAAACAATATTGGTCTGTTTGTCAGCGCCAGTTGGTACGGAAGCAGAATGAGATCAACTAAATTAGCTGCCTTGTCTACAATTTTAATTACCGTAGCCTAAAATAGGCACAACACAAAGTGATGATATCCACAGCGGCTTATTTGTGGCCAGTTTGCTTAAAATGATAGAATGTATGGAACTTACCAAGCAAACGGGGGGTCATCGTCAAATATTCAAGAAAAGCTGCTCTTGCTTTTTCGGGCGCAGAAATCGGGATTGACGGACGATTAGGCAGACGGGCGCAGGCCCGTGAGGATGAATCGCGCGGAAATCCCGCTTTAATGTTCGCGCCACAACGGAGCAGGACAAAACCACCTGCAAACGATCAAGGGGTACAATGGCGTTACTTTACGTCGGGAATCTGGTGTCATCTGCTTGGAGATGACCCGGTACATCCCAGCGGTACTAAGACTTGCTTTCATTCCACATAAACTCTTTCTCTTCTACAAATCTACCGATGAATGGAGTCATGATCTATTTACGACGGCTACGGCCACGAGAGGATATCTTCCATTCCCGCATCTACCTTTGTCACAAAACAAGTTGATAGTAATTGGACGAGCGAAAATTGCACGTAATAGGTCCCTTTTCCTGTTGTCTTTCAGAGTGAAACGACGCTAGAATCGCCTTACTTACCAGGCAGGACAAATCTAATCAAGTCACATCTCTTCTGAAAGAGGAGGGGCATAAAAGAAAGTTAATTGTGATTTTTAGGTGGGACATCACTCACAATCGCGACGGTCAAAATGATTGTGCAGTGCGGCTGATTATTTTTTTTTCCAGTGATTCCGCTGTAGTACTTGCAACATCGATCGTTTATCTATAAACAATCTTGTTCATTTTCTGTCCATCTATGTTTGTTCACTGGAGGATGACCTCGAGACACTAGACTCGGACACAAGAGTGTGTCCTATCCTTTTATTCCTTCAAAAGATACGAGTTTGAATACTATTCTAATCAAACAGGATGCTTATCGTTACATGCCAAAATTGAGTTGTTCTGATTTAGAGAAATGGCATTGTATGAATTCATCAAAGTATTGGACATAATTTTAATGTCAAAAATATGACGATGGCTCTATTACCCCTCCCTCTTCCCCATTACGTTAAAATTTAGGGTATAATAGGAAAGCTTGGAGATAAGTCCAGACGATGACTTATTGATGAATGATGTCACTGTGTCCAAGGCCTCCGAGACAAAAACCTCGCAGACTGCTGGAGGGTTTTTCGTGCGGTCACCAAATCTAAGTAGACGAATGTCGTGTGCAAGCAAGATATTTGTTCATTATTCCCAACTGATAGTCATTACATGTTGCAACGACAATAAACGGAACTAAAGCTGCCCGTGATATGGTGATAATGATAGTGATTGTGATACAACGTAGTAAACGCCTGATGGTATAGAGTTCCCCTTTTCTGCAATCTGTTCACATGGATCTTATAGGTAACAATACAATCGGAGGGATATTCGTTGGTAATTTCTCGTTCAGTGATTTGGCGATGTTCAATTAGGCAATGTCACTGCCATACAAAACCAACCACTCCTTACAGACAGCCTACTCACGCATTGAGAGCGAGAGCGAGAGATTAAGAAAAAAAAAAGAAAAGAAAAGAGAGAGAGAATGACTTGAGAAACTGGAGAATGTTAAGAAAGTGGGAAGAGAGAGAAAAAAAAAACTGCTTCTTGATCTCCGAGATGGAGGAAAACAAGAGACAAGGAACGTAAATACTGCGAAGCCTTCGATCAAAGAGGAATGCTAGAAATGCGGTGTCGTTGAACGCCAGTATGTCGTCACCCGGACGCTAAGCTCTCCGGATCGCTATCGCGATGGGATGGTCGGAATACCGAACTGTACCTCCGATCGCTAGTGTAACGCCATGACGCCCGGCTCATTTTTAGAGTGGATGCAAATGCCAAACTTATTCTCGAAATTAAGAAGAGATATATGTTATTTTTTGGTCTTCAATCCAACATTTGCAACCCTCTTTCTGCATCATGAAAAACTCACAAATTGGCGTCCAATGAGGATCGTTAGAAATTTTATTATTTCGTCAACATTCCATGTAATATACCCAAATATCTTCATCGTGTCGTTAAGCAACGAAAGAGAAAAAAATAAAGACGACCTTGGAGGAGACTATCATCAAAGGAATATCTGGCAACGACAGTCAGACGGCGTCTACCAAACTTGCAGGCAACGTTTAGACAAACCTGAGTGAAAAGGTCAACGACCCTTTGTCAGAAGGGTCAATTGAGGTCATTTCTGACATTTTCTATCAGTCCAAGATAACGGAAAACAAATCTTGTTCCCTGTAGTGATCTTGATTTAATATCAACACTACGCACGCATTTCATCATTCATCCATGTCGTCACAATGCCGGCATAAACCCTATCTCATACTGTCTATACCTTAAATTTCAAAATCAAGCTTTGAATTACTGATGTAGAAATCTCCATGGCATATTCGCGTTAGTCGTGATAACTCTAATACGTATTACGGGTATGTTTAGGCATCTTTTGTGCATTGTTTTTATATTTGCTCGGGCTCCATTCGAGAAAAAGGATATAAACAAACTTTCAAGCAAAAAGCATGGCTGTCAAAGAGTGTCGAATGCCTCGTGAAAGTGTCGACGGTGACAGAATTGGGCGTTTCCTGTCATGTTCGCAGAGGACGGACTGCTTTGTTATGAAGCAATGTGTTCGTATCAACAGCAGGGAAGGTAAACGAAGTCTTGATTCGCTCTATTCATGACGTCATTATTCAATGTTTATAGAGATCCAACAATGTAAAGAATAATTCATCTTTTCCGCTGTGCACGGGAAGATTCGTGAAAATGAACCAGCTTAATAATGCACTACTCTATATTATGATAATGGATAGTTTTACTCTTGAAGGTTTTAATGTACTTCACTCTTTTGCGCGGGGATTGTCATCTTAGATTCTTAGGGTACTTAGAAACCTAGTTAGAGGCATGCATGGCAATACCTGTTCTTGAGTATTGCAGTAATTATGGCAAACGAAGGGACAAATTCAATTTTCAGTATCTCTTCCTACCATGACATGCGGAGGGAACTTACAGCCCCTGCCATACCAGCAAGAGAACAAGCTGGGTCATTTCAACAAATTGTTGGGCAACGTTTGAATCATGTCCGAAATGTCCCAACCACTGGCATTAATTAGGCATCTCCGTCAACAGCTTCGCCGCAGTCCGGCGCGTAACGAT
Source organism: Diadema setosum (assembly GCA_033980235.1). Taxonomy (NCBI): domain Eukaryota; kingdom Metazoa; phylum Echinodermata; class Echinoidea; order Diadematoida; family Diadematidae; genus Diadema; species Diadema setosum. The sequence continues at coordinate 2,079,782 of CM067078.1, read as the reverse complement.
CCGTGTTGGTCAGAAATCTGTAATGAGATTCGAAGTCGGGTTCCTAACCTGGTTAGGGCGAAGTATGGGTGGAGATGGGTGGTTTCCTACTCGAGTTAGGAGCCAGACACCTCCTCGCTAATCGCTCCTGATTGGACATCTGTCGGCGGAGTGATGAGCTGACTCAATTTACGGATGATTTAGATGATAAGATCCGCTTGATGAAGACGATGATGAATTTCATTTCACTTTCACTGCTCTTATTCCTTGCTCTGGATTTAGACACTGACATGGTCTTCTTCTTCTTTGCTCAGTTGGCGGAATCTTGTCGGGGATGTTTTGTGGGCTAGGTGGTTGTCATGGTATGAAGCTCATTGTAATTACCATTAACCACTAATGAAGGGTGACGGGGCAGATGGTGAGTTAGGAATTGATCTAATTTCACCAACTTAGGCGCCCCACTCTCATTCCTCGTCTGTTCCTCTCCATTTTTTTCTCTTTTTGTTGTTGTTATCCTTTCTGTATTCGACGCTAGTGATATAAACTCTACCATGACCAATGACAGTAGCTGTGTGTGTGTGTGTGTGTGTGTGTGTGTGTGTGTGTGTGCGTGTGTATGCTTTGTCCCCTTCTCAGCTCTTATTTAACAGGCACCAATTTATTTGCAGTTCAAGGGGAAAATAATGATAATGCGCAGCGATCCGCTCTTATTCTTATAATAATTATGTTCCGGAGTTGAAAGCCTATCCACGATCGCAATGTGTTATACAATCTGCACTCTTTCCACCCTCCCCTTGTATCGTTATTGCTCATAATGATTTACAATGTTGAATTATCCCATTAAATCTACACAAACACTTTCTGCTATATAACATCCTACGATCATTGTCAATTGTTCATAGTCTGTACGGAACAGCCAGTATCTTTCTTAGGAGATGCCGTTTCCTTAATCTGTATTTACACATCTGTCTGTCTGAAATGTATCGCCTGACCTGTTTTTGATAGTTTTAATGACATTTCATCAAAAACCTGGGGTTGCATTTTCAAGTATTTATCCACACGCGATTCCGTGCCTTCGTCTCTTTCTCATCCATGACGCCCGTCATCATCGGCTCCGTCTCCCGGTGTTTTCACCTCAAGACGCCGGTTTTGTCCCGGCGATGTCAAGTTTTCGATTCATTCACCCATGTTCCCGCGCGCGGAAGGTGCAGAAGGGGAGAAAACCCGATTAGCACTGACTGACAACGTCGCTTGTTACTTAATAATCCCACAGACAAGCCGAGGCATCAGCGCGATCCAGTTAGAAAGCTCCGCAGCGGTCCTCGCGAACTCCTGGACGCGGACGTTGGCCCAATTATCGTCCCAGTTGTTGTGTTTTCCTCTTCTTCTTCTTCTTCTTTGTCAGACTGGACACAGTCACAAACCATTTTAGCATTGCCGAGTTCAGAGGTACAACTCAAAACCCTAACGTTTAGTGAAAGCCTTTTCTCAATATCTCAAGGTGCGACAAAATGCCTACGAGTAGAAGCAGGGGAAAAGAAGAAATGTTAAAGGTCCAGTTTACCTTTGGGAGCAGTGATTTCAAAAATGTTCAAGATATCACATTTGATGCATATGTGTAGGTGTGTTGTATCATAAAACATCCTACCATATGAAATATTTGCAATAAAACCTAAAATATAAGGAGATATCAGGGTTTTTCTCAGTAAACCGTAACTGTATACGGTTTAGTCTGGAAACATTTTTATTATAACTATTGTTCACATTTTGTGTATTTAACAACACTTAACATCGATTATACGGATTCAAATTACTCAACGACATAATATTATTACGGTCATATCAATAATTTCTTCGACAGATTTATATCCTGTTTAGGGCATAATGATGGTCATAATGCTGGGACTATGCGCTGCGAACAATAGTTTTAGAAAACGGAACATTAATGACGATGACTTACTCGTCTGCTTTTACATTTTGTTTGCTTGTTTGTTTTCCGATCGCTCGTTAATTCATCGGCGAAGGAAGTAGATTAAATACATTTCACATTATTCCAGTATATCAGATGATATTTCCATTATTTCGATATTCCAAAATTATCTACATACGATAGCGACAAGCTAAACCCTATACAAACGCAAAAACAAACATTATTTATATATCACGGTAACATGATGTGTCAATGGAAAGGTTAATCGATAGGCAGATACATGTAGATAATGGAATATGATGGACAGATATGAATTCATCTCCCTGCCACTCACACCTTCAATATAGTAAGATGCGTCAAAATTCAGACCTGTTTGTTTACATAGGCGCCTCCAAGTTTCGTGCGAGAGAACTGCCATGGCATTGACATCGTCAGTGCTGCTTGACGGTGATGCCTCTTAGCCTTAGCACCAGGAACGTTGACGATGTTAATAATAAACACGTTTAGGGATGACGAACGTGGTGATTTGCCGAGCTCTCCAAACAAATGACTTTCTAGGGACAGTGACCTTATCGCCTTCCTATGCTCGCTTCCCTCTGTCATCCTCACCACACGCTGCTGCTAACGCTTAAGACTTTCTCAACTGCAGTTGAACGATTCCTATTGAGATATTGTGTTAAAGGTTAGAGGAGGGAATCCCGTACTGAATACAATGTTACACGTCATGATGTGAACCCTTGGCATAAGACGTGACCGTCATGTCACATAACCATCTATCAGTCGTTTAGATGTGTGCATGTCTTCATCCCAATTATAATGAATATGATTTATGATAGGCAAGGACATTAATATTCTCTTATACACCATAATACCTATCATGAATGAGGTTAGTCAACTGGTGTATGCAATGCAACCGTTGGGCTAATGGCATAAAGCAGAATGAAACGTGCCTTTTATTCTAAGAGGTTATGTTTCCTGTATTAATGCGTGCCTGTCGAAGAAAGACGTACAGCTATAAAATGTACCCGTCTGAAACGCCAATATAATATAATGCATCTGCTCCTCAATCTCAAATGCTTCTTGAGCTTGACTATTATACAAGCAACCTCTTCGCCATGGCATCCATTACGTAGGTTGGGCGAACCAACCACTGAATTCTGTTTGTGTCATAATTTACACGTATATAGCTCCTATTTTCTGCATCACTAATGTCGATAGCTATCCTCCCCAATCATTTCAATTGAACACCTTTCTATCCCCATCGAGGTTAAATAGGAGCTTGCGGTTAACCGTGGTTAAGGTAACAAACGCGTGCACTGTTGCTACGGCAGAAATAGAGCATGACTGCAGTTACATCCATAGGACTGTGTCAGGTGCTGTCTTTGCTGTGTGTGTGTTTTCCCCCTTCATCTACCGCACTTTGCACAACTTTGGTTTGCTCTCTTTCTGTTTGTTTTTGTGTCGTTGGTTCTTCTGTCAAATTCAAGAATTAATCACCGCCCAAACAAACAAACAAACAAACAAACAAACAAACAAACAAACAAACAAACAAACAAACAAACAAATAAATAAACAAACAAACAAATAAACAAAAAAAAACAAAGAAAGCAGAGGTAATTTTTCACAAGCGATTGTATTTCTCTAGTTTATGACAATGCAGCATTTGATTCAGATAATAATAGCTTTTCTTTCTGTAATATTTGGCTCCAAAGCACTGCAAGAACCACAGTGCTATAGGTATTATTTTCTGAGGAAGATGGCTGAATTGTTCAGAAGATCTTTATAGCTTGGCTCACGCAAAAGTCTCTTTCTATACCTTGAACGTTTTCTAAATCACAGACATAATAATTATGCACGCACACATGATATGCACGTGTGTGGATATTCATTCTCTCGATCCTCCTTTTAGTTCTCTTCTTCAATGTCCGCTCTATAGCTTATATTTCCTCTCTCATTATTGACCACGTGCTGGCCTCTTACCGATCGACACTCCTCTACCCGACAGCTGAAAGCAACTCTGCCGCAGAGCGCCGCGCCTGCTCTGCGACCACCTCGTATCAATGACATCATACCGTGTATTCGTTACTTCGTGCGGAAAATCCCACTAAATTAGCGCTGAAAACCGCAATACGCCTGAATCACATCTCAGTCTCTTTTACGTATCCAGTAAAATTATCATCAGAATTCCAAACAAGGGCAGGATATCCTTCAAAAGAACTCCAAAGGCAATAACAACATAAATATTTCGTCCTCTTTGTTACGGTGTATTGGAGTCATGTATTTCTTGCATGATCCCCAAGTCAAAATATTACATGAATCCACGTCAGGTCATGAATAATTATTAGACATACCTGCACTTGTAGCTGCGTTCCTCCATTTACTTCCTTCTCCTCCTCCTCCTCCTTCTTCTTCTTCTCCTTCTTCATCTTCATCTTCTACTCCCTTTAGCTTCTTCTCCTCCCCTTCTTTTTATTTTTTTTTCTCCCCTCATTATTTTTCTTATTATTATTATTTTCCTCAATCTTCTGTGATCCCTACTTTTATATTTCGTTTCTTTCTTCTTAGTGTAAGTTTTCTCCTCTCTTTTTCTTATATTATTCTACTATCCATATTTCTCTTGTTTTCTCGCTTTCCTGCTGCTTGTCCTCATCATTTCTTTCATCTCCTACTGTTAGGATAAATAAGGAAGTGGTAGGACTACCAAAAAACAACAACAACGAAATGACGTCATAGAGGATAGAAAAAGATTAATCATGAGCAAGGATGATGAGAATGACAATAATATTCATAACCAATACAGCCATTTTCGGGCACCAAACGACATTCGCTTTCTGCACTAACGAGAAGACACCCGCCACTCGCTGCAGAGTGGTCAGTGTCCGCAGAGATGGTCACTTTTCGAGATTTTCATTTTTCCGTCGAGTATCAAATTCACATTAATCTGACTTGCAAATTTACGGCGATATGATATGGTGTGGCAGTGATACGGCTCACGCCTTGTTTCACCACAGTGCTACGGCGAACGTGCGTAAATAGGTGTGGTGTGTGAGAGTCATCCCGTCTACGCAAGATATGAACTTGCGCGCGGCAAACGCTGAAATCTGAATTTTAATTCGTTGATGGGCCAATAATGACTTTCTATGCGATACATTTTGAAGTACGGAAACAATGGTGCGTTAGATATGCGCGAACACGACCGACGAGAGATGCAAGTGGTATCTAATGGTATTGTGTCGGACTAGGGGCGGGTAAAACAGAATCATTTCTACGTCTTGCAAGTAAACAGGCGGGGGAAATTATGACAAGCTATTCGGTTTAGAAGCGATGTTTAATCTGAAATAGCTCTCATGATTGCTAGGTACAATCTCTAAGCTGGATGTGTTGTCGAACAGTTGATGATTACAAAAACAAACAAACAAACAAACAAACAAACAAACAAACAAACAAACAAACAAACAAATAAACAAACCATTGCGACTGTCTGTAGTAGGCTATACCGAGTACCGCGAAACAATTCTATAATGTTATAGTAGGCGTGTTACCATGGTTACTAATCCACTTGAGCTTACATTTGATCGATTCTAGTGGTATCCTTGTCTTCGTGCACCAACAAGGAGATAACGGGGAAATACTTCCCCAAAGACGACTTGTTCTCATATATCCCCATATCCCCTGCGTCAATGTATATTTTGGACACGTAAATACAAAACTTTGATTAATCAGATATTTCAGATTATCGAACAAGCAAAACGCAGGCGGTGTAATATTATAAACACCGACTTTTCCATGGCCATTGTCAGGGAGTAATATGTATCTTGATTATTTCAGACTTCCCTCATATGCGAGTAAAATGAGACTTATAAACAAATCACATGCTGCTGAGATTTCTGCGACTGATTTTTTCCGCCTTCTCTCCTTCTCCCTCTTTTTTTTTTCCTGGGAAACGGATGTAATGACGAGTCCCACGTATTAATTTCTGTGTTGGTTGTTGGTCATAATACTACGATGGGACGGACGCCCTAGCACAATAAGACGACGTGGAAAAGGAGAAGATGTAAAAAAAAAAAAAAAGGAAGAAAAAATAAGAAAGATGCGCTGATCGAGGATTGCGTTTCAGAAAATTCACAGTCCGGCAGACATTTTGGCTGGCCTTAGTGCGATCCGAGTAGCGCAATGAATATTTTCTTTTTGCTTCCAAGCGTTGATTTATCTCTTGGACGCACGCTGATGTTCCTAAAAATCAATCACGCAATCGGGAGTGCCGTTGTGTGAGGATGAGAAATCGAAATGAATATTTCATCGTCGTAGAATGTTGGAAGTAAGAGCTCCGTTGTTTTATTACGTCCACCGCCGATCGCTCAAACCTGACAGAGACGAAGATGAGTTTCTATCACAACAAAAGGCGAAGAAATCACAGAATTCGAAATCAGATGCTTCTTGGTAAGGTCTAATGGCTCGGTCTGGCATATTTTAATATGAAGGACACCGCATCTAGCTTCTATTGTGCCAAGTCTTTACCAAGTGAGTGAAAGTGATAACAGCAAAAGAGAAAAATAACGAAATGAAAAATGCAATACAAAACTGTGGTAGGTTGTACAAACAATATCACAAAATTGTCACAAGACTGCCGTGAACTCTGTGACAATGAAATTTTGCTAAAGTGAACACACATTTTCATAAATTACATAGTCTTTTATTCAAATTAATGAATTCTTTGAATATTATTCTTGCGTCGAGTTATTTTGTTTATTGCAATTGATTGACTAAAGAAGATTACGCCTCATCGACGTAAATAAGCATCGATCATTCAATGTTTTATCAGTAGCCATGATCACAAAAAGAAAAGATAAAAAATATGTTTCCTCAATTGTCAAGCAAACTGTTACGTCACTGACTGGGCCCAAAAGCTTTATAAGAATGTAGTTAGGTGTATCTCTGTGTGTATGTGACGTCACTAACAATGTAAGGAAGTGAGACCTCAAAAAATGTCGAAGAAAGATTTTACTAATCAACTTAGCAAAAAGTCATATATCGAGTTTTTATCTACCAGTCTTGTTTAAGAGAAACGGAAAAGTTTACAGAGGTAAATTTGTATTGCTCAGGTGCCATCTGTGCTTAGTGTTGAGCTCCCTGGGTCCAGGGCCTGCTGGGTCGTTAGCTGCATGTGTACAGTCAGCTCGCAAATTTCACCGTTTTCATGATGCTACAATTGCACGTTACTGTGTAAAAACGTTGCACTAAGGGACTCGAAATGAGACTACTTTGCGGGGAGATGCTCAGACTGTCATTGTTTATTAGTGTATTGCTGGGAAGGGTTTTCCAGTTGGCTCTAGGCAAGTTTTGCCGACTCGGACCACGGCAAACACGACACGCCGTATATAGGCCGATTCAATATCGCGTATCGGGGTAAAACGAGCGGTCACGTGAATAGCGCCATTTTTAAATGGGAGCGTCATTCTGCGGTATCTCCCATCTGTCCCGCGGTGTCTGCTGGGTGCACGCACGGAGCTGAACTATGGTTATTAGATTCACCCACGAAATGAGCGAGTGAGGTAGGATAACACACGGTTGTCGAGAAATGCGAAATTAAACCACAATATAAAAAAGACCGTGAAAAGAAAAAGGAACAGCTTCTGGTAAGAAGTGAGGAAGATCTAAATTTATTGTGGTCGATCAGGAGTGACGAAACTGCCTACTTGTCGTCCAGAAATCAAGCTTTCTCGTGAAGCAAACCTACACTGAAGTAGAGATAAACACAGGAGAGAGAGGGGGGAAAGGGAGAGCCGGAGAGATGAAAAGATAACGTTGGGTTTTTAGTCGGGAGTCTTTTCTTCGCGTTAACTGTCTTCATCTGTTGATCATTACAGACGCCAAAATAATGTGAAACCTCACGTTTGTCTATGATTAACAATTGTACTGAAGTCATGAGATTTCCTGATTGTTATTGTTGAAGGTTTTTCATTCTACCTCTGTTGTGCCTTCCCTTATCCCGAAAACCGTCAAAATTTGGCAGTGAGGTCGACACTTCTCTACAGCGCCGTACGTTGGCAATCCCAACTCGCCGGCCATGCAGTGAGCGGCCATTGAGGGATTTACGCGCGGGATAATAAAGCACAAATCGAGCAGCACAAACATTTGCCAACGGCTACACCGCTGGCAGCCGACCGTGACACCAGTAATAAGGGCAGACGCGCACCTTTCGCGATCCTAGCCCTGTGTTTGTCACCCTCAGAAAATACCTGAGCGATTTTTTGGCAGTATTGTGTTATTTTATTATTTGGCTACGCAGACGCGTCATCAATTTTTGTGAGAGATTTTTTTTTTTATTCTGTGTCATTAAAATGTGTCTATCAACATGAAATCAGCTTGTAACTCTTTCAGCTCGAGCAACCTTTCAGAAGTATAATAAATATGGTGATCAATGAATGAGTGACTTCAGTGTAGTGTACATAATGTGTATTTTTTTTCGTAGTTTGATAGTTTTAAACTTGATTCATGAGGAAACGGCGTCTTTAAAAATTGCACAGAATGACAGACTGCGATGCTCATTTACTGACTTAGCACCATTAGTGCACACACATATCAAACAAAATAATGCGGTTTTATTATACAGATTGTAATGAGCAAATCTAGTAATTGCCTAGTTTATTGTAGGTGCTTGTCAAACGTGTATATGTTTTGGTCTAAAATGAATAATGTCTGTAATCGTATTATTCCGAGACAAAGCTGCTCCTTCAAAACCATAGAAGTTGATACCTTTGAGGAAAGCATGAGAAAAGTACAAGTCGCATAATTATTAGGAACACGAATGGCTTTTTGGCGTAGATCTCCCGTCAGATCGGGATCGTTGAGTCTCGTTGAGATGTTCTGTTTCACCAGGGAGTTGGTTCTTATTCCACCTCCTTGGTTTCACTATGGAGACACAAGGTTTCACAGTTCCAATATGGAGCAAATTTGAACACCCCTCCCCCTTTCTCCCTCCCTCTTTCTCTTTATATTTCTCCCTGTCCAACGTAAAGACTAACGTCAGCGCAGCTCAAGCGATCAAGAATAGTTACGTCTAACAATCTTAGCTTCATACCAACTCGATTGTGGGTCTTTTTCCGCCTCCCTCACTTGTTGTTCTTCATTTCCTTTAAGAAAACAAAACTTACCAATTCTAGGAGACTTAACGCCGGGCGAAACTGAAAGCAAAGGGAAGGAGGCAAAAAAAAAAAATTGAATGGAGAAAGAAGGAAAATGAGAAATGTGAACTACATTTTCCTGCGCCAAATAAGATCGTTCAATAATGACATCCAGTACAAGCAAACCCTTTGCCTTGCCTTCCCCTTTTTAGGCTGTGTTCCCCCCCCCCCCCTCCTCCTCCTATATTTTCCTTTTGAATGGCTCTACGTCTTTAGAAAACCTTCCATAGGCACAATTGATTTTGCCGGTTCGGAATTGTCAGGTTTCTGGCCTATTGTCGACTCTGCGTTGTTTACGTCGAGGAGAAGATGGACGGGGATTGGGGGGGGGGGGGTGAAATAGTAATACAGAAAGAAGGGGTAAGGGCAGGTTAGAACTCCTCACGTAATTTTTAGAATGAGACATCTCAGCTGTAACAATAATTTTTTTTTCACTCTTCTCTTCTTGGGTTGAATTCGTTGTCGATAGAGAAGATATATGACGCTCCCTCATCAACGAACAAGGAACTACACGTTGCATTTCAGAATGATATAATGTGGTACGCTTATAATGTATGTTTAACACAGAACACTATGGACGATATATCGTCTGTGGATGCCAGTGCCGCTTGTTGATACAGAAAGATTTCACGTAGATCTAGTTGTCGGGCATGCCTTTAAATTGTGGGAAGGCCTGCATATTAAATTGTTACTCACAAGTGTTTCTGCAGATCTATTTCCATTTTGGTTAGTCAAATGAGAGTGATGGTGTGCGTTGTGCTACATGTCCTTCCTCGTACTGAAGAAGACTTAATTGATAGTTCTTATGCACTATACACTTTAAGAAAAATAGGTTCAACTTTGCACTTTTACGTGTGACACAATTGTATCACCTTTACCGGTGTAACTTTTCACCTTTCAGACCAGTGAACACCGTTAAAGGTGCAACTTTGCACATTTCTAGTGTGAAAGGTGAAAAATTAAACCCGTAAAGGTGCTACAATTGTGTCAAGAGTAAAGGTGCCAAGTTGAACCCATATTCTCTACGTGCGCATACCAATCTACTTGCACTTTTGTATTTTTTTTTTTTAATTCTCAAGAAGCTTCGATGATGGATTGGTCTTTCAAAGATAAAAAAAAAAGAATTTGAGGGATCGTAGACGCCTTTCTCTCTCTCACTTCATGTGAAAAGGGCGTAGAGATATAAAAGGGTTGATAGGGCAAGCTTCCTAGATGGGTAATATTCTCCTCAGTGAAATCAAGCAAAACAAATCAAATGAAAGAGACAAATCAAAATGTTTGGGCAAGCTTTCCTAATTAAACTCATTCTCTGGACAACTATCTTGGAGAAAGTAGAAACTATTTGCAAAAGACAACAAGGATTTCTTATTCACCCACAGCAGTGAGTGTAAGCAAACATTCTCTGGCGTAAAACATAACACCTCATCGAGCATGGAACGGTGGTTTACATGTTCTGCCTCGCATTCCGTTGGTAAATGAACCAAACAGGACTATTCATGGTTAACAAGGTCACATTAAAGCCAACAATTCCCCTCCGGTCACCAATAGACGATCTGCAAACTGTACATAAACGCCTGTCACTGGCGAAGGAATTTCTTCCACACGGGACCAGGATGGTGTACCCCTTATGTCTACTCTAGATAGAAAGTCCCTTCATTGATTACCCACCCCCCCCCCCTCTTTTTTTAACGTATCATCATGGACGAAACAAGGCAACCAGGGGGAGGGGAAGAAAGATGTTTGTGACAAGATTTTCATGAATGAACAAGCGAAGTGAAACGGGATTACACGGGCGAGAAGAAAGGCCGAATACCTGGTCAAACAAGACAAATAACAGTTCGCGATCGATAGCCACTGCAATCAGTTGACGCTAATGCCCCTTCACTGGTTTGAATAACACTCGCGCGTCTATATATATTTAGTGGCCTTAAAGAAGGGGCGAGCGGGAGACGACCCCTCCAATGCATTCCTTCGAGTGCATTGTTCCCAGGTATTTGGTGGGGTCTTGTTTTTCTCAACGAGAAGTGTTTTTCTGGAGTGCTGCTACCTCGCTGATCTTGTCGGACGAAGAGGAAAAATCGATTCTAAGAGATTCTACTCCATTTTTTCCCCCTCCCGCTATACTTCTGCTGTTCAGTTTACTATATATTGTTTTGCGGGATTTCTTCGTTGGCAAAGCGCGCGAAATAAATATTTCCTCCCAAAAGATCGCTCGCATCACGCGCGCACTCCAACTTAACCTCCAGTGCACGAGATGGTAATCTGCAGTTGCTGGCATTTTCTCGAGGACCAGCTCTCACCCCACACGGATGTCTTCCCCCTCAGCTCCGTTAGTCTATGAATCAAAACGTGATTTTCACTTAATGAGCTCCAATTTGATACACAAGCTCTTTCACTCTAACCGATACATCACGTGTTTGATATAAAGTGCAGAAGAAACAGAAGGACGTTGTCTATTCAGGTGATGACCGACCCAACAAGTTAGAAATAATGTCTTTTTGTCACAGGCTTTGGTTCCATTTCATTTGCAATGAGCAAAAGGTGTCTGTAAGATAAGACTATTATTCCACCCGCTCTTGATGCAAGACACTTACTCTCGACGATGTCTCGTACCTCTCCATCATTCCCAAGCGCAACATCCCCTCGCCTCCTCCCGCATCCAGCCGCGCGCTCCTCTCGAGTGTAACCCGGCCGCTGATGATAGCACGCCTGCTCGACATGTCAAGTGCGCGTTTCTAAGACGGCGTGACAAGATGCAAAATGTGGCGCGCTCCTTTCCTTCACGTGGACTGTGGAGGGAAGTGGATCAGATATCTCATCCTATACGCTGTTTAGCGATCGTTCAGGCTGTTGAGATCTTCTTTCCTCATTGCATCCACCCTCCTCCTTCAGAAGGCATCCTCTGTATCTCCGAGATTCACTCTATAACTGCCCGATAGTCTCCTAAAATAGACCAGTATTATAATTATGTACCAACTCTCTCGTTATGCATGGAGGCGTTGATCCCATGTTCAAACGCACGGAGATGATGCAAAACGTTCTCATTTTTTTTTCTCCCCTCAGCATTGCCATTTTAGTGCACACACCAGGTGCCAATACAGTCATTCTGTAGCCCTGCCTATATGAATGTCACCGTCAGCGAATCAAAAGACCTCTAAATCGTTTGTGAATTCTAAGAAGAGGAATTGCATTGTTGTCTTCCACCTATCATGGAGATGCATATCGTGTGTGAATGAAGTGGGAAACAATTCAGATCGGATGATGAAAAATAATGAAAAATGAAGAGAAACATGATTATCGACAAATTTGATACAGATAGGAGAGATCATTGTGTGGTATTGTGCAAGAAAAGGAGACACAAATGATATTAGGAAAAGGGTGATACAATGTGAAAGATGATAAACTAAGCCCAGGCAAATATAGGCAAAGTATGGCTTGTCAGTGGATGTGAGTAGAGAGAGAAAGTGGATGGAATAGTCATCAGAGAATAACAAAAAGAGAACACGAGATGGCGCTTAACAATTTACACGCACGTTCAATTGGGACGCGTGAAAATACAAAAATGTTGGCAATGCTCATATACGAGGAGTACGGTCAGGTAGAGAGGAGGTAGAGGCAGGCTCGTGTAAATGACATTGAATGTTTCCATGGGATGGACCAGCAGTAATACGTTTCCACGTCCTAGATTGATACAGGACCAGTATTTGTAGACTACCGAGAGAGAAGTGTGGATGTTGGATGAAGACATAGCTAAGCTCTGTGGCAGAGAGAAAGAGGAAGAGGAGGATGAAGAGGAGGAGGAGGAGGAGGAGGAAGAGGAGGAGGAAGAGAAGTGGAGAGGAGTAGGGACAGAGATAGGGTGATGACGTCTAGTCCCTCTCTGTTATGTTTTCAAGTCGAGCACCCAGAAATAGGCTCTCCCTATTCCATCATTCTTAAAGGTATAATTTACCATTTGCAGATGAAACAAAAACCCAGCATTAGTGCTTTAAGATAGTTCTAAAATGTGAGTTATGGATAGAAACAACCACTGTCAAAATTTGAATCCGTATAATCGATATTAAGTGTTGTTAAATACACAAAATGTGAACAATAGTTATAATAAAAATGTTTCTAGACTAAAGCGTATACAGTTACGGTTTACTGAGAAAAACCTGATATCTCCTTATATTTTTGGTTTTATTGCAAATATTTCATATGGTAGGATGTTTTATGATACAACAGACCTACACATATGCATCAAATGTGATATCTGGAACATTTTTTGAAATCACTGCTCCCAAAGGTAAACTGGACCTTTAATGTTCCACTGTAAGAGGTAGATTCTTTCTTCTGACATCTGAAACTAGTATAAGATGCTATATAGCGCCATATTTTTAACCAAGTCATCCTGCGTACTTATATTGAATCCTCATTTTTTGTCAAAATCTCAAGACCAGCCTCTCCCCCTCCCCCCCCCCCAAAAAAAAAGAAGAAGAAGAAGAAGAAGAAGAAGAAGAAGAAGAAGAAGAAGAAGAAGAAGAAGAAGAAGAAGAAGAAGAAGAGTGAAACAGACCCATGCCACGTTAGTTCTGAGTGTATGGGACTACTCAATACCATTATATCACATTTCTTGTCTACGAAGTCGGCTATGAGGTTAATGACAGTGTCTTGTCCATCATCATCATGAGTGGTTCACAATCTACAAGCTTTGCTTTTTAGTGGACCTCTCTATTCTTTCTTCCTTTTTTTTTCAATTGAAGCATGACTTTGTATTATTTTTTTTTTGCCAGTATGCGCTCTTATGTTTATCGATATCATTTATTTATTGCGAAGGCAAATGTTTTTTGTTTATGATGTAATACCTGATTTATCTCGTGTTATGTTTTTGTTGAAAGAAAAAAAGAAGAAGAATGAAAATAAATGAATTGAATTGAAAAAAATGAATCTGCTTTGTTGCACAAACCTTCGTTGCCTTCTATCATACCTTCTGATTTTTCGCAATTGTCATGTTGCACAGTTTCTATTCTGGACAGTTGTCAAACTTGAAAGCCTTATCCTCACTGATAAGTGTGACTTCGATTATTTACACCCCGAATAAATGCTGGTATAATAGCTCAATTGATTAATGACGAAAATATCAAGACATTTTGGTCGGTGTGAATCAAGAGATCGCAAGATCATGAACATAATTTCCAATGTCAGAATTTTACTTCAAAAATATAAACTCTCGAAATGCTCTTCCATTTCTATTAATTGCCTTGTGATGGAATACTTAGTTTTTAAATCTGTTGCATTTGGGAATATTATACAAAGTCCAAAGATTATATGTATTTATTTTCAGCTGATTTCAGTCAACTATACCTGAGCTCCATAGACAAGCACAGACCGATTTCGTTCTCGATATGATTTTAACCAACTCCATCACCAAGAAGAAGTTGACTTTTGTCTCACCATGTAGCCTTGCGTCCCAGACCCATTTGTGATATTTTCACTTTGTGAATTTACTTTGTCCATGGGGTTGGGTTTCAAGAGCTGAATTTCCCAGTATTTCCATCATTCATTACATGGATGTCATTGCTAAAGATAAAGTTAGGCAGAAACCTAACTTTCTTTCTCTTGTTTTTTTTTTCTAATAGAAATTGAAAGACTTAAAGAAATTATTTCCTTCTTTGCTTCTTCCTTTTTTTTTCACTGTAGCAAAAGAAAATCGAGTGTTTGCGCTAGCAGACTAACCCTATACGAGCCAAAAGCTTTTAGAGTAGCAAGCCGTCTTTCCATTGAAAAACATCCGTCTGCAAACAGTTTGGTAGACGTGCGGTGACCTTACAGGTGTGACGGTCAAAGCGAGATGAGTAAATCAGTTTGGAATCCTTTGTGGTATTTTACCCCACCTCGGGCCCGATTGCTTTTTTTTTTGGGGGGGGGGGTAACAAAGTAGTCGTTTGTCCTTACTATGTAACGTCATATAAGTCATTGTCCACTTACGAATTTGAACCATGAACTGTTAGTCGACAACTTTAAGTGATGAGGAGCATAGGTGTGTTTTGTTATATATAAATATCGGGTACTGTTGCTATCGCGATTAATAGTGAGAATACAAATTGATTAATTGATTGAAATCGCCCAGTGGAGCCATATTTACCTGCAATGTGAGTTACATTGTACAGAGGTGTGTTTGTAATGAATTGACGGGATCTGATCGTGTCCCGACTGTGTGTTGTCTGGTTGGATATGCTAATCAGAAGCAATGCAGCGGACGCAATGCAGGCGTTCGCGCGCGAGAAGTCATCATCGTTACCAGCATCATCACCATAGCCACGGTCGTTGGGAGCAGGAGGGACTCGGCTCTTCTAGAGAAAGTGCACCTCAACTCTCCCAACGCCGGACGCTTCCTCTGTCCCTTTTGTGTTATTTATACGACGTATTTTCAGCCGCCATTGTTTGAGGAACCTCGTCTCCCTGTTTGCTCTTGATGTTTACCAATTCTTGTCAGTTATGTATACCAAATAAACTGAGGTGCTGGAGACCGTTTCTTGGGTGTCGGCAAAGCTCTGCTTCTCTCTGCGTCCAAAGAGAACTGGCTCGCGAGGCTGTGTATAATGTGCGGGGTCTGTGCCATAACCCTGACCGCTCTCCTCTGCTTTCCTCCAGCTTTAATAGAAGTCGATAAACGCGTTTTCTATCGCTCAGTGTGTGCCTTCAGCACGTGGTGGCTCTACGCGCTGACGTTTATTTAAACATGTGTAAAGCGAGGCGTGAATGAAGGGCAAAAATTTCTGAATCGTCAGGGGAGATGTCTTAACTATTATAGCGAGGCCCGTCTACGTTCCTAGCGGGTGAAAAGTGGGGAGGGGTGAGTAGGGAGGGAAGGTGGGTGCAACAGGCAAGGTTGGAATTAAAGTTTTCTTTCTACCGTCAAACCACGAGCAGTGAATGTCTTGCTCCACATATCTCAACAAACTGCGACTGAATTTCTCCCGTTGTCCGGCTTCCAATCCACGTATTTATCTTCCATCATGGGCCAATTTTGCAGTGTCCTCAACTAATCTATGTTTTTTTTTTCTTTCTCCATCGTTCATCAAACAAGCCAAGAATGGTACCATTTCTCAAGAGTGCCAGCCACACAAAGTCAAAGCACTCTGTCGAGAAGTTGTGATAACAGTTTAGTCTTCCACATTGATGGCTTTTACTCCACATAATCCAAGCCGGGCAGCCGTAATTGAAAAAATAGGCCAAAATCTACTTCTGTTATTGACGTTTTAAGATCTGGGACAAAAGACAGCAGAAATAGTTTTATTTGGACTTTTTGATAGATGATTTTGATGACGTAGGGGGCATGGCCGCTGTCTAATCCACTTGTAGAGGTAAGGTTGACGTAACGAGTGCATTGATTGCTCGAACGAAGATGAATGATGAATACAGGTAAATCTCAATAAACCAGGTAGGCATTGTCGGGTCAGGTATCTACGCTTTCATACAGCACCGTCCTACATTTTCGACGTTACATCTGTATTGCTCGAATTGTATTTTCTCCTGTTGCTGTTTTAGTCGTTATCTATTTATTCATTTGTGGTTATCGCAATCTATGGTGTTCGCATTGAATCCCTAAGATACAAAAATCATGGCACAGGTTGCGACAAGGAAATCCATGAAAAGAAAAGTACATGGTCCATCCCATGGCCTGCATGATGTATGGATGACCTGTACGACAAGATGATAATCTTCTCTACCTTTTTTTTTATAATACCTATATGAATCATCACTCCTTAGTTCTCTTTCAAGACTAAGTGAGAAATTCATAATTATGTAGGCTACAAGTATGTATTTTCGTCGTAGTGTTTACGGAGTATTCTTTGTCTTGCCTTAGTTTTCATGAATGTCAATGAAATCTAACAATTTTCAAGAAAACCTGTATGTATACTTGACATTATAGCTAAACAATGCTCATCATAGTTTCTACTCTTTCGCACCTTCTCTTCTTGTCTGAATTCTTTCTTCTTCTGTTTGCACTGGCTACATGTGTTTTTGGAGACTCATTAGGAAAAGTTAGCGTTAAGTGTTGGAGACTTAATCCAGTGAGGTCTTAAAGCTCGATGGTACTGACGAACCTTCATAGCTTAAAATCTTTTGTCTTCCAACGTCGTCACCACCACCACCACTACCACTACCCCCATCATCGTGGTGATCGGAGAAATGCGATATGTTCTTCGGAGTCTGCAGTGAGCATCATGCTGATTCTCTCCACTTTCTCTCAAAAATAGCAATTACTCCGTGTAAACACAGTCTTCTCTTTTCCGCGGCAGAGCGACCTCGTTCGGATTCCTCGAAATAGTTAGGAAGGTTGCTTCAGTTCATTTCTGTGTGTGATGGGACATTGGCGTCCTGCCTGGATTTGAACTCGGCGGGCCTCCATACGTCACAATAGTTCGACAAGATATGATACTTCTCGTTGGAGCCAAACCAAAGGCCGTTCTTACCGTTGACTGTCGAATACCACAACGTCAAATAAAGAGGTGGACCTCATATACATATGTAGATTTTATTCTCATTATGAATAAGAACGTCAAAAACAAGATTGTGCAATATTGATGAGTGCAATGCATTTGTCTCATTTCACCATACAATAGTCATTAAGTCCGATGGGTTATGATTTTCTGAATCCATGTGTCTCTTTTTCGACAACCACTACGTTTGCCTCACAAAGGTTGATGACTTTCAAAGATATCAGCAGGGCTTATGAATTCACATATGGCCGAAATAATGTGTACGTCCATTTCTGCAGCTCTAAACTGCAGATGTATAATATATTAATGCCCGTCATTTCAGTACCTTTACTCAGACCAAATGACCAGACGGTTACCTTTCCACTTGGAGGATTAAATCTCAACCTTGAACATCATGACTTCAGTAGTGAAATTTTGTTTTATCATGGGAGCAGAGTATGGTATAAATGCCTAAATAGGGAGGTAATAATGGCGACCATGGCTACCCGAGGTAAAGCGTTACATTACTTGGTGCTTATTACATCGATGTAGGGTAACTTGTCAATAAGTTGCAATTAAAGAATCTTTGCCTTTAAAAAAATAAAATGGCGTAATTTGCTGCCTTGGCTGGGTTATGAAGTTGAAATTGATAGTGAAGAGTTCAAGCGTATAGATAACAAAAACAAAATGCACAGGTATAATCAAATATTGGTAAATAAACCACACAAGCGCACCGTTTCAGCAATTAATGAATTTAACATTCTTGTCTATGTGGAATGATTATTGAGAGCAGTGATTACGGTAGCTCACAGATTTCTGTGAAGCGTTTAACAATAACAATATCAGCAGCAGTTTTGGTTTGATATTATTTCACACTGGTTTCATGTAGATAAAGCTCAGACACCTCACTACGAAACGCTGTTGATTGGTGCCTTTAATATCTATCCTTTATTGAACGCGAGAGCACTGTCCATTCCTTTCTCGTACCACGGAATAATCGAACTCTTCTCCCTCGGTTCCCGTATCCAGTAAAGCAATGCCGTCGCTCTCCATCTGTTTTAATTAGTGTTTTCGGTGCGGTCGTGCTCTGCCGCGACACTCCGGATCGTCTTACAAGTCCCCGGACCTTCAATCGTCGCGAATATCTCCATTATTATTTTCTATTCGCTGCAAAAATGTCACAGAAAGTTGTCGTCTTTCATCGCAGTGGGGCGCGTGATGTGCGTCAAGTGTTACGCTGCCCGCCCGTACCGTCGTAGTTGCCCAAACAGTGGACGAGAGAGGGCGGTAGTCCATCCTCCACCACAGCACACCCCCCCCCCCCCCCCCCCCCCTAAGTATTGCAAGACGGATACCTTCTTGGTAAATTGAAGACAGTACCCTAAGGCGACCAAAAATAGTTGTTTGTGGCCAACTCTAGACACAGAAACATAATTAAAGTTTCGGAGTGACCGGTGTCTTAATTTCAAGTGCTCACTATTAGGATGAAGTTCAACATAGTTTTAAGAACACGTAGACATGCAATCAATGTACAACTTGATAATTTCTTACACGCCATCCACAACTCATTCTATCTTTCCACAGCCATTACAGCATTGTTCAGAAATCGCCCCATCATCATTTTCCATCATTATCATAGTAGTATTCTTTGAAATTGTCATGTAATACAAAAGCAAATTTGAAACATCACAATCTTCGGCATGCTGCTGCGTTTCATTTATAGGAATTTTTACAGTCTTTTCGAGTTTCTTTGCTGGTGTGTATGTATTCGTTTATTCATACACTGTATCGAAAACGATTTGCATTGAAGCATTGTCTTTTCCAGAAAAAGATGATGAAGAAGAAGAATGAAAATGATAACATTTGGAATAACTGAACGTCATTATGATGATAATGTTGTTTGTTAGTTTGAAGGCTCAAATATCATCACCGTTGTCGTCAATTGTTGCAGTAATAGCAATGTATGCATAGCAGTTGTGTATTGTGGCATATAAATATTAATTTCTCCTCGTTATCTGTCTTGTCTTACAGGGGGCCCATGACGATGCAACAAATTACATCCATGGCGAGCACCATTCAGTCATTAGAAAAGGTAAGTTAGTAAAATATCATCCTCTACACTCAAATTAGCTTAAAAGGGAGGAAAATAGCAAAGTGTCTTTTTTTTTTTGGATCATCATGTACGTGACGTATGCTATATTGTATGCTATATTGATAAAACTACACACGAGGAGTGGGTGAACGAATATGCTTGTTGGATATATTTTGGTTTCAGCATCGGCAACAGACGTGCAAAATCAACAAAAACAACAACAACAACAAAAAGAATAATCTTGTTCCCTTAAATAAGGAGGAAAATGTACTTTGACAATCGGTAATCCCGGATGATGCATGTTATGACGTGACCACATTTAGAAATAATAAGAACATCCAAGTAACACGAGAGTATCACTAGTGATGTTTCCGCCATTTGCTATAGCAAGAATTAGGCAAAATGGAATGCACACCCATACTTTTTTCCCCTTCTTCTTCTTTTAATACTCTCAGCGTCCATTATACCCGAACAGTGACCGCAAAATATTTTCAATGCCAGTTAACATAGACGCGTAAACTCAGCGAAATATTATCGCCGATATAATCTGCCTGTACGCTTGCCCATTCCATTTTGGTATTCCATGGTGGATTCTCTCTTCAGTCCCACACGGGCGAATTAAAGTAGTGTGTGCTGGTGTTCATTATGAAAAAAACACCGCGCTAATCCGACCGACCGAAAATCCCTTTACGACTCAGCCGAGGTGTGTGCGTCTCGTTAAAAAGGGTAGCTTAATGGGATTTTAAACTAAATTACCCTCATTCACACTTCTGCGCCTTCTTTCGTGGTCACATCACTCCTCCTTTCTCCAACCCCCCCCCCCCCCTCCTTTTCGTTTTCTCTGTATGTTTTGACCATATTTTTTTTCCCTGCCAAGATTGTAGACTAGAATGTCAATGTCCGCATCGGTCAAGGGTCGTTTAACCTTAACTCACCGTGTAGAAACATACTGGCTCTTACGCTGAAATGGGTTTTAACCATTCTGTCAGTGGGAGCGTGTCACATTGGGCATGAATGCAGCGCATTGAGATTGGGGCGAATGAGCGCAGAAATTACAGCGCGTTAACGATGCCTGGATGCGCGAACGCCTCCGACATTCGAACAGGGATCGTCGCTTGCACTTAGTTTTCTTTTATGGCTAGTCTTAATGCTCCAGTCTCTTCAATGCATGATTAAGACTATGGCAAAGAAAAAACTGAGACAACATTCACTGATAGACCGACAATGTGGTGGCTAGAGACCCCATACATTCCTTCTCAGCCTGGTGGCTAAGTATACACTTTGGCGTTATTTTATAAAATAAAGAGAATTTTCGTGTAACTACAAGTACGTATAATGTGTGTATTAACGGATAACGAAAATACACACAAAACATGAAATAAACAGATACTTCTTTATGCATAATACGTATATGATTATGTATGCGTGCATTATGGTGTTAACTACATCAATACATACATACACGACATGCATAAATTATGCTTCTCTAAATACCTTGCTTGAAAGACAATAACGACATAATCTTATGTGGTTTTAGGGGACTTTTTTTCATAAATCTGGTAATCCAAATCCTTATCCTCGTCTCTTGTGTATTTGTTCTTTTCATTTCTGTCCAAGTTTTTCGTTTATCGAACCAGAAGAATCGTCCAATGTGATTAGCTAAAAGGAAGACAAAAGCAGGCAAATTTAGTTGTCACATTTTTACAATTTCCACCTGAAAATGGGAAGCAGTGAAATAAACAAATCGAGTGCTGCAAACACACCCTATAAATGCACCTAATTCGTATCTCTTTAGTGCGTCTTCTCAAAACGCGATGATAATCATTAAATCATCATACAATTCATAACTATAAATGACCAACAAGACAGCTGTCACCCCTTAGGATATTTATTGTTTTCTTTGATAGATAATAACAATGAAACAGCTGGATGAGGAGATAGAAAGAGTATGTTCGTGTTTGTTGGTGTGTGTTTGTGGGTTTTATGCACATTGATATAATATTATTATGTATGAGTGTAGTTTAATTACTTTAGTAATTGTGGAAGCTTATCACCAAAGCCCTCGTCTTACCGAAAAAGAGGAAAATCTTTTAAGGAGGCAATGTATGGGATAATTCCTTAGTTTATTCCGACGCTGAACCGAAATGAAAAAGATGAGGGAGTTGGCATTTAAGGAGAAGAACTCGCATATGAACTCCGACGATAAGAAGTCTTGTGGAGCCGGTGGAAAATGCGGGACTTATGGAGGAAAGGTCCTATGGGATATAGTGACGTGGGGCTGCTCCTTGGTAGAGCCTGATGCCGAGGAGTGTTTGCTCGGTAGACATGCATTCATGTACATATAGAAGGAGATTGCTATCAATCAACCAACAAACGCAGAAAGTACCAGTCAAGCTTCGTGTTCGCCTATCTTCTTCGTTTAGCTTTTGTTATCAAGTATTATATGAAAGTATATTGAAATATCTATCTATCTGTCTGGTATATCTATCAACCTACGTATCTATCTGTACCTATGAATTGGTATGTTAACATACTGCACATTTGAGGTCGTACGCACCCACATGCTTATAAAGTTATTATGCATAATTATATGTATATACAGTAGCTATCTTTCAATATAGATAAAATGTGTATCATATTTCATAATGTAGATAGATAGACAGATAGATAGATAGATAGACAGACAAAGAGATAGATAGATAGACAGAGAGATAGATAGAGAGATAGAGAGATAAATAGATAGACAGAGAGATAGATAGATAGATAGATAGATAGATAGATAGATAGATAGATAGATAAATAAATGGATGGGGAGGGAGAGAGAGAGAAGCGAGAGATAACTGAATAGATAAATTTATATGTTTATATGCCTTATTTTAGTAAGGAACAGGGCGAGAATGAAAAGCATAGCTAGATAAGAATGATGATGAAATGGAATCAAAACATCCAACTATCCTTGCCAAAAGTTCGAAGAGAGCAAACAGTGATTATTTGCAGAAGTGAATTGCGCCCGCCAACTTTTGTCCATTTTTTTTTTCCTCCTTATTTTCCATTCAGTCTCCTTGGCGTGACACGATTTCAGTATTGTTCCAGACAAATATGAAGTTCATTGGCCGGGAACAGACAATATGACGCAAATAGGGAAGTGGGGAGAGAAAAGGGGGTGAAAGACAAAAAAAGAGAACCTCGTCACCCCTCCCCACCACCACCTCCACCACCACCCTATCCTCTTTATATTAGAACAGGTTCACGTATCATGTTTGGAAGCGCTGCTTCATCGTCATGTTATCACTTGTGCGTATAAGACTTTTTGAAAGAATACAAAGGGTTTAGTTTTTATAGTCAATTTTCCGCCCCAGATTCAGCCTTACCCTTATACAACAGACGCGCACCACACGCGTTCACCGTCCATGCAAGCAAGCACTCGCTGGTCTAGAGCGTTACCCTTCCAAAACAACAAGTTGGTTCCCTCTTCAAGCGTTTTAGTATACTCGTTTGATTCTTGTAATCATTTTTTTTTTTGCATGCATTGGACTTTTACTGCATTCATAATACTGATGAAAAAAATAGACAACGTAAAGATGGAAACAGTAAGGAATATCATCCAGGGTATAGCCTCTTCAGTGTTGTCACTGTTACACCAGAGGGCGCTTCCATTATTATTACCTAGGGTGCCATCAGGTACTCATTTATACACATGGGTCAAGAAATGTTTGTTTGTTTATTTGTTTGTTTGTTTGTTTGCTTGTTTGTTTGTTTGTCTGTTTGTTCATTTCCATCTGAGAAGATGGCTGGATAGCCCATATTCAGCTGTGCTAAGCTGGTCTTCCATGAGGTCCAATTGGATGTGAGGTGGGACCACTTCACCCCGGGTTAAAAACACTGCTAAAAAATCATGGTGGGATAAAGCATTCCGTCCAAGGACGTAGGCAATTGATAGGGATTCGAACCTGGGACCTCCGATTAAAAGTCAAAAGTCGTAGCCACTGTAATAATGACACAGTACCCCGGCTATAATGACAATAATAGCTGTGAGTATAATGATGGTAATGCTAATCATGGTGATGATAACAACAGTAAAAATGATAATAGTAGCAGCAATAATAATAATAATAATAATAATAATAATAATAATAATAATAACAACAACTATAATGTGTGTGTGTTGTTTTTTATTTTGTTTTGTGTACATGTGTATGTGTGGTGATAGTCCGTGTGCTAATTTATGACTTCGTGTAAGTCACAATAACCGTAGTGCAATTTTGCCTCCCATGAACACAGTAACCTTTTGTGCTGTGCCTATAATTATATTATCTTTGAATCCCGTCTGCAACAATTGTTTACGTGTACAATGTCAATATCATCTTAGAATGTTGATGCAGAGTAGGTTAAAATCCTAAAACCCAGAATCCCCTAACGCCGTCCTTCACCGGGTGTTGATAAGGCCAGTTAAAATGCGAGAAATTTGAATTGATTTTCTTTGTTTTTCCGCAATTAGTTTTCGCCTGCACTAAACGTACCCGTCCACCCTGGCCTACACTGCTCTCGTCTTTACTCGCTTCGCGTGCGAAATCTTCACCACACCGTGAAAACAGAACCCCGCATGAACGCGTCTGGATAAAACGATTCGATACCAATGCACCTTCATCACCATCAATATCGTAATGGCTCTACCCCCTTTTTAAGCCCCATCGCCCTCTTTTGCCGGAGAAAGAATAATAATAATAGTACGGTGGGGTGCCTCTAGAAAGGATGTTCGATTTCGGGCGAGATGACCAATATTTAGCAATCTAACTGATTCTTATGTTTGCCAAATATCGCGTCTTTGTAGTGGTTGTTCTATGGTAAGCCGCTATACGGTATGACACGCGGTGCACTTTTTCCCCCGATGGCGTTGAACTGCCGCTCTAATCGATCAATTCACATCGTACGATTAATCCCGATACAAGCCAGTCATAACACAAGTATGCAAATGCAAGACAATAATGTATACGATGCTTACATGCCACAACATCAGAAAAATGTGTTGCTTATTTTAGTTTTCGGCTGAACGATATTCCAGTCTGCAATTGCAGCTGTCTTTGTTGTTTGTTCTTTTCTTTCTTCTTCCTTTTCTTTTTTTAAACCAAAAACAACAACAAGAACAACAAACATTTATACCTGGAGACAAGATGTAAGTAATATCAATATACAATGTCACTTCCCATAAAAAAAAAAACAACCCCGAAAATCGTTTTTCAGTGAAACGTCGTTACGTATTAGTATCCTTTTCTCAGTAATATGAATTTGCAATGAATTTACAATTCTGAGCGATACTAACACAGGAATTGAAATGAAAGAGGCATAAAGAGAAAAGTGTGAGAGAAAGGGAGGGTGAGAGAGAGAGAGAGAGGGGGGGGGGGGGATCAGAGAAGTGTTAATTTTGCATTTTTAATACAGACGAGTAATTTTCATTGATTTGTTCACAAATTCCGAAACCTGCCATACGGACGCTCGAATAAAAAGCAAGTCTAAAATTTGCGGCAAAATTCCAAATTGCGCTGGAAAGTAAGTGTTAGAGTTACTCCTACAGAGCGTTTGCAATGTGCGTGAGATTTGATTAGAGCCCAGGATGATCGAATAGAGCCCGATTTTCTACCACTTAAAATATCAAGTGTTTCTATATCACGCAACTGAGATATAGTTCTACTCAAAAGAACACTACTGCGGTTATCTAAGCATTTGGTTACTGCTAAATGAGTTTGATTTCCATGTCTAAAATGTCCAACTCTCTCTACCTCCATGAAAGCAGGTAGCAAGATGGGAATAAATATATATATATTTTTTTTTTTTCAATGCAGTTTTTTTTTTTTTTTTTTTGGCGTTACGCCTTAAATATAATTCTTATCGTACCGTCGTATGAAAGGTGGACATATACTGGGAATTCATATATAATCATCTAACATTTCCTAACGTGAAAACATTATCATCGTATTCAACTGTTGAAATCTATCAAGCAGGACAAAACCAGGGTGGTTTGCAGAACTATCCAAGTTTGTACTATTGATGTAAAATTTCATGATTTGACATTCTGATTTTTATGAGATTATGTGCAGTGTTGCTGATTTAGAGTGCAAATAAGGCAAAGGAAGTCATGACAGAGTCACGACAGAGTTAAACTGCGCACACTATAGATGGCGTACCGCCTGACATTCCTCGTCACTTAGTCCCGAGAGGATAGTTTTATCTTTCGAATGTGACAGGGACCTATCACCCATACAACAATACTGACCATTCATCCAGCGGTAATACACAGGCGCAAACTGAATAAATTATTTCTCTATTATATCCCGCGCGACAAAAGGGGCGCGTGACAGGGAATTGTATATAGACGGAGGCGGAGGAGGGTAGAAATCGCCGTCGCCGTATCATTTCATACTGTGGTTGTTTTCGGTGTTGCTGTTCTTAACTTTTTTAAGAGGAATTTTATCATAATTCAGCAGATATATAACCCATCTACCTCCCCATCTCGAACACACTTCATAAATACTTCTCGATTTCTACTGCCTTGTTTACGACGGGTCATAACGGGTGTGGAATGATTATGAATTTATTATCTTTATAGTAGATTCACAGGACAATTTTGCTCAAAAAGTCATCCTTTGATCTTTACTCCTCTTTCCCTTCCCCCTTTTTAATTCGGTTCCTTTTTCCTATTTGCCCATATCTCTTTTTTCACCCTTTCTTTCTCCCCCTCTCGGACTCGTAATACACACATGCAATCAGCGCAAACAATTGTACGCACACATCCCACATATACACTGATAACCAACTGATTTTTTAGTTGAAATCACCTGTTCTGAACTGTCACTGTAGATTGCCCCCTCCTCCCTTCTGCTATTCAGCCCCTGAAACCTTTGTCCTAGTATTAGTCTTTGTGTTATTATCATCTCGAAGGTCATATCTCAGTCAAAGCGACACAGTGGAAACGCGGGAAGAGACTTGAAAATGACTGCAGATTCTTTATGACAACCGCAAGCGGCGAGGGAATTGTAGAAGCGATGAAAATACCAGTTTCAGCTTCTATGTCATAGAACAGTGTTGTGTCCACGTTAAGGCCATTAGTCCCACATACTTGAAAATAGCGTTGCCATCTTACGCAAGAGGCTTGTCCGGATAATGATAGAGTTAAGATTTGTGCATGCCATTTAAGTAGGTGTCACATTCCTCGACCAAAAAGACTTCTGTCAACCCGTCTGGCTCTTTTTACACTTCCTTCTCAGTTTTCTTGCAGCAAGCAACCCAGAGAGAGGGCGAGGAACAAGACACAGACATAGAGACAGACAGACAGAGACATACAGATGTACTGACAAACAGACAAGCAAAGATCCAGAAAGTATATGTAGGGGAAGGGAAACTTGCCCCAAATCTATTCGACAATCGGGCAAACTTTCCGGCGCCTGAGCACTGTCAACGCCGTACTCCGTTAGCAGCGGCGCGCGACCTGGCCCTCTCACACCCTCTGCACAGTACCGACAAGTGATCCCATTACACGCGTTATGATGCGTGCCCGACTCGACTTCTTCCATGTCTTCAATTTCTTCTCATTCCCGGTCCCCTTACCCCTCCCCTTCCTTCCCCTCCCCCTTACCAATCTACTTTAACCCCCCTCCCCCTCACAGTGCCACACGTCCACGCTCCCTCCTCAAAATCTTGTTTCCTTCTGAAAACAGAGAACTTCTTCGTAACGACACCCCACCCCCTTTAAAAAAAAGTGATAATAATGATAATAAAAAGTTTCTGTTGAAACGACACCTCTCCTCAATTTTTGGTGTATCGCTTCGTCGCTGCGGGCAGCATGGTTTTTCTGATAATTGTTGAATCATTGCGTATTTCCTGACTGTCGAAAGATAAAACTTGCTAGCAAATTCAGGGATTCTCCCCTGCTTCTCCGAGGCGCATCTTCGTGGCTCACCCTGCGATGTCGTCCGGAAAATAGAGACAGACATGTCAGTAAGAAGATGCCCGAAACCAACTGGTTGGATTTGATTCCAGATATGATTACCCGCTTGATGAATGCTTCTATCAGTGATGACGTATCTTCCCCCATCAGACCCTGATAAGTAATCGTTTACTGGGATGTTGTTGGTTTCTTGATTTTGTCTGCTGGTTTTCTTCCTGCAAGTCCCAGAAGACACAAAATTTCTGCAGAATTTTGGCGCGAATGGATTCACAGAAAGCATAGGAACAGACGAAGCAGTTTGCTGTCAAGATGTTATAAATACAAACTGTGCTGTCCGCAATGACAAGGCATAAATTTTGGGTCTACCGCCTTGGTTCATATTTAGTGGAATTTAGAAAAGGACACTTTTTACTTCTAAGAACTCTGATTTTGCCACATAATATTGTGATTGGACTGCAGGGATTTATGAATCCTGAAAATACACGTTGATGCCATCATAATGCAGGGTGCCTGATGCTGTTTTCTATAATACTTATGTCAGTACCGATTTTCAACGCGCTCGAAAACGAATCGGAGCAAAGTGAAAGACATGCAGCAGTTGAACCAAATGCCCTATGTTTCGTTTGTTTAAGAGCCATTTAATACCGTTGCTCTTGAATAGCAATACAGAGTGAGCCCTCAACGTCATTCAGACGAAAGCGGCCTGCATTATGAACGAATCGTCGCTTTACCCATGAGGATGTTATCACTATTAACTAAACGAGCTTTGTAAAGAATGGATGTGCTGATTATGAGAGGAAATGAAGAGGACATAGAATAAGAAGAAAAAAGAAGAAGAAATCGCCGACATGTGATATTTTGATGTCAACACACATTACAAGCCAGATCCGATTAGAGTTTTAATGGTTCCCAGCCTTACTAAAGCAATGCACACACAAATAGAAAAGGAAACTCAAAAGTCATCATCGTAATTGGTACGGTTTCCCAGCACTGCCATCCAATTATTTAAACCGATGTCGAATTAATGAACTTGGTATTTAGTGTGGAAGACCGACTGGGATTGAAATAGCCCCAAATGATAAACGCCCGGAGCAAACACACGACATTAATAAGTTGAAGAAGGTTGTTGTTTTTTTGTGGTATCTTATCTTGTTTAGGCAGCAGTGGTGACTAGTGGAAAGAGAAGAGGAATGGAATCGGGTAAATCTACTGTCACAATTGGCGTTTTATGATCGAGAATTCTATGGATGATCGTTCTGTGGTTGATTGATGATCGGGGAACAATAGGCATAGCCCAGAGGTCTATGAAAGAGGAATGAATGGAAAGACCCGCGTTTGGGGTTCTTTTTCACACCCATGACCCATATTGGTACCAAGGGGAGGAGGGTGGGGGAGATGATTACCAACAGTTGACATTCTATCGGCATATTTCCACAGTGATATCATTTCGCTCTTTTTTTTTTCAAATTCGATCTTGAAAGAATCCGAGCGTCATTAATTCATGCAATGTTTGCAGTCTGTTGGATGTTACATTATTTGTATCTACTTAGTGCGCAAGTTAGAATGAAAAAAAAAAAGTCTACAAAAATAAGCAAAATAGAAAAATAGTGTATAGGAACGTAGCACACTGTCCTCTATTTTCTGGTTAGAGCATGTTCCAGCACCTACCACTATACTTTAGAAGTATACACAGGTACAGTCACTCAACTAGTATTACAACTATACTACTACGACTACTGATGCTACTTCAGTTAAATTTAGGTTATTTTTGCATTCCGTTTTCACTACAATGTATAACAAAATTTGACGATATGTCATAACTCATATGAATTGTTCCAACGCATTTTGGGACACGGAAAACGTATAAGGAGAAATATATACAACAATGTCAAATGGAATGTAAATTGTAAGGTAAGAAACAGATCAGATTTTGGTGTAAAGAATATAATATAAAATATCATATGGAATAATTTATTGGAAATGCAGGGGACCATCTTCATAAGCAGAGCTTGACTAGGAAGATGGTCCCAGATAAAGTTACAACAGAATTAATGAAACTATTTTAACTTCGAGTAGATATAGAGGCCCTGCTGTTCATTTCATTTCATTTATTAAGTGTCCACACAAATCATACAGTGTTGTGTTTACAACATCCATCCATGACAATGTAAAGTAACACATAAATTATAAGTTATAAGTTCAGTATTTACAAATACTATTGCTATTGCTATTACTGCTGCTAATTATCCTACTACTCCTACTATACCACTACTACTACATTGTAGGCCTACTAGTACTACTATTACTACTACTGCTGCTACTACTACTACTACTACTACTACTACTACTACTACTACTACTACTACTACTAATATACTACTACTACTACTACTACTTCTACTACTACTTCTACTACTACTACTACTACTACACACTATTACTAGTAGTGTGACTAGTAGTAGTACATGTAGGCCTGGAATAAAATACTAATACGACCATGTGCTATTGATTCTGCTCCTGACCTGTTTATGCTTATATTATAACTCTTATTATTTTCTGTAGTATTGTCATGATTACCGCTGCTTTACACCTGATATTTTGCAATTTATCACTGATGTTACTCTTCCTTCATGTGATTAGTACTACTTCTGCCCCTCCCCCCCCCCCCCCCCCCTCCATCTCCCCATCTCTCTGTTTCGGTCACTCACCCCGCCCTGCTGAGTGGACCTACTGCTAGAGGTCATTGCGGTATTACCCCCGCCATGCCCATGCCCGTCGGGGTCTTGCGTTAAATCCCCATATCATGCTAAACACGGCGATGTACGTGTAACCACAATTGTGCTTCGATAGGCCCTTAGTCCAATCTCGTTTGATCACTTACGGTTGAACTTGGATTCGTCATGGCAGATTGAGTAGAAGGTGTACAGACATCAGACGCTCAAATAAGGAGAGGGATTCATAGGGAGAAATGGGTTAATCGAGAAAGGGAGGGATGGGAGTAGGGGGAGATACGAAGTTATAGGACATAATTCAGTTTAAGAACTGAATGGTGTTTCACGGCCGTGAGCATTTTTTCCACCATCAAAAAATTATAATGATAATCATGATAATAACATTTTTTTTAAATAAATCTTTATTCTATTTCTGTCATTTTTCATAACATAACATTCATTTTGAATTCATTTTGAATGTATGCAAGCAATATATAATTAACAATAATACACACACTAACGCACTCACGCACACACACACGCAGAAACTCATGCATACATAAAGGGTTTTACACATTATAACATGTGTGATCGTAGGGTCCGTACATGCCGTGTGTGTGTGCGTGTGTTCTGTTTTGTTTTGTTTTGTTTTGTTTTATTTTGTTTTGTGTTTTTTTTTATTTCTTGAAACAGGAATTTTGACACCATGTTTGCACATCTGGAAGAGGGAATTGCAAATATGAAATGACCACAAATATAATCAAAGAACAATACATTATTTTTTTGCCAGTTTAAAGTCTCTTTTTTTTTTTACATTTTGTGACACTTACCTCATGAATACTTTACTTTTTTCATGTCCCATCCACGCGTGTTTCCAATTTACCCTAAGGGTGAAAAGTGGTTATGAGTAACAGTTTAAAGAAACAAATTCTGGTTGATAGCTAACGAGCTCGTTCGCAACTCTCCCGTCCCTGCTGCGGTGTAGCCACATCGCTTTCTTCAGCATCTGCACCAGTCCTCCCGCCTTGCCGCGACCAATAAACACAAGAAAGAGAGAGAACAAAAAATGGGATAAATCGATTCTTCGCCTCAAAACCACGTCGAACCTAAGCGGGAGCGAATTTTCGATAGATACGCGATTTTTCAAGCGATTAATGGAATAAACGTCAAGCAGGTCAGTTGGAATGTGCACTTTCCTCTCGTATCTCTACCACCCCCCCCCCCCCCATTCTCTCCCTTACTACCCATCATCAATGTGCTTGAAAATTCCCACATGTTCTTGCCCCTTGCTTGCTAGGTACTGCATGACCCCCAAGAGTTTAGACTTTCTGGTCTTGATACTAAATATTTAGCACATTATGCTGATTTTCATCATCCTCATCGATTACCAACGATGACTTCGAGTCCTGACAGCTGCCCGGGTATCTCTCCGTGTTCCTCTTCCTCGCGTCCAGCATGAAGTCACAGCTCCTCCTCCCCCCCCCCTTTTTTTTTATTTCGTGTTTTCACTCTGTCGCCCCTGCATTCGTCTGTTTTTCTCCCCTGTCGTGAGTCTGCACGAGGATGAGACAAGGCACGCCATTTTCGATTATCCGCCCAAACGGCGATTACCACAAAGAAGGTGCGATGGCGGAAAATCGGTTAGACGTCGCATCTCCTTTCCCGCCTCTTCCCCCCCCCCCCCCCATCCTTCTTCCCTACTTTACCTCCGTGTTGGTGTTCAAGCAAAGATTAGCTATGCTCCGACACCCTCCTACGACATGTATCAGCGAAGGTTAACGAGGACTCATGTCAGATATCAATTAAACAAAACGGAGGAGAATGGAAATAAATAAAACACACACACACCGCGTTTCTTAATTCCTGCCGTATGATATCAAATTTAAAGATAACCGGGATGATTTACATGTATACCCGATAACTTCGTAGGAGCTCTGCAGTTTTATTAGACGCGTTATTCTAGGTGATGTAGTGAATTTAAGCAGTTTTTTTTTTTGTGTGTAAGAGATATCTCTTTGGAGTCCAAATAATATCAATTTTGCTGTGTCCCTCTCCAAGAATACGCTGAAGAAAAGCATGAACAAATACTATCAGAAAACAAATACATGTAGGCCCTACTTTAAGAGCAAGTATACAAGTCAATGGTGTTTAACAAGGTGCGAGAAACACCCCTCTTTGTTTTTGTTTTTTGTTTTTTGTATTTTCCCTTTTCGTAGTGTTTTTGATGCTGCATTCGTTAACGTCAAGCTTGGCGAGTGTGTTTGTGCACGTGTATAAGAGTAGGCCATTGATGCTTATTACGTAGGTTAAGCGATATGCAATTGTGTTGTTTCATACTTTTATCATTTATACCGGTTTACTCCCTTCAATCTTGCATGATATTATTTGGATTATAACACGAGGGCATCGAAATATAAAGTGTGCTGTGTAGACCTATAATTAAGATCGTGTTTGTTTTCAAAACGGCGTTGTATGGTCGTTGTCAGTTTGCTATTGAGAGTACTGACAGTTTACCTATCACTAGCTGTAGTCATATAGCATTATGCTGATTGTTTTTAGTGGAACAGATCAGCAGTAAAAATAGTCCCGTCATTGGCGGTGCCATGAATGTAATGAATTCATGTAGTGGGATAGAAAGAAATAGAGAAGAAGATGGATAGATAGATAGATAGATAGATAGATAGATAGATAGATGGATAGATAGATAGATGGATAGATAGATGGATAGATAGATAGATAGATAGATAGATAGATAGATAGATAGATAGATAGATAGATAGATAGATAGAGATAATATAGAGGGGAGGGGAAGGGAGAGGGAGGGAGGGAGAGAGAGCCTTATTAAGGTTGCTTCTCGTCTGAAGAGTTGTTTGAGAATGAAGGGATAAACTTCAGATTCTCAATGAGTGTTCAGTCTCCATAGCTGCATGGTATTGAATCGCTCCAATGCCCAATTACTTTTTCTTCTCCGCTTTTTTTTTTTTTTTTTTTTTTTTTTTTTGGTGGTTAAACTTTTGTATGATCAAATAATTTAATTTATTTCCACCGCCGATCCACTTGTTTTAGTTTCGATTAAAGGTAATTGCTGTCAAAACAGCGATACGAAGAACCACTCTCATGCGGGACCTTCGAAATTTGTGAGGAGAGTGGGACGCGATTGGATTCATAACAGCGATATGTATGCAGCGATATGATATTGAGGGAGAGTCTTGATAGAGTTTACACGACAGTCGCCGAAGAGTATCGCAACGCGGCATGCTGCGATGTTTTGATAACATTTTTCGCATGAGACGCCACGCGCAAAGACTAGTGGTAATATCGGTTGATTTTTTATTCTATTCTTTTTTTCTCTCTTTTTTTTTTTTTTTTTTTTTTTTTTTTGCTGCCCCGTAAGACCTGGACGAATCGCAATGAATCATTCAGTCTATGCGAACTCACTCGCCTCGTGATGTATTGGTGCGCAGCGAAATACGTTGTTAACCGCAATTTGAACGCATATGGGTTGTCATTTGCAAATGTGAAATCTATAATTCAATCCGCGGACAGGGCTTGGTCGTAGCCACAAGTAGCGTGAAGTGATAGTTCCATATTCATGTTTCCTCAGCCCATGGGGTCGAGTTTGAAATGCCATCGACCATGGAATTCACCATTGTTGTTACTGGTGATTATCACTGTTGCTGCTCTTCGTCTGATTTTGCAATTTCATTTCGTATGTTTTGAGAAATTGTAATTTGTCTACAGAGGAAAGATAAATGACATGGTCAGTCTAAAGACATGCAGCAACATGACTTGCTGGGGTTTTTTTTTCTTTTTCTTTTTTTTCTCTCTCTCTCTACCTTTGCACTATTGTGCATGTACCTTCTTTTGGAGAACCGTCACGATGTTGACAAAATTTTGCGATACTTTTAATAGTTGTTTCATAATCTGTTTTCACCAACGAACAACAAAAGAAAATGCTTGTATGAAAGTAATTGCAAATCATCAAATCTCCAGTTGAGATTTCTACTACAAAGGGCATCCATTTCATTAAATTTTAGTTAGTCAAAAAAAATTGAGAAAGAGCTCGACAGCTCATACTTCTCGTATACCGTACACAGTGATAATCTTTTCATCAGTATCCAAGACCCTGTTTAAGTCTTTTTTTTTCACTCCTGTTTTTCGCCCTGTCTCTCTCATTCTTCCATTCCGACATATTCAAAGGCCGTTGCCCCTCCAATCCTGTAATATCTCCAGCTTGAAGTCAAGAAAATATGCACAATCGAGTCGAGGATATTTACCCCCCAATCGAACTTCGCCATTACAATCCTATAACACTTTTTTTCCCTGTAAATCTTTACCTTTCTTTTTGTATTTTATTCTCTCTCTCTTTTCCTCCGTCCCTTTTCTCTCCTCTCTTTCCCTCTCATTCTTGTATCCTAACAAGTAGGTCATACAGAATCGGATTAGCTTTAAATCCGATGAATTCAAAAACGTGGAGAAAGAGGAAAATAGCGAGAAAAGTGGGAGGCATATTTTAATAGCACAAGCAAGAGCGGAAGGGAGGGGAAAAGAGGGAATTGGTAATGTACCTAAAGCGAGGAGAATGATAGAGCTGGTAAGGAAAATAATCTAGCTCCCGTAAAGGCGAGAATGAGGCAATACGGCGTATCAGTGATCCAAAAGATATATTGATACGCCCTCGTAATGAATTGCGACAAGTACAAGACCCTACATGAGTCCGAACTGACCGGAGCGCGAGACGAATTCGAACCTAATTTCACGATTCGAAAGATTCACCTATCGTCGGCGGCACGTCCAAGCCCCTCACACTCCGGATGATATCCCGGCAATCCGATAATGCGATCGCCTCCCTAGTTCTCTTGTATTCGCTTATAATATTCCGTGTTCGAAACGTTCATAACTAGACGAAAATGAATTATTCGTAGCAACCATTGCGCCATATGTCGTAGGACGGGTTCGTTAAAAGATTACACTTGCTCGGCTATTTTTCCTTAGTGCGAACAAACGCCGCCCGCTTTAAAGTCACAGAGAATTTCCGAGATTAATTTGCTGGAAGTGCCTAATTTTGTCATCGATCTTAGGCGGGCGAGTGTTATAGGGACGAGATGGATTACCCGCGGCCTAACAGGGGCGACTTCGCTTTGTAAAAAAGACGTTTAACTTAATCTCATTTGTACAGCGTAGCTTAATATGCTTTAAGCCGGGCACATTAGGAATTAGGTCCATGAAATGAAAAGTATTACAAGCTGCCACTTCAAGTCCGTTGTCGCAGTTTCTTCTTTTCGCAAAATGTGAAAATGTGAACGCCGAAAATGTGTTGCTGACACCCTGGTCACCGCCATCTATGCAATCCGGGTTATTACTGCAGAGTGTCGTCTGTATCCGTACCCCAACAGCTAGGGATTCATCAACGTGTGGAGAACTCCTACCCAATGTTTCAACCTTAATACCAGGGCCTAGATGATTACAACGTAGCACACAACCTTCATCAACGTGTCAAGGGAGGGAGTTGATGTCATTCATTTTTAGCCATTTAGCAGATCCGTGAGATCTGTCCTGGTGCCTACAAGTTGTCTCTCACATAAATCCAGCAGGTTGCTTTTCCTGACTACTGCACAATCAATTTCGATACACATTGTTTTTTAGTCAAGGTGTAAACGTTTATTTGAACTAAAATTACATTTTATATGTACAAGCTTGCATTAATAAAAAATGTGAAATGGTTAACAATATGGCAGTTGATAAGTCCAATGTGTCTTTCACGAGACAGTAATATCTTACGAAATCCCATATTGATTATTCAGATTACATCGAACATGACTTCATCACCTTAAAACAACTCTCCTTTTAGAACAAAAAAACAAACAAACAAACAACACAGATCGGGGTTTTAATAGTAACTACAGCCTAAGTCTCCAAACATTCGCAATTGATGAGTTGTAGTGACAACTCTTCAATCATTTCATGCCATGAATACTCCATATTCCCTTCATGTAAGCATAGTTTCAAAAGAATGAAATCAAAATTAATGATTATTCGTGTGTGGTATGATTGTAAAAAAGAGGACATAGTCATCCTATCTGCTTAGCATATGGATTTTGTCAGCATTCTATTATTTTTTTTTCATAAATATATGAAGAGTTTGTTTGCAAAAACCGATAAGTCCATTTTTGAAGATTTTGAAGTACGGTCTCTGTCATAAAGTACAAAATAATACCTTTTAAATGATATATTGGTCACTACACATAAAGGTACATTTTTGAAGTTATGGTCAAAAGAAGCAAAAATTTTCTTATTATTCTCTTTATTTTTCTTGACCTTTAATCGCAAATATCTCCATTTGACAAAAATGGACTTATCGGTTTTTGCAAACAAACTCTTCATATGTAGGACATTCTGAGTTTCCATAACTTTCTGTTTCTGTATTCACTTGTACTTAAACTTCAGCCATTCTGTTTGTTGGATTTTACTCCATTTATTAAAGTTACCTTGAGAATTGAGTGACATGTCACTTTAAGACAGACATGTATTACTCTAAAGCTAGGAAAGGATTGTCGAATTTGTTCACTTTGTTTTATTCGCAATGAAGAAATAAGAACAAATCAGTAGACTGAAAAGAAGTATAGTGGGAGCTAGGTTGTCGTTGTACACGTGAAAAGTAGAGCAAAAAAAAAAAGAAATCTTTGCATAGTGTGTTAGCAATTGTTTTTCCAGAAATCTATTCGCCCATAAAAATGTTGTTGCACTCCACAAATGAATTTCGCAGATTTTCATTTAGGTTCTTGACGTCATCAGAATCTAATGCGTATTTAACTAACTCTTGTTCATGAAGTTAGCACAAGTCACAGGTGGTTTTTTTTTTTTTTTTTTTCAGACGCGTTTGGAAACTTCTCCGAACATCAACACCTTAAAACGTAATAACATTTCTCTGTACTGAAATTTCACATGATTTTTCTGAACACACTTTTAATGACGTTCTTTGCTCTCAGTTTGTGTGTGGGCCAAATGTTGCGACTATCGGGTAGCCATAAATAAGTCGTTATTACATACACATACAAACAATTATATTAATAACTCATGATGCACGACACAAGAAGACATAAATGAGTTTGTTGGCTTGTCTGCAAAACATAATGAAAATCTTCCCCTCTCTTGTCAACCATTAACCCTCTTGAGTTGCTGAATTCCGTCTGCCATGTCCAAAATGCCACGAATCATTATGTATCAACATGAATTAGTAGAGTGCCATTATACCACAGTGCCCTGCTGCTTCTCTAGGTCTTGTCCATTCTATCTTTATCCCAATTAATGAATTATGATTCCCGTGGCCCTAATTAGAGAGCAAAAATGGTAATGTGGGCGAAAGTGGCTCATACTGGTAAAACTTAAAGTTGTGGGAGGTAAGAGTTGTTGAAGAGGCCGTGTCAGAGAATAGGGTTGAATGTATTTTGTCATGCATTCCTACATTCCAATCAGTAGAAAAGACACCAGAAATAACATGTATACACATATTTGTGCTTCAATGCCCCCCCCCCCCCCCCCCGTGAAAATACGACCGACACGTTTGACCGCTAGTTACCTGCGCTCACCTTTCCCCCTGTTTATAGCAAGAGCACCAGAGGTCACAAGCGGTATTAGACGCTCGGGGTCCTGTTTTGCCGAGTTCCAATTTCATTCTTGTCTCTCCCTCTCTCTCTCTCTTCCCTCCTCCCCCTCTCTTCCCTTGTCTCCCTTTTCTCTTACTGCTTACGTTATTCATCTCTCTCTATTTTGTCGATGTATTTTTCCCTCTATAGCTGCAGCACTGGCCTGTGCGTCTCTCAGCCTCGCTGTGTTTGAATTGGGTCAGAGCGCGGAAGCCTTGCCCACATTTCTAGCTCTCTCTTTCTCCCCGTATTCTCTCCCCAGCCCTCTCTGATCGTGAGCCCCTACATCCACATCATTTGAACACCACCCCCCTCTTCCTTCACTCCTCCATCCCTTCCCCACCCCTACCCCTTACTCTTTCTCCTTTGTTATTGATCAATCATTCCTTTCATGCAGCGCATCTTACTCCCGTATTTCCTTTGTTTTTACTTGTCAGCCTCTTTCCATTGAGATTCCGCATCATTTGCATTTTTGACTCTCTTCTCTTCATGGCCATCCTCTTCCCGGCTCCTTGCTTAATGACGCCTTACAGCTCGCTATATCTTGTTCTTTCTTGTTAATTCCTTTTTCCCCGTAAGCATTTCCTCCCCCACCGTTTTGTCTTTTGTTTGTTTATTTATTTATTTATTTGTTTGTTTGTTTATTTGTTTGTTTGTTTGTTTTAACGATCACAACTTCAACTGCACCGCCATCCTGTGTACTATATCGATGAAATGCGTTGGATATAACATACTTAATCTATCTCTACATTGTGTGAACTGCATCATGTGTATCTTACAAGTTACTTCTGCCCACATCAACCTGCCTCCTACCCTTGGAGCTATTACTAAGTATGTAGCTCCATGTTCTACCTGTCGCATACCGTTTCCTCCAGCACAACTCCTCCAGCGTCATTTCTCTATCTCCCTCTTCCAGCCCTTCCACCTTCACTCTTGAAAAGCTAACCCTGTGTCCTGCCGGTCTGACATCTCCCTTTCCCATCTAGTATTTCTTCTTTATCTCAATCTCCTCTCTATCACTACATCCTCCCCCTCTCTCTATCTTTCTCTCAATATCGTTCTCATTTTTTCTTTTTTCTCCACCGACTCTTCCTCCAATAGCTCTTCACTCGTAGGTGACGTAAGGCAACAGACATGAATGTTCCGTGTGTCGCCGCATCACCCCAAGGCAGTTTGTACCTTTGAATGTCGTTGCTTTTTTTATTAAAGTCGCGTGGCTACCTTTAGCACGGATTGAATCATGCTTTGTACTCGCCCTTCAAAGTATCAATGGATACGTAAAAGCGTGCAATTCTGAGTTGAAAAACACGAAGTGACTTAAACCTTCGAGATAATTTTGAAGAAAATACATCCCTCAAGGTAAAGTTGTCTGTTTAATTGGTAAAAGCTTACATTTCACCAATGGAGCTAACTCGAAGTAAGCAACACATCAACACGAAAACTTCGAAGGCAGCTTTGTTACATTGTGGTGGATAAGCCTAAAGCTCTGACGTCGATTTTCCCGAAGTGAGAAAAAAAAAACCGTCGTTTCCATTTGCAAATTAGACTTAAATTCTTTCAGAAATCATGAGAGCTAGTTTCTGAACAATCATACTTGTAACGTGAGCATGCTATTTATAGCATTCATGAGTGTATGTAAAGTCTTTTGACGACCTTTGTCCCCATGCCCTTCTCCACTGTCTGCACCCTAGCCTAATTCATTACCAACATCTGCTTTGTTCATTTGTTTCCTCCTAAATATTGTTGGTCACCAGATCCAACACATTTATCATCCGATCTCTCAAAAAATAAAACGTGATTTGTGTATCTTTTGCATTCAAGAGTGATCATCCTCAGATCCCAACACATTCATTGTGATAATTATTGTGATTAAAGTTTACTGCGTCATTCCTTGTATCACCATCATTATCGTCGTCATTATCATCATCATCATTTTCAGTAAACTTGACGTCGTAGTCATCTTCACGCTTGCCATCATAATTATTTCACTATCCATTTACATAATGATTATCGACATCAAGTGTCGTCACAATCCACATAGCATCCTCCTCCTCTTCCTCCTCCTCCTCCTTCTCATCATCATCATCATCATCATCATCATCATCATCATCATCATCATCATCACATTCATATTCATAATCTTCATCATTATCATAATCATTATTAGCATCGTTTTCTTTCTCTAATTCGCGACCATTATCTCCATTATTATCAGTTTTGCCGTTGGACTATATACAGATATAAGTTATGCCACAATTTGTCTCGGAAAATGTCTGCGGTCCGCAACAACGGTATAACACATTAGCGCTTCGTCATTGGATCCGTGGTTAAGATTTTCCCCTCTCTTATCCCAACGACAATATTAAGTTCATCCACACCTCCTCTTCCACACTCTGACCCCCTCTCGTTCGGAGACTCCCTCTACCACCTCTCCTGTTCCAAGCTGGAGTTTCCCCCGGAGGATCCCGGCGGCGGGGTCCAGGGTAGCCCCATTGAGCCCTGCAAACATATCGCTTGCACGACCCAAAGTAGGTCCGGTAATTGAGACATAATCAACACAAAATATGATTGCTATATCTCGAGAACTCTGTCCCGCCCGCTTGTGTGCAGCGGCTGTTTGGGAAGCGATGCAGTGTAGAGTTGTAGTCTGTGTGATACCTGTCTCCATTCAAATCGTGGGACAAATATTATCTTAATGCACTAGGATAAAGTCGTATCATATGCCAGATCAGGTGGGCGTGGTGTGGAGTGGCCTAGAACACTCAAGCTGTTCCAACAAACGAAGTATACTTACTCGACATAAAGAATATCGACCAAACGATACTCCATCATTCGTACACAACACACCAGCAGTGACATCAAGCTCGCAGTACTCATGTGCTTGTTTTGTTGGAAATTGAGATGAAAGATGATTTCGAACATTGTAAATGTAGTTTTGTTATTGTGCAAATTAAGTCTTATGTCCGGTTTCTCCCTATTATAGCACATTCAGGTGTTTTGTTGGAATTTATTATGAGAATGGCTATACTTCACTCATGAACAGAACACTTTATTTTTTCTGTGAATCTCTTGTTGAATGAATTTGAATTCTTTACGTTTTCATAGTTTAAAGAGCTGTATGGCCAAAATGCGTGTCATTTAGAAACGATGTGTTTATGCCTCTAGACTACACCCAAAGTATAAGTGCTCCTAACGATTCCAACAGCCTTTGTAGTCATTTTAAAGGCATAATTTACCATTTGCAGATGAAACAAAAACCCAACATTAAGGCTTTAAAATAGTTCTAAAATGTGAGTTAGGGATAGAAACAACCACTGTAAAAATTTGAATCCGTATAATCGATGTCAAGTATTGTTGAATACACAAAATGTAAACAATAGTTATAATAAGAATGCTTTCAAGCGAAACCGTATACAGTTATGGTTTATTGAGAAAAATGCTGACATCTCTTCATATTTTGGGCTTTATTGCAAAAATTTTATATGGTAGGATGTTTTGTGATACAACAGACCTACACATATGCATCAAATGTGATATCTTGAACATTTTTGAAATCACTGCTCCCAAAGGTAAACTGGACCTTTAATAGAAACCCTTTAACTGTAATATTACATGTTACAAGGAAAACTATGTCAAAGTGTTTTACAGAGAAATATCCGCCGAACACCCTGGCTTCTTCGTGGCATCTGATGTCCATGTTTTGTATTTACTCTGTACACTTATATTGATAACTACAGAATCTGGGAAATGAGTGTGTGACAGACATTATGTTGCAATTCTCAGCATGGAATATTACACACTGTAATGTGTTGCTTTCTTGGTTGCACCTTGAAATATCTGCACGGGCAGAGAATATTGTAATTCTACATTCGAGAAACGGAAAAGTTTAGTCTCGAATATCACAGCCAAGGGTTTTATTCTTTTCTTGACAATTCACCTTTTGTCAACCCCCTCAGGTAGTTGTGTTAAAAGCCATTGAAAATGAATAAAGGACAATTCTGGACCAGAAATAAATTGTTTTCGTTTTTTTTTTTTTTTTTTTTTTTTTAGACAAGCAATTCACAAGCATAAGAATACAATATTCATCAAAATCGGATTAAAGATAGAGAAGTTATGAAATTTTAAAGATTCGCTATTTTTGGGAAACAGGTTTGTTTTCAGACAGTTGATACGAATAATATGTAAATGAGTGAGATGGTGGTGTCATCGCCTCGCAATTTTCACTTATTGCATACAAAAAAGGAGAACTGACGAAAATTCAAATCTTTTCCTAATGACGTACTCTTATTCATAGCTGAATAACTTCGAAACGATAATCAGTCATATATGATATGATTTTAGACTAGAGCATAAT
Organism: Diadema setosum; assembly: GCA_033980235.1. NCBI lineage: Eukaryota > Metazoa > Echinodermata > Echinoidea > Diadematoida > Diadematidae > Diadema > Diadema setosum. The sequence continues at coordinate 2,037,479 of CM067078.1, read as the reverse complement.
TGCGTTGGAAAAAAAAACCTGAAAAATTTTCTACTTGGACAGTTGTGAGGCTATGACGTCATAAATTCACTCATTTGCACATTCATACTTATGGTATCCGGACTGGCTTTTGAAATTAACGAAACTAAACAATTTCATAAATCTTCTAGTTTTGATTTCCTTTTGATCAAATTTTCCCAGCTATGCTTGTAATATTTTTACTTTTTTTTTCTTCTTTTTTTAGATTAACTTTTATCTGCTCCGGTATTATTCAATATAAGATTCTACATTCATAAGTGTTCTTCTAGCTGTTCCAAATCCTCATGCATTGCTCCGCAACGTTTGTATTTTGTCATTACAGGAATTAGGCAAAAGAATGAAAACGGGAAGGATGGTCTAGTAGCCAACGTCACATCGCCCAACGATGTCTTTTGTTCAGTTCCGGGTCGACTCTCGCTCCTAAGTTCAACGTCTAAATACAAGGTCACGGTAGCGGAAGTACAGCGCCGCCTATCGCCACCAGAGTGTCTGAACGCGTCGTTGCTAGGGGGCGTGCTAAGGAGGTAAGTCATGGTGACATACAGTTTATCATCAACTGAGAAGCAGTAGGCTGAGCTGAGACGACTTAGTCTTTACCCCTTTGAGTGGCAGGGACTTTACTCAGTGTGTACAACGCTATAGACTTTCCTCCGTCAATCGGCACTTAGGCACACAAAGGATTAAGGTCTCCACAGACGATGTTACCAATGCCTTTGCAATGTATTATGTTACTAAGATCTTTTTTATGGCATTTGGGTCACTCTTCGAAGGCTATTATTTTTTGTGTATTTTTCTTTAACATAGCTGTGAAATAAGAAGTAGACGAATCTCATTTTCAGCGCAGTGTGTACGGTAATAGAATCAACAGCATGGACTTATCAAATACAGCGATATAGGTATTTTAAAGGAAGTGTATTTTGAAGACATGGTAAAATAGGAACAGTAGATAAAAAGAGAATTGGCATTCTTATGGAAACTGATTAACTTCTTTTCATACACCATTTTCTGAGGCGGTCTCAAGCGTCTTGTTCCCCTAGATGTCAGTGTGTCTCTCAAGCCAGGGGAGGTGTTGCAGCAATGTTCGTTGTCATTATTGTTAATGTCGTCGTCTCCGTCGTCAGAAATATACGACAGTACGTGTATGGTACTTCTGCATTGTCATCCTTGACATTGACGCGCAATAATCATCTCAGCATTATCTCCTCCTGTTACCTGAACAGTGTTGTTCCACGGTGGTGCTTCCACCTCTCCGGTTGTTCAAAACCAATTCTGGCTCATGCGCATATATGCCATACAAAAGGGAGAAAGAAGAGAAAGAAGTGTGACAGCAATGAGGTAACTCCATGGTAACAGTTTCCTTCTTTTGGAGGAAACCTCCTCTTTTGCAAACCATGTCAGTTTGTTGCCAAGGAGTGACGAGAAGGCTGTATATTTAAAGATAGGTCAAAGTAGACTAACTCTGGAGTTGAAAATCGAAGAACGTATCATGTGGTTGCCAAAGATATCTCTGTTTCTCGAGAGTATTCTAGCATATAAAATCGTACACAAGATGTTTGGGTTTTTAAGATATGTCTTAATTTGATAAAACTTTGGTTCTGCTCTGTTTGAAACTCAAGAACATTTCGTGGCTTTGTCACCCAAATCATCATTGCTATTCCCTCCTGAATGTAACGTTGGAGTGGGTACAGACAATTCAGATACTTCGATGTGGTGGTAACTCGAAGTAAAAACTAAAGATGATGTACATACACTATTATATTCATTGTTAGTAGTTAGGAAAATTATATTATTTCAAATTAGATGTGATAGATATGTTCGTACAAAATTACTTTCTCATACCAGCCACTTCGTGAAAGTGATATACAGCTCTGGTAAAGTTAAAATCTTATATCTGGCAGAGATGAAAAAGAACTTTCATTGCAGGTTTTAGTGCAGCTCCAAAGTTCAGTGGTTATTTTATGAGTTTATGGTTATATTATTCAAGTTACAATAATAGCCGTCATTTCAACCAGTAAATTCTCGCCAACCACAGATCAACGGTTTTTAATGTAACCGCTTCGTGTGGTATAGTACCTGCTGTCAATTGTATGGTTCCAGTCATTTATCGTCATGTAGATAATACATAGCAAAAGGAAAAAAAAATGAAAATGGTATGAGGAAACCTCGACAACCACAACACTGCTGCGTTCCCCTCAATAACCCCGCGCATAGCATTTTGTGACCCGCGTCGACCCCGAAAGAAAACCCTCAAAAGATACGCGGCGCCGGGTTCGCTGCTTTCAAAAGGACCCGAAAAGTAAATACGATTTAATATTCCGTGTTGATACGTTCTTTAATGTGGAACGAGATTTGGACTTTTTGTGTATAATGAATGAGTATTTAGCATCTGCAATGTCTCTCTTAGTTCGTGGTATTTCCCCCATCACTCTATTCTTTCATATCAATAGCGCTGTATAAGGGCGATGTTAACTTTGTAAACTTATTTGTTCTGAATGACGGTTGCCCGTGGTATGTATCAAGCCTACCAGTGTAATATGTGTTATTCAGTTGTTTCTCCTCGTGTAGTCTGCACATCCACGTATTATTACCGACAATGGCATGAGTTTCTTCCAAGACATTTTGCAAGCGAGAAACCTAAGTTATCATACTGCAAAATTCATAAAGAACAGTAACGTCGTCATGAACTTCCTCCGTACAGCTAAAGGGCATGTTCCTGCAGCATTTCAGTAAATTTGTCTGGTAACAACAGAATGTTATTGTCTCTGAACGGGCCTGATATTGAACACTGTGATGTATTCAATACTGTGGGAATAAAGTAGCATGTACGCACAGAGTACTTTGTAGATATCGCTTGCAGTAAACATTGTGTAGTTTACTGTTCCTGGGTTGATAAATTCAGTGACGTATGATTCTAAATTCATTTCAGATTAGTTGGTAGTAGACATAACTAATATAGTCAACACAGTTTCATAGGGAGGAAGGTTCCCTTGATACTTTTCACGTGATTGATTGAATAAACGCCCCTCGGAGCTCCACACAGCGCACTGTACGATTTTGCTGCTATTTCATAACCAACTTATCACCCCCTGACCTCTAATGCGGTGAGACCTCTTCAAAATCTCAAAACTATCCACGCGTCGTTATGGGTGGGACTACGGGGAATGGGTCTGTGCGTAAATGGGTCTCGATCGCTGTCAGCACACAAGAAGTCACATTTGGGTATTCTCCCCCGCTCATTGTGTCTCGTGGTTTTAATTGTCATCGATAAAATAAATTTCAGGTTCTTTCAGAGATGCTAACGAGGTAAATGCGAACATTTTCTATGACTTAGCAAGGGGCTCTTTTGAAAGGAATGACCCTCAGCGGCTAAAGAGGAAACTCGTCGAACCGCACCGAATTGAGTGCGTCGAACTCGGGACAAAAGCGGGCCGAAAAATTGAATATTTTGGAGCTTAATAGAGACGTAGAAAATGGGGGAACAGTCTTACGAACAAAGGGGGCAAAAAGTAATATGCTCCGGTGGAGTGGTTTCATTGAAAGGAACACGGGTGTTTCGTGCTAAATAACAATCTTTTATGATTTTTTTTTCTCTGTCGAACTCTGTCTGGCTATCAGCTCATTTTCATCGAGAGAGGAGAAGTGAGAGAAAGAGAGGGAGAGAGAAGAAGGAAGGCAAAAATGATCGATGGCCGTTTACGAGTTTGACTAAAGGATTCGAGCTCGCATAAAACCGTCCATGAATAGACAGTGAATCTTCAAAGTTTGATTTCGATGAAAACTGGCAGGGCAGCCCATACTATGGAATGGAAGAACTTAGACAGACCAGGAAAAAAAAAAAAAAAGATCTTTGAGCTCCACTATTAAATGGCATTGAGAAATTTGTTACAATTTTTATCTCTGATAATACCCCGGGGTAGAGAGACCCCGCCGGACATATATCATCCTTTAGATGGCGCTGAAAAGAGGGTGGTGGAATTTCTCCATCAGTAATTGATTTATGCGATAATCCAAATTCGTTATCATCTCCCTTTTCTTTTCCCCCTCTTCACCAACTCCTGTAATCGCGCCCATAAGTGAGGCTGGGTGGATCTAATGATGAAATGAAGGACGTCGGGAACAGAAAAATGGGCAACTATCGATAGCAAAGGGTGATCGTTTTTCAATGAGTGGTTCAGTCGTGGGACTGCTAGTGAGAGAACTTCCTGGCAAACTTTGTATATCTTTTGGTTTATACTGTACATTGCTATGAAGACAAAAAGAATAGTATTCACCGACTACAAGTATATATTTGAAAATCTACACTCATTGCATTATCAACTCGTTGATGCACCTTTCTCCCCCCCCCCAAAAAAAAAAAAAGAGAAGAGAAATAGGTACAAAATTATAAAACTAAATCTTTTATCTCACGAAGAAGTACCTGCAGCAGCAATGGGCTCGCCCAAGTCTTGTTGACTAAGATACGCCATTCATGAATGAAACAAATTATTATAGTTTTTTTCCCATATTCTACTTACGTTGTCCACCAAGGGTAAAGGAGAGAAACGGAAACATGTTCAATTTTCTCAAATGAGCAATGCACCCACACTTTTCCAGAAACTGGATTTTTTCCTCTCTCTGTTACAGACCTTTTGGGAATAGAATTTTAATGTTAATTTTCTTCAGTATACATTTTTAACCGAAAGGTATAAATATAAAGATAGATAGACAGACAGACAGATACATAGGCAAATAATAGGTATAAGAAATTATGTTTATACGTTTTGCGTTCTGACAACGAAATGTGTGAAGTTAATACTTTCGAGTTTCTTGTCTTCCAGGAAAATTACAGGGTAGTTTAAAGTTAGTTTGAAAAGAAAAAGTAAAATATCACTAGCACACCACTGAAAATTTGTTCAACAAAATCGAACTAAAAGTAAAGAAGTTATGAAAGTTCAAAGATTCGTTGACTTTTTTTTGCATAACAGTTCTTGAACAGTTGATATGAGTTACAATGTAAATTGATATTATCATGTGATCATCTCACAAGTTTCCATTGATCGAGTAAAAAAAATGATAAAACTGTTTCGGGAAATTAGCAAAACTTCAAAATTTTATATCTTCCTTTCATAACTTCCCTTTAAATAATCAGATGGGACTCTCCATTAAGAACCATGGCTGAATTATTACGAAGCATACGACCATTAATATAGCCCTTAGAACAGCGCCCAAAACTCGTCACCGTGTATATGAATATGTAATGAATAGATACTATGTGATCTACCTTATCCAACATTGAAGACATTCAATCTAATCGAAGCATTTAATGGATGTAAATCATGACTAGAATTGAATCATGTTTTCGTTAACATTTCAATGAATAGAGGTATACATTATGTTCGTCAGGGCAACACACAGTCCGGCTGCCGCGACCTGATTACAGATGCACGCAGGCGTAGTAACCGGGCACTAACCATGTTAACATCGCCATCATCATTGCAGTGACATCTGAAATATCAAACTGGTTTCATTCAGGGACCTATTGATATCAGCGACAACCAAAAATAGATGAAGGTGTGTAATATCACCCGGAGAGATCGCGACGCGCACAAACCGAGCGATATTATCAGTGTAGCATGGCGCGGTCATGGCTGGGTGTTAAAATGTTGCACGTCGTGCCGCAGCTTTTCCACTGAGGTGGCGCCATTTCAGAAAAGTCGGCGCGCGCGTGTTTCTGCCTTTCTCCCGACAGTTACAAGCTCGTAGCGAATAGAGCAGACGACCAGCGAAGCGCTACAAAATTTTTACATTATATATAAATTTGTTTGTTTATTTTTTATCTTCTCCTTTCGTGTACTTTGCTTGCACCTGATTATCCAGCGCGTTGTATGAAATACCGTCTTTGACGTAACTATCATTAGATAATTTTACCGACAAAATTCAACTGATTTTTTTTCTTTACATCGGGAATTCAGAGATGTAAATTGCAAATCCCTAATGCTTGACACAATATCGTGGCGTAGGTACCCTCTTCGTCTGATTCGGGGTTGTGTGTATCAATAAGCAAATGATAAGTTCGGTAAATTCGGCGGTTTCAATGTAGTGTCTTTATTTCTAACAATTTTATAACAAAGTCCATGCATAACTCTATGTTTAAAGTGCGACATTTATTTCATCTTATGAATCAAGTTTTTTTTTCTCTCTCTCTGCAAACTGCAAAAGATCTTGAATGTCTAACATTTTCTTTTGATGGCAACGCACGTTTGGCATGTCAAAAACATCGAATTGCTTTTCATCCTACCGTTTGCTTTCTAATTTTGATATTACGTGTTTACCTAAAGTGGCGTCGGAGGGATTATTCGTCTGAATCACTGCTCACCTGTGAACCAAATTATGACACGACACGATTATGCAATAACTGGCTTAGTTATACGACGTTACTGTTGCCTATTATAGGGATGTTTAAACGAATCGTTGCGTCCACAACAAGCTGATGTTTGCAGCTCATTCAGATGAGTAGGCCTATCTGTTAGATATTGCTGTCAGTACGAGATATTGCTTGATGGAGGGCCTATTCAGTTGGACGAATCAGAGAAGTCATCCTTGGGTAGCTACGGACAATAATTATTCTTTTTTTTTTCTTAACGCCAGCCCATGTAGAAAACTCATTTGTCAAAAAATTATTCATTCATTTGTCAAAATTATTTCATTCATTTGTTCATTTACTTATTCATTTGTCAAAATGTCCATACTGGTTAGGGAATAGGGTTGTACCAGATGAGATTCTAAAACACCATCACTGAGAACTTGAAAATGTCAATAAGTGGGGGAAAAAAAAAACTTTGCGTTTGCTATATCCATACGCAGTCATGTTATTTAGACTGTCTTCGATTAATCATTGCATCCAGACTCAGCCAGTATATTTAACCAAAACGGAGGAGTTGGATGTTTAGATTTTCTATATGGAGTTCGTGACTTTACTGTTGGGATATATCCAGGCGTAAAGGGTAGGGAAAAAAATGTCTTACCTGTCAACGTCTGACGAAATGCTGAGTGGCGCTCGGAAATAGGTAGAAAAGAAAAAACGAAAACATGGGTTTTTCTACTTCGTCTTTCACGTCTTCTCCTTCATTTCCTTTTCTTTTCTTTTCACTCACTGGCCCCCAAGGGGATCTGTCAGGTGTGATAAAACGCAAATAAACCCGCGGTTTATTTTTATGACGACTACTGAGTGAATTTTCTCCCAAGTCTGCAGAGAGGCATTTTGCGCGGCCATGCGTATCACTCGGTATTTTCCTATGCGCGGGACTGTAGGTCGCTCTTCGTAGCCCGGGGCGGCGATTTCTTCCAACCTCGTGCGCTCTTCTTGCGACGGGTTTTTACCCCGTAGAACAAGGAAAGAGGAGCGAAAGGTTTTTATGACCCGAAGTAACCCCAGAAGGCCTAGATACCGCGTTTGCATCCTCACAATTCCTGTGTACGCTAGTATTGATATGTTTCAGCTCAGTTTGACGGCTGTATTTTAGCAAACTGTTACCCGTCCGGTTATAGAAGCAACATGACATTTCATCATACAGCAGATAAATTCGTCTCGCCATGGCCAACACACGCGCACTCATGATAATACTATGTCCTCTCTGCCTGACAAATTTGTTGCATGTGATATGCCCACCAGCCAGATAGATATGTATACCCAGGTCCCCCCCCCCCCCCCGTAGTTATGCCATGGAGTTAGACAAATTTGTTGCATGTGATATGCCCACCAGCCAGATAGATATGTATACCCAGGTCCCCTCCGTAGTTATGCCATGGAGTTATTACTCCATTGCCCTGCAACGCGTCACATTTAAAGATTTAGCCCCACTTGTAAATCATGTTAATGTCGTGAATTACCCACTTCAGGTGACTCATTTGATATAGTTTTTACCATCAAGATTATTCAGCATTCACGTGTTACGTCTTCCAGACAAAGATGCCAATGTAGAATTTCATGAGACGATCTCTCATTATCATTACTGGCTTGAATGATTCTTGTTATCATTATTCAATATGATAATCACATATCAACTGGGCATCATCTTATCGATTCAATCAATCAATATGCATCACCGTGCAAGAGGGCTTTGAAAGAAGAAGTGGAAAAATACTGTACTTAATGTTGACGCGCCGTCGTATAATTCTTTCAACTACTTATTCTATCTCTATAGTTTTCGTTTTAGCCTTCGGTATGTGTTTTGTTTTCATTTATCGTTTATCATTTTTTTTTTTGGCCTCTTATACTTCTTCCAAAATAAAGTAGCTCTAAGAGATAAGTTGAAAGTGATGAATATTTTCATCGTGAAAGGTAAAAATCGTATAATCCAGCTGCCAAAAGCGGTTCCCACATTCTCTGTTCGCTCCGTTGTGCTTTGGCAATTCTCTCAAATCGCTGAGCATCTTCGATCAGGGGGAGCTCGCGGTCCATTTAGAAATGAACACGGGGTTAATGGACCAGCTACGGGCGAGACAACTTCCTCGACTCGACGACTCCTCCGTGACCCCGTGAACCCTGACCCCACGTCATCGGAGGTCAGAATCAATATCGCAATGGCTTCGTGTAATCACTCGACGACATCCTAGCTCATTTACAGACTCTGAGGTTTTTCTTTCTCGCTTTTTTTTTTTTTTGCTGCTCAATCTCCCCCTACTCCCAGTCATTCAACTGATAATGACTTATCCACATACATTTCGTAGATTGACTCATTGGCGTTTTGTGTTGAATTAATCGAAAATAAATCCGGCAAGCCGGAGTGAAAGAGAGAAAAAAAAGGAAGAAAAAGCAATCATACAAGGAGCCGTGATGGAGTGAAGACGGCAAGACGCAAGTCAAACTCTCACCACAGCTCTTCACTTTCATCGCCATAGAGGGCGGAATTCAAATTATTGGTTTATGTCTGTACGTCGTTTTGGGGTTGTGTTACCTCCTGAGACTATGACGCTGGTTGCGAAGGGTAGCAGATATTTTACTGGTTCTATTTTTATTGCAATCGAGCATTTTGTCTCTAAACCTTGTCATTTTCCTGGTTAGTAAATGTGTGTTTTGTTTTTCTGATGCCATTAAGAATTGTAGAGAAAAGCCACATTAGAATTGGAGAGGAAAAAATGAAATGACAATTGCGACGTAAACATTGCTTAATAACTGATATCTGTTCAGAGAACATTAGGATTAAAATCTTCATCTTAAGGTGATACGGATCTCGCATTGTGCGACCTAGTATATGAATTGCTTTTGTCCATAGCAAGAAGATTGACTAATTACTGTACTGTAATGCTATTATCATATTAATCCACGATTTCGTTGTCTTGGGTCTATTTTTGTTTCACTCTAGCATAAAATATATAATAAGTCTGGTAAATAAATTTGTGAAAGAGCATCGAAGCTTCGCTAATATTCGTTTTTTCTAAAATTGCTTGCTTGGTTTTGGTGGTTTCCCAAAATCTTGTCCAGTATGAAAAGATATCACGTGTTTCTTGTAGTTACAGCCCTGGTTACAAAATTTTTCGTCATTTTGCCGCCTATCGGTGATGGAGGTATCGTAGACAGTCACGTTAGCTCAGAGGCAGATGCTCGGTAGTATGTGGTGGTACTTGGAAACCCAAACCAATGCCTTTCTCCAAACTATATAGTTGCTGCGATCATCGGTTTAAAAAAAAAAAAATAATAATAATAAAAATAAAAAAAAATATGCTGCCACCAACGTCTTTCATGCCGCCAATCCAGTATGTAGACATCTTTGAACGAGAAATAATCTTCTTCAAAGGGAAGGCAACAATATTCTCAAGCAGGAGATTGACTTGAGATCCTGTGCGATAGGGGCCTAAGGTCTAACCAAAGAGGTACTTCGCCTAGTACTTCCTTGGTGTAACTAAAATAAGGCCTACATTATCTAAAGTAATCGCTTCGTTGTTACTCATGGTAATTAAGCAAACGACATGATGAGTTGAATAAATCACAGATCCGCAGACACATAACGCCAAGATCCCCCCTCAAGATTTTGAGGTTAAAAGAAAGCTTTATGCGCATGCGTAGTAGCGTCAGCAAGATGCGCGCATGGCTTTCGTAGCTTTAACCCTCTGTGTGCAACGTTTATTTCCTGTTCATAGGTATGCGGCGAAATTTGTGCATATTTGACGCATTGGCATCGAAAGGGTTAAATCATGTGAGTGTGGGATGGACGTAGTGTATTTTAGTACATCCTTATATCCTCAAAAAGCTAACGAACAGATGTGGCCTGTTTGTAATAGTAATGTGGCACTATAGCTGAGACTGACTACCTGTTGCAAGTTATTTTCATGTCATCCTTTGATTTCCATCAAGTGTTTGGGTTCATGATATACTGTGTTATTCTCCGTCGCCCTATGGTCAAGATGGATGGGAGAACATTGTGTGAAATCAAACCAGCTGCATAGAATACTTGATTTATCAATTTGTTTTGATTAATTAATTCCCTTCACATTTTCACTGAGCAAATAATAGGAGCAAATCTTCTGACCATCAAACATGGAGCAATGAAGAGGAACTCGTCTTACTAATGCTACATGTCGTATAATGGAGTTGCAGTTATGCGAAAAAATAACATATTTTCGTCATGATCTAGAGTCACGTCTATGCTAAAGAGAAGGGGGGTGAGGATTGTGTTTTGTGCTTGTGATTTTTTTTTTCAAGAAAGGCTAGTAAGGAGGTGGGCGGAAGGAAACTCTCGACCCAAATTAACAGCTAGGTTCCACGCAGGGTCATCCACGGCTCCGGTGTAGGGTTACTGGAAAGCGGGCAACTCCGCGCACCTGGCCGATGGGAGCCCTCAACTCACCGGCTCCGATTCCCTCCCAGCCACACGGGTCACAGACACCGCGCATACACAGGTTATGCTGCTTTTCATTCTCTCCCCTCCTCCCTCCTCCTCTTTCATACTTATTCTTCCGCCATCCCTCCCTTTCTCTCCCTCTCCCTCCTTCTCTAACTCTCTCTCTCTATCTCATTCCATCTCTCTCTCCATCCATCTTACACTCTTTCTTCCCCACCCCTTCTTTCGCTCAGAGAGGAGGAGGGGACGCTATATCTTCCAGGACCGTCCGCCGTCCCGGGATGCTATCCCGGCGATCTCGGTCTGGTGACACTTAATAAGCGTCCACGTTCTCCGGGATAAGATAACAACTTCATTGACCTAAATAGAGTTTGTTTGGGGTGACCAGCGTGGATCGGTGTCGGGATAAATTGCTTTTTACGGTAATGATAATATGAAGCGAGCCTGATTCGGACACCATAGCTATACTGATAAATTGTATTGAATTTTCACAGAATCTGAGACGCGTGGAAAGCTTCGCGGGTTTGTCCGAATAGTATCTCCGTCGGGTTCTCTTCCAATCTCCATCTTTATGCACACAACTTCCGATCCCACTTTGCCCTTCCTTACCGTTATTCTTCGGCCAGTGTTTCAAATGAAAGAGATGAAAAAAAAAAAATCAAATTTGTGAGTTTTACCTCCGCATATCACTCCCCCAAGTTGTATATTTCTCCTCCATCCAATACATTTATTCTTCTGGATTTGAAAGGTCTTAGTGGCCAAACTTTAAAATGAAATACGAGAGTATGTTTTGTAATGATGTAGATTGGACACGCATACGCGCCCTTCCAACGCAAACGATATAATATCATCGTGAAGCTTAGAGTAAAAACAGTATTCAGAGCCGCGGAGGAAGAAGATATCACCTACCATAGCATATGGAAAGAGAAATCACAGTAACGAGAAAAATATGGCTGCTTTGACCATCAACTCAAGGGACAAATAAATAAGAAAGGGAGAAAGAGAAGAAGGAAAGTTCCAAGAAATTTGGAAAAAAAACAGAGGGCGGGAAAACGCAGTATATTGTATGTCTGTGATTTGTAGGTGGTGTGTGTTTGTGTGTTTGATTTTCTCATTGTGGGCTAATAAAAGTTTGATTCACAGTTTACATCACAGCCTCAGAATCATCGAATGATATAAATGGCGTCAACGTTGACACTCTACACCTCAACGCCCAGTGCAATCAGCCTGCGCACAAGAATCCAAGATATTGTAAGCATCACGACCACACACGGGCACACAAAGGCATTGTACATACACACACACACACACGTCATACCATACATGAATGTCCAGAGAAGAACATATGATCGTTTGATGGATCCCGAACAGAAAATGGAACACGGAAAATAGATTTGGAAGCTTCGTTTTTCATACAAATCCAAGATCGCACGTGCGTTGCTGCAACTCCAAACATTCCCGTTGCAGTTAGCAAAAATACACAACGGGGGAATATAGTATTTCTTATCCTAATTACTGAGGAAATCGTCTCATTCACAAAATACTGCAACTGTTAAGTGCGTGTATTTCTTAAGAAACAAAGCAAAACGAAGGAATATTACAAGCAACAGCTTATTTATCCACGGTGCTTCACTTCCCTTTGTGTCCTTTCTTTTTGAAAAGCTGACCAGCCCTTCTCTCAGCCGTGTCTCGATCGCAGCTGGTCCTGGCAATCGAGTAAAGCAAAATTAGGGAATTATACCATGAATTCTTTTATGGATAGTGATATGCTCAAATCATCAAAATTTGATATTCTTGGTGTAAATTCCTACCAGTGATGAGAGCAGTCGCTAAAATGAATTAATGCGTGTTTGATATTTTTGGCCAATCCTACGAGTAACCCTTGTACAAAGACAATGATACGGTATGTAAACTATCGGAAAGTTATAAAAAAAAAAACAGGTGGCTTTGAACAATCTGAGTTTCACACCTGTTGAATCTCCTGAAAAGCACACGTCGTTTGGTTTTGCATATTATGTTCATCAAACAATCCTGACTTAACACACGCAGCTGGCATCGGGCTTTAACTCAGATGCCCCCCCCCCCCCCCCCATCCAGTTGTTGTCCTTATTTCTTTGTTAATTACTCTCGCCAAATTTTACCATTCTTTAACCAAGACCGACTGAAATGAGTTGTTTACATCTAGAATGTGTGATTATTCACTTTGTGATGCTAGCTCCTTGTCAGTTTCGTGGAGTTACAAAATACGTAATCTATATACGAATCGGCTAATTGACGTAATTCAGCCGATGAATAGGACCAAGACAATGTATGACAACTTTTCCGTGAGAGCACACACGACCCTTCTGTCGCTGAGGTCATAGAGTCAGGCTCGTCCACTCACTTTTTGAAATGGACGGCACAACAATTAACTAGTTGGTATAGAGTGTTTTTCGAATTGAAGTGTATTTTTTCTCTTTCTCTCTCAAATAAAATGAGGGCTCTGTCTTTTTTTCAATGTGATTTAATGAGCGGAAAATTGACGGCGATTTTGGCGGTCTTTATTGTTTCGTCTCGTTTGATTTAGTTTGGTTTGATAGTCATAGTGTGCTGACTGTCTTTTCGCCGCTTTATCCCTGGGGCAGAAAAAGGGATAATCGTGGTCTACAGCGAGGCGAGGCTCTCCCATGGTGAATACATGGTTAATCTGCTGAGCAGAATGATCAGGAAACGAAACAGTTACCACAGCGGGGTGAAAAAACATTTTGGGGGCTTCGCAAAGAGTTGGTAGCATCACCACTTCTGAAGGATACACTTCACAAAGACATCTAGCAGTTGCCTTATCTCCTTGAATAACGTTGGTCAATATGGATAATTACTTGTGACTCTTTTGTATACATAATATACACAGCGTTGTGACCACACTGCATTTCGCTTATACAGGCGAGCTTGAAATCTGCTTTACTAGTAATCATTAGGGCTTCAAATTATTTGCTTGTATCTCCTGAGTCAAGTAAATAAGTTTTGTTCATTCACAACTTCACCAAATTAGAACCGAATTGTGTTGTCAATACACACAATGTCACGCTGTTTCAAAAGTGTCTCAAAGAATGATTTTCCTTTTTCTTAAAGTCTTAATCACAAAAGAAGATAAAGGTTACAGAAAGATGAAATCCCATAAAAAGACGAGAAAAAGTAACAACTGACAACTATACCATTTGAAAATACCTTAGAAAAAAAAAGAAGCGAAATGTGTCAAAATGTGTAGTTCTATTCCTCTTTGCTCGTATTGGTGATCGTAGCTTTTAGAGTACAGCGTACTCATCATGTGTGCAGTAGTCAGTACTTCAGACAAGGTTGTTAACAGCACACCGCAGTATTTGAGGGTATAGATTACTCCACATTCATCTGTATGCAAAAACAAGCTGTAGACATTGTTCATATTTATTCGAAGTATATTCCCGCTATCACATTAAAAAGAAAGACGTTCACATCTTCATTTCATATTTCATCCTCTAAATCTCGTCTGTTTCCCTCCTTACAGAGCAAAGTCGAAGAATGGCGGCAGATATCTTCGAGAGAGACTCGAGAAGATCGGACTAAATCTGCCGGCTGGGAGACGAAAAGCTGCAAATGTCACCTTATTTACCTCATTAGTCGAAGGTAAGACGAACTCAATAACGATAACCTTAACCAGAATGTAAATCATTGATAAAGCAGATCAGAATGTTTGTAAATGCAAAGCAGAGTCACGGAAAACCTGTTTCTTGTAGATGAGTGAGACCCAATTAGAGTGAGCATGACGTGACGTCGAAATCACGTGACTATTGAGACATCTTTTTAGTGGTGTCCATTGTAGACTGTGGTATTGGAGTTTGTGACATCCTCAAACGGGCATAACTTCTTCAGTTACAGTGTGTTCAAAAGAGATATTCATGTTCCATGAATGTTACTCAAGAAGAACAGCAAAAAGAAGTTAGAAACATGTTACAAAGCAGTTACTCTGCGTTGTGATTCAAATGTATAATGTTTATATTCTGACGGCGTTTACTGGTATGATGACTACACAGTGTTTGTTTAGCTCAAAAATTTTTCAACTTCGCTGTGAGAGATAAAGGGTGTATACATCCACGTTGTTCTAGTGGAATTATTCACAATGAATGCACTGACTATGTCAGAAATATCTAAACTTGTAGGCGTCTTGAAGTAAAGCTAGTCGCAATGGTGGATGAGTGACAGTGGCCGATCAATCGATTCGGCGCAGTGTGCGCATCGTATCACCTGTAGGGACGATGCAGCGTCGCAGCGTGCGCCCCTCACACCTGAAGCCGTACAACCGCCGAACAGCTTGCAACCCGTCTCCCGTAGACGACGGTTGCTACGCCAAAAGGGCGTATGGGGGATAAGAGGTTGCAAGTTTGGCAGACGACTGAGCACCGCTTTTCGCTAATGACCGTCGCCGGCTCCGTCTCCATCACGTAGAGCTTTGTTTTCAGGTTCAGAACACACAAAACTAATCTTGAGTTGCTGTTCCCAATGCTCCACCTCTCTCCCTCTCTGTCTTCATGCGTACGCATGCGCACACGCATAACTGAAATCGCACTAAGGAACACATACACGCATAAAATACAAAATACCAAACACACACAGCGGTAAATGTATAATACACGCATTTCCACATCTTTCTTGTGTGACCTATCAAATCGATATTAATGGCTGTATTATGATACAAGGTATTTTTTTTTTCATTGTATCTGTATCATTTCGGTTATCTCTCTCACACACTTCGCTGTATAATTTATATCATGTTTATAAACACACAGATAAATAGATAGACAGATAGATAGATAGATAGATATATAGATAGATAGACAGATATATAGATAGATAAATAGATAGATAGATAGATAGATAGATAGATAGATAGATAGATAGATAGATAGAAAGCTATCTCTCTTACTTTTACTCCCTTTCTGCATTTATATAGATGTGTTTATTAACAATTTTTTTTTGTAATAATTTTCCTGTGTATATATCTGAAAATTCGATTTCAAATTTAGTCTAATAATGCATGAGCATACTAGGTCCAGTGTAAAGACATTTCCAGAGATTTTGAAGAGACGCTTTTTGGAGATTCCATACTATGTTGCCTCTAGCTCGTAATTTATTTTTCTTTCCTTTTCACTGCAAAATTTGATTTTCCATATTTACTATTCGTATTTGTGGAAAACTTTCCGTTGTTCATTCAATAAACATTTGATTGGTAAGTGCTTGAATGCACGTTTAATTTCTAGCCAAATGTACTCACGTTTTTATATACATGAATATTCATATAGGCTTTCAAACATATGTTGATCCTCGTGGTTTAAAATGTAGTTCAGTTTCTGCATGTATTGTACAGCCAGCGTGTGTTTTTCTTTAGATGTAGCTTTTTATAAAGGCTGAATTCAGATGGTTTATTGTAAAATTAGTCTTAAAGATGAAACAACGTTGAATCCTTTTAAAATACCCGGAATGTAATTCTTCAGCAAAAACTGTTCGGTTCTCTACATATGATGCATGATTATATATCTATGACGATCAAATACATAAACATAATAATACCATGTATATGGCATCAAATTGACAAAATAACGATAATCATGATGATATAGGAGTAGTGATGGTAGTGTCCAACCACTCTACAAGTTCACTCGGTCCAGTGCAAGCGCTCCTCGCAAAATAGAAATACAACAGTGTACAAAGCTTACTAGAAATCGCGGAGGGTGTAGCAGATTTCATCCTTCCAAACAGTGTCATTCTGCTTATCAGTTGTCTGGTGAAGTATCCTGTAAGATCACAATTTTTTAAGGTATTGGGGAGGATTTTACCTTTAAAACCCAAAACGCCAGTCACCGGACTCATTTTAATCTTTTCGACGTTCGTAGTCTCTGTCTAGAGTGAAGAATGGACTGAATGAATTGAGATAATGAATAAATGTTCACATTCTAGATTTTACTATGTATGAGCTGACTTGCTACGGTAGAAATTGATGATATCCCCCTTCCTCATGACACTGTCAATTTAGTGATGCCAGCATCAAATCGGCAATACCAAGTGAAACAAAGATCAGTAACATATGCATATATTTTCTCTGGG
The DNA here is from genome assembly GCA_033980235.1 of Diadema setosum. Lineage (NCBI taxonomy): Eukaryota > Metazoa > Echinodermata > Echinoidea > Diadematoida > Diadematidae > Diadema > Diadema setosum. Next base: position 2,020,524 of record CM067078.1, on the reverse strand, counting down.
GACTGAGCAGATGACACTGTTTTAGTCTGGTTGGGATCGCCTACATACTTTCTTTAATGTCGGAATCGATTTCGCGCAAAATATCATACACCGTTCAAACCACAAGTAAAGAATGATTTGAATTGCAGAAATGCTATAATATTCCCCTACATATGGTGCCTCAGTCGGCTCAGAAACAGAAGATAAGCGTACAAAGTTTTGTTGATGAGTAGTGTAACTTTGTAAATAATTTCTTAGCAGTAGTTTTTAAAGTTGAATGGATTAAGTATAGTATGCAATCTCTAATCAAATCATATTAGGCCTATTGTTTGACTCTGTTAAACACAAGTTAGCATTTATTTGAATTGCAAAAGTACAATTTAGTCCGCTACAGACGATGCCTCAGAAACACAAGATAAGCGCGCAAAATTTTGTTGATGGGTATTGAAACTTTGCAAATAATTTCCTGACACTATTCTTAAACGTTTAATGAAATAAGTGTTCAGCCCATAATCAAAGAATATTATGCGTATTGTATGACCTAAGAAGTACTTCCGTGTCCGGTGTAACCTCGAAAGGTCGGTCTTACAGAACAAAGGGTTCCGAGATTTTCCTTGCACACCACCTAGTCATTCGTTCCATCTTGAAAATCATACTGATGGACATCTTCACAGCATGGTCGATGCTGGATTGTATTATGTCCACTCTCTATCAAGAATTCAGCATCTGACTCACCCCCCCCCCCCCCCACCGCCTACGCCCCTCAGTCATCCGTCACTGCTTTTTCCTCCACTATCCAACAACCTCTAAACAATGTCTCTTCTTGACTCAAACGCAAAAGCCATGTCCGGCCCGGGGCGGCGCCCGGGGCACAGCTCCTCGACTCTCGCAGGAAACTTCCGAGAGGGTCCCTCGAGACGGCGAGGTTTCTTTTCGCGAGGGGAAGACTTTGGGGTCGTCCAAAACAACATAACCCAGACTTCCCTCGGCCACTCGACGAGTCGACATGGCCACTTCCGAAAACTGTTGCCTCTCAACGAAATCCCTGGTCCGATGTTCACCCATTCTTATCTTCTTGGTCTTCTTGTTGTTGTTTTTTGTGTGCTTTTTCTCCTTCAGTTTGACTCCTTCTTCAATTGTCCATGGGAATCGCCTCAAAAAGCTTTGATGCTTCACTATGGTCTTTGAGAGTTCCGTTGTCATACTATCTGGGTCTGTTTTTCAGTAAATCGCAACGGGAGTACATGGCATAGGAGCCATGCTCAGATATGCAGATAGAATCGACAACGATGATAACGATGATAATGATGATGATGATGATGATGACGATGATGACGATGATGATGGTGATGATGATGATGGTGATGATGGAGATGGTGATGATGATGGTAATGATGATGATGATGAAGAGCATCGTCATCACTGTCACTATGGTTACCTTCACCAACAGAGATGCCTTTTGTCAGACATTTGTCATTGTTTTATTTAGTATTTCGTATTTAGTATTGATTCAAATAATCATCATAATGGTTTTCATTGCTCTAATTGTTACTCTTTATCATCAGTCTGTTATTATCATCATTGTTATAAGTTTAACATTTTATGCGAATCATAATTACGATGATAATAATAATAATAATAATAATAATAATAATAATAATAATAACAATAACAATAATAATAATAATAATAATAAGAAGAAGAAGAAGAAGAAGAATATCATTATCATCATCACTCTCATGACCACGATATATATGTCAAAATATCTGTATGAATGCATCGACATATATCGGATATGAATAGGTCGAAATGATATAGTAGCCTTTTGCGGTCTCGAAATATTGCGTAATTAAGCAAATTGACTGATGCATTTGTCACAACGAATAACGTTGTCATGGTTACGTTTCGAGAGGAGTGTGTTTGTGCTTGCTGGTGACAGGAAGTAGGATTCTTACCTTATGCATCCCCCATCTTGTCCTCTATCAAGCCGTCATCCTTCCTCCAGCGCCAGCCAATCTGCAGATATGAAGGGGAGCGTGTGTGTGGGCGTGTGTGTGTGTGCGTGTGTGTGTGTGTGTGTGTGTGTTTTATGGGGGGGGGGGGGAGAAGCCTGAGTAGGTGAGGAAAAGAGAGAAGAAAAAAATGAATGAAGACTAGGATTTTTCTTAACAGAGTATGAACATATCGCACCGTATTCTCTTCAGGCAAATTGCGTAATTCGAGAATGCGGCAAATTCCCAACTCGAGTCTCTGTTTCCTTCGCTGATCACTCGATCTCGCTAAAGTTTTTCCAGCCTCCGGCATGGTCCTGGTTGTAAGAAGCGAGATGAAGAAGTGGTAGAAGGATGCTGGACGCGAGAACGTGTTAGAGGTTGAGGATAAAGTGAACTACCGATATAGCGGGGGAGAAGGTGGAGGGTACGAGGCGAAAAAAAAGGGGGGCTGGTAGCGACACGGATTGGGATAGTAGGGAGCGTCAAACAAAACACTGGACAACACGTGAGGCACGAATTGGTCCCATGTTTGGGATGTAGCCATCACCTCGGGAGCTGATAGGAGCTATTAAAGTTCGAGGATGTTAGATTCATGCACCATACTATTTCAGGATATTTACAGATTTTCGTCAACATATTTCTTGATTTGTATTTTTGTCTGCAATTTTAATGTTCATCATACACGTTTATCAGAACTCCCCCCCCCCCATTCTATTTCTCCCTCCTTCCCTTTCTCCGTCCCTCTCTCCATTTTTACTATCTTCTCTCCTCCCCTCCTAGTTTTTCTCCCCTCCTTGGTGTTAAAAATGAGAACAAACTCAATCCATCTTGTTTTCTTTATCCCCGCTTCTCATTTTCTATTTTTACGTGATGTATGTGATGGCAATCTTTCCTGATTTATTTAGCATTTCCTCTTCGAATTTCCTCTTCTGATTTTTCTCCTCTTCCTCTCTGTTTTTCTCTGTTCTCTTTCACCAACCATTTCCTTTTTTTAACCTGCCCTTCTCTTCTTCTCCTTTGTCCTTGTTTTCTTTTTTCTTGGTCTGTTTTTTTTTTCTCGGTGATGTTGTTACGCTGGTCTGATTGTGATTAACATTACCTCCAGTTGGAAGAAAACTCGCATGGTATCGGGTGTACAGAGCGCCTCGCGGCCGCTCTCCGCGCCGTAGACAGCACAAAGGGGCGCGCTGGCAGTGGATGGGCTCGGGTCTGGGGTAAGGTTTCAATGTTATCACCGGGGCTACGCGTCACGATCGATGCTATACCCTCGTTTAGAGAAGAAACTATACGAGCCGAGGAAAGAGAGGAGAGAGGGGGAGAGTCTGCGCCTACATGACTGTGCGTGCCACGATCAAAGTGATTTTGTTCTAAATGAACTAGGTTTACATTAAGTTTATAATTATTTCAAATAAGCAAAAACAAAACATAGCCATATGAAAATGCACATCACAGAATTTTAGTATCCTATTTCTTTCACTAAGAAGGGATATGACACAATACAGCTCCATTCGCGTTTTGTTCTTTTCTAAGTGTCACTTTGTTGGACATAGTATTCCGTCTCTTGCTCTCAAAGCCCTCATCACCCCTCCCCGCAAGTCTCCCCGTCATGTAGCCCCTTTACACGCTAATTCCTCCTCCTCAACCATGGCTGGAAAAGTGATGCGAGATCATTTGATATAGTTCACCGGTAAAGGAACTCAGACTTTCACTCCCTTCCCCCATTTTAACTATACCCCTCCCCCTCTTTTTCTCCCTCACCCCCCCCCCCCATCTCTATCTCATCCTCTCCCCTTTATCTTTCTTTCCTTTCCCTTGCCCAGTGATCATCTGACCCGGTGAGGCCGGGCAAGGAATCTTGGTTTCCCGATTTCTGTAGCTTAGCAATTGCCCACCGGGCACAGGTGTGGGGTGCGGTCGTGAGCTCGGGCGCAAGAGTCTGCCTGCGCCATTGCAGTGGCGTTTCGCATCGGCTTGTGAGCAGCTTAGACCCTATGCAAAGGGAGGAGATCGCAGAAAGCCCATCGCTAGTTTTTTTCTCGTTTATAGCCGGCGGCAATATTACCCATCCCACCCTTAGCCCGAGTGCCCAATCCCACTACCATTTTGAAATCAAAATTTTGGCGTTTTGTTTCACAGATTTCCATGTCGGAGCTCTGGTTGGGATTAGAGAAGTATAGACTATTAAAAGGGACGAAGATGAGGAGAAGAAGAAGATGAAGAAGAAGAAGCAGAGACCGGATTGACTAGGGAGAAAAGGGAGATGGGGTAGGATGGGGGATAAGAGGGTGGCACAGAGAGAGAATGAAGAGAGATGCAAAAATCATTGATGAATGAGAAAGTCGAGGATCATCTTCGTGTACAAATTATTCCCCAATTCATCCTTCATTCGCCTCGTCAAGCGGCTTACCCAAGCCATTTATGATGGAGTTGGTGGAGAAGGCTCTTTCTTGTCCGTTGCCCGAGGCATACTTGATGTCTTTGGCGCGCTAACAAGGCCTGACACCCCTCCGGTTGACCTGCTTCGTCGGTGATTAACCCTGAAGTATTGTCACTCCACGTCGAGTAAAAATCGGTGCACGAACAGTTGTTCCCGCTACTGATGCGAGGCATGGCGATGTAGGCTACCTCTGACGATGAGGGAATGAAGAAATGAAAATACATAGAGAAAAAAAATACACTCCACCTCTCCTCTCTTCAATGATTATCAAGACAAGAAAAAAAAAATGTCCCGCCATTCCCTTGGGAAGTTCTCATCAGTCCATATTCATAGAGCACCTTAGGGGCTTCTTATACCAGACACGACTCTACGCTCCAACTCTTTCTTGTACGCGCTTCATCAAACACCAGCCTTTCTGTGTGTCAGGCTTCCTCAGACGTCTGCCCGTCATCTTTCGTCCCATTTTACACGGCATGTGATGTGCATGTATGCTAAAATGTCTGTCACGTACATCTTCAGTTGTGACAATTGTTTTAACCTTCTGTAGTTTGTAGCGGTGTCTGTACATCTTTCGTAGGTGGAGGAAGGAGCATTTTGTTTTGAGAACAGAGAATGCAGTCCATATATTCGGTCTACTATTTTACAAGTCTTGCACCTTCAAAAGTTCCTAAGTGTCCAGTGTCACACGTCTTTATCCTGTCATAACACGGTCGTCTGTTGCACACACGGATGAATGCTTTTACTTAATTCTAGCTCATTCTGCTGTGAATTATTATGATGTATTAGCCGAGTGATACCACTTAAGGCTAAGCAAATAATTATTGTTGTGATAATTTCATATACCACACAAGCACATTATTGCAACTACGGATACAACTGAATTTTGTATTTTTTAACTTGTCAATGGACTAGGCTTTGCGCTGTATGCCAAAGTTTTGATCACTTTTCATCTCACCTATAGTCTCCTCTCCTCTCACGTGTCTACTTTCCTCGATTTCTAACATTTCCCCCTTTCATGTACAGATTTAATATGTCATGTTTGTGATATGCGCCATGTAAAAATGGTTTATCGTTAGGCCTACTTTTGGAAGTACTCCTTTGGAGAGACATACTAGGTGATACGACGTTCTTATCAGGTATAGATTCATCGGAGAAAACATTTGCCGTTTAGGCAAACATGCATACTGGGTGACAAATTTCCATAGCCCCGTTGTAAACTGCACCGAATCGTTCTTGAAAGCGGCAAAGCAGTAGCTTTTGGTAGGATAAGAAGTGTTAAACGTCTAATAATGTGACAGTTATAGATTATGAACGTCCTGTCGAAGAATGATATTATGAAGCAATGGCACTGGTCGCATAACAATGTCATTGCAGTCAAATGAATCTATCTTTCGTACGCGAGTGTCATCCATTTTGTTGCAATAGCATTCAGGTCAGCCTTGTATAAAATTGCCAGTCATCATTTCCCATTGGCGTGTGTGTGACTCTCACTCCAATGTTCTTCGCACAATGATAGTTCCGGCTGACATGTGGACTGTGTGATGATTCAACGAACGCAACAACGTTGAAAAGCGGTATGGCAAGCCTTTATCTGTGTCTGCTATCTTTGCTGGAGGATATCATTTGCTAGAAATATTTGCCTTTTTTGTGCAAACGAACAAGGGAAGCCGGGGGAACAACACACACTCACACCACAGGACACATACAACGGTTTTGAGTTTGGAATTTTCCTTTGCGCGCTTTTTTTATTGTGACTCACGCCTTGGCTGTTTGTGCGTATTTCTGAAAAGCGTGGAAAAAAGAAGAAGAAAAGGAACTGGAACGTGATTGTATACGTGTGGGACTGGGAGTCAGTCATACCCGATACGATGTAGAAATAGTAGCCTAACCTGCAACCTACACAGCGGTTGTCGAATAGAAATGTCATTATTAGATTTTTAGCAACTAATCATCGGTACATGTCACTCCAGATTTAGAAGATGAGATAATGCGCTGATTAGAATTCTTATTGGACTTTTTTTTTGTAATAGTGTGGAAATTAATGCAGTCCAATATTATGTTTTCACGAAAAAGTTATACACATCACAATGGCGTATGCAAATTAGAATGTTGGTGTCATCTCTTCGCTTCGCAAGTCTACTACACAAAAAAAAAAGAAGAAAAACAAATATCTATAGAGTTGTAGGTTACAGCTCGTTATTCCGAAGGTTCGTTATTCCGAAGGCTCGTCAGTCCGAAGATTCGTTATTCCGAAGGTCCGTTTTTCCGAATTTCATTTTCGGATTAACAAATCTTCGGAATAACGAACCTTCGGAATAACGCCACAAATGTTCGGATTAACGAACCCTTTTTCATTTTCGGATTAACGAACCTCTAGGTATAGGGAATTTGTGTGTTTCGGATTAACGAACCTTCGGAACAACGAACCTTCGGAATATCGAACCTTCGGAATAACGAACAGCACCCGAGTTTTGGAAGGATCAATTAGTGATGATGTGTTTGTTTGTTGCAGTGATTGTTATCGTTACTGAATTATTCGCAACAATTGTTTATCTCTACCCTTTTTAACTTATATTCGAGGCAGAGGGAATAATTTTGAGGCAGTATCATGGTCGTCACACACAATTTGCTCTTTAGATTGTTTCATAAAAATATGAAGAATTTTCATCGCAAAACGAGCTAACTCCATTCTTGTTAAGTTGAGATATTTGTGATTAATGTTGCTAAAAAACAAAGAAATAGTGATAAGAAAATACAGTTTTTTTTTTTTTAAATCATAACGTCTAGAATATTCCTTGCTAAGTCACAAGTGAGGCATTACTGGAAAGGTTTAATTTTGTTCTATCTGATGATGGACGGACTTTTAAATGTTTAAAATGACGCTTAACACATTTTGCAAAAAAAAAAAAAATCTTCATATCGAAAATGTAGAATTCCATAACTTTCTTACTTTGTATGATTGCAAATGTGCTTCCACTCCCAGTTTTTGCTTACTAGTTATTATGAAGAATAGACTAGCGATGTAGTTGTCTTACTAATATAGTTTATTTCATTCTCTTCACTGCTGACCTTCAGAATTTTTAGACAATAACAGTCTGTTCACAACGTTGTCAATAGAAAATGAAAATGTCCTAATGAGAATGAATCTTCACTATTACAATTGTGACAGAAACTTTTTGTGATGTTTTCGTGATGTACTATTAATGATGATGATGATGATAACAGTGATTATGATAGTAATGATAATGATTCTACTACTACTATACTAACTACTAGTAATGATGATTATGATGATGATAATTATTATAATAATTATCATTACCATGATTATAATTACAATTATAATTTTAACAATAACGATGATAATAATGATGATAACTTATCAGGCGTATTCGAATTCGACTCATGATTTTCTTTTTTTTTTACCATGAATCTCGCTTACAGCAAAAAAAAAAAAATAAATTCAGGTCATTCATTATTTTGATTTAATCGTGTTCGCTTTGACATTAATAACAAAGAAAAAATGTGCAAATTGCTTCACCTTCAAAAGAAGAAGAAAAGGAGGATGAGAAGGGAAGGCAAAAGGAGAAGAATAAAATGGAATTGATGATGATGATGATGATGATGATGATGATGATGATGATGAAGACCGAATGAAACGAGTGGCACCATGAAGAGCATAGTCAGGAAACAACAACAGAAGATTGCTGTACTTTTATGCCGATGAACCATGACAGTTTAATCTGTTGAATATGGAAAGAAGACTGGTCCAGTACTAAATCCATCTCCCTGTGTCCATGGCTGGTCATAATCGGATTTCTGTCCATTAGGACACCATGAATTATCCATCCACGTCTCAGCCTCTGTCATTGACATCTAACTCACAAGAAACCGAAATGAATAGGGTATCCTACTCGGGGGACGTAGCCGACTGGCGGTGTTTGGTATTATCATGTTCGCCGAATGGACGTAGAGGGTGACACACTCACCGACGCCTCAGTCTTCTCATTTTGATGTGGCCTCGAACAATCATCGATATTACACAAGCGTGATAGCAAAATTGTGATTTCAATCTGTCATCATTCTCTTTATCACGATGGAAATCACTGTGATAATAAATGTCATGTTGGAAGACGGTAGAACTGAAATACATTTGGACTCTCGCATACACTACATCTTTCTCATTTGCATCTTTGCGGTTTTAATGATTCTGTAATGACGATCATACTGTTAGTTGCCCACCGCCGCGTGGTTTCACGGAAAAGAGCTGCGCAGCTTTACGAGTGCTCTGCGTAAAACGGTGAGCAGGGAGGGAAGTATGAATGGCGGCGATGCGTATCATCGCATGAATGGCGCACTAGTATCCTCTGAACAATCGAGATGGGCGACTCCACCCATTTGAGATGTGAGCAGAGATGACGTGTGTGATAACAGTCAACTTACACATCTTATTTGCATGATGCCGCTTGCCGGCGTACGCCGTCTGCAGGAGTCAAACTGACGAGTGAAAGTCGTGTCTTGGTATTCAATGATAGCCAAAGTATATACCATCATGCGACTTCCTTTCTATAAGCTTCAAAGCAGAACACATCTTTGACATGAGATCGAAAAAGGATTAACGATGAGATCTTTTTAAGTTGGATAAGTTGGATGGAGTTTTATCCTTTACCCCTCTCCAATAACTATTTTAAAAGAGTGCGGGATCTACTTAAGACAGATTACTGAAAGTTATCATCGAATAAGAAAACAAAACAAAACAAAACAACAAGCGAGATAGGTTTGAATTATTCATACCATTCATTCACTCAGCGCCAGCACTACATCTAATCACACAAAGTCCAATCCATGTGCTTATTTCTGATTATTTTTAATTCAGGGTTTCGTGGTGAATTAATGTATATCTTTCTTTTTTTCTTTCTTTTTTGGGTGTATGAAATACATCTGTATCTTTCTCTCTCTCTCTCTCTCTCTCTTAATATTCAATATATCACATTATTTGATATATATAGAGGGAGAGGTGGAGAGAAGACGAGTGATTAAGTACAAATGTTGTGCAGATGAAAGTCACCACAAAGCTGTGACTAGCGAGCTTTAGATCTGGGTTAGACAAACAGCTTTCTCGCGCCAGTGCAGAACAGCATTTTTGTTTGATAGTCAGGTCGTAGGATTAGCGTCCCAGATTTAAAGCTCGCTAGTAGGCGATGCTACAGAACAAGAATTTCTTCATTGTATGACTTCATTCAGCAGGATCCCTTGGAAATTGTGATGAAGATTAAAAGGAAAATAATCTTTCCTAACAGGAGGTAAATATCCACTGAATGTTTACCGAGTTGATGGTGATTACAGGAAAGAAAAGTTCCACATGACATACATTTTTATAACCTTACCTGCTGAAATGTAAACGAGTTCGAAATTGCAATATAGGCTTGTTTTGCCGTTCAAGGTAACAACATTTCTAAACACCTTTCTTGTTTGTCTTTTGTCTTTCTGATTTCTTCAGGCGAGGCGATTCATTTAGCTCGAGACTTTGGGTACGTGTGCGAAACGGAGTTTCCGGCTCGCCAACTCTCGGAGTATCTCACGAGGCAACACACAGACCCTTCGGAGATTCAAACGCGGAGACAAATGGTGCTAGCCGCCAAGTAAGTCGACTACCGATTTTACAGAAAATACAAACTGTCAAGACACTGGCACGACTTTCGAGTTTGTCGGACTACTGCCACCATTACATACACGTACTTCATAATCTCTTGTCACTGTTGGCTAATGAATACACATACACTCCGTCCCAGTTTAACATTCACGACATTCAGAGTGAACTGCAACAGGGATTATTTCTTCAAGAGTCAACAAAGAGTTTTAACTACGTATGTACCCGTCTTATTAACATTACGGTCGTCTATACCAAGAGTAACCAGAGTCCTCTTACGTAGAAGCATTTTTCTTCTCGGGTGGTCCTGCCATTCCTATCAGCGTGATGTTGCTAAATACCCAGCAACACGCCTTGGTGAAAAGAGAATAATATAAGAATAATAGGTAAGAGACATTGTCCAAGGATATAATCACCCTTCCGGGCAGTATTGATACTTAGAACGTGTTTAGGGGAGGAAAGAACATTCACATTTATTGGGACGTCGTAATCACGTGCCTTTCAAATGACAAATACATCTTTCTTTCTTTCTTTTCTTTTTTTTTTTTTGGGGGGGGGGAGGGGGGTTGTACATGGATTTTTTTTAACGCAACCATTACAAGACTGATAGAGCAAGGATACAGTTTTTATATTACGTTCATGTGCTTTAGATGGAATATAAATAAACAGAGTCCTTTGTCCCTACATTCAAGTCTTCCATCATCGTACTGCTCGTCTAATTTATATAACATTTAAGAGGCCAATTGGAGTATGAGGATCTCATTTTGTTACCCTCGTAATAGAGACAATGGTCTCCCGTTGTCCATCACATGACAGAGCGTAGTGTATTTTGATCATCCCACATAGTCCCAGTTCTGTAATTGCGCCTTTCTTCTAACACTTTCTCCCTGCAGACAAATCACCAAGGAGCTACAAGACGTCCTGTGTCAGGATCGGTCCCCGATCGGCAACACTCGACCCCAGCCCATCCTTGAACCGTCCATTCAGCGGTGTCTGACGCACTTCAGCCTAATCAGCCACGGCTTCGGCACCCCGGCCCTCTCGGCGGCTTTCGCCACGCTGCAGAACTGCCTGACGGAAATGCTCAAGTACATCGAGAAGGCGTTTCCGAACAGCATCCCACCGCACCCCACCACGCCCAGCTCTGGCGGCAACGTCGTGAACAAGATGGACGGTAGCCCGTCGAAAGGGGACGACAAGAACGAAAACCGCGCAAAGGACATTGTATGAGGCGACGCCGCTTGTTTTCATTCTCCGTGGAGGGCGCCTTACCACTGCACGCCAAAAAGAGTCCCCTGACATGGACAATATTAACACTTTCATGACCAGTGACCAAGTTCTTGCACGATATCGAGAGATGCATATTTTATTTGCTGGTGCTGCTAGAGTTAAACGGACTGACCTTTTATGGCAACTAGGCTGAGTGATTTTGATCTTTTTTTTTTCTTATTTCGGAGGCAGGGTTGATCACATTTTACATACAGAATAAGAAGAAACAGACGTGTTTATATATATAGTGTATGAAAAGACTGCAGATCTTGTTGGGAGAGAGCGAAGCAAGATCTGACGATCTCATCTCGATGGTTGCCCTGCGATTCTGTACAAATTATTTGATGGTATCATGTACATAGAACTCATTCCTATGGTGGCCGTCACTGCTCTCACCTGTGGAGAACTCTGCGAACACAGAAATAAAACAGTTGTATGACAATCACGGACAAGTGCAACTTTTTCTACGGAGTAAGACTTCAACATTATATTTTGCATGTGATAAATTCGTGCACTATTCCACAGAGACCGCTGCCCCCATACTGCGCGCAGAGACTTAAAAGTTCCCCACACTCTCTACGCGACTCACTTCTCATTCGCTTGGCTTTTTCTACATTAATGTGAAAAGCTACGAAAAGGAGGTGGAGCAAAGGGTGTGGTGATCTTAAAACAACAGCAAACAACAGCAACATTAGAATCAAGCAACTCAGTCCTGGAACCTGGACAGACACAATGGACAATCAATCACTTTGAGGTGCAGTCTCTATGATGCTGTATTTTTATTGTGCTTATAAGTGAATGTGAGGAGAACCGACCCACCGAACAGAGTGCTATTTGCTTCGTGCAAATCGATCAATATGTTTAGATAGATGTGTACCATATTTTTCTGTGAGTTTTTTGCTATTTCATAAATGTGCCAAGATAGGAGTACAAGGGAAGTTATTTAAGAGTCCATGTGGGTATAATCTTCCGTCTTTTTCGAGATTGATAACAACTAGTTGATTTTCTTATTATCCTTTTTATAGTAAATATGATCAGGGATGGGCATGGTTGAATATGTGCCCAACGAAATTACGTCCATTCCTGTCGAAAATGTAGATGGGGAATCAAATAAAATCGAGCTTCTTATTTTTTTCCAAACAGGCAAAATCCAAAGAAAAACCTCGTCTTCAATTTCCGTTTGTGTAGAAATGTAAATAAAACAGAGAATATCAAAGCACTCGGAGAGTGTTAAGCTTAATTTGTTTGAAATTAACAGTGTGAATTTTTCCATAACGTAACGATTGTGCAAAGCGTGAGATTTTGTTTGTTTTTCTTTTTAATAGAAGTGTTTTCGATAACGAGACATATTCGTGACCAAATATGCAGACATGCCTAAAGGAACGTGAAAGTAGCATTCAGTTATAACCAAGCACCTTTGTAGAGGCTCTTAAAGAGCTGGTAAATGCGACCAAATTGATTTATATTTTGTTGACTTTTTGATAACCCTTCTTCTGCAACATTTTCCAATGACGGACACTTTGATGGCAATTACCTCTGCCAAGAATACCACAGCCTAGAGCATGAATGTTTCCTTGTACGTATGTTGTTGAGACCTTGCTTAATTTCAAAAGTTTGACAAGTGCTCACTTGTGAATATTACTCCATTAGCGGTGTCCCTTTCGGCATAAATCTAACCCTTGCCATCTTTTGCAGACGACTACATCTAACGACGAAGTATGAAATTCTCCTTGATTTGTTGCAACTTCCTATTTCGCACAGGGCATGTTACAAGTTACACTAGGGTGGAAAATTTGTGTGGTTAATAATACGAGTATGAATCTTCGGTCCTTAAAGAACTTGAATCATTGACCACCAGAGGGAGCCCTATCTGTTAATGTCAGAAACTCGTCGGTGAGCGAGACTTAACAAAAGTAATACACATCACCCAGTGCACCACAGCAGCACAAACCTTTCTTGCTGAAACATCAACGAAATACTTTACTTGGGAAGGAATCGTTAACACTGACGGTTTTTGATAGTGTCTGGCAGGGTACTGGAAAATGAAGTCGTTCTCCACTCAGCATTCATTCTACCTTCGGGATGAAATTTGGTGTAAGTGACTGAAATGTAGTGGTGTTAAGAAGTTAAACTCGACATCGAGACCATGTTTAACATAGGCGAAAACTGCACAGGATCCAACTAATCAACTGTAATTGTTTAATTGAATTTGTCTGTCATGTTTATTTGAAATGTACAACAGTTCAGGGGAATCACGGACAGAAATCAAAGTGGGTCACTAATGGTGACGGTGACAACATAGTCGCCAGGGCGCCCGCTACGTCTGTTGTCCCAGCATGTGGGATGTACTGTATGTTTTGTCCCTACTAACAAACTCACATTTTGTTACTGACCCAGATGGACACCTGTGCCTGGTCAGGAAATACCTTTCGAATCAAACAATGAGTTCGACATCGATTTCTCCTCCCCCTTTCTCTCTCTACCTATCTGTTATTTATGTCCCTCCCTCTTTATTTCCTTCATTCTGTCAATCTCTAATTCATTCTGTATGTATTTCCTTCATTCTGTATCTTCATACTTACTCTACATTGATAACTTACAATATCAAATTGCTGAAATAGTCCTGGCACCCGCAGTGTCTCCCTTACCAACCAATACAACGATGAATGACGATTTGCCAATGATCGTGAAAATATGGCTATTTTGGTATCCCTGTTAAGTTTGAAATAAGAAAAAAAAAATCAAAGCACTGTCTTTGAGATGTGAAATTAGCAATGCAAGGCATTTTTGTTTCAAAAAAAGTGATCAAAAGAAGAGTTCTAGTTACTATAGTTGCACATGACAAAAGTAAGAATTTTCAGTCGTGTACAATGACCACCTGAGGGGGGAAAAAACAAAAACATGCTTGCCTTTCTCACTAAAATGACAATAATTGGCAATTACTTTTAGGCCTATTTTTGTTATGGAAAATAAACGATGTTTGTTGTTTGTTTTGTTCTTGTGGTCTTTGTTATGTTTTGTGCTTTTATCTTGTCCGGCGTTCATGTTTCAATACTGGACGATATTATGTCACAACTTTTGATGGAGAGAATTGTATAGATTTTTTTTTTTTTAAGATTTTTTTTTTTTTTTTTTTACATTATGGAACGATTGTCATGCTTACTGGGTAACACGGACACAACAATAAGTTGGAAGTCTTACCCAATGGTGCGAACATGCACGTGATTCGATCCCACCTACCTTGCAAGTGCCATGTAATGATTAATGAAAACATTAAATTTCACTTGCAAGCTCTCAACACTCTTGTAGTCTTCATGTTATTTATTTTTGTATCATGATGTTTGTTAACGCCATGCAGGGTATATTTGCGAGCAATCACGAACAATCGTACGCCTATTAGTCCTATCGAACCTTGAGCTACAGTAGCTGAATCATGACAAAGCCAAGAAATCAACATATGTGAAAGACAAGTCATCAATTTCCGATCAGTTCTCGCTTTCTTCTAAAGATGTCCATCATCTTACCCTCTGTCAATCTGACCGTTGCGTGCCGCTCAGTATACCCATCGGATGTAGTACCCAACACTTTTGTGTGTGTGTGTGTGTTGTTGATGACACAAATTTATGAGTAGGCATCTTTGCTGTACGTTCTTTTCTCAGTACATTTTATGTGATTCTCTGTTACGAAACAAACCGTTCGTCCCCAAAAAACATTATTGCTCTTCAAGCTCTAGCCTATAGGGAAAGAACATGATGACTAGGCGTATGGATGTTCTTGGTTGCTTGTCTTCTCAATTGAAAAAAAATGTACAGTGAATATGTTCTTTACGAATTGTGGACTTTTAGAAGAAACTATTTCGCAGATTTTGTACCGTAGGAAAGCGATGTGTAGCAGAGAGAATGTTTTACGTGTAGTTTATTGAAATGGTGTTCCGCATGTCATTCAGTTCCATATTTTACAAAGTTTTTTGGGTGAATCAGAGACGTTTTCACCGATTTCTCTCTTTTCGTTTTCTTTCGTTTGTGAAACGATTTCGAAGAGATATTTAAATTGTGTGCTCAGTAATGATAACATCGTAATACCGTCGGAATGGGTTCATATACAGTTCGGTCACACGAACTGAGAAATGCGAAGTTACCTACGTGATATAAATAAGTTTTTTTCTGTACAAGTAACGCCATTCGGTTAAAGCGCCTTGAGGAGAAGCCGTGGTGACTAGTATACCTTGTGTTAATGAATGTTTGATATATCACAAATTTTATATCGTACAAGTTGGACAATCATGAAAAGCACTGTAGCAATCATTTGTATAGTGGGAATCAAATTTCCATGTTCATTTGGACAACTCTAATCGATTCAGACTGTGTTTACGTTTTCGAGATATTGTGTATTGATAAGTTTTAAAGAGCGACTTGTGCCAAGTGTTTTGTGTTTTGCAGTATTCAGATGTTAGAAAAAGGGTGAGACAATCCGATGTTTTGTACAAAAGAAAGCAACGTTTAAGTTTCCTTCAAGTAAGTGCAAATAAAGAAAACGGGTTATTTGAAGGTCAAACACCTAGCTCCGCTTGTATTTCATTGTGTTATTGACGCTTTCAGATCATTTGCAGTCTTTGCCATGGTTACCATGGTTACTTGATATTGTTGGGTAACAAGTTTCGAATTAAAAAAAAAAAATGCTCACAGACCCGACGAGTTCGCCATTCCCCCATGGTGCAGAACGTCACCATGGTAATGCGTATCTATTTTTAATATGGATAACACGTACTGCCGTAGAGAGAAAACGGACATAATTGGCTAGATAACACAGCTATTTGTGAAATTCCTTCTTTTTCGTTGTTGTTCTTGTTTTTGCTTTGTTTTTCCAAACACAATACTCCTCGAAGGCGTGCGCTTTCGGAAATATTTCGTGCTTTCTATCCTTCCTTTCTTATTTTTAAGTAGCACCCTACAGACCTATCAAAAGTCTGTTGTCATGTGCGAAGACTTAGACATCCACCTAATCAGTATTCTCATCTGAAGTAGAATTGTGACGTCATCATTTCGCTGATACCTTTGAGCCTACGTAATGTTGGCCTGAAGGAATCAGTGAAGTGTATTTTAGTCTGTGTTCCGTTATTCTAACTGCGCTTTCATACAGATTTTTTTTTCCACCTGTCTACTTTAAGGTGTCATGGACTGTTATCTTAAACTTAAACCATAAATTTCTGAAAGAAACTGATGTTCTTTACCTTGCATTTGTTTATTGTATGTTATCGTTCACACTTGAATTCAATATTTCCGGGGGGAAAAGAAAGAAAGGTAATTTGTTTCATAAAGTGAGCTTGTTTCGTATCATGCGTTGTGTCAAACAGAACCGATCTAGTCTGTACGGTTATTTACACTTTTCTGTAGATTTATATGATTTGAAACCTATCTGCGGAGAGATATGTCAAATAAAGAGACCAACATGGAACATAATATTTATGTCTACATGGAAGTTTTTAACATTTAATGTTCGAAGAGTCTAATTAAGGCGAGTGGTTTGGGCTCAATCTGACGAGGTCGATGTTGATTGTTAAAGGTTCAGTGTTTCGCTGATTTAATGGGAATTTAAAAGGGAAATCGTGTAGAGAGGTTAGAGAAACAGGAGGGTTTAATTTGATCAAATTCTGATGACTACTGGGAAAGATATGATTTCTTGAAGTTGTGCTCTCTCAAACACAAATTGGCAATTCTGTTGTTTCACATGTGAGCTCATCCCACACTGAGACTTTTGATCTGTGATATGAAATGATATTTTCCAGCCAAGTAACTGTCCAATCACACAGTCATGCATCCTTAGTTTAATCATTTCAAGTATTTTCTTAGCAACACCTGCATGCACAAGAATATCCCGACATCCATAAAAAAGAAGAAGAAGAAAAAGAAAGAAAAAACAAACAGACTTTGTCGAATTTTAGGCACAGGGCAAATGGATGGTGAGCTCTCACGCTATATCATGGTGTTTCCAATTTATGATTGATCATAACTTCAAAAATCATGTGTTTTTTTTTTCTTTTTGATCAGAATTTGCTCAAACAATCACTTTGTTCTAATCCGCTCATTCTTCTGCTTTTATTCACACAAACCAATTTTTAGGGCCACTGAGAAGCACTTCAAGTATGTGAAAACACACAAACACATATACACGCGCACATACAAAACTTTGCACATTCGAAGGAACATGTACACATAACAACATGCGAGCCATTGGTGGTAGTACTGGGAGTCGACGAATTCACATCGCCACCATCTTGCTCTGACGTCACAAACATAGAACAGAAACGAATGGCGCAGCAGTGTCTGCCATATTACACAATCCGATCTTCTTCTTTTTTTCGCTGCCATCTGACCATGCCCACGACTACAATGAAACGGAGTAGCTCATGATATCCTCTGACATTTATATACAATGCATACAAATCAAAACTAAAAACAAGATACAAAACAATTTCACTTCTTCTCAGGAAAATTACCTAAAATTTCTACTTGGCCTTTGAATTTAATCCGCAGAAAGTCTGCTTATTTTACCTTGTATCCAAATCACTACAGTAATACGCAGAAAATACGCAGAAACTCATTGTTTAAGAAGTATATAACTTAATCTCAATATTCAGGTATTTCACCTGGCACTGACAAAGTAAGCGCCATGATAATCCTGATATAAAAAGGAAACAATGAAGTAGCTACCTAGCTCATCTCCCACACAGTGTTGTCTTTTTGTTTCGAAATCAGATTGAGAACTTTACGCGACACACGGGCACATTATTGGAGTTATCCGCGTTCGTAAAGTCAGCTGCCAAAGAAGATCGCAGAGGGCGCCCTTCTCCTTGTTGTGTTTCTCATCAGCCAAGGGCTGGCGTACATCGTACATTGTACTTTATCATGCTACTAGTAACATCTTCTTTCTGCATCTTATAAGGCAGGATGTTGCATTCACGGCAGCTGGATGAAAAACAAGCAACGATGAATAACGATTGAGTCTGACGTTTCCACTGACCTGCTCGACTCCGAAGGATCTGTGAGGCGTGATGCTAAACCGCCTACACGATATGAATGTTTCTATCTGTCTCTGTGTTTTAACTCTTCCTTCTCTCTTTTATCATCATTGTTATTCTCCTCTCTCTCTCACACACACACATACACACACACACACACACACACACACACACACACACGTGCAAAGATGCGCCTTCATCCTTTACGTGCCCGGCACTCTCTTGTCTCTGATATTAATGTTAAACAACAGTTCTGTTTGACGAAGATAATGTCACAGTTGGTCATCGACGAATAATTCCGGGTCAATGATGTATCCCGAGTCATTCTCTGATCCCCAGGCGGAAGTCGTCGTATCTCCAATATCCCATGAATCCTTGCTCTTATGGGCATTACCGCTGTCCTCGATCCACCCAAGTTTCGCCTCATTATCACACATGAGATGTAAATCGGCGTTGGAATGTAAATCTACTGGCGTAGAGGGCGCCACTTCGTTGCCTTTCTTCCCGTGACTATAAAGTTAAAACATCGTAATGAAAATATAATAAAACAAAGCAATGCGTGAAATTCCGGTGACTTCATAGAAAAACCCAACATACCACTGCAGAACGAGAAGTCAACATTACTCATTCCTCTTTTGAATAATGATTTGATGCTCTCTCTCTCCATCTCCTAACCATAACGTCATTTTCACTTTAACAAAAATAGTACATATTAGTTTATCTAGTCAGCTTTCACTTATTAATTCATTCAACAAATTTACTTATGTAATCGTCTTTTGACACATATATACAAGCACACCTTCGCGAAAAACAATACGTCCTGGAACGTTTTATTCATGTTTACCTCGGACTATCGGGCAACCAGGAAAAAAGTGACCAATACTGGACGTGCAAGAGAATCATATTCTGGTGTCCAAGTACGACTTATAATGAAATAAAAGCACTACTCACTGGCTTATGATGACGGCTGATATTATAAGCAGGATGATCAAGAACAGGGCGGAGAGACTCGCTGCTAACACCACTGTGACGAAAGAGAACACCATTTATTGATGAAAATATTTAAAGAGCAAGGAGCGGGTAACCGCAGATGAGAAGAGAGCAGAACAAAATACTGTATTCACAACGAAAAAGATGATAGAGAAGTGACAAACTAAACTAAAGCAAACAAAATGGTCTACGTTTTATTAGTATCGAATATAGAGTAAAATAAAGCACGAGTTGCCTTGTTTTACTAAAGTAACAATGTTATTATTTCAATAATTTCTTTACATACTTCGCAATCATTACCAGTCAACTATTACTGTCTCACTTGAGTAACACACTTTTTTATTCTTTTCTTCTTCTTCTTCTTTTTTTTTTTTGGGGGGGGGGGGTGCTTTTCAAGCTTCGTCACACATTTGCTCTCGTGCACAACTTTAGAATAGATGTACATTCGTAGTACAGTAAGGAGTAGCTCGTTTGGTAACGCATGAAAGCAGGGACCCTTTCCACACATTTAGGAGATCATGCCTGCTTTATTTGTCATTATAATTAAGCCAATCAAAATTCTTAAAAAATAAGGAAAGTCGATGATATATAGATTAATAAAGTAAGGTTTTACTAATGACAAATTAAAGACAATTTTGATGGTCTGAATTACTGAAAAGAGATACAAAGAAACTGACTGTAATGAGAGGAAGGACAAAACAAATATTACAAAGGCTGGTAGCAGCAAACCGACATTAGCATGTTTATTATCTGGAATCGTGATATCAATAATTTCTAAAATGGCAGCCATTGATTAGTTTTATTGGACATGTTGAACTGTTTTTCATTGCGATATCTTGCTTCGCTAAATCACATTTTAGCACACTTTCAACAAGAGGACATTAAACGTGAACTTAATCTTTCCGCTTACCTGTGTTATTTGTTGCCATGTCTGAAAACAAAAATGAAGAATAATAAATGTTTGGTATATTCGAAAAAAAAAATAACAACCCGAAATAACAAATACTTTGACTAACAATGAACACAACATGAGCTGAAATAAAGTGAAACGTTATGCTTGCAAATCATTTCATTCCCATTACTAGAACATTTTGCACTTTTTACATAATCTGTGTTCTGTATGTCATCTCATTCTAAAGAGAAGTTTGGTGGTTTTGTATAATAATCAAGTATTTGCAATTCCTTGCATCATGTTTCTAGTTAAGCACAATGTCATAAAGGTGGCAGTGAAGCAGAACGGAATTAAAAAGTTTAATTTCTTTTTTTTTTATTTGATTCTGTTGTGGAAAATGTATATTGCTTTCTTTCATTTTTCTGTAGCTTATACGAATATCATCTTACCCATATCCGACTACCTACTACGAGGTCTCGATTTTCCTTAACGTGGGGGATCAGTTCATGAAACAGAAACGACAGTGAAACTTAATTCAACATATTACAAAGCATTGCATAATTTCAAACAAACTACAGATCTCGAAGGCATGACATACTTTCAGTTTCAGTACAGTGATGGCCCCTATACCCCTCCAGGCAGAGACAGGTGTACTCGGCGACTCCATCGTGACACGTTCCTTCATTATGGCACGGACTGCTCTCACATTCATTAATCTCTGCTCCGTGGACAAAGATAAATAAATAAACATGATAATCAACACAGACAGTAACGTGAATGGACAATTGATAGGGCACTGTTGGACAAAAACAAAAACAAAACAAAAGCAAAACCCAACAACCCACAACATTGTCTCACAAGATTTTCCACTGATAGCAATCGACATAAATCAGTTGATTTCGATCATGCACATTGAAATACATGACAATGTTGGTAAAAGCATATCATCCCGATAATGAATCTTCGACATTTTCGCTTTTGTCGATATCTTCACTTTTGTCTAAAATTTATCAATATTGTATCGTGGAAACCTTTGTGGAAACGTTTGTCAGTACTCTTGATATACAGACGGCACGCTATCCACTAGCGCCTCATTGCAATCGACAAGAAAGCCAATGTGAACAGATAGGATGTGAAAATGAGAAAAACGCTGATTACAAACTGTCAATGTTGACTCTTTCCTGACATAATCATGCAACGAAAATGGATATCACTTGTCGAGAAGGACACATGTCATTCTTATTATCTCAATATTTCATTTCCTGAAAATAAGATTGCACTGGGAGAAGAGTGAAAGGCACACCGAAATGTACATCATAGATTTTTAGTTTGGAACTACTGTGTGATGATATCGTATTGACATTCAAGTTAATTCCATTACCAAGCGATGCGTCATCAATATACCCACCCTCTTCACACTCAATTCCTTGAAAACCTGGTCGGCAGGTGCAGTTGAAGAAATCAATACTGTCTGAACAGGTACCGTTGTGTTTACATGGGTTGCTGGCACATTCGTTGATTTCTGAGAAATAAAGGAAAAGTTTATCGTAGTTTGAAATGTACGAATAAAACTATCCATAATTAATGTCAAATATAACTCTGATTAGCCTCATCGGTGTAGGTACTGCTCTTTAGAAGAAAGTTTCACATATTACCGCCCGTAAACATTGCTAATTCCTTGAGGACAAGCAGATTTTCTAATAACAATCTATCCCCTGAAGCTTGATGAACATGTGCAGATGTGAGAGTCTATGTAGGCCTAATTAAAACACGTTCTCTCGGTTGCATGGTTGCATGGGGGAAAACTAGCACATCTGCCAACTTTTGTAACAGAACATAGACATTGTATTGTCTTGTTTCTTTATATTCTTACTGACCTACGTTTATGATTCTTTCATGAAAAGATGAGACCCTAATTACATTCTTTCTGCAGATTCGTTCTCACGAATGTATCCCTTACTCATTCTTACCGAACTCGCAATTTATTCCTTGAAATCCCACGAGACACACACAGGTGTAGTAGTTTACGCCTTCTGCACAGGTCCCGTCGTTTTGACACGGATTGCTTGAACATTCATCAATCTCTGAAAAAGGTGACGGGGTGAAAGTATTACGTTTCATTTACATTTTCTTAATCACAATGCACAACAGAGTAATCAAAAAGAGAATTTTCATTTCTGTTGGAAGACACTTATCATACAATGATAATGTTTTCCCTTCTGCTACTTAACTTACGATACAATCTTTCGAATCTGAGTTAAAAAAAACTAGAAATGTCGCTTTGGCGACTGGTATGCCTCCGCCATAATGCATGATTTTCCCAATAGGTCTAGATAGTACATGTGGACACTGTGTGATTACATTTTCACAAATTGGCAAAATATTGGAATGACAAGTTTGTCACAAATGTGTTGAATGTTCACCTTCCTTGACGTAGGTTTAATTGGATGAATAGGAGAGCATGTATCTAGGGATTTAAGGACTTTAACTTGACTTTGACCCATTCATACATTTAGGCATTGAGTAATTTTCAAGGTACAGGTGTGGAGAAAAAGTTCAATTTCTGAATTGAATAGTAAATTGTTACCATTTTCATCTGGCCCTTGACCCTAAAATTCATAAGATAATTACTTTCAGGTAGAACATGCATAATATGTACTAAGTTTCAAGGTAACTTGAGCCACTTCCGAGATATGGAGGAAAAAGTTAGTTCAGCACTTTCACTTATCTTTGACCTTTTGACCTTTGAGGCAAAAAGAGAAAAAAAAAAACTTTCCAGAGAATTTCTATTAGGTTACACACGCATACACCAAGTGTAAAAAAATAACCCTGCTGGCATTGCATAAATATGAGGGTAATAGTAACATTTTGAAGTCTTGCACTTGACCTTTGACCCCTGACCTTTGACCCCATGAACCCTACATTCTCTAGATAATCATTTCCAGTCAGTACATGTATATACTATGTTCCATGAAGATACCTTGAACAATTTTCCAAGGTACGGAGAAAAAAAAAGAAGTTTTAATATTTTTACTTGACCTTTTGACCTTTGACCTTTGACCTCATGACCCAAACTGTCACCAGAGAATCTTAATTGGGTAATACATGTATACACTAAGTTTCAAGAAAATCTCTTCAGGCATTCAATAGATATGGTGGAAATAGTGAAATTTTATGTATTTGACCCTGACCTTTTGACCTTTGACCTTTGACCTCATGACCCAAACTTTCACCAGAGAATCTTAATTAGGTAAAACATGTATACACTAAGTTTCAAAAAAATATCTTCAGGCATTCAATAGATATGGTGGAAATAGTGAAATTTTATGTATTTGACCTTGACCTTTTGACCTTTGACCTTGAGCATGTGCACCCAAAAGTTGATAGGCACAACTTCACCCCCTAATACACATACATGCCAAGTTTCATTAGGATACCTCAACAGGTTTCGATAGTTACCTTGTCCACAAAATTCATTACGGACGGACGGAAGGACGGACGGACGGACGGAAGGACGGACGGACGGACGGAAGGACGGACGGACGGACGGACGGACGGACGGACGGACGGAAGGACGGCCGGACGGACGGACGGACGGACAACCCGAAAACATAATGCCTCCGGCACCACTTCGTGGCGGAGGCATAAAAAAGGTCGGAGAATGTGATGAAACAGGTTTGAAACTTCCTGCTTCCTGTCTTGAATTGTATGGCACTGACTCTATCTTCTCTTGATTTACTGTGGTAGTTTACTGCAGATGTCCTAATAGGTTTCAACTTAAAGGTACAAAACTGTACAAACCTCTCCAAGGATCACGTCGGGTCTTAGCCATTGTCAAATATGTAAAAAAAAAAAATACTGCTTGAATTTCTTTATTTTTGCATTTATTTCTGCGATGAACAGGAAGGTGCACACTGAACAATGATTGTTTACACACGCACCACCACCACAAAAACAACAACAATAAAAACAAGGGTAATGGAGACATTAGCGTTGTGCTACGTGGTTTTTCGAGATATTTGAGTATGTCTGTTACTGAAGCAAGTGATTCGGTCTGCTTTTCTGAATGTGGTTTGTTACATAAATTATATCACAGAGTTGTGCTGCATTACGTCTCACCATTTTCACAGTTCGTTCCTACATAGCCATCTGAGCAGATGCACTGATAGCCGCTGATGAGTTCACTACATGTAGCTCCATTTTGACAAGGATTGCTTACACATTCAACAATATCTGAAAGATAAGGAAGACACGGTTGTAATTTCACGTAGGGTTTCCGCTATTAGAAAACAATCGTCGCTGCATGATTTATATTATTGTTGTTATCACTAGGCTTTACGCCTTGAGTGTTTTGCCGAAACATGCATGCGAATCAGGTAAGGTTTTTGTATAATCATGGTCGATGAATTTTTCGAATCTGTCCAATTGTATCTTGTTGACGGGTGTCGAGTTTTATCATTTCGTTTTGCTGGACTTAGTTTGAATCAAAACCAAAGACCCATTCACGACGTGGTCCTTATAATTATGAGAATATGTAATGTTTCGGTCGCCCCATGGTGTTTTTTTTTTTTGTCGTTTGTTTTGTTTTGTATTGTTTTAGAATACATCATAAGTTATATTATACATTAAAAGATGGATACTTTCGGTTGTAAGATTTTGTACGCCTCCTTACCAATATCGCAATGTACTCCTTTGTATCCAAATGGGCAAGTGCAGTTGTAGGAGCCAATATAATCGTTACAGGTAGCTCCATGATGACAGGGGATGCTCGCACATTCGTCGATATCTACGAAATAAAAAAAGAAAGAAAGAAAAGAAATACTCTCTCCTGAATGAATCGAGATTTCTGATTTCATTTCTCGTACGTTTGTTTGTTAATTTTCAACGTTCTTTTTGTTTCAACTTGAATGTATACAGGATTGTCTATAGTTAAGTAAAGGGAGACGTACGCTCTGAACAGTCGAATTAATTGTCATTTCTTGTCTTATTTGCACCATATATTCTGTGGTACGTTACGACACTAAAGCCATATAATCTCTTTAATTTTCAGGATAATATCTTACGAAAGACGACTTGCCCTATATGGTGCATATCAAAAAATTTCATGTAAAGTACACCCAGAGTGTAACAAGGCAGCTGATGTGTGTGGAAAATCACCACCTAGATTTTAGTACATTATAATATTTCATTTATTTCAATGTTGTCGCTGTAAGGTCTACCGCTTTCGCAATCTGTCCCCTTGTATGTAGCCAACCACGCAGCTGCAGGTACGGATCTTGATGTAATCATGGCATGTGGCTCTTGCAAGGCATGTAAAATGTTTACTTACCGTTTTCACAGTTTGTTCCGTCAAAACCAGGCTGGCAAGTGCAGTTATAAGTGGCTATAAACTCGGCGCACGTTGCTCCGTTCTGACATGGATTACTCGCACATTCGTCGATATCTAAATGAAAGAAATTAAACATTTGCTTGTTTTCTCTCGTGTTGTATCAAACTTGATTTTGATCTTTTTGGTCTTTTTTTTTCTTAGATTTTGTCCCATTTTCACTGATTCAGCAAAGGTAAATACAGTTTGATCATCAATAAAAAATAATCAAACAAAAGAAAAAAATAGTGTGCAGCAAGTAAATCATAGCGTAAAGAATGATACAGCAACCATGAGAAATCACAGATCGAACCTCCATTTTGAAAGTAACCTTAATTTTCCCCTTCCCTTTTGTCTCTCTATTGTATCTCTCTGGTAATGTGCTGACATTTTTTTGAAACCATAAAAAAGTTTTTTTTTTTCCCCGAAATTTACAAACATAAACAAAATACAGTGCTCACCGCTTAATCGGGACGGGTCGGGAGACACGTTTTTCTTCCGTTTAAGCGATCCTCCCGCTTAAGCGATGGCCGGTATTGGCCCGTGCAAACCACACAACATGAAGCCAAGTATGTGGGCATTACATTATAGTTAAATCGCCAATTGCGGGTGTAATCTTCTAGCAAGTCAGAGACGAGAAATGCTGTACAATACATAAAAACATTTTTCAAAACTTAATACATTTTCATTTTGATCAATATCACTTATTATTAGCAGCATTCTATCGTTTGCGTTCATGCATGTTTTAGGAGAAGATTTAAAACTACACCATACTGGGGTTTTTTCGACTCGCCTTGCGATTCGAGTTCGTGCGAATTATCATTCTCCATTTCAGGAATAATAGCAAGATATTTATTAAGTTGCTTATTTCGCTATAATTCACATTGATACCATCTAATGTGCGATGTAAAACTTTTCGGCGGGGTGAACGCGTCTTACCATATTCGCAAAGCTTCCCTTCGAAACCAGGTGTGCAGGTGCAGTTGTAAAAGTCAACGTACTCGCTGCAAGTCGCTCCGTTATCGCACGGATTGCTGGCACATTCATCGATGTCTGTGAAGACAACGTAACGACAAATAACGACTTCATCTGCATTAAATTCCTCTGCATTATGACATCATCGTCATTTTGATTAAGTTTCAGAATGGATAATACACCTGTCGGCCTGATATGACCTCAAAAGTAAAACACAACAAACAAACAAACTCACAAACATGATGCACGTAATGATGCACTTAATGATACCTCAATAAATATGAAGAGTTTGTTCGCAAAAAAAACAATAAGTCCACATTTGCCAAATGGAGATATTTGCGATTAAAGGTCAAGAAAAATAAAGAGAATAATAAGAACATTTTTGCTTCTTTTGACAATAACTTCAAAAATGTATCTTTATATACGTAGTGACCAATATATCATGTAAAAGGTATTACTTTGTACTTCAAAATCTTCAAAAATGGACTTATCGGTTTTTGCGAACAAAAACATCTGACTGTAACCAGAACTGGGATAGTCTATACATGAGAAATTGTCTGAAGATATTAAATATTTACCACTTTCGCAGTTGACGCCTTCGAAGCCAGACGCACAGTCGCATGCATAGTTATTGATTGCATCTACGCATGTTCCTCCATTCAGGCAAGGGCCGCTGATGCATTCGTCGAATTCTGTAAAATATTATATCCACTCCTTTATGACGAGTTATGTCCATATCAAAATTAAGCAAAGGCTTTCTCGCCTAGTTCCTAGCTCGCTGTGAAGGGCCTAAATCACTGCTTCCGAATTCTGGATATCAGCTGACAGAGTATTGCGTATTTGTAAAACTGAATAACATTTCTATTACTTGATGTCAAATTTTAGGCATCATTGTTATTGCAGATACGTCATGATCATCATGAATGCGAAATATTAATCTACTATCAGTATAAGCCTCTTTTGTCTGGCAAGATGTACCTGTGGTGAACAGTCGGCATATTCAATATACGATTGTAATAAGATTGTACTAAATAAGATTGTACTCATGAATAGTCAGTATTATTAAAGAAAAATCACATCGCAAAGTCAAATTTGTGAACGATTGACTTTTCTAAGGAGAGGCCTTTCCGTTCATGATTTCTCATGCAGCTTAAAGAGAAATTATGCTCTACTATAATTCTTCCTACCTATTTGACAACTTTCTCCGTAGAACCCTGGAGAACAGGTACAGTTGTATCTGTTGATGTCGTCAATACACGTAGCGCCATTGTAGCAAGGATCGCTGTCACACTCGTTTGTATCTTGACACAAAATCGAAACGGAAAGAGTGCACGACAAAGTTTATCATGGAATATGATAATCTAATAAGTGCCAGAAGAAGAAAAAAAACAGGTCTGCAGTTGACCTTCAATATATTCTAACGTATTGAATATACACTTAAGTGTTTTCTGTAAGTTTCATTATCGCGTAATGAGTGCGTTGAAAACCACCATTCGTAAAGGAATCATAGTAGGCCCTATACATAGCCATTTAACATCAGAGGCGAAACTGCCTTCCTACCTATTTCACAGTTTACTCCATCGAACCCTGGAGAGCAGGTACAGTTGTAGTGATCGATGCCGTCAATACACGTAGCGCCATTGTTGCAGGGATTACTCGCACATTCATTTACATCTAGAATATATGCGAAAGAGAAGCGCGACATGAAACACAAATCTCCGTGTTAATCGAAATACACATGCGAACATTATGATACTCACTGCAGTCATCAAAGTGGAGATCAAACAGATTTTTTCCTTGAACCTTTAACACGCAAAACCGTATGAAACAGATTTAAAACACGATCGATTTAATTACGTGTTTTACCAAATCTTCAGTGTTGCAGCAGCAAGCTTTATGTTGGTTCACAAACGTCATTTACGACAGATCGGAATTAGTTTTCATTTCTCACGATCACGTGTTCATGTGTATAAAGTTCGCCAACAGCTAACTTGCCTCTTCATTTCTATTAGTATGGAAAAACACACACGTTTACTCCTCAACGCCAATAAAAAAAGAAGCATTTCATGATTGGTAATCTTGATTTATCTTGATTATCTTTAGAAGCAAATCATCATACATACCACTTTCGCAGTTGACGCCTTCGAAGCCAGATGCACAATCGCAGCCATAATGATTGATTGCATCTATGCAAGTTCCTCCATTCAGGCAAGGGTCGCAGAGGCATTCGTTGATTTCTGTAAAATGTTATATCCACTCCTTTATTTGGAATTATGCCAATATCAACCTTCAACTGGGACTTTCTTGCTTAGTTCCTTGGCTCGTTGTAAAGGACCTGAATCACTGCTTCAGAATTCTGAGTATGAGCTGACAGAGCATTGCGTATTTGCAAACCTGAATAACATTTTTACGGCTTGTTATCATCCCGTCAAATTTGAGACAATTGTTATTGCACATATACGTCAAGATCATTGTAAATGCGAAATATCAATTTACTATTAGTAAAATCCAGTCTTGTCTAACACGATGTGCCTGTGGTGGGCAGTAGGCATATTCAAAATACAAAATGTATTGCAAAATTGAATAGTCAATATCAAACAGTTTACATCTCAAAGTAAGTTTGTACACAATTGACTTTTTTAAGAGACGCGTTTTTTCCGTTCATTATTACTCATCCAGCTAAAAAGAGAAATAAGACTCATATATCTTCCTACCTATTTCACAATCTACTCCGTAGAATCCTGAAGCACATGTACAGTTGTATTGGTCGATGCTGTCAATACACGTAGCCCCATTGTAACAAGGATCGCTGTCACACTCGTTTGTATCTTGACACATATCCAAACAGAAAGAGTGCATACTATGATAATCTAATAAGTGCCAGTGTAAGCAAAGTGAAACCTTGCTCGCAAAAATCATGTTAATGTTGACCAAACATAGACTGTTTTGGTGTGAAGCAGAGCCATATTCTGAGTAATGCTTCCAGACCTGTTAGAAGGGACACATCGTTACACATATCGGATTAATTGCACAAACATTCCCCTAAATTAACTTTAGTGACGAATACGCTGCGATTATTCCTCATGCTATATTACAAAACACGTTACAATCACTTTGATTGAATTTCTTTACAACACCGTACATACCACTTTCGCAGTTCATTCCTTCGAAGCCAGGAGTACAAATACAGCCGTAAGAATCGATTGCGTCTACGCATGTTCCTCCATTCAGGCACGGGTCGCTGGCACATTCGTTGATTTCTGTAAAGATAAGACATTGCAACTGATTGACAAATTGCCCTACATCGACGTAAACAAGCACTGAATTGATCAGTGTTTTAGTAGTAGCCATGATAAAAAATCATGGGCGTACATACTCGAGCAGGATTCGAACCTACGACCTCCTGATCACCGGACAGGCGTCATCTCCACTAGACCACCGAGCTTTCGCCCGACAGCAAGTGTTGGTTCTAATCCTTATAGCATGCAGCGGGTACTGCTTTATCATTCAAATTCATTAAATTCTTCCGTCGAGATGTTTTCATTGCAACTGATTGACAAATTGCCCTACATCGACGTAAACAAGCACTGAATTGATCAGTGTTTTAGTAGTAGCCATGATAAAAAATCATGGGCGTACATACTCGAGCAGGATTCGAACCTACGACCTCCTGATCACCGGACAGGCGTCATCTCCACTAGACCACCGAGCTTTCGCCCGACAGCAAGTGTTGGTTCTAATCCTTATAGCATGCAGCGGGTACTGCTTTGTCATTCAAATTCATTAAATTCTTCCGTCGAGATGTTTTCTTTGCAACTGATTGACAAATTGCCCTACATCGACGTAAACAAGCAGTACCCGCTGCATGCTATAAGGATTAGAACCAACACTTGCTGTCGGGCGAAAGCTCGGTGGTCTAGTGGAGATGACGCCTGTCCGGTGATCAGGAGGTCGTAGGTTCGAATCTTGCTCGAGTATGTACGCCCATGATTTTTTATCATGGCTACTACTAAAACACTGATCAATTCAGTGCTTGTTTACGTCGATGTAGGGCAATTTGTCAATCAGTTGCAATGAAAACATCTCGACGGAAGAATTTAATGAATTTGAATGACAAAGCAGTACCCGCTGCATGCTATAAGGATTAGAACCAACACTTGCTGTCGGGCGAAAGCTCGGTGGTCTAGTGGAGATGACGCCTGTCCGGTGATCAGGAGGTCGTAGGTTCGAATCCTGCTCGAGTATGTACGCCCATGATTTTTTATCATGGCTACTACTAAAACACTGATCAATTCAGTGCTTGTTTACGTCGATGTAGGGCAATTTATCAATCAGTTGCAATGAAAACATCTCGACGGAAGAATTTAATGAATTTGAATGACAAAGCAGTACCCGCTGCATGCTATAAGGATTAGAACCAACACTTGCTGTCGGGCGAAAGCTCGGTGGTCTAGTGGAGATGACGCCTGTCCGGTGATCAGGAGGTCGTAGGTTCGAATCCTGCTCGAGTATGTACGCCCATGATTTTTTATCATGGCTACTACTAAAACACTGATCAATTCAGTGCTTGTTTACGTCGATGTAGGGCAATTTGTCAATCAGTTGCAATGAAAACATCTCGACGGAAGAATTTAATGAATTTGAATGACAAAGCAGTACCCGCTGCATGCTATAAGGATTAGAACCAACACTTGCTGTCGGGCGAAAGCTCGGTGGTCTAGTGGAGATGACGCCTGTCCGGTGATCAGGAGGTCGTAGGTTCGAATCCTGCTCGAGTATGTACGCCCATGATTTTTTATCATGGCTACTACTAAAACACTGATCAATTCAGTGCTTGTTTACGTCGATGTAGGGCAATTTATCAATCAGTTGCAATGAAAACATCTCGACGGAAGAATTTAATGAATTTGAATGACAAAGCAGTACCCGCTGCATGCTATAAGGATTAGAACCAACACTTGCTGTCGGGCGAAAGCTCGGTGGTCTAGTGGAGATGACGCCTGTCCGGTGATCAGGAGGTCGTAGGTTCGAATCCTGCTCGAGTATGTACGCCCATGATTTTTTATCATGGCTACTACTAAAACACTGATCAATTCAGTGCTTGTTTACGTCGATGTAGGGCAATTTGTCAATCAGTTGCAATGAAAACATCTCGACGGAAGAATTTAATGAATTTGAATGACAAAGCAGTACCCGCTGCATGCTATAAGGATTAGAACCAACACTTGCTGTCGGGCGAAAGCTCGGTGGTCTAGTGGAGATGACGCCTGTCCGGTGATCAGGAGGTCGTAGGTTCGAATCCTGCTCGAGTATGTACGCCCATGATTTTTTTATCATGGCTACTACTAAAACTCTGATCAATTCAGTGCTTGTTTACGTCGATGTAGGGCAATTTGTCAATCAGTTGCAATGAAAACATCTCGACGGAAGAATTTAATGAATTTGAATGACAAAGCAGTACCCGCTGCATGCTATAAGGATTAGAACCAACACTTGCTGTCGGGCGAAAGCTCGGTGGTCTAGTGGAGATGACGCCTGTCCGGTGATCAGGAGGTCGTAGGTTCGAATCCTGCTCGAGTATGTACGCCCATGATTTTTTATCATGGCTACTACTAAAACACTGATCAATTCAGTGCTTGTTTACGGCGATGTAGGGCAATTTGTCAATCAGTTGCAATGAAAACATCTCGACGGAAGAATTTAATGAATTTGAATGACAAAGCAGTACCCGCTGCATGCTATAAGGATTAGAACCAACACTTGCTGTCGGGCGAAAGCTCGGTGGTCTAGTGGAGATGACGCCTGTCCGGTGATCAGGAGGTCGTAGGTTCGAATCCTGCTCGAGTATGTACGCCCATGATTTTTTATCATGGCTACTACTAAAACACTGATCAATTCAGTGCTTGTTTACGTCGATGTAGGGCAATTTATCAATCAGTTGCAATGAAAACATCTCGACGGAAGAATTTAATGAATTTGAATGACAAAGCAGTACCCGCTGCATGCTATAAGGATTAGAACCAACACTTGCTGTCGGGCGAAAGCTCGGTGGTCTAGTGGAGATGACGCCTGTCCGGTGATCAGGAGGTCGTAGGTTCGAATCCTGCTCGAGTATGTACGCCCATGATTTTTTATCATGGCTACTACTAAAACACTGATCAATTCAGTGCTTGTTTACGTCGGTGTAGGGCAATTTGTCAATCAGTTGCAATGAAAACATCTCGACGGAAGAATTTAATGAATTTGAAGATAAGACATGTTTTTACATTTCAACAAATTTTTACATCTAAACAACATATAGTGTCAAGTGTATTATCGAGAGTCTGGTGAGTATAAATGCAAAGTCCAGATTATCTCATTTCATCTTTGATATCTGGCCCACTCAATATCATCGCATTGATGTGCTTACTGAAAGTCAAGTGAAGGACTCCTGCAGAGAACAGATGTAAAAAAACATGAACAATGCTGGCGCTACCAATAAACTTTTAGAAGTTTGTCTTTCGTAATCATATTGAGAGCATGGATTGTTTATTTCGATTTCAACAGAAAAAAAAACAGGTCTGCAGTTGACCTTCAATATATTCTAATGTATTAATATACACTAAAGTGTTTTCTGTAAGTTTTATTATCGCCTAATGAGTGCGTTGAGCACCACTCTACGGAAAGAAACCATAGGAGGCCCTATACATACCCATATTACATCAGAGGAGAAATTGTCTTCTTACCTATTTCACAGTTCAGTCCACTGAATCCTGGAGAGCAGGTACAGTTGTAGTGATCGATGTCGTCAATACACGTAGAGCCATTGTTGCAGGGATTACTCGCACATTCATTTACATCTCGAATATATGCGAAAGAGAAGAGCGACGTGAAACACAATCTCCGTGTTAATCGAAATACATGCGAACATTATGATACTCACTGCAGTCATCAAAGTGGAGATCAAACAGATTTTTTTCCATGAACCTTTAACACGCACAACCGTATGGAACAGATTTAAAACACGATCGATTTAATTACGTATTTTACCAAATCTTCAGTGTTGCAGCAGCACGCTTTATGTTGGTTCACAAACGTCATTTACGACAGATCGGAATTAGTTTTCATTTCTCACGATCACGTGTTCATGTGTATTAAATTCGCCAACAGCTAACTTGCCACTTCATTTCTATAAGTATGGCAAAATGCACACGCTTACTCCTCAAAACCAATAAAAAAGAAGCATTTCATGATTGGTAATCTTGATTATCTTTAGAAGCAAATCATCATACATACCACTTTCGCAGTTGACGCCTTCGAAGCCAGATGCACAATCGCAGCCATAATGATTGATTGCATCTATGCAAGTTCCTCCATTCAGGCAGGGGTCGCTGATGCATTCGTTGATTTCTGTAAAATGTTATATCCACTCCTTTACCTCGAAGTATGCCCATATCGACCTTAGACTAGGACTTTCTTGCTTAGATCCTTGGCTCGTTGTGAAGGACCTTAATCATTGCTTCCGAATTCTGGGTATGAGCTGACAGAGCATTGCGTATTTGCAAACCTGAATAACATTTTTACGGCTTGTTGTCATCAAATTTGAGACAGTTGTTATTGCAGATATACGTCAAGATCATTGTAAATGCGACATGTCAATTTACTATTAGTAAAAGCCAGTCTTGTCTAACACGATGTGCCTGTGGTTGGCAGTCGGCATATTCAAAATACAAAATGTATTGCAAAAGTGGATAGTCAATATCAAACAGTTTGCATCTCAAAGTAAGTTTGTACACAATTGGCTTTTTGAAGAGACGCGTTTTTTCCGTTCATTATTACTCATCCAGCTAAAAGAGAAATAAGGCTCATATCTCTTCCTACCTATTTCACAATCTACTCCGTAGAATCCTGAAGCACATGTACAGTTGTATTGGTCCATGCCGTCAATACACGTAGCCCCATTGTAACAAGGATCGCTGTCACACTCGTTTGTATCTTGACGCAAATCGAAACAGAAAGAGTGCACGACAAACTGTATTATGGAATATGATAATCTAATAAGTGCCAATGTAAGCAAAGTGGAACCTTGCTCGCAAAAAATCATGTTAATGTTGACCAAACATAGACTGTTTTAGTGTGAAACAGAGCTATAATCTGAGTAATGCTTCCAGGCCTGTTAGAAGGGACACATAGTTACACATATCAGATTAATTTCTACAAACATTCCCCTAAATTAACTTTAGTGACGAATACGCTGCGATTATTCCTCATGCTATATTACAAAACACATTACAATCACTTTGATTGAATTTCTTTACAACACCGCACATACCACTTTCGCAGTTGATTCCTTCAAAGCCAGGGGTACAAATACAGCCGTAAGAGTCGATTGCATCTACGCATGTTCCTCCATTCAGGCACGGATCGCTGGTACATTCATAGATTTCTGTAAGATAAGACATGGCTGTACATCTGTACAGAGTTTGATTGAAGAACACAGAATTCCGTATACCATTAACGATATGGTGGATATGGCTACAAGACTCTCTTAGTTCATCTTATCCCACCCTATATCAGCTTTTTGCTATTCAGGACGAGGTCGACTGCAGAGAACTCACTTTATGTTTTGTTTGTATGTTTGTTTGTTTGTTCATTTTCCATCTGAGAAGATGGATAGATAGCCCATATTCAGCTACGTTAAACTGGTCTTCCATGGGGTCTAGTTGGATTTGAGGTGGGACCACTTCATCGGGTTAAACACCCTGCACTTTGCGATGAATGAATGAATGGAAAATGCTGCCGCAACCAAGCATCTTTTCGCAATTTACCTATTGATATTACATGAAGAGCACCGATTGTCTGTTTCAATCTAAACAGAAAAACCACACATGTCTGCAGTTAACCTTCAATATATTCAAATGAATTAAATATACATTAAAGTATTTTAGTATTAGTTTCATTACCATAATGAATGCGTTGAAAACCACCATTCGTAAAGGAATCATAGTAGGCCCTATACATAGCCATTTAAAATCAGAGGCTAAACTGTCTTCCTACCTATTTCACAGTTTCCTCCATCGTAACCTGGAGAGCAGGTGCAGTTGTAGTGATCGATGCCGTCTATACACGTGGCACCATTGTAGCAAGGATTACTCGCACATTCGTTTACATCTCGAATATACGTGAAAGAAAAGAACGACATGAAACACATTATGATAACCTCCCACTGCAGTCTTCAAAATGCAAACCAGTTTTTTTTTTCCCATGAACCATGCACACGCACAATCGTATGGAGCAATTTATTTAGTTACCAATTTTTGCCAAATCTTCAGTGTTACATCAGCAAGCTCTATGTTGGTTTACAAACGCCATTTACGATAGCACGGTATTAGTTTTCACTTCACGTGATAACGCGTTCATGTGTATAAAATTCGCAAACAGCTTACGTGCCACTTCATTTCTGTTAGTATGGACTAGCTCTCACGTTTATTTCTCGCCACCAATAAAAAAAAAATGACTTTCATGATTGCTAATCTTGGTTTACGTATATATCTCTAGTAGCAAACCATCAGCGTTGCAATTTTCCATCACATTTTACATACATACCACTTTCGCATTTGATTCCGTAGAAGCCGAGGGTACAAGAACAACTATAAGAATTGATTGCGTCTGTGCATATACCTACATTGATACAAGGTTAACTGTCACATTCGTTGATATCTGTAAAAATAGATTATGTCTAGTGTGTACGTTCCAAAGTGCTAAAGAATGTGAGCAATATCTCGTGACGTGATGCGAAAATCATTACAAGCACTTGCAAAATATTATGCAATTATCACGTGTTCAATATTCATTCCTGCATAACTTATCACGATGGTATAGAAATGCTGTAATTTATAGCCGCTAAAACAAAACACAAACAAACATATCTCTCAGTAAACTCAACGGTATTAAAAACATGTGTTCTTTGTTCACACAGTAGCATTTTCATTTACAGGAGTACACGCCCAGCCTAGGAGGCACAGGAGTATCTTGCGTCCTACCTATTTCACAGTTTACTCCATCGAATCCCGCTGAGCAGATACAGTTGTAGTGGTTGATACCGTCAATACACGTGGCGCCATTGTAACAAGGATTACTCACACATTCATTTACATCTTCACATGAAATGAGACAAGAGAGTGACGACAATGTTTACTTTGGAATACCAGTTATCACTTCGACTTATATAACTCAGAATGATCTGGAAACCGGAATAACGACATTACTTATTTGCAATATACCACAACAGCTTTCCACATCTATTTCAATTCCATCATTCATTTAAAGAAAATTGTATTGATCTACACTCCATCGACAATGTTCACACTTAGTGCAAGTGCGCCCCCGCCGGCTGCCGAACGTTTTTCTTTACTCTCTTCAGTTCTCTCGGTTTTATATCGTTATCTATCCTCAAGTGCAACAGCCATCCGTATTTTACTTGGAGTTAGATAGTTGTGTTATATAGATGTGTATGCTTGTGTGGGTGTATGAAAGTATGTGATGCATGTGCCAAAGTTTTTGCCAAAGGGAGGTGTACGCTGTATATGTGATGGGTAAAATTGTCGAGTGTATTTAAGAGTGTAATTGTATCCGTGTTTATTTGTATTACAAGAATGTTTTAATGTCTGACGGTTTTTTATGTTATATCTATGCTTTGGAAATTGAGTCGTGAAATGAATAAGCAATGTTACAATGTTATCATTATGATCATATCTGTTCTGTAATGTAAGCTGTTTTTTTTTTTTATAAGCAATTTTTATGTGATATCGTTATGTTATGTTGTATTACTGTGTAAACTACCTCAATTCGGCCTTGTTAGGCTGCCATGGTAGTTGCTTTTTAAACCATGAATAAATAAAATAAATAAAAATAAATAAATTAGTTCTCATCGTATCTTAACGTTTTTGCTATAACCTCGTAATCAAGTTTTTTTTTCCCTCACAAAGTACTTATATGGAGAATATATCTTTATAAAGCAAGACGAGTACATAGAAAGCTCGACTATTGAAAATGATATGGACCAGCAAACACTTCTCATTCATAGGTAACTACGTTTGTTCCTTTCTCTACTTATTTGTCTATTAGTTTCGCTTATTATTCGCTATACGAGTAAAGAAAAAAAAAACATTGCCCTTTTCGAAAACCCGTACTTATCGTACTTTCTTTACCATTGCTTCCCTTTAGAAACTGTCTCCTTACCATTTTCGCAATTTACTCCTTCGAAGCCAAGAATACACATGCAGTCATAAGAATCGATTGCGTCGCTGCACGTTCCTCCATTTAGGCACGGGTCGCTAGCACATTCGTTGATTTTTGTAAAATAACGCCTATAGCTCTTGATATTGCAAAATTTATTATTCGAATATCATAGGTATCTATACTCTTTTACTTCATTTCAGAGTTATGTTTATACAGCAAACCGATAAACTTTTCATTACGCTGGCAGCATGTTGTAAGTATTTTATCATCTAAAGAGTTAATCCTTGTTTGAAGATGCAACCATTCTGTTAATCATTACTTTTAAACTTGCATTGCCTATTAATATCCTTGTAAGTTGACGTATACCTTTCATGTAAAAAGCATACCACAAGCACTATATGTGTCCGTTGAACCATAAATTTTGTATAAAATTAATTCGTCTATGCTTAGAGATATACGGCCAAGTTGGATGGTATAGCAGAGGGTAAATTGTCTTCCTACCTATATCGCAGTTTCCTCCATCGTAACCTGGAGAGCAGGTGCAGTTGTAGTGATCGATGCCGTCTATACACGTGGCACCATTGTAGCAAGGATAACTCGCACATTCGTTTACATCTTCACATGAAAAGAAAGAGAAGTATAAAACACAAACATATTCGTGATGTTCTCTCACACCTTGTAATGGGGTCTTGATTCTTTCCTGCTGTAGGAACATCGGTAAAGTAGAATAAAGGTGTAAACATTTGTATAGCATCCTCCCTTTTCATGTATGTGAATATGGAACGGCAAAAATGTCACTACGTGTATATCATGCCTCTGGAATTGTGCTTTACAAAGCAAACATATCGAGCTATCACTTGCCTAAAACAAAGTGTGTACATACCACTTTCGCAGTTTATTCCTTGGAATCCAAGCGCGCAGGAGCAGCTGTAAGAATTGATTTCATCTGTGCACGTCCCTCCATTAAGGCACGGGTCTCTGGCACATTCGTTGATTTCTGTGGGGAAGTTAGAAACTCTTCAAACGTACGACATTCATTTTTAGAGTGTGACAGTGTACCATTTTTGTATCTTAGTGTCAGGCACAACATTAAAGCATGGTTTCATTTTTTTTTTATCTCTCTCTTCAAAGCATATGCGACACCCTAGAAAATTCTACACATCTGGACATGAGCCTCTGTAGGGGTTGCTCACCTGATTACAAAAATTATTCTGAAATGAACCATTCAAGGAAATTTCAAACAATCGAGTTATGATGATCGTATCATTGTAATAATGAGAAACACCAGTTTGATATTTAGTGCAAGAATACTCGCCACTTAAATATGCCCGTAAAAATATAAAGTACATTGTAATGTTTGCAGACTGAAAGCACAACATTGCTATTCCTGGCATTCTTGAGGACTAACGCTTACTTCATATTATTTTGTTTTACAATGTGTTTTCCTACTGTAAGAATGTCGGTGTATTACCCCCATATACTGATAATGTGGAAAGGTAAAGTGATCAGTGGTTTTTTTTTTTTTTTATACACAAGTGAACCAGCAAAAGTCACCAGAAAACCTCTTGTTTATTTTATTTTCTTTTACATAGCCAAAATATCTAGTTATATTCTTTTTTCTAAAACAAAGTGTCTACATACCACTTTCGCATTTCATTCCTTGGAATCCAGGCGCGCAGGAGCAGCTATAAGAATTGATTGCATCGGTGCACGTTCCTCCATTAAGGCACGGGTCGCTGGCACACTCGTTGATTTCTGTCGGGAAAATACAAACTCTTTGAATGTAAGGCCTTCATTATTCCATCATAATAATGTGCCACTTTTTGTTTTTATTTCTGAATATTAAGCACACCGTTATAACAGTAATGGTTACAATCGTTTTTGTCTCTCTCTCTCTCTCTTCAAAGTATATCTGACTCCCACAAAAATGATAGACAACGGGTAACAAGCCACTATAAATATTGTATACTGGAATATCAAAATTGTTAAATGAAAGAACAAAGTCAGTTTCAAAGGATCGAGTTATGATAATCATTACTTCGTTACAGTACAAACTATAAGTTTTATATTTAGTGTTGGAGTAATAGTCAGATAGATATATGCCTGTCAAGTTGTCAAATGTATTGTAATTTTGCATATAAATTTTGAAGGCATCAAATTGTATATAACCACATGTGGTGCCAAAAAAAAAAAAAACTGCGTAAAGAAGACCTAATTTCCATTGTTCTGATCATACACTCAACCTTGTATGTATCGAGGATAAATTGTCTTCTTACCTATTTCACAGTTTAGTCCATCGAATCCTGGAGAGCAGGTACAGTTGTAATGATCTATACCGTCAATACACGTGGCGCCATTGTAACATGGATCACTCTCACATTCGTTTATATCTTGATTAAAAAAAAAATGAAATGAGAAAGCAAAGCTTACCACTGATAGGCAGGACTCTTAACTAGGCCTTTATGCATTTTTATCTATCCCTCTCAATTATCACAAGACAACGCATCTATAAAATACCATTAAAAAACGATTCCATCACTACATATTGCTCTGATGAGAGAGGGCCATAGAAATGTAGATTTTTCTCGTCAAGCATGATCCTTGCACGAAAGAGTGGGACTAATGTTAAAAAAGAAGTGACACAAAAACGAACACCACTCTGAGCAAGGCGCTTCTTATCTAATGTTCTAGTGTTATTTTTATTCATACATCAACATGTGATCTGTTGCATCACTCTTGTCCAAACACTGAATATGTTTTTGATGTTGCTGATATTGCTGCAATGTGGCTGCAATTGTAGTTGCTGTGTTGAGGTGATACAAACCTTCACAAGATCCGGTGGCAACACTCCAAGTAGCG
The DNA here is from genome assembly GCA_033980235.1 of Diadema setosum. Lineage (NCBI taxonomy): Eukaryota > Metazoa > Echinodermata > Echinoidea > Diadematoida > Diadematidae > Diadema > Diadema setosum. Next base: position 1,979,876 of record CM067078.1, on the reverse strand, counting down.
TTTGCCTGGCAGACCGAGGTGACGTCACCGGTAGGTTGGAAGCCGGCATGGCAAACGAAGATGATCACGTTGCGGTAATACAACCCCTGGGGCATGGGTGTGGCATTTTGTACCGTGCCGTACGACGTGTTGCAGGAAATCGCTACATATGCAGAAAAGTGTGAATATATTTACTGACAAATAACATCATAATACATTGTCCCATTGTTTGCTAACCCGTCCATAGCATAGACACATATTGGCCTCAAATAGTTTAAAAGAAATTACAATCTAGGGATCTACTAGCAACGTTCGCCGACTACGTTTTCAAGTGTGTTTTAATCATCCGCGCAAAAATGATGACGTCATACCTGATAGCAACAAGGAACATCGAAGCGATTCTTCTTTTTTTTTTCTCTCTCTCTCTTCTTCAGATATGGTTTAGACAGGTGGCTGAGATCTTAATCCTGCATTTATTTTGTTCTGACACAACCATTACTACTGGCTACGATAACAAAAAAAAAAAGGACAAAACAACCAAGCAAATAACATTATTTTGATTCACTGCGTATATATTTTATTTAGATAAAAAGAAAAAAGAAATAACTTAGATTAAAGTGAAAGAATGACGACTAACTGAGAAAGATTTGTCATGATTTTCTTACGGATGCATGAAGGCACAGGAGAGTCGTAAGTTCCGTTTATGTTGCAGTAGATTTCATTTGCTCCCGCGAGTTGATATCCAGGATCACATGAATAAGTTACGTGTGATCCGTAGAGCCAATCGGCATTCGAGGGGACGTAAGTTCCATGTAAGATGGCTCCTGGATCGAAACATCTTTGAGGAGTTTTGTCTCCCGCTGTACATGTGGAGGAAAAGAAAATACCTTTTAGTCTGTCTTCTGTATCAAGTATTCAAAGTTAGTATTAGACTTTCCTTCACGTGTTAAAGGAATCTTATCTGACGGAAATCACTGCATCAGCATATTATGTCAGTAACATTATTGTGAATCATATTTCTTAATCATTATTTTAGAAAGAAATACCTTACTTTCGGCACAACCTGAAGCACAACAAAAGGGACATGCAATTCATAAAGGCTTGGGCCACCCCTTTCCCATATTCTGCATGAAAGTAAACGACGCGGCTCGCACTTTAAATACGTTCTCGTCAAAATGGAACATTAACTTTTTCGTGCATTGGAAAGAATTGCCCCGTGCGTTCCACAATCCCAATACTCAGAACTTGAGTCTATTGGAAGTCGACACGTTTGCACTCTGTCCACTTACTGTACTGGCAAATGTATCCGTAAGGGTCATTGCAGTTGTCGTCGTTCCACAGGTGTCCGAGAGATGTTAAGAGGTTCAAACAGCTCTCACCTCCAGATGGCTCCTGGGGACCCCAGAAGGTGGCACTTACTTCGGTTCCTTCAAGAATAAAATGAAAGTTCATTGTGTTTTGTTTCTTTATGTGTATGTGAGTGTGTGAGTGTGTGTGTGTGTAGGTGTGCCTGTGCATACTTGTTTTAGATCTAATCATCCCTCGGTATTTATGAAGGATGAGAATCACATTTTACTAGGCACGTGCAGGTCCATATTCTTTGACTTCCAAGTTTACTGATGGGGTACATTACCATAATATAGTTTGATAGGTTAAAAAAGCAACTGAAAGGAAAGGGATTAAATGTCTGCAGAGTTTTGTGGGGTATTGTCTCTTCACAGGAGCAGCTGTAGGACAAATTTATGTAAGATTACGTCACACTATGACACAAAAAGCATTTCGAGAAGCGAATTAAATTTCTCTGTACTGTCGTCTGATGCTGGTCAAATTGCTGGTTAATCTGGATAGAATTTGGTGTTTTGGTGAACTTGTACTTTTCAATTTTCCTTTTCCTTTCTCTGAGTTATGAGAGAAGGATGAAGCATAATGACCATCCGACCTACCGTCCGTCCATGACCACTTAAGATCTGTTGGTGATCCTACGTCTCGCTTGGCACCTATCCACCAGTTCGGTCGTGGGACGATGGTGGTAGCATTCGCGGTGGAAACCAGGCGCTGCTGCTTTACCTCGTTCTCAATCTCCACTAACCAACCGCTCTTCGATGAGCAGAACGATTCCGCATCATACCACGAATTCGATATGGTTATAAATATTATGCACTGTGAGTCATACTCATCCTGTATATAACCAGTCAACGTTGGGTCAGAGATGCCTGCACACGTAGTACCTGTAAGAAAATAGTTGTACACCACACTAAAACTATTTCCAGAATGAAAATATTATGTCAAGAACCATTCGCATGTCGTGTAACAGTGGATGATAATTCTGTTTAGATTATACCTAGGCATCTCCTCACGTGCACTTCTGGACCGCTATAGTCATGTTCACTAGGAACATTCCGTCTGCAATTTAACCGATTTTTTGTTTAGAAGAGTGTGACGATCCATTCAGAAGCACTCTTGTTCCTTGACATAATCGAACAATATTTTGACACTTTCACGTGTTTCATACCCCAAAACATTGTAATTGATATCACGTTGAATATACCAAATAAACATGTAAAAAGTTAAATAACAAACTAAGAATTTTAGCTTAGTCAATTCTTGCATCGAATTTATTATTTTTTTTAATGCAACTGATAATCAATCTTTACTGCCCTTCATCGCCGTAAATAAGCACAGATTAGTCAGTGTTTTAGAAGTAGCCATGATTTAAACTAGAAATCGCTATGCGACTGGTATGCCTCCGCCATAATGCATAGTTTTCCTAATAGGTCTATGGTCCATTGTCTTGACAATGTGTGAGGACAGTTTCACATAACTGGCAAAATACTGAAATGACAGGTTTGTCACAAATGTGTTGAATGTTCACTTTATTGTCCAAGAGAGCAGGTACATGCATTTGGGGATTTTAGGATTTTACTCGACTTTTGTCTCTTTTATAAGTTTATTCATTGAGTGATTTTCAAGGTATGAAGAAAACGTGTAATTTCAGTATTACATAGAAAAAATGCATCTGAGCTTGGCCTTTTACCCTTGACCTTTGACCCTAAAATTCCCAAGAGAATCACTGTCAGGTAGAACAGGCAGAAATATGTACTAAGTTTCATGAGACCTTGAGTCACTTTCAAAATAAGGAGAAAAAGTGAAATATAGCACTTTCACTTGAACTTTGACCTTTTGACCTTTGGCCTTCTGGCAGGAAATTTCTTAGAGAATCTGCATTTAAAAATACATACATGTGTTAAGTTTCAAGAAAAATCCTGCAAGCATTGCAAAAATATGAGGGAGATAGTGAAGTTTTGAGGAGTTGACAAAGTTTGGTGAAATTTGCTTAATCCAGTCTTGAGTAATCACGTAAACGGATACAATTTCATGATGTGGTAAGTTTAAAAAAAATCCTGCAAGCATTGCAAAAATATGAGGGAAATAGTGAAATTTTGAGGAGTTGACAAAGTTTGGTGAATTTTGCTTAATCCAGTCTTGAGTTATCGCGTAAACGGATACAATGTCATGATTTGACCTTGACCTTTGACTTTGACCTCTGGCCGATCTCACCCAAATTGTCCAATCATACTTTATACTTAGCCCAAGTTTGGTAAGATTCCACTTGATATCACTCAAGTTATCGCGTAAACAAAAAGGAACTGACGTACGGACGGACGGACAATCCAACATAACGTCTCCGGCACCCTTCGAGTGGGGGCATAAAAAGAATCATGGGCATGTATATTCGGGTTGGACTCCACCCATCGACCTCCTGATCACTACACAACTCCTTACAAGCGTTGTATCCACTCCACTACAATCCAGTGCTTGTTCCTATCTGTTACAGCAGTGAGTAAGTCCTACTGTATATTTATTCAAATCAATAAAGTGACAAGTTAAAGACAAAGAACGACAACAGAATTGACGACACTTATGATCACTATATCTCTAGAAATAGCAATAGTTACCCTTTATAGCAACACGGTTTGGAGGACTCACCGAACTCACAGATGAAGAAATTTGGATGTACGTTAGTGCTGTAATACGAGCATGTCTCATCGTTCCAATTGTAATCATGAGACTTCCCGCTGCTTGGAGTGGACAGTCCGCTCAGGTACGCGCACAGCTCGATGTTTGTGGGACTACTGGGTTCTTCGTAGGCCCACGAAAAATACTGTACAGGAGCACCGCCTGCAAGTCGGTTTGGACAGCAAGAAAATAGCATGTTGCAAGGATTGATATGAACAATGATGCATAAAATATTAAGAACACAGAAAAAGAAGAAAAAATAAGGGAAGAAAGAAAGAAGAAGTTTAGATTAATGAATCTATCCAAATGCTTCTCTACGTGGAATAAAGTTTGTCCTACAATGTAGTTTCAAGCAGCAATGACTACTTTTAAGAGCCTATTTTGAGTGTTAATGAAAACCAATTATTACTCCTCGTGACAACAACGGACATATAGTTCTCTCACATTCACTATTCATCAACATAATATAATGGTTACTTCAGAATGCTACAATGAAGTAAGTTGTACCATCTTCAAAGAGCTAAAAGATTTTGGAGTATCCTCTGCCACATAAGGTTGTCTCCAATAAGGTTTATATTGTTTATTATATCCTACTCTTTCGGATTCAGTAGGCCCTATATAGTTCGCTCGCTGTATGCCTCTTTTGCCTTAGCTTTATCATTACAGTTTGCTTTTCAATTAGTGTTTTTTTGTGCATTTTGTGATTATATCCTATCCAGTGTATAGCAGGTGAGGATCAAATCGAAGAGTTTTACAGTTGAGTAGACAGATAAGGATATGCACAGACACCGCAGCATAGTAACTTACTTTTAGACCAGACCCACTCGTATCCCAGCGAAGCGCCGATCCAGTAGGAATCGGTGGCCCCGGAGAGGTGGTCCTGCAAGAAGTCCTGTATCCCACTTTCAGTTACCTTAGCGAGCTGACCAATAGGATCATCGGACGCGCAGGTATCCCTAGCAACAGACCAAGCCACGTGGATAGTGTGGGCCTTAAAACAGGTCTCGTTGGCATACCTCCAGCTACCTGAAGGGCACACGTCTGCGTCGTTTAGATCCGCTATTAAAAACATACATCGAAACAAATATAACTTATCAACTAAATGTTAAGTGTTAAAGTTCAGAAGAAACTTAAAGATAGAAAAGACCAACAAGCAAAGAAAAACCTCCGCACAGATGTTGCACCTGTCATTGCGTTTCCATGCAAGAAGCAGAGTAGTAGCCCCCAGCAAAAGGGTTAACACTGTATGGCAGCTACATCTGCATGACCTAATGATCATATAATGCTGTGAGCAAACTTAGTCACTGTAATTTGATTTATAAGAGATACATCTACAAAGAATATTATTGATTCGTTTTATTTACCTGTCATTGAAGAACACAAGATAAATACAGAAAAATTACTTCCTAATCAAAATGGCCTTTACTCGTTTCCATCACATGCCCGTGGCTAAGTATTATACGTTATCGCTAATGATGGTCATTCCTGTACACTGTAGAAAACTACCACGTTCTCCTGTCAACCTCATGAAGAGGAGAATAATTATGGGTTTATCCCACGAGACCGACACCCACGAGTCATACAGCCCACAAGTTCGACATTGAAAAAGGTCCACGAGTCATACAGCCCAAGAATCATACATCCCATGAGTTCAACACTATGGGTAAATAAGGCCCAATACAATGAGTTCGACACTATGTAAAAACAACCCAAGAGTTCGACATTACTACACGCCCGGGCATAATGTGTCGGTCTCGTCGTGGGCCTTGTTTGCTTAGTGTCGAACTCATGTTCTCTGTGACTCGTGGGCTATATCTCATGGGCTGATAGGCTGTATCACTCATGAGCTGTATGACTCGTGGACTGTATGATACGTGGGTTCGAACTCTTGGCGTGCACCCTGTAACAATTAGTCACAGCACCCTCGCAATTTCAGCAATAACACACGTAGCACCTCCAGAGACGTCAAGAGAAAAACTTTATTTTATGAAAAAGGTTCGGAGAACGTCATATAAAGAACTGCTATGGAAGCCATTCTGATGTTTAGAAGTCAAAAGGAGAGTAGATTTCCTCCAGGGAGACTCACGGAGGCATGTAGGAGTTTGTCCCGACCATGTGCCGTTCTCTTGGCATGTCTGAAGAGCAGGATAGTCCGAGAGAACGTACTTGGTGTCGCAAACAAACTCAATGACATCACCAAAGTGGCGGCCAAGACCTATGACAGCGCTGTGGTGAGGTTTGGGTGGCTCCGGACATTCACACCCTAATGGAAAGGGGAAAGAGCGAACATAAAACAATCTGAAGCCGAAACCGCTGGTTTAAATGTTCAAGGTTGTGGCTTAAGTAGGATGTGGCATTTCCTGCACGGGCGGCTAAACGTTCGACACAGGACTAATACTCTCTGCTGTGACGAAATGTCAGTTCTAACACAAAAATGAAGAAGAAATTCAGAGAATTTACGGAGAATCAATCATCTACAGTAGGGTGGCGACTTCTGGACCATTCAAATTATGGCTGTCAGTAACCAGTGGCCAGTTCGTAAAGAACTCTTCAAAATTGTGCTTTTGACCACAACAGTAACAACAATAATAATAACAACAGCATCAACTACAACAACACAAAAGTTTGGTGTTTTTTTTTTACATTCTACGAAGGATTTGCAATCAGCGTCTAATCGCGTAAAGTGTAACAACATTATCTTCACTTGAAACATGTGAAAATAGCTCATCGAGGAAAATGAGAAAAGTTACAGTTCATGCGCATGCAAGCATTCTTTTTAATGAAATACACAAAGATTGTACTTACGCGTACAGGTGGCTGGAGTCCCTTGCCAGGTCGATGTAGATGGGTCACACACTAGGACAGTCGTGTCTCTGATGTCATCCATGACGTAGCCAGCGTCGCATTTATAAACCGCGTAGTAATCATCTTGAATGCTGTAATGGCCGTTGTTCAGAGATGGTGGCGGAGTACAGAAACCTATGAAGTCACAAAATCAAATACTATGAACGTATTCATGGAGTCAGAAATCGTTTTATAACATCACATAAGTACATCGTAAATAATCAGTGGAAAATACCATTGTCACATTTAAAGGTAATCATAGAAACTATAGAGATGTTGTCAGCAGCTCCGTAATCTGTTTGATTTTACACACTACATGTACGAATCTAAAAAACAAAACCCCCTAAAACACACAAGGTTGTAGGTGTATTTTATGTTATGTAAACGTTATTGGGCATGTAATGTATAATTACTCATTTCTGGTGGTTAGTTTTGAAATAGTTCGGATGTTGCAGGTGTAAATGGATTACTTCTGTAATAGAGAGCTATGACTGAAAAGCGTGTACATGTATCAGTATAAATGGATTTTGGGGCGACTCAAATCTCAACTCAATGTTAATTCTTTGATGAGGCACAATTGAAGACCTGAATATTAAAACGACCTAAGTCCAATTTTTGGCCAAATTCAGTTTAACATGGGAAATTGTAGCTTATGCATGCACTCATCTTGTGTATAAATGATAAATCCTAATTACCCCCGCAAGTGCCTGAAATGAATGAGTTAAATCTTATATTAATGTAAGAATGAAGGACTTGGGTCATTCTTACATTCATGTTATAGCGCCCTCTCTCATCCTTCTCTCATCTCTATAGCAGAATATCATGTATATGAATCAAAGAACGACCCAAGTCCATCACACAAAATGGCCTCTCCACAATTAATGTAAATGTTAATTGTCAAAATAATATATGTTCTAATTTGTATATACAATGTTGCCTTCCCATCACAATTAAATAGAATGCTATTGGACAAATAAAAAAGATATAAAGTTTTTTTTAAGTTTACTCGAGATGGTCTTCCATGGACTTGGGTCGTTCTTATATTCAGATACTCAAATGTATTGAGTAACCGAAGCTTCTCTGTAGCTGACCGAAGCATTATACTCATGCATAATTACTCAAAGTAAGAATTGTTTTTATGTCAAACTCAAAATATGATTTATGTCAGAGTAAAATTGAAACCTTGAGAAAGTTTCTCCTGACCCATTCTTATTAGGCAAAGCACAGTAATAATCAATATTCACCAGCTGAATTTTTACTTGTATTATGTTGTACAACGTTATGTGATATATGGTTATGAAAGAGTCCGATAAAACAAGAAATCATGTATAATGGATCCATTTTACGACTCCATTCCGTGAGCAAAGCAACGGACAATGACAGAAGAATACAGATATGAACAAACCATCCCTGTTTTGTATGAGAAGAAAATCGGTTATCACCACAGCGAACCAATTGATGCGGTAACCAACTCATAATTGCCAATAAAGCAGTGATTAGAAAGACGCAAGATGGAATTCTATGACATTTTATTGGCAAAAGAAGAGTAAACTCACCTGAGGCATTTGATAACAGTCCGAAACACAGGAGGATGAAGAGGCTGGAAAACTCCATCTCGTGACAAAATAACTTAAGAAATAACCATGACTACTACATGGTGTAAGATAAGATGGACTGAGCACGTCACGTCCAACATCTGATTTGACAATAATGATCTTGATTTATGCGTTAACACACGCTCAAGGCAAAAGGCAATAATCCGACAATGCGCAGTTGAGCAAATAATGACTCTGATGAGAAACAGTCCCGGGCATTTATCACCTGTTAAACGTCCCAGAAGTGACGACGTTTCATTTTCTGTTCCCGAAAATCATAGCCAAAGGTATGATACAATGTATAGGCGTTGCGCAGAGAATTCGAGTGCAACGCGAGTTGAGAATGACTATAGGAACAGGACGGGTATCTTGTTGCGTAAACTTGTATCACCTTGTTCCAATATTTAGTGAAGAAACGGCGACGGTGTGGAGCACAAACAGAAGTAGCGTATACAGATAAAGACGACATTAAATCCTTCGTAGCCTGTGTTTTATTAGATGCTAGTTTGTGATAACCGATAACAATTCTATTTAAACCACTCTGGTGCAGAAACCATGATTACGAACACGTTGTATCACATTGTATCTTAAAACAATCAGTTATCACATAATCCTCCTGTATTCTTTCTGCATCTTATCATTATAGGCGTAAATTACATTTCACAAAATATCTCATCATTTGTCGTTTCTTTTTTTTTTGTTGTTGTTTTTTTTTAAGGCACATTATCATTGTTATCTCTTCACGGTTATGTTTACTGTTTGACTTTATCTCGAGTCTTCTGGGATGTTTTCGAAAAACTGAACCAAAGCTTCATGCTTTGACAGTCACTAAATTTTAAGCTAGTTCAAGATTGAAGGCCAAGCTTTCTCTCTGTCTCTATTTATTTATTTATTTATTTATTTATTTATTCATTTATTCATTCATTCATCTATCTATCTATCTATCTATCTATCTATCTATCTATCTATCTATCTATCTATTTATCTTTCTCCCCTCCCCCCCATCTTTCTCTGTCTTCTCTTCTCTCATCTTTCCTATTGCTTCCAAAAGCCACAAGTTCTAGTGTAGTTATTGCATTTGACATACTATATAGTGGCAGCAGGCAAATAGTACAACAAAAAGCTATCATGCGCCTCTACACGACGCATGCATGCAATACAAAAGAGGAAACAATTATCCACATGCGTAAGATGACGAAACTTTTAAAGCAAAATTGTTTACTTTATTTAGAAATCCACGTTTTATAACCGATTTTGTATTAACCTTTCAAATTGGAACGCATGTCTGTAGCTTTTTTTTTTTCTTTCGTCTTCTCTGTACCTCACATATATTTCATTCGTATTATACTCAGGCTGACAATTCAATGCCTTCATTCTGCATCAGTAGGGCACCCTCACTCTGAAATGCTAGTGGCTCGATTTTTAACCAGCTTTAATACCAGATAAGATAGCAGACAATCACAGCTTTTGCAGTGCAGCATGACGCGAAGTAATTAACCCTGATCATGATCAGATTAAGCGTGGGAAATGCAATCTTGGTTCAAGAGCTTTTAAGTATAAGCAGCTTGGCTCATACTGTGAAGTAATACCATTCGGAGAGCACAAACTGCATGTGCCCAACGGCATTATGGCTCAATCAAATCATTATATTCAAATCAAAATTGAGAATGGCATGCCGTTTCACCTAAATGATTACTCGTTACTCGCTATTTCTCATACACAAGTGGTTCTCTCTCACTTCCATATATAGGCCTAATATTATATTATATATCATGTACTCAGTAATATGATTTTCTGTTTATATTTTATGTTGAAATGCCAATAAATCATTGATGATGATGATGATGATAATACTAATAATAATATTTCTACTACTAATATAAATATACATATATATATAAATATATATATATATTTATATATACATTATGTTATATATATATGTATGTATGTGATATATATATATATAAAGAGAGAGTATACACTTTATAAACATAATGTACATTTTATTTGTGTTTTCTTTTCTTTGGAGAGTTGGGAGTTAATTCAACTGAAGAAAAACCGAAAAATAACACTGATATGTAATCTCTTAAATGTGTGCGTACCCATACATTCCTGTTTGAATTAGATTTTAGAAAATATTGTATAAAAATACATATATAAAAAATGTTGAGTGCGTTTTGTACAGCCGAAGATATTATTATGTCATTTATTTGCACAATATCAACATGATTATAATTATGTATTTTGTGTGTGTGTGTGTGTGTGTGTGAGAGAGAGAGAGAGAGAGAGAGAGAGTTGGGGAGGGGTGTAATTAAGTACTAGTACATAATGTGTATGAGTCGTTGGACACTGTATATAAAAAAAGTTTGGATTCGTGACACGCGTTCTTAAAATAATTATGACAGTTTAAAGTAATAGTCTGTTCAGCAAAAAAAAAAAAAGTCCCTTAAGGTACACTATACAAATTATTGTTTTTTGTTTTTTTTTCATTTTTTTTGTTTAGTGTGGATTTGTATCACCATCAATTCAACAGCTTTCAGCAAATTATCTCCTTAATCTATGACTACTTCGAATGCCAGGATCCGTGTTGCTCTACCATGAACCAGTTCCATGCATATTGATAAAAAAAAAAAATGTGAGAAAGATGGGTCAATATGACAATGCGTTAATGAAATATTTTCCTTCTATACTTGGGCGAAAATGTTATAAACAGAACTTTGAAACGACTGTTCCTCAGACAAAATATGAAAACATGAATTGGTTAAGGGTTTGGGTGTTTTTTGTTTGTTTGTTTGTTTGTTTGTTTGTTTGTTTGTTTGTTTGTGTTTTTTTATTTTTATTTTTGTGTGTTTATTTACTTTTTGACTCATGTAAAGTGAGCATCTTCTTCGCCAGACAGACGGAATTCCATGCGGGGTAGAATAATTGACACCGGATGATCCTTTAACGGGCTTTGCCTTTGATAAAGTAACATACACGTCTGTCTCTCCAAGATTATTGTTGATGGCGTTGCCTGGAGACATTTAGTGTCTGTAAACAGTCTGAAAGAAATCTTTTTGGTTTTTTTCCTCAGCGTCACCTTTTTGTGACCGCAAATGGGGATTGTGTGTTTTGTTAATCGCCATGCAGAAAGAAAGAACAAAATTTAAACGCTATTCTAAACACTATCTAAAAAACAAAATAGGCTTGAAATAAACTTCAAAATGTTCCTTCAATATCATACACAACTTTAGTATCATTTAACTATGGCATACTCGTCTGGGATACCACAGAATATTATTGTTGCAGAAAAAAAAAGACCTTCGTATTGTTTGAAAGGAATCCTCGGAATGTCAAACTGATGTTTTGTTTCTCGAAAATAAGATTCTGAAGATTGATAATATGTACCGTTTGGACTCAGGACAATTTATATACATATTTTGTAATCACTCTCTCCCTTTTGCGTTAGATTCTTATATGTTCCTCAAACATTGTTCAAAATAAAACTGTTCAATCATTATCCTTACCGGCAATCCAATGAATTTCACTTTTGTTTTGTACTTTATATGACTATTTTTGCAAATTCTGTTTTCTCTTTCTCTAGCCCTACATTTTGGCTTCATCCGATAATAGTGTTTTAAAAAAATGTAAGCTTGAATACTTTCACTTAGAAATTGAATCAAACGTTTTCTTAGAAATTCCTGTATGCAAGAATGAGTTAAACTCTGTTAGACTTAATTTTAAGCGTTCTTTTTCTCTGAACAAACTCATTGATCGGCTGAAGACGCAACCCGTGAGTCTTTCCTTCATACCTTGGTGAGTCCGTACATGTCGTGTCTCGCTCGTTTTGGCTTAGACCCTTCATATCCTTTTCCTTCGTCCTTATCCCTGTCCTCTTTAGGTTATTCCTGTTGCTCCTTCCTTGCTTACTTTTTTATTTTTGATATTGAGAGCTGTCTCTTGTTCATATGTGCGTTCGTGTGCTGTATATTTAAATGTATGTGTTTCTTTACGTCTTTCCCTTTTTAGGTAACTTGCCTAGTTCGTTAGTTCAGTAAGTGGTTATAGTCTTATTCAATTCAATTCAACTTAATAGTATATTTATTCCCATAGAAAAAAAAATGATGAATCGACGCGTTACCTTGTATCAATTTGACTTTCATTCAACTGATAAGGTTTCATTGAAAACAATATCAAATTTATGAGGTGTCTGCAAATATATAAGCTCTTCTTTTTAGCAGCCTCCTCAATTTCCGACAATTATGATTTGTATTGTCATCAAAGATACATTTATTGTACTGTAATTCATTGTAGTTTCTCGTATTACTATGATATACTGATTTTGTGCTATCATGATTATCTAGATATCATTTTCTGTAATTGTATTTTTGTTCGTCGGAAATGAAAATAAATGAAGTGAAATGAAAATAAAAAGAAAAATACACTTGATATTCTAGAAATGTTTTTTTTTTTTTCGTGAATAGGCATATATCGGACGAGAAAAATTGCAAATATACTGTAATTGAAATAACACAAAGCACATAATACAATTATAAACATATATATATATATATATATATATATATATATAAAGAACAATGTTAATATTTATCCCGTTTATTCTGCACGGAATCTCGGAGTATGGTTTGATTCACGCAGACTTATCTGTGAAGTATGTAAAAATTCATTTTATCAGTTGTTTAATATTGCAGATATTCGAAAGCATTTGACACAGGAAAGTGCTGAAAGAAATCATCCATGTGTTTGTCACAAGTAGATTGAATTATATATTTTAACACTTTATTTTATGGCTTACCTGATAATCAATTGGGTAAACTACCAAGGGTGCAAAATGCATGTGCTAAGATTAGTTTGCAATTCTACTCGTTTTTCTCATTGTAGTCCATTACTACGTACATCACAGTGGTTGCCTGTAAAGCAGAGAATCATATTTTAAACTCTGTTGATTGTAACAGAGCTATTCATGGTACAGCACCAGTGTACATACAGGAACTTGTAGAGTTAAAAACATCATTTCAAACATCTTATATCACCTCCGAAGTTCACGGGATCAAACATTATTGAAATATCCATTAGGGAAATCAAAAGTTACTCTTGGTGACAGGGCATTTCTATATGCTGCATCAAAATTATGGAATAATCTCCCTTTGTTTGTAAGGAAGGCAGCTACAATTAATGAGTTTAAGATCAGGTTAAAAGGTCATCTCTTGAAGTAATGCATTTATGTTTGAATTATGTATGTTATTTTGTAATGCGCAGTTTTATAGTAACTGGGTAATATAAATGTCCTTCATTATTTAATACTTATGTCTATATAATTACTCTTCAGTCATGTGAAATATTAACGTATAGTTTTTATATTTTTTTTTTTTTAACGTATAGAGAGGCATGAATCTCACACGAAGAAATTCATGGTAGCTATTTAGGGGAATTAGAACTACTTGTCAAGGGAAAATAATTTATTGCTCCATGGCAAACCACTTTAGTGCTTCCACGGGAAGTTCCTCCTCTTAACTTTCGAGGCTTAAAGGGACTGTACAGTATTGGGCACTGGCACTACCACTGACATTGAATGAGCTAAAGCCAATTGTTGAGGTTCTTTCTTTTTTGTTTTCATGGTATTCATGATAATACCGAACACACGATCTTACTTGTACAATAAAACCTATAGAAACTCGATCGTTCGTTTTTAAAATGAAATAGTCCCTTATCAATGTGTTTGTTGTTGTTGTTGTTGTTGTTGTGTAAAGTGTTCCAATAACATTATTGAGTGCTGACATGGGGGGGGGGGTAGGTTGCTTCGTTTTCGGTCTAAGGATAACTATTCTGTGCACACACACACACACACACACACACACACACACAAATCAAGAGTAATGTAACGTGGTGATATTTGAATGCTATTACGGAAACTTATGTCTGTGTGTGGTTGCGTTCATTGCTACTATTCAGCGTAAACAATGGGGATTTTTACTATTCTATTACTTTCTTTTTATGCTCGAATTCATTCTTCTTAAACATAATCATCTATATTAAACATTGCGTACCATTACTTCCGCCGGAGTTTACACCATTCAGTAAGGTCAACACGAACATGATTTGGACCTGCATTGTACCAGTTCCAGAGGAAGCTGAAAAGTGCAATGCAGGTGCGGAAATCGAGAGGGACAAGGCGTACTGTGGGGTTTCCTTGTTTATCGCCGAGATAAGGCTGCTAGTAAACGGTAAATGTCGGGTCCGATGGCAACCAATTCTTATCTCTGTGATAGCTCTCATCTACATCTGTTTGTGTGCTATAAAATTTACTTGTACTGATTTCCTTCAAAACAATAACATGTTGTGCAAAAGAGCTGAAGGGATGCATAATGATAAAAAGACACATACCGTTATCCCGACGAATATATTGAGTAAAGAATTTACGGTGAATAGCCATATTTCAGCTGTATCGATACTGTATGCCGTGATGTTTATGGACTCACCTGCATATTATCCGCATTTTATCAAACATCGTGGATCTGTTTGTCGCCATCGGTCCAATAAATTGTATATCATTCATTGTCACTGTGGCTACAAGTCAAATTTCACATCTTTGTCAGAAAGTGAACAAAATGATAGTATAATGAAGGTAATTGCCTTTTGATGAACCTATTTTAGAAAGTATTTATGCAACAAATAAAAAACGCGCAGTTTGCTTTAAAAAAAAGAGAGAAATTGCCGAGCGTGTTTTAATAATGACAACGTATGATCTGTCTTCTTCCAGGATGAAGTGTGATGTGGTTTCTTAAATCTTCTATGATGGTGACAGTGGTTTCCTTAAGCAAGGTGTCTGCCGACGGAAATGTCACTCATCATGACTTAATAGGCTGTCTTGTGCAGCAGCATTCGATTCTTCACCATATTAGGGCAAGCACGTTCGATCTGAACCACTCAGCCAGTGCCAAACAACAACACCCCCTAAAAAAATAAAAAAAAATCCCAAAGCAAACAAACACAAACTATCCAAACGCCTTCGCGCCGAGACAAACACAACTATGAAAGAGATAAAGAGAGAGAAAAAGGATGTGATGTTTTGCAGTTTATTCCTTGGGAAAGATTGCTACAACCGTTCTGCGACGGCAACAGTAACATCGAAAACAACATTACATGTTACGTCCACCCCCTGTCGTCGTGACAAATTAAAGGGAGTGTCAGATAATTAGAGTTTAGAAAAATCACACGTCACGAACTCCAGATATTGATCTTCCAACATATTATATAGACGAATCCCGTCATCTGGAAAGCGTCTGGATCCTCGGAAAGATATACATATTGTGACGTCACACCTGGGTCACCAAACTCCAGATATTTCTCCTCAGCCGTTCCGGGAAGGGAACAGGCTCCTGCGGAAAGCAAGTGACCAGTACCTTTACGTATAGTCCGAAAATAGGTCCGAGGGCTTCCACCTGTAGGTTCACCATTGGTGACGTCACTGCAATAGTGCTAGTCGAGTCTAACTGCTGGCGAAATCCCTTTCCTATGTTCAAAAAGGAAGTCCACTGTGCGGATCTAGTAGGCCTATTCTCCCCACCAGCGTGTTTCGATCTTACCGATAGATTAGGACTTCCAGTTGGCACCGCGGAGCACAGGAAGTGCTGATCGGGCTGACACCATTTCCACTTTTTGTTGTTTTGGGCAGTGTTTTTCTTTTTATTTCAGTCTGAGGAGACTACTCTAACGGATTTGTCAGCGACAATAGCATATAAATACAGTGGATTTTTCAGAAGCAAGTCAGTCTCACCTGTCAACATGAACCCGATAGTTGCGCTCTAATCACAAAATCTATACTCATTAACCAGTGTTTAAGATATCTGGAGTGGTTCAACTTTACAGTTTTACAAAGCAAAGTATTGTGTACATCCATCAACATTGGAATATTGAACTCAAGCATCAGTAAGTTTGTCAAGACAAAGCCTTCTTTCAAAAAGTCACTCTTCGTGTAAGCCGGGTATACTCTAGAGGTATATTCATCATGTTGGCAAGAATTTCCCAGCGCGCCGTTTCGGCATCACTGCGTGCCGCTACCACCGTCACCACCACCACCACTGAATCGACAGTCGGAGCTGGCCGTGTTGCAAGGTGTTTCCGCAAGTCACTGCTCAGGAATTTCCCCGACGACGAACTGCTCGGATGCTTTGCCAGCTCTCAAAAGAGGAGTTTGCGAACATCCGCGCTGAAGACTACACCGGTGGCCACTCAGCTTAAGACGTTATCAGGTACGAGTCTGCTTCTAAGCAATAATATAAAAGAGAACACTACTTCATGAGATTTATGCTCACAAAGATGTGCTAGTCTAGATCTACTTTCTCTATAACATACACCACAAACATCCAGAGCTTACGGAAAACTCTCTATCAAAGTCTTCTTTTTTTGCGAACTTTAACTTTTATTATAAAACGCACACGAAAGACTCTTAATCGGAAGTGGATGTATTAAATATTCAAGTTTATGGTATTGTTTTCTTGGTAGATCCATACGAAGTCGATCCCGAGCTCGTGAGTCGATACGTGGTTCGTCCAGCCAGGCCCGAAGACTGTGGAGAAATCCTGAGACTCATCGTCGGCTTGGCCGAGTGGGAAGGCACGGCAGATCAAGTCGAGATTACAAAAGAAGGTAAGGAGTATCATCATAATGTGCATAAACGTGTCTTCTTTGTTACGTGAGTGGGCATTTGAATAGGTCATGTATATCTATGCACCAAATCTATGCACCATTAACAAGAAGGACACTGTCTGTGCATTGTGCGTTGTCAATTGAATGCGCGTTTGCTTGGATATGTGCAAATAATTGCTTCTTGCCGCAGGCTGCCTGTATGTATGTATTTGTGTCTTGTAGTTTTCCTGCTAATAGCTATAGCGTTCGTCTGTTTCACAAGAGTCCCAAAATATATAAGCGTGGTAGCTTCTTCCTATTGCCGGATGCAGACTACAAACTTCCTGCCTTGAAATAAAACCAGCCTTCGGCGGCTGACAACGCAACACTGTAGGCTAATAGTCAAGGCCTTAACTGCAATGGCAAACAGCAAAGACATTTTCCAAATGAATTTCTGCAGTTCTTTTTTATTATCGAAGTATGATCATCCTTTTCTATGCTCTCCCGTGTGTGTCTTATACGCAGATTTAAGGAGGGACGGATTTGGCGAGAACCCTTGCTATCAGTGCGTGCTCCTCGAAGCTTACGAAGACGATGGCGTCAGCAGCGTCATCGGGTACGCCATGTTCACAACGGGTTACTGCGCGTGGAAGGGACGAACAGTCACGTGGGAGGATCTCTTCATTCACAAAGACTACAGAGGTAGAGACATTATTGCCCAAGCAAGCAGTTACATCCACCCCTCTCTCTCAAATTGCAATTTGCACTGTTTATTGTCTTCAGAGACGCCATACTAAATTGTGCATAACTTTCTTTCTTTTCTTGCTCAGAAATTACTCAATCACAATCAGATCCAATACTGTCGTTTGATTGTAAAGCAACTTACTTGTCCAAAAAAATCTATTTGATCCTTTAGTTTTAATCCTTCACTCGACAATAGACGGAAAGGTGTAGGTGACATGAAGAACAGATTAGCTGTATGGAGTGAAGAGAAGAATTTACCATCTTTAAAAGTCCATCAGACGATCTATCCTCCCACTCCACTAAAAGCTTTGCTATATTTTATTTTAAGTATTGGACCTACGTCAGTCCTGATGATACAACAACCGATAATGCAAGACCAAGACAAGAAATTTGATTAATGAATACTCTGTTCTAAATTTTTGTAGGGCTGAATGGTCAAGAAAATTATGTTTTATACGATTTGTAGCTGTGGGTATTCTACACCGGAAGACATTATTCATGATATTTTGTAATATATTAATTTGCATTTCTATCGAATTCTCTACTCTGTGACGATTATTGATATGCGCATGACTAACATTTCTCACTTCTTTGATCCTCCTCCATTAGGAAAGGGGCTTGGAGCCGTGTTACTGCATGAAGTCTGTAAGGTAAGTTAGATTTCATTCTATGCATCATTGGTTTTTCACTGAGCTGAGTAAATGCATGGCAAAGTACATTTAACTTGAAGTTTCACATTTAGAGTCAAATCGTTCTCACTCTTAGTTAACGTGACATATCGGCACTAATGATTATCAGTTGTCACACTCCAGTATGTTTTTATCTTCCCTGTCTCTTTTGTGAACATCTCACATTAACCCTTTGTGCGTCAATGAGTCAAATATGCCCAGATTTCACACACAAACCTATAAAGAAAAGAGATAAATGTAGCTCGCGGAGGGTTAATCTCATGGGTTAATATTAACAGGTGCCAGGTAGATAAACCAGGAACAGGAAAGGAGAAAACCGCCACATGCTGAATAAAAATAACGTTCGTATTCTAGCTTTCTTTTTTTCATGTGACGTTACCATCATTTCTCAACTGTGTTTCCATCATTTTTATTTGCCATGATAGATGGGATACCTCGACGGATGCAAGTACATCAGCGGCTACGTCGACTTCGAGAACGAACGAGCCAAAGATTGGTACGCGAACTGTGGCTTCGAGAACTTGACAGAACAGCATGGCTACAATATCATGACGATGGCTGGATCGGCGTTGCAAAATTACATCGGGAACCACCGCCCAATTGACAAGCTGGGCAAACGCGGAGTACATGTCACATCGACTGTGGGATGTTAACTTGAAAATTGCCAATTCAATCGATGGCCTTTTCAACGGCGAAAATGTATTCAGTTGTGCTCTCTTCCTTGATGATATACTTATTAGTCATGTTATCCAAACATTATATTTATTATATTTATAATTTGTTCCATGTTGCAAATGATGATTCAATGCTGAGCATAAAAAAGTTAAAATGCACCTCTTTTGCACATAATGTTGATATATGCATGTGACCTTAATGATAACATCACGAAAGTCTTTATAAGAAATGCGACAATTTCTGGCCCCAATTGGTTCCGATGGGAAAGCCAAAAATGTGTGTAAACATCAGCGCAAAAATGGTTCTCTGTCCTAGAGTGTATACTTGCCTGGACAACCGATAACGGCTTCCTTTAAGGCAAGAAACGAGAAGGGGGAGGGGATTTTCACAATATTTTACTGTACCCTATATACGGATGTCTTCTTGTTCATCCTTGGAATTGTATTCATTCCTCTATCACCTTGAACTGTTGAATATTTTGCGACAATTCTATGAAATGCGCAACTTGTGAAATAATGTATTATGTATTTAAGTGCCAATATCCTTATTTATTTGTTGTTTTATGTGTCGTATCATATATTGAAGGTTTACTTATATTCACGCTTGATAGTAAATGAAACATAATGTATGATTATTTTAATAAAATAATCGACTTACACTAGAATACCAAATGTTTAGTTGTGTCATTGCTGACCGTTGTGAATTTGATATGAAACGGTCAGTATTATGTTTGAGAGCGAGAGCGAGAGAGACAGAGAGGGGGGGGGGAGGAGAGATATAATTATGAGGATTTTAGATCAATCTAGCACCAAAAGGGTTTTCACCCGTTCATCTCAATCCCTCTTTTTTTCCTTTAATAAAAATTTGCCTAATCATACCTACGCACTGTATAAGGCATTTCTCACCAAGGCTTGAAACTCGTGTTTCATGCACACAGTACTTATCATATCTATCTGTCTTTATCTATATATTATGTATAAATAAATAAATGAATATATATATATATATATATATATATATGTATATATATATACATATATATATTATATACATAAACGCCTAAAACGAGGTACCACAGTCTCTGTATGTATGTAATTATTATAAATGTCAATATATATATATATATATATATATATATATATATATATACATACATAAATAAATTGACATTTATAATGATTATATACATATAAATATTGGAAATAGTGTATATATACCAAGATTTTTGATTGGTCGAGTTCGTGACTCGTGACACTCATTGATTTCATTGCGTTATATTTGGCGATCGTATAGGCTCCCTGACTATGCTTTCGATTCTTGCACGGGAAATCCCTTGAGAGTATAGACAAATCAATTCTTAATAATTTCATTTTATATTATGTTAAAACAAATTCATTCATTCATTCACTCTTGATTGGTCTATGTCAGACATAGAAATTTGGCTTCCACTGACATTACATTGTACCAAAATGAACATGACAATACAAACACATTTTGCATCACAATTACATAATTACGTCTTTGTACGTCTAATTGTAAACATACTCTTTCATTCTCTGTTCTATCCAGTATGATTCGAATGCATAATTAGCCCTCGTGCTTTTTTTTATATAACCAGGGATAATTTTGAAACTGTTGTGCATAACCTAACAAAGTACATTTAAAATCGTATGCTGTTTATGAAATATATATATATATATATATATATATATATATATATATATAAGTTGCAAAAACAGAAAGATAAGGACATTTTCATTTTTTCTTTTAAGTTAAAGATCATCATCAATGACTAGTGATAAGAAATGAAAACTTTTAAATGATACTGCACTCGTTACATGACGAGAATTATTTTGAAGCTATTATCTAAGGTGATCAACTATTTTGGGAGGTTTATCTCAAATATTTTACATTTATGAAAATGGATATATCATTCTGTTTTTGCATTTAAATTCATGATTACGTACAGTAGATGAAGAAATGTTATGCCAAATTGGTAACTCCTACGTCTTCGAAACATTGTAATGTATAGACTGGCGTAAGAAAATAGACATGGCTTCTTCAATTCAATGTAATTTTATTTTTTATTTTCCCAACGAAATACACAAAGTGATGTGTGAAATTGAATAAGTTTTGGAGGTACCAACTAAAAGGACTATGCTTGTGCTATGTTGGTACCTCAGAGGGAAAAAAAAAAGGGGGTAAAGAGCTTTACAAAGAATACGGTAAATATGAGGAAAGAGGGAACAAAAAAAAAAGTGAAGGAAAACGAAGTGGAAAAAAAAAAACCCGACGAAACAGAAAATAGGGAGGAAAGAGTTGGGATCGATCATTTCGAAATATCATCATATAAAATGAAACAAAGAGGCTGTTTGCAAACATGGCGCGGACAAATAATTCGAAGTGCCTTTTTTGTAACAGTAAAACCCTATCTAATAATGTTTAACACGTGCATGTTTCCCCATGCTGAAATGTAGATAAGGTAACGTCAAGGACGAACACAGTTTTACAACTAACGAATGTAAATGGAAAAAATAATAGTCTATTAACAACGCCTACATTACGTGAAATAATCTTACAAACATTATCGATATGACATTTCCAAGAAAGTTGATTATGATTGCCATTCCAAGGAATATTGAATGTGAAACACTTTCTGTGACAGTATCACCAAGTACCAAAATCAAATTACTCTAAGGTGCTGCTAAAAAGCACGTTCTTAGTTACCTACTTCTTCTTTTTATAAAGTACGTTAGAAACATACATGTTAATTATGTAACATACTCAGATGATTTCAGTTGATAATCGCATAAACTTCAGAATAAAATGACAAGTTCTACATACATGTGCACATGATGGTGATGAGCTGTGTATTGGTTACCGACGCCCTCCGTAGTGGCGTATGGTTGGTGTGACAGAGTGTGTGGTTGGGTGCCGTGTATCAAATTGATAGAGGACATATTTGTGTCGGAGGGGGGGGGGGGGGGGGGGACTGGTGTGACCTGAAGAGAGTTTGTATCTTGTTGATACAATATGATTCTCCTTTGAGGAGACAAATCACAACGACGAGTACCAGAGTGGACACGATGAACAATTACTTTTTTTTTTTCAAACCTATTCAGGTTTTTTTTTTTTTTTTTTTTGAAAGTCATTTTTAATTGAACTGTTTGGAACTTGTTTGATTCATGTAAATGGTGTGCCGTTTACACTTGGACATTGTTTTTCTGTGCAATATAAAGTCTTGAAATAACCGATAACAGATTACATCGAGCATGAATCAACCATTAAATGAAGATAACAAAGATATTAACAAAGATTTTAAACAATCGTCACTCAAATCTTACGTAGATATTACCCAATTGCTCGGAGCAAACAACATGATAATTATATGCCAAGAACTAGTCTAGCTTCTTTAGTACACTGTGCCTGAATTGAATGCATAGTCAAGCGATCAATTACGCAATTAATTGATTAAAATCAATCAATAGGTACCGAATATCCAACTGCCGCACATCTTGAGAAACTACTCTGAGAACTAGTGATATTTTCACGTATTTTCACCTATTCTCGACCTCGAAACCTCATATCAAGGGTCATATTGAGGAATACATGACATCCCCCAACCACTGAGCATATTGTGTCACTGGACTAAGCATTCTGATTTGGTAAATTGAGGAGGAGAAAAATCAGGAAATGTCATCGAAGAACCCCAAGGCAAAGCTGAAAACATCAAACGGACAGTGGAGCGAGAGGCTCCGGGGAAGCTCTCCAGTAGTTCCGATCGATGTTAGCGAAGGCAATGCAGTTGCTCAACAGAGCGAAGGAGCCCCATGCACTCTCGACGAACTTGGACTTAATCTCCAACCGAGAATAAAGGAGGCTTTGTGTTGCGATGACGTGCTGGAAATATCAAGAATGTGAAAATGGAGGCAATCACGCAACAAGTCACTCAAGATGTCTACGACGCCATGTCAATGGATCTAGCTGCCATACGGAAAGAGCAAGACACAATCAAGGAAAATGTCGACAAACTGCAGAAAAAGCTGAGAAACCTGCAAGCTAGTCTTGACAGCCGAAGAGAATGCCTCAGATTCTACGGCGTCCCAGAACATGAATCTGAAAACACCGATATTATCGTCCGAGATATCTCCAGCAAACATCTACAAGTGAAGCTGACTGGAAATGGCATCGCCAGGAGCCATCGAATCACTCCCAGAAGCGGAAGGAGGGAAGGACGCCCAAATCCCATCATCGTGCGATTCTCAACGTACAACATTTGCCAACGAGTGTACGAAGCGAAGACCAAGTTGAAGGGCTCAGACATCTTCGTTCAGGAGGACCTGACCCCGTTCAGAAGAGACCTGATGAACAGAGCTAGGAAAATGCCCAGTGTGAACCGCGTCCGAACCAACGATGGCAGAATCACGGTATGGAGATCGACACCTGATGGCAAGGAGAAACGAGTTCTAGTCAGGACCGTGGACGACCTCGCACTTCTCGAGTAAGTCGCGTGACGATACTGTGGTGTCTCCGTGTTTTATTCCCGAAATGAAATTGAAATATCCATGTATCTGTTGTGGAAAAAGTGTACCGAATAATCAAAATGCTATCCTGTGTATTTTATGCCATAATTGGTGTCATCTCGTTTGCTCAGAGAAAGAAATTGATTTTTTCAAAAGTGATAAGGACTGGATCTGCCGAAAATGTTGTTGGAAACAGCTTCCTTTTACATCTGATGAAACTACCAAGTATCCTGATCTTTCAGTCAGCAAATTGTCTGTTACCCCGGTAGCATGCCCATCACCGTCGCTTGATATGCCTGTTGAACAAGTTCAAACTTTGAAACAAGAAAAAGGTCTGAAAATAACTCACCTCAACTGTTTTTCATTAACAAAGAATATAGATGAATTGCATCATCTTACTCATGTGACAGATTTCGATGTATTATCGTTAAGTGAAACTCATTTGAATGACACCATAAAAGATAATGAATTAAATATTGATTCATATAATTTTCTTAGGAAAGACAGAAACCGCTCAGGTGGCGGAGTAGCTATGCATTTAAAAGAAAACATTGTTTTTAAAGTAAGAACTGATTTAGAAGAAAAAGAACTTGAAATGATTGTTGTTGAGATTTTGTTGCCAAATGCTAAGCCATTGTTTGTAGTAGTATGGTACAGACCATCAAATACGACCTAGGCATTTTTTCAACTTTTCGAGACAGTTTTACAGAAATTAGATGATACTGGTACGGATTATTTGATATTAGGTGATATGAATTGCGATATGCTTAGTCCTCGGTCATGGCAAACGAGAAGACTTTGTGACATAACAGAACATTTTGGTTTGGTACAATGTGTAAAATCACCAACAAGAGTAACTTCAGTAACAAGTACATTGGTGGATGTGATATTAACAAGTAACGAAGATAAGATAAGAAATGTTAAAGTGTTACCAATCGCTTTGAGTGATCACTATCTCATATATTGTGCATGGGGTAATACAAAGCAAGGTGAAGACGGTCTGCACAGGTATAAGTATAGCAGAAATATAAAGAAAATAGATATATTGCTGTATAAAGATGATATAAATTCACTGATATGGACAGATGTTTTTGAAGAGCAAGATGCTGAGAAGGCATACATATTATTTGAGAACAAGTTCAAGGGAATATTAGATAAACATGCACCTCTACGGAAGAAGAGAGTAAAAAAGAAAGAATCACCGTGGATAAATGAATGCATTATTGAACTTATTCAAAATAGAAATAAACAAAAGAGAAAAGCTAAAGAGACGCAATCACCTGATTACTGGGATCGATACAGAGTATTAAGAAATAAAGTCACTGCTCAAATACATTTGGCGAAGAAAGAATATATTTCAGCATCTATTTCCTCTTGCCATGGTCAGTCAGGTGATATCTGGAAAGCACTGCAGTATGTACTCCCACAGAAAAAACAAAACTTGTGCCATTAATCAGATTGGGGAAAATGGAATAGAAATTGATGACAAAAATGTGATAGCAGAAAAGATGAATTTATATTTTACAAACATAGGCAAACAAATACAGGAAACTATCTCAGCCGATGATGATTTTCACAGCAGACATGAAGGAGAAGAAATGAATGATGGCTACAATAACGATGATGATAATGAAGATGATGATGAAGAAGAAAACGAGAGTAATAATAAATTTGATTTTAAAGAAATAACTGCACAAGAAGTGTTGGATATGTTGAATGGTTTACAGGAAAATAAATCAAGTGGTTTAGATACAATCCCAGCATCCCTAATAAAGCCCGTAGCAAGTTATATTGTCAGACCTCTTACTAACATTTTCAATATGTCCATAATGCATGGCTCATTTCCCACAGAATGGAAATTGTCACGGGTAACCCCGATCCACAAAGGAGGGGATAAGAGTGACATGGGGAATTATAGACCTATATCTGTTTTACCCATTTTTGCTAATATGGAGAAATTAGTATGTAACCAGTTGTACAGATATTTGATTGAAGAATCTATATTGTGTGAAAGTCAGTTTAGCTTTAGACCGAAACATTCGACTGAAACAGCTCTATTGAATGTGACGGCAAACTGGTCAGATTCTATAGACGAGGGCAAATTGGTAGGAATGGTGGCCTTAGATTTGAAAAAAGCCTTCGATACTGTCCACCATGGTATTTTATTGTGTAAACTCAGAAGAACGGGACAGAGTGAAAGAGCTCTTACATGGTTTCGGAGTTACTTACAAGATAGGTGGTATCAGTGCACTGTTGTCAATGGTGTTAAGTCATCAATGCAGAAAGTAGATTGTGGTATCCCACAGGGAAGTAATCTTGGCCCTCTATTGTTCACATTGTACATCAACGACCTAGCAAAGCGCATAAAGAAGTGTAAAGTCTCCCTCTACGCTGATGATACGTGTATTTATTTTTCGCACAAAAACCCTTCCACCGTCATTGACACTTTAAGTGAAGAATTAGACTTGGTAAATCGATGGCTGACCCGACATAAACTGTTTTTGAATGTAAAGAAATGTGAGTTTATGCTGGTAGGATACAGACAGAGAATTAGAGATGTTGTTGTACGTGATGTTGTTATTGGAGGAAAGACAATACAACGTGTAAAGCATGTAAAATATCTAGGAATTATGATTGATGAACACCTTGACTGGTCAGTTCAAGTGAAAACGTTAAGAAAAAAGATTGTAAAAGATGTATATTTGTTGAGGCGGATTAAGTATTTTATAGGTCAAAAAACCGCACTTATGTTTTATAATCTAAATTTGATTATTGTAATATTGTGTGGGGAAATGTGGGAAAGGGTTTTGAACGAAAGCTACAGGTTGTACAAAACAGGGCAGTGCGAACAGTTATGGGAGTAGATTGGACAGTTTCTTCTGATACGGTTTATGATATGCTTAAATTAGATAGATTACAAGATCGAAAGATTAAATGTTTTTTTTTTATTTTATGTATAAAGTAGTTCATCATTTAGTGCCTCGATGTTTGCGACGTCATTTTGTTTTTAAGAGTTATAATTACAGTCTGAGACAAACGATACAGAATTTTATATTACCGCCGATTCGCACGGAGTTGAAACGAAGGAGTATTTCTTATTATGGGACAAAACTGTGGAATAATTTGAGAGACGATATTAAGGTAGCAAATTGGGGTGAGTTTAAATGGCGAGTAAATGAGGATGAAAGTGTTTTAACTAGAGCAAAGGAATTTTTATCGTTCAGATAATATTTGTGATTGTATGTTTTATTTTATTAAAGAGTTTGTTTTGAATATATATGCAGGGGCGGGTGGGTTGCAGTTGTGTGTGTGTGTATGTGTGTATGTGTGTGTACGCGTAGGTTAGGGTAGTTAGATTGGATGTGCAGTGTTCGTTTTACAGCAATCTGTTATCAATAGTTTTAAATGTGTTTTTCGTGTGTGTTAGATATTATTTCGGTAATTTTGTGTTTTATCTTATTTTATTGTTTTTATTAATCAAGTAATTATTTAATTATTTTAAGATATTTATGATTTTAATGGAAATGTTATTCTCTGTTGTAATTTGATAGTCTTGCCTGTTTTGTGTCTTGCCTACAATATTATGTTAATGGATTTGTGTAGTTTTATGTAGTTTTTATTTGCTTTGTATCTATAATGATGAATCACGTTATGTATACTTGTTTTTATTGCACGGACTGACTGAAAAACAGCCATGGCTGATGTTAGTACCGTGGTTAAATAAAACGAATGAATGAATCAATCAATCAATCAAGTAATCGAATAGTCAACTAGTATTAACATTATCTATCAAAGAATTTTTCATCACCCTATTCAATCCGCCACTTATCTAAGACGAATACCTAATAAATCTGATAGGGCTTTAAAATGTATGTTTTGTTATGTTTTTTTTATTGATTTAGCTTTACCTAGACTATTATTGGAATACTAAAATGTTATGCTAGTTGGTTCTTTCTTACCGTACATAAACTTCTTGTCTCTTTTCACACTGTTAATACATTTTTTTCTTTCTACTGCTTGTATTCATCATTTCTACGAAAATAAAGGACATTTAGCCTATATATCTAGATTGTGGTGCTCTTTTAATCCAAAAGGTAAATCCTGAGGCTTGAATTTTCTTCAATTTGTCTCCCTCTAAAAAATGAAATTTGAGGGAGTTAGAGGGAGAAAAATTTAAGAAAATCTCAACCTCCATTCCTATACTTAACATTTTCTTGCATTTATTAATGCCTTGTCCGTCTTGGACTACTTAACGTAACAATGTAGGAATTTCGGAGCTTGGATATTTGTTCCAAGTTCATCGTGTGACTGCCGTAACCAGCGATAGCCTAGTAGTAGCATCCCACTCAGTGTCGCTGCCCGGAAAGCAGTAGATGACAGGTTCGAGTAACGTGGTTCTCTGTCTTTTTCCGACATGTTTGTTGAATAACAGGTCAGCATGGAAGAAAATTCAAATCTCAACATTCACCCCTCCACTGAATATTCTCTTGCATTTAAGGTAAATGTCCTCTTCCGTAAGTTGTAATTGGTTAGGATCGCGTGTTTTTTTTTTTCTTGATTAGGATATTGACATTTCTATGTTTAATACAACAGTTCAAATGCTTTGTAATGATTAACATGAAAGAAGTGGAGAGATGGGAGCAAAAAGATTAACAGCCGGACACAATTAATACAACGCTGAGTCTATGGAGAATGTATAGATAAGTGATACCAGTACATAAATTACCGAAAATTCCACTTCAGACTGTCGATTCTACGAGCACGCCACTCTTGCCTAACTTTTCTATCGGGCGGTGGTTCTCGACGTAGTTGTGCAACGACTTCCGGGTCATCGCTATCATGTTGTAGCCGTGCTTCTCCGTAATGTTCTCATAGCCGCACCTCTTGTACCATTCTCTGGCGGGCCCGTTCTCAAAGTCAACATAGCCAACGATATACTTGCATCCGCCCAGGTAGGCTATCTATCGGATTGAAGGAACAGTGGAGATCAAGTGTGGAGATTAAAATTTCATGAGCCACATGCTAAAAAAAAATAATAACAAATTTTCCAAAGATAGCTTCTGCACTGACGATTACCGCGTAAAAACTGGGGTTGTTTCATAAAGCTGTTCATAAAGTTACGAACGACTTACGAGCAACTGGTGATCAGTTTTTGTCTTGAAGTATAGCACATCAGAACTGATCACCAGTTGCTCGTAAGTTGTTCGTTACTTTACGAACAGCTTTATGAGACGGGGCCCAGGAAACACACTCATCAGGGTTGATGACAAGCTTCATTAAAAAAAGAAAAAAAAGGCAAAAAACAAAAGCTGAAGCCAAAAATTCCATTGATCGTTCACTCATAAGTAGTTCAGTAATCTTTGAGAGAAAATGGCCAATAAATGTTACCTCACTTTTGTCTCTTGTTGATTCTCACAACATATAGATGGAAATTGGTAAAGAAAAAGAAGCTGTGCGTGCACATTTTCCTCCATTTCAAAAGAAAACATAAACACACACACACACACACGCACACACACATACAGAAACTTCGATTCCCAAGTCACTCACATTATGAATTTGTATGATTGATAACATAAATTGTATTTACCCTGGACGCCTCGTGGAATAAGACGGAACCGAGTCCTTTTTCTGTTAAAGAGCGATCAAAAGAGGTTAGAAGATTTTAATAACGACATTTTACAAGTTCGACATTTTCATGGTGGAGTGAATCTAAGACTTAGGCAAAAAAAAAGTAGGTATTTGTCCATCAAATACCATTTCTATTATAAAACAATCATGCTTGATAATTCCGTTGATCCTTCTTATAGGAGAGAAAAAGAAAGAAAATTAATAATGACAACCGTATGTATAGAAAACGTCACTGTTGGAAAAGTGTCTCACAGCAGTTTTGTCTCTCATCGTTGCAATTTCTTTCATTCTTGTTTAACCCAATTCTTTAGTCAGGTGATTCCCTTACTGCAAGCCCTTGAGTTGTGTATATATTACACTTCTATTTTCTTGTTCTTTCCGTATTTTTAAGTGATTTGTTACCGCCTTGTGATAATGACCTATGCAATCCCTGTTTTGTCTTTTACGTGTAAAATATGAATCATTTCATTTTTACAACTGAATATTGTAAACGCTGCAAGAAATAAGGGAGAGTTCTATGATATCAGCCATAATATATATATATATATATATATATATATATATATATATATATATATATAGGACTAATCCACAGTAGGGCACAGATGACATAGTGTGTATAGATTGAATCAATACAATTTAGGGGAGATTGGCAGAGATACAATAAAATGGGTGAATTATTGGATGTGCATAGAAAACAGGGAATTTAGGTATATCTTTTTCTAAAAAAAAAAAAAACGAGACATGAAACTCGTCACGCTGACGAGTTAGGTGATACGCCTGGGGTCATCAGATGTCGGTCATCTGTGATCGACAAAGAAAAGAATGTGATATAGGCACCTTGAAGTTATATTGAGCGTGCATGCAAAACGGTTTCTCTAACCACTCGGCCACGGGACATCCACGGAAACGGTAAGGCCAAAAAAAAAAAAAATGTATAGATATTTCAGGGGGAAAAAGTCAATGCCCACTCAACAATCGTGGCCGCGTGAACATGTATTGCATTGCTAGACGGAAATGCGGCCTTGTAACGACTGATGTCGCTGTGCCATTTCTGGCAATTTCGGAAAAATACGTCCCGAAGACATAAAACCTATAATCGGCTGATTTTGATACCTTGCCTTTAATCACAATTTTCAGTGTGATGACGTCATCAAAGTACAAAACAATGACATGGACTTGAAAGACAATTGCTCAAAGTACAACACCTCTGTTGTCGTCATTACATACTATGATCGGTTTGAAAAACCCAGCCTGCAGAATTTTGCAGCAGTCCAAGCAATGTGGTCTCCAACACAAAACAGAGTGATTGTGTGTGTGTGTGTGGGTGTGTGGCTGTGTATAGGTGCGTTTATATACGAACGTGATTTCTGCATGGACGAATGTGTAATACACCATTGAAGAAAAAGAGTAAAATAGATAAGTATTTTGTTTCGTGCTCTTATGGGGTTCGAACCCGCACGTGTGCAACCTTACGTGTCTGAGACGTCGCCTTTAACCTCTCAATCATACGTCTCGACGAGAAAATATGAGGAACGTAAGCTTATATGTGAAAGATGACTCAGGAATCGTTTCGTCCACCTTCCGTTCTCATTTTCAGTTTTATGCTGCAAAATTCTCAACCTGGTGAGAAGATCAAAAAAAGATAATAAAATGTATGATTACTGCAGCCTATTGTCTCAGCTACAACATACTTAAGTTTCAGAGGAAATGAAGCAAAATCAAGTGAGGTAAAGGTGCTCGAGCGTTATCGAGTCAATGCATGGTTAAAAAACAAAAATCCCCTCCTATAGACATAACGTATAATCTTCGCTGATTTCGGTATCTTGCCATTTATTAATCACAACTTCTAGCATGATGACGTAAATCAATTTAGAAAACATCGATATGGACTTGACAGACAGTTGGTCAATGTGTAACATATTCATCGCACGGTTTCAGTTTGCTGTAGATGTGAAGTTCGATCATACGAATATGAGGCAGCTGTAAGTACCTGTATGAAATTATTATAGGCATGGTTATCAGATTCCCTTAAAATTTCCTTATAATTGCTTTATTTTTACACACAGGTAAGCTACCCCTTTAAACTCGTCACAGTTTAATTAGAATCATTAACATTATACATTAGTACCATATTCAGTTCCATAGCTGGTCACGTTTGCTAATTAATTAAGATTAATTGTCTAGAATGTGTCATATGGCCAACCTGTATACACACGTATACACACACACAATGCTAAATGTATGTATCAAACCTCTGTAACACAACTTTGAACTAACTGTAGGAATTATCGCTATACTTATCATCCATACTTTTTATCACTATCTGAAACTCCACAAAAACCACTAATTGACAAATAATCAGCAATACAGAAGACTGACTTAAAGGAACAATTCAAATACCTTTTTTACAATGTATAGCTTGTTACATGTGTAAATCAGCACAAAGTAACCACGACTACATTGTGTTACTGAATTGATATGCACAAATTTCATTTTGTTACAATATACGAGCTCAGTTTGAAAAGCCCAGCCTGCAAAATTTGCTGCAGTCGAAGTAACGCAATCTCCAACGCAAAACAAAGGGATACTGTGTGAGTGTGTGCGTATAGGTGTGTTTACATGCGAACGTGATTTCTACATGGACGAAGGTGTAGTACTCCATTGAAGAAAAAAAAAGTAAAAAAAAATATTAATTTCTTTCGTGCTCTTGTGAGGTTCGAACCCGTACGTGTGCAACCTCACGTTTCTGAGACGACGCCTCTAACCACTCGGCCATACGTCTCGACGAGAAATTTAGAGGAACGTAAACTTATGTACGTGAAAGATGAATCAGGAATCGTTTGGTCCGCATTCCATTCTCATTTTCAGTTTTAAATTGCAAAATTGTCAACATGATGAGATTTCAAAGAATAAAATGCATGATTACTTCAGCTTATTGTCACAGCTACAACATACTTAAGTTTCAGAGGAAATGAAGCAAAATCAGCTGAGATAAAGGTGCTTAAACGTTGTCAAGTCAATTCATGGTTTCTAAAAATATCACCTCCCATAGACATAACACGTTATCTTGTCCGATTTTGCGTCTTTACCTTTAAACACAATTTAAAGCATGATGACGTCATCAAATTTCAAAACTATGATATGGACTTGAAAGGCAAATGTTCAAAGTACAACATATCTGAATTTGGGATAATATTGAGCTTAAACAACAGAGATATGAGCAAATGAATGTCAGAAACAGTACCTTAAAAAAATTAATTACACTTTTTTGATTTTAGATGATGATATGATGACGTCATAACATAGTTAAGGAGATATTGATACTTGAAACGTTATTTGCAATTCATATGTTTTTGTAATATGCAATAAAAACATAGGGTAACCGGACGTTTTAAAGAGCTATGGCGAAATAAACAGAGACATGTTTTTCGCTATATTTGCACATAGACGCGCACACGAAATTTCAACTTTGACGCCAACGCATTCCTTTGTTATAGCTCAAAATTGATCGGAAATCAATGGATATTGTTACTTAATGTATCAGGAATCCAAATCTCTCAAAAAATGTGCATTTTCATTTTGCTTACGCGCACTACGCGCGAAAATGTGCGGACGGACGCGAACGCGCGAAACGCTTAAAATTGTCTGAAACTTCGAGATTTCCCATTGGTAAGTTGTTTTGAGCCTTTTAAAAGTTTGACGCGCGCGTACGCGCGCGTAATAATGTCCTAGGTAATTAGCATTAAAATGTCAGATAGAGCGTGACCTGAACTTAATGTCCACCGAAAATGATACAGAAATGACCTTTAGTTATGAAGTTATGATCGATCATGTAACATGGTCCGAAAATCACAAAATGGCGCCTAGATGACGTCATAGATATGTTACTGTCATGAAAACCTTATTGTGGCTAGATATTGTCATGAGACATGTTCCCTGAAAATGTCATGTTATTCCGTAATGTCATTCTTGAGATATTGATGACACAAAATTGTCCAGAAAGAAAGATGAATAAAAAGAAACGAGATATGAAACTCGTCACACTGAAGACGAGTTAGGTGATACGCTTGGGGTCATCAGATGTCGGTCATCCGTGATCGACAAAGAAAAGAATGTAATATAGCACCTTGAAGTTATAATGAGATACTTAGTTGAACTTTTTTGGGGGCCTACATTTATTATTCAGATCACATTTGTTTTTCTGTCACACAAACTATGTGGAAATTCTGTGCGTGTACGACTAAGTCGATTTACGGACTTTTTGAGTACGTACAGTGGATAAACTTAGACCCTGTTTACGGTGCAGGGCTGGGCCGAGCCGCGGCCGAGCCGCGGCCGCGGCCAACCTCAATTGCGCGGCCGAGCCCCGCAATTTAGTCCATTTACACTGCCGGGCTCGGCCGCGCTTTTGATTCAAACCTTTCAATATTTTGTCGTAGTGGCGCTCTACTTGTAAACACACGCAATTTGGTATTGTCTGGTTTTCAGATCCTTTGGCAACTGAATTCCGTGGCGACGAAGTCGTCGTTCGGGCAAAGGCCTTTGCCGAAGGAGAAAATCCTTTGCAGGACAAAACCCCCTTAAACTATACTAGTTTTCGACGTTGAAGTGGTTAATATCCTGAATAGCGAAATAGTACAGGCGAGTGTTTGGAAGCCACAAGAAAATTGGCCGCGCATTTAGCCCAGTTTGCGTTTACACTGAGAAAAAGGCCGGGCGCGACCGCGGCTCAGCCGCGGCCGAGACCACATTAGCGTGGCCTAATGCGAGGCCATTTTGGCCCCGCATTTGGCCTTTTGAGCGTTTACACCGAAATGAAGGCGGTCTCGGCGCGGCCGAGCCGCGGCCGAACCTCGCACTGTAAACGGGATCCAAGTGATCCTCGGCACGTACAAATAAAACATGACAATTAAGTGTTTATAACCATCCTGGCTTTAACAGTGGCCTTTTAAAATATGACCTTTGACCATTATTTACATAACCAATATGACTCCCTCTAATCTTGCTATCATAGTGATCAGTTCAAAGAGCTCTTACAGCTATATACAAGCCTGTGAGATTTACAAGCAGTAAATCCAATGAAGCCTCTGATACAAAACAAGGGATATAGAGCAAGTGAGTCTGTTTACATGAGAATGTGATTTATACCTGGACGAAAGTGATATCTCAATTAAAGAGAAAAGGGCAAAAGAAAAACGGGCCAAACGTACGGCTCCAGCGAAAGAGACATCGCCTTTAACCATGTAACTATAGGTCTCCTCCAACTAAGAGTACACTTCGAACGTAAGCTTATACGTGAATGATAATTTATGACGATCTCACATGATCGACACACATTCATAGGGGACAGTTAGAAGTGGAAGGTGTGCTTAATCGTTTCATTAATTCCTAATCAATGACAATCCTACTATAGGCATGTCATAATTTCTCATTTAAAATCAATGGCCTATAGGACTCATGCACCATTACTTGTATCGTGCATATACTTTGTTTTTTAAGCTTTGAGTGAAACGTGTCATAACATAATTCTGTAATTCCATCAGCAGTGATTGACATAATAAAGAAGAAAGATATATCACCGTATTGAACGCTTAGAACCTAACCGGGGGAGGGGGGTATTATAGCATAATACTCGGTTCTTTACTGGCCAGATGCCAACAACACCCATCACCCACGGCTACGCATAGAGAAACAGCCATGGCGAAAATAAAACTTTGCTTTCTCATAGGCACAATGACACAAAACCCCATCAAACACACTTTTATTGGCAGGGATGGACATGAAAAAGTTCATTACTAATACTAAACAGCGTATGCATTCCATTCATGTGGAGCGAGATACCTCTATAGCAACATAAAGCCTGTCTTCAACTCCGTTGATCGAACAATGACAACCTGAAATTTCAAAGAGATGAGCGAGACGCTATATACACCTGGCCTAGAGTTAATTTATTCAGTTCTAAGCATTCCTACTTCAAGTTGGGTTATGTCATTGTAATCATTCCCATCTGCAGTATAACAAAACCAAAATGAGGGAAAAGGGGAGAGAAAAACGAGAGGTGGCAAAAGAAAAAATGCATGCACAACTGCAATCCACATCATTGCGTGTGACAAGTGAAGCAAATGTATTAGTTGTTATAGCAGTGTTTTATGAGCATAAACAGGCAAATTGCTTTATAGACAGACAATGTCAAATTTAAAAACAATCAGTTTAATGTCAGAGAAGATGGTAAACAAGATGCATTGAAACTGTAACTAAATCGCTGCTCTTTTACTCGGTCACGGAACGTCCAACTTTATATCCAACAAAAAAAAATGTTAGGGGAAAGAAACAAATTTAGATATAACATTCTTAAATTAAAAACAAGGAAAAGAAAATGTCCACGTCAGGATAAAAAAAACCCAAAAAACTCCGCACGAACATGCATTATATTCTAGATGGGAATACGGTCTTGATGCAAAGGTCCAATGATTGTCTCATTACTTTAAAAGCAATCTATGGTTCCCTTACAATCACCAGTACCACACCACAACGACGTCTCTAAAATCAATGGTAGCACATTTATCATTGCATCGTGCATTAACTCCCTTTTCCTAAACTACCAATGGAACGTGTCATATTATTGTGTATTTCGATCAGTAGTGACTGACTTTGAAGAAGAAAGATAATGCAAAAAATTGAACGCTTACCACATTACTTATAGGGCTATTCCAGTTTGGTACTGATCTGTTCTATTCTCCCAAATGCCAACAACATATGTCACCTATGGCTAAACTAGTGAAACAGCCATGACGAAAATAAACGACAGAGAACCCCGTCATAATCACTACGCTTGGAAAGGTGTTGCCCAAAATTCCTCATTATGAAGCAATATCAAGTCACTTCCTTCCCTGCCTGTCTTTAACTCCGTTATTTGGTCAAACAATAACAACCTGGAATTCCAAAGAGATCAGCGAGACGCCATGCACCTGGACTAGAGTTAATTAATTCAGTTCCAATTCCTGTTAGTTATGTAAACGTACACGTTCCTAAATATCCTGCTACAGTATAACAAGAACAAATGAAGAGAAAAGGAAAGATAAAACGAATAGTGGCAAGCGGGGCACTGTTTCAAGGGGCAATTTACAACATTACGTGTGACAAAATTAATGAAGCAAACCCAACCTCCAAACTCCAATACAAAACAAGGGAAAAAGAGTAGCTGTGTTCATGACATCAGTGTGAAGCTGAACTGCTGAAAAAAAAAGAAAAAAGAAATATAAGGAAAAAGTCCTGCGGGACTCGATTAACTTCTCTCCTTCCGGTCGGGCATTATAAACACGCAGCGTGCTAAGCGATTCTGCCACACGGAAGATCCGAAGATCCTGTGCGAAACTTAAATCTATCTATGTATGCTATACACAACACAAATTTACATTGATATTCAGTTTTTTGGCGATATACGTAAAGTGACTGATAGCGCTATTCAACTTCCCACGAGTGGCCGCGAGGATTCGATCAATATACAGTTGCAAAGATAAATCGGGAATCGTTTCGACCAGATTCCATTCTCATTTTCAGTGATCGACAACGAAAATAATGTTAAGTTGCGACTTGAAGTATGTATTGAGAAATATTCGTGAAGTCCAATTCTTTATACAGTCCTACATAATTCAGATGAAATTGTTTCTGTCATGCAACCAATTGAAAATTTCGTGTGGTGTCACCGTGTCCAAGTAAGTTGATTGGAAAGGATATGTGAATGAATATTTACCAATAGGTCTTCATATTGTTAAAAAAAAATCAAGCATGGCCATGCTGTCTTTTAAGAGTCATCTTCACTTTGTAATTTCAAGTCCAAGTTGCCAGTCAAAGCAATGTGGTCTCCAACACAAAACAAAGGGATATTGTGTGTGTGTGTGTGTGTGTGCCTGTGTGTGTGTACGTTTACATGAAAACGTGCTTTCTACATGGACGAAGGTGAATACTCCATAAAAAAAAAAGATATACGTATTTTGTTTCGTGCTCTTATGGGGTTCGAACCCGTACGTGTGCAACCTCACGTCTCTTGTGACTTCGCCTTTATCCTCTCGGCCATGTACGTCTTGACGAGAAAATATGAGGAACGTAAGCTTATATGTGAAAGATGATTCAGGAATCGTTTGGTCCACATTCCATTCTCATTTTCAGTTTTTAGCTGCAAAATTATCAACCTGACGAGGAGATTTGAAAAAAAATAAAATGCATGATCACTGCAGCTTATTGTCTCAGCTACCACATACATAAGTTTCAGAGGAAATGGAGCAAAATCAGCTGAGATAAAGGTGCTTAAACGTTGTCAAGTCAATGCATGGTTAAAAAAAAATCACCTCCCATAGACATAACACGTCAACTTGTCTGATTTTGAGTCTTTACCTTTAATCACAATTTGAAGTATGATGGTAAGTCTTCTCGAACGAAGAGTGTGGAACGGAAGCTTCTACGTGAAAGATGAATCATGACGATCACCCGTGACCGACACATCTTCAAAGGGATCAGTTATTAGAAGTGGAAGCCCTCGTGCCAAGATATTGTCTCAGCAATTCCAAAGCAATGATACCCTTACATTTAGGTATACCATAATTTCCCTCTGAAATCAATGGTATTATTCATGTACAATTGCTTGCCTTGTCCATAAACTTTGCTTTACAAACTTTCAGTGCAATGTGTCATAACATAATTCTGTAACTCCATTAGCAGTGATTGACTACATAAATAAAGATATATCAAATTGAACGCTTAGCGCGTATAACTAAGGGGGATTTTAGCGTCATGCTGTGTTATTCACTGCTCAGATACCAACAACACTCATCACCTACGGCTACGTATAGAGAAACAGCCATGACGAAAATAAGTTTTTCCTTTTCTTTAGCAGATAGACACACAACCCCTTTAAACACACTATAATTGACATGGAGGGACAAGAAAAGGTTCATTACTACTACTAAACAGTGATGCCTTCTACTCATGTGGCACAGGTTACCTCTATAGCAACATAAAACCTGTCTACAATTCCGTTCTTGGGTCAAACAATAACAACCTGGAATTTCAAAGAGATGAGCGAGACGCCATACACCTGGCCTAGAGTTAATCTATTCAGTTGCCATTCCTGCTCCAGTTGAGTTATGTAAATTATTTTCCGACCTGTCTTGTGCAGTGTAACATGAACAAACGTAGAGAAAAGGAAAGAGAAAACGAAAGGTGGCAAGCGGGGCACTGTATACCAAGGGCAATTTACAACATTACACGTATGATAAATGAAGCAAATCCAACCTCCAGCCTGCGACAAAAAAAAGGGGGGGGGGGAATTGAGTGATTGTGTGTTGTGGGGTAATGACATCGGAATGAAGCTGAACTGCCAAACGAAAAACAAAGAAAGAGAGAGAGAAAAAAATAATAGCGTCCTGCGGGTCTCGAAGGTAGTGCATAATGACCATGGAGCGCGCTAAGCGACTATAAAGGCACACGGCTGTCCCGAAGATTGGATGTGAAATTCATATCTTTATATCATTTACAACATGAAAAGGTTCATTACTACTACTAAACAGTGATGCCTTCCATTTATGTGGCACAAGATACCTGTATAGCAACATAAAACCTGTCTACAACTTCGTTATTGGGTCAAACAATAACAACCTGGAATTTCAAAGAGATGAGCGAGACGCCATACACCTGGACTATAGAGTTAATCAATTCAGCTCCCATTCCTGCAAGTTATCTAAACGTACATGTTCCTACCTATCCTGTTACAATATAACAAGAGCCAATGAAGAGAAAAGGAAAGAGCAAACGAAAGGTGGCAAGCGGGACACTGCAACAAGGGGCAATTTACAACATTAAGTGTGACAAAATTAATGAAGCAAACCCAATGTCCAAACTCCAATACAAAACAAGGGAAATAGAGCAGCCGTGTTCACGGGTTACGTACACTTAATAAAATAATATGATAAATGACATCGGAGTAAAGCTGAATTGCCGAAAAAAAAAAAGAAAAAGAAAAAACGGGAAAAATCCTGCGGGAGTCGAACTTCTCTCCTTCCGGTACGGCATTATGAACACCCAGCGCGCTAAGCGATTACGCCACACGGCTGTCCTGAAGACCGAGTGCGAAACTTAAATGTATAATAATACTGTCGTGACTGGTTGACTTGTGATGGCGCTATTCAACTTTTCACAAGTGGCAGCGTGGATTCGATCAATATACAGTTGCAAAGATAAATTGGGAATCGTTCTGTACAGATTGCATTCTCATTTTCAGTTTTAAACTACAAAATTATCAACCTAATGAGGAGATTTGAAAACATAAAATGCACGATTACTAAAGCTTATTGTCTCAGCTACAACATACGTATGTTTCAGAGGAAATGGAGCAAAATCAGATGAGATAAAGGTGCTTAAACGTTGTCAAGTCAATGCATGGTTTAAAAAAAAATCACCTCCCATAGACATAACACGTAAACTTGTCTGATTTTGAGTCTTTACCTTTAATCACAATTTCTAGTATGATGACGTCATTATATTTCAAAACCATCACATGGACTTGAGAGGCAAATGTTCAAAGTACAACATATCTGAATTTGGGATAATATTGAGCTTAAACAACAGAGATACGAGCAAATGAATGTCTGAAAGAGTACCTGAAAAAAATCAATTCCACTTTTTTTATTCAAAATGACGATATGATGACGTCATCGCGTGTTCCTGGCAATATTGATACTTGGAATGTTATTTACAATTCATATACTTTTGTAATATGCAATAGAAATATAGGGTCAACGGACGATTTAAAGAGCTATGGCGAAATAAACAAAGACATGTTTTTTCACTATATTTGCAGAAAGACGCGCACGCGGAATTTCAACTTTGACGCCAGTGCATTCCTTTGTTATAGGTCGAAATCGATCGGAAATCAATGGATATTGTTACTCCAAGTATAAGGAATCCAAATCAGTCAAAAAAATTGCATTTTCATGTTGCTTACGGGCTCTGCGCGCGAAATTGCGCGGACGGACGCGCACGCGAGAAAATGTTTGAAACGCTTAAAATTGTCTGAAACTTCGAGATTTCCCATTGGGAAGTCGTTTTGAGTCTTTTAAAATTTTGACGCGCGCTTACGCGCGCGTAATGATGACCTGTGTAACTAGCGTTAAAAAGTAAGATAGAGCGTGACCTGAACTTCATGTCCACCGAAAATGATACAGAAATGATATCTAGTTATGAAGTTATGATCGATCACGTGACAAGGTCCGAAAATCACAAAATGGCGCCTAGATGACGTCATAGATATGTTACTGTCATGAAAACCTTATTGTGGCTAGATTTTGTCATGAGACATGTTGACTGAAAATGTCATGTCATTCCGTAATGTCATTATTGAGATATTGACGACACAAAATGTGGCAGAAAGAAAGAAGAATAAAAAAAAAGAGAAATTTTGACAATCACAATAGGTGATACGCTAATAGCGTATCACCTAATAAAGAGAGATTTTGACAATCACAATAGGTGATACGCTGATAGCGTATCACCTAAAAAGAAGATATATTTTGTCATTAACATACAGAATTTAGTGGTATAAGATGCATTTTGTGTTCTTGTCAGTTCAATTCTTCATTGAGCCCATATCAAAACATAATTTTTCAAAAAAGGGCTATATTTGCATTTATTTCGGAATATTTTCATGCTTTTTAACA
Source organism: Diadema setosum (assembly GCA_033980235.1). Taxonomy (NCBI): domain Eukaryota; kingdom Metazoa; phylum Echinodermata; class Echinoidea; order Diadematoida; family Diadematidae; genus Diadema; species Diadema setosum. The sequence continues at coordinate 1,938,834 of CM067078.1, read as the reverse complement.
AAATTCCTCACCCCAAACTATCATCTATTCTGCATTTCCCCTTATGGCTGGAAAAACTTGTTATACACTTTGAAACAGCTGCAGCAGATGAAGTAATACTAGCTAATTAATTTACTGTCCTCTAGAGAAAACTAATTTATAGAATATTAATTTTGGAGAATAATAAATTTGGAGATATATTGCATGAAGGATTTCTTTTTAAGACGAATTATAATGCCTTCGTCGTCTGTATATGGCGCCATATTTCCCCCATGAAGAATAATATCAGTCTTTTCCACTGACCTCTGAAATCATCACGAATGAAGATGTCTTCCCATAAGACTGAGCGTCCTTTCCACGCGCAGTAGCTCCGTGTGAACATGATGTAACCGATGATGCTGCTGATGCCATCATCCTGACATGCTTCGAGGAGGATGCACTGGTAGAAAGACTCATCGCCGAACCCATCCCGTCTCAGGTCTATATACGAGAAAGGCATTAACATCAAAACTCTTAAATTACCTTTTTAAATGTAATCAATACTATTCAATCGCTACACTTCCTTAGCCATCTATTTCATTCCCTTCATTTCATTTTATTTCATTTCCAACAAAAGTATAAGGTACAGTATAACATATTACAATATATACAGTACAATAAAGCAGAATCATTATTATCAAATCCCTAAATCAAAACAAAACAAGCAAGTCACAAAATTATTTAAGGACAGTTGTGATGACATTAAAACAGCTAAGACAGAAAGGCAGAGGGGTTGGGGTAGATAACGCATTTAAATGGGCTGTATAGTTTTGGTGGACATGGGGATTCAGGTGTTAAGTTTTTTTGAGATAATCAGGGATCACTTACATACAATTCTAAAAGGAAATTAACGTTTGTTTGCTGAGATTCGGTTTTGAAATGGTTGAGCTTAGGCCTATATGCAAAAAAAAAAGCAAAAGCAAATGGTCTTAACATAAAATGTTGGGACACACCTTTTATTAGGACTTCTTTGTTTTCGGATATCTCGGTCATTTCAAAACATGATTTTCAGGAAATAAACTTTGATTCCTCTTAGACTTTTATGCTCTTTGATGTTTTATATAAGTGGTTTCTAATATAATTATAGCCGCAAAAAGTTGAAATCTGGATCCCCACCTCAACCCAAATTATTCCATCTCATTAACCCTATAAAGCCCAAGGGGGGGGGGGGCACATTGTGCCCCCCTACCATATTTTTGTTTGCCGCTCCTACACCCTTTACCCGATTTCAACCAAATTTGGTGACTTTTCCTAAAATCTTATTGCGCACATTTTGATGTATAATTTAGCTATGTCCGATATTGCTGGTTGCCATGGCAACCATAAACTTACAACCATGTTCTTCAGATTTTGCATGATTTTCTGTTCCAATTTCAGTTAACAATATAATAATGGATGAAATGGGGGTTTTCTTGGCTGTAATTTGCTGAAGGACCAAAGGGTGAAGGAATTATGGTTGTGAATTACCCTGAAATGGTTTTCTTATTATTTCCTTTATTTTCTATATGACATAGGCATCAAACAATAGATATAATAAAAATAATCGAAAATACAGCATTTTCCAAAGACTACTCTTTTATTTTGTGTTATAATCACACACACTTTGCCTGTAATATCATTTGCTTATCATAATATATCTGCAAACTCAAAATTACAATATTTTGGAAATATGAAATGCGATACCAATATATGTATTCATTCCAAGCAATACATCATAGGTTTTATATATTTCTTTATATTGTAATGAATAGCGCCCCCATGTGTTGACCTTGAAAAATTTCAACCATAACAAATATTGAAGGTTGACTTGCTTTTCCTTTGTGGTAAATATGAAAATGATTGATATGAAATTAAAAAATATATACAGGGGATAAAGAAATAAACAGAAAAATATGATTTTAGCGTATTTCCTATGTATTTCTTTATATTTTGGTAAATAGCGCCCTCAGTGGATGACCTTAAGAAATTTCGAATGTTGGGTCAGGTAGAGTACGAGTTGCTCTACCCATGTGCCAAATATGACGATCATACATCATATAATAAAGAAGTTATGTAGGGGGGGGGGCACAATGTGCCCCCCCCCCCCCCTTGGGCCTGGAAGGGGTCGAAATAGCTTGGGCTTTATAGGGTTAATACTTCCAAGCAAGAGAGAAAAAGAGCGCCTAGCAGAAGAAAAAAAACACAGTTAAGTGTAGACAACATTGCTGATGAGTCGTATTGGAATCAAATTTATGTAGGCCTACAGGAACTTTGCCACAGCTTTTGTTCTAAGTTACATACTTAAATGATCGAGACTTGAGAATCTTTTTTTTTTTGCCTCCCCACCCCCCTCCCCCTTACTCCCTTACTTCGTTTTAATTTATTTGTGGAGCCAATTAGTGCGTGTTGGGTACATGGGGGCGGGGTGGATGTAGTTCTTCCTTCACCTTCCGTTACCAAACACGATGACAGAAGCACACCTCAGTTTGTTATCATCACTCATAACATCATTTTATAAAGAATGTTACCTTCTTCTGTTATCTCGACTTGATCTGCCGTGCCTTCCCACTCGGCCAAGCCGACAATGAGTCTCAGGATTTCTCCACAGTCTTCGGCCCTGGCTGTACGAATGACGTATCGACTCACGAGCTCGGGATTGACTTTGTACTGATCTGTAAGCAAAATACATTTGACGAGGATATTATCCTTTTTTAAGCACATTATGTAGGCCTACACGGTGTCTGCCAATAAGCTATAACATGATCGAATTCAAGTGCGTCCCTGTACCTAGGTATTTTCTGAATATAATTAGATTATATAGGAGTTAACTGACCTGATGTCGTCTTCACCTGGTTTGTCAACGCCTTTGCTTTCGTGCCGTACGACCCGAGATTCCTCCTCTGTGAGCCTTCGTAGCTGAGAAACTGATTGAAATCTTCGACGGGAAAGTTCCTAATCAGAGATTTGCGCCAACACCTTGCAATGCGACTCAACCCCACTGTAGATTTGTCGGCTGCTGGTGTTGCGGTTGCGATGGTTGTGGCGGTACTGGAACGCAGTGAAGCCAACATGACCCGCAGAGGCACTCTCGAAAGCATAATTATGGTAAAGAATTTGTATTCGACCGACAGTGGAGCCACAGCAAGTTGTAAGTCCCTTCTTGTTGAGCAATCAGGTACCTTCAAAGCGAGAGGAACTTGATCATTCAAAGGTTGTAACTTTTGTGTTAGGAACGGAGGGTGGAAACTCGCGTGCTTATATTGTCGTTAATGGACGTGAGCCAGGATCCTGAGAACGTTGTGAAAGTTGGTTTCCTGTATTGGAAATCAATCAATGCATGGGTCTACACGCATGCATGCTTCAAACACTAGATAAACAATCACTTCTTGCTTTTGATATTGATATTCTCCACATGACATGTCCATAGGTCATCGCAGCTGATGACGGCGCTAGCTAGGTTCCGCTTCGTTTCCTCCTAATAGGGTACCGGTTGACCCAGTCGGGGCATCCTGAGGTCATATTGGTCTTGTTCTTGGCCCCTCTCGACACCGTAGACACTCCTTGATAACTAAAAAAACTATCATGGTATTCCCCTTAACCGGACATGCGTGGGGTCTCCATAGATTTATATTCCGTAACCTTGCCAGGAAACCATAAAAATTACATTCATGTTTTCTTGTTGCGTCATTAACGGGAACGCAGGATGTTGGTTTGGCTGTTTGTTTTTTGTTGTTGTTGTTTTTTTGTCTAGGTATACGATGATTTTGGTAAAGTTTTCCCAAAATTATTGGAAGTATTTCAAATATTGTGATTTTTAATACCACTGTACAAACGTCCCCCCCCCCACTTTCTTTCTATGTTTCTATGTTTTCTTTGTCATGTTTCTATCATTTGTGTCTAGGTTGCACTTATCGTGTCATTTTACTACAGTGCGTATCAAATTAAAAAGGCAATCCAACTCTGGAGGGCTACTATTTAATCATTGTAGGCAATGGAGAGCACAGTGTTAGTTGTGAGGAAGGAGGAACTCTTCCTCTTTTCATTGATATCTACTTATGTTGACGAATGTCATACATGACTGAGCATATGAACTTCAAAGACAGCGATGAAAAATTGCACTTTTTTCCAAGTTCGGATGTCACATGGAGGAACAATGAATGTCTCACTGAATAGATATCTGTCAATGAAAGGGATCAAATAAAAAAAAAAAACAGCCTGTACGAATGCAGGTTTGTGCTTAAGGTTTCAGCAAACATTTAATATCATAATCCGAATCCCTTTCTGTCTATTTTCTTTAAAAGCGAAAGACGTTGGTCATTATTACGGAGCCTTGCTAGGTCTATCCGGAACAGAAATTAGACATGTTTCCTCTTGACAGCGGTTCCTTGTCAAATAATAGAAAAAAAAAAAAACCCACAGATATGAAGATGTTTTCATGTATAAACGCACGAGAAATCACCCCGTACTGTGCTATGATATCAACATAATATCTGAGAAAGATAAGAAAAAGAGCGTTCACCTCCTACATGAAGAATATTTTGAAGTGACAAATAATAGCTTTATATCTGTCGAGCAAAATGTGCATCCGTTGACTACTCATCTATTCAGTAATGCAAACGTTGTTTGACTATAGACCAATGCGGTTTGGGTTCTGTTTTTTTTTAATGGTAATTTCTAACTGGGCGGCTGGCAAAAGATAATTGATGTAAAGACATAGAAACGTACCTGACTCATTGCAGCCATTGACTTGCTTTCGCTCTCACTTTGACCCCAGCCCCCTTATGGCTGCCATAAGTTACAGTGCTCTGAAGTCGGATTCATCTATGTCTTTTCTTCATTGAATCATGAACAACGTAATCTTTATATTGAGGTACTATTGAAAAGAATTTCGATTCATTTATGAAATTATATTGAAGAAAATAAATCAAACAAACGAGCAAGCGTAGAAAAAAAAATGTTCTTAGATTTTCGGTAAATTTGTGCTCTGATTTTGATAAATTGTCGACCTCTGCACTATAATGCTGCAACCGTTTTAAAAATGAACTTTTTTCCATAGTTGACATTGTGTCAGTAGAAAGCATCGGATTTTACTTCATGACATCACTCTGCTGTATTCAAATGGTGATGCAAAAATTTCTGCTCTACACGGTATAGAATATATGCAATATGTTGCTTGATGTTCTTAGGAAGTGGATGCTTGCTAATATAAACGTTAGAAAGCCACAAAATAATGTTTGTAAATCCCAGATGAAGAAAGGTTAACCTCAAGGATATATGGTGCTATGATAAAAACATTAACGACATGATGATTTCACCACCTTGTTCATGTATGGTTATAATTCTCAGTAAACGTTAGTGGTACTGTCAGCAGGAAAAGCGCTTCTGCTTGATTTTTTTTTCTCAGACGTAAGCATCCAGAGCCACTAAAACCACAACTAAAGGAATTTACCTATTGGAACATTATGGTGCTGTAGAGTAAAAAATATTTCTCAATACATTATTTATTGTATATATATATATATATATATATATATATGTTCTCATCATTGTAAAAATCGTAATGAACTATTAAAAGGATGGTACAGTATTGGTGGAGATGAGAATTGGGCTTTTAACTTTTTGTGAGATACCAAGAAAACACTTATGAAATAGTACAGCGCATACCATTTTAAGAGAAATTAAAAGTTTATTTGATGTAAATCAGGTTCGGAATGGCTGAAACACCCAAAAACAAAGTAAAACAAAGCGATCGAAATAAAAGGTGGGTCCCCACACTTTATCAAAATCGCTCTGTTTTGGATATCTCGGCCATTTCAAAACCAATTTTCATCAAATGTTGCATTCCTCATGGAATTACATGCTCTTTCATATTCCATAAGCGGTTTCTCATTATCTCATCAAAAAAAAAAATGTTAGAGACCTGAAATTAGGTCTCAACCAAAACTATACTATCCCTTTAAATTCCATATGCAGTCAAAGGACATTGCATATGATTTATAGGCCAATAGTTTTCCTTAATGTGGTACATAAATTGAAATTGTAATGAATAGATTTATGGAATTTATCGTGGTCCTTCAGGAGAATGCTCTGAAGTATCCAAAACTTACTACACTAAATGTAAATTATGTAATTCTAACAATATCACATGCATAACAAGTTCACCTGTAAAGAATTAATGCAAGCTTTCTTCTTTTATTCTGTTCTTCTTTTATTTGTTCGCTTTTATTTGTTATGAATTTTGGAAACATTCTTATTCCTTTCTCCAATCATTGTAACTGCCTGCTGTTGTTCTGACATAGAAATGAAATCAAACAGTGAAATTCAGAACAGCATTGCAAAAAAGTAAAACATACGCTATAAAAGATACATATTAAAAAAATCCCATAACCACATTGAATGAATGAATGAATGAATGAATGAATGTGTATTTATTACCAAATGCAATATCATAAACAGTGTAGGGTACCTACATGATTGCGAATATGCAGTCACATGGAAAATGCAAGGTTAATAAGAAACCAAGAAAATATAGCATGAATGCTAGTCGAGTCTGGCCCCTTGAAGTTCAGGCAGTTACAAAGTCCCTTTTCTTATTATTTTAACTGTGCAGTAATATGTTACCACTTTAAAAAAAAAATCACATTAAAAATTAGCACCTTTATAAGTGGGACTTGAAGATGAAAAACATAGCAAGGTAAAATACGTGTGTAGAGAAAGAGAGAGAGAGAGAGAGAGAGAAAGACAGACAGACAGAAAAACAAAATATGAAAGAATAGCAGTACATACAGCCTATTAGTGGGGTGGTTTAGCTCGAATTTTCAAAGGAATTGTGCATTTTGTGATACAAGCACCAAATTTAGCACCGTTGTACATTAACATGTTGCAAACATTTTTAGATATTGGGCCACTCGGAATTGTCTCTTATGTCCGCCATATTGGATTTCAAAATGGCCGCCATTGAAGTCTACATTTGCGATTATCTCTTGGTTTAAGGCTGCTATTAACTCGATTCTGGGGCCCGTTGCATAAAAGTTACAATTATGGTAACTTTGCCATCCAATGGTAACTACCATGGCAACAATACTCAACAGCCAATCAAAATTAAGAATTCCATGGAAGTTACCATTGGATGGCAAAGTTACCGTAATTGTAACTTTTATGCAACGGGGGTGTCTAATTGTATGTTTTGGGGGGCAAGGAATCCAATGGTAACAATCTGCATTGCGTATTTTCACCAATGGGCCGCCATATTGGATTTCAAAATGGCCGCCATTTGAAATCTACGCTTGCGATTATCTCTGGGTCTAAGGCTGCTATTGACTCGATTCTGGTATGTAAATGTATGTTTTTGGGGGGCAAGAAATCCAACGGTAACAATCTGCATTGCGTATTTTTACCAATGGGCCGCGCCGCCATATTGGATTTCAAAATGGCCACCATTTGAAATCTACATTTGCGATTATCTCTGGGTCTAATGCTGCTATTGACTCGATTCTGGTTTCTAAGTGTATGTTTTGGGGGGCAAGGAATCCAATGGTAACAATCTGCATTGCGTATTTTCACCAATGGGCCGCCATATTGGATTTCAAAATGGCCGCCATTTGAAATCTACACATGCGATTATCTCTGGGTCTAAGGCTGCTATTGACTCGATTCTGGTATGTAAATGTATGTTTTTGGGGGCAAGAAATCCAACGGTAACAATCTGCATTGCGTATTTTTACCAATGGGCCGCGCCGCCATATTGGATTTCAAAATGGCCGCCATTTGAAATCTACATTTGCGATTATCTCTGGGTCTAATGCTGCTATTGACTCGATTCTGGTTTCTAAGTGTATGTTTTTGGGGGCAAGGAATATAATGGTAACAATCTGCATTGCGCATTTTCACCAATGGGCCGCCATATTGGATTTCAAAATGGCTGCTGTACATTACATGGCCGCTTCTCGATCTACATTTGTCGTTATCTTTGGATCTAATGACTTGATTCTGGTGGTGGTGGTAGTGTTAGTACCCATGGGTAGTAGTTGTAGTGGTAGCTGTAGTGACCGTGATGATGACAGAAATGTTACATTGTGTCATGCCAGGTTCATCGTGACGCATGCATGCCTGTAGACTGACGGTGCTGGTGCAACATTTGAAATGATGATGTGTGTCTGCTGTTTGCGGTCTACAGTATTGGTTCCCGTCTTGGAATTCTTCGATCACCCACCCTAGCAACTTCCGGTCCCGCAACCATCCAGCCACGAAGGGCACTAGGGTTGTCAGTGAGCCCAACTGCGCCACCGTCTCCTTTGATGCAGAAATTATTCTGCTAATGTGCCTGGTCAATCGGGATTGAAGAGAACACCCTCTGTGTTTTCTGAACTGTGAAGTGGCCTTCACTGAATTTCCTGGCTACGTCTGGGTGTTTGGTAGTGGGTTCGGCCATGTCCCTTAGGTGCACTAGTATCCACCTAGCATAGTGGGTATGATCTAGTGCGTGGAACCAGGGGAATAGCTCTGTCAGAGCATCGACGTACATCATCAACGATCCCTACCTGAGAGAACGCACATACACCAGAACCAACAGTTCTAGTTCCAGCACAGTTGCCCAGTAGCGAAACTGGGGGATGTTGTCTCGTCTCTGGCGACACCAGTCTTCAAACGCGGGAAGGTCCCCTGTATCCCTGGTTTCTCCCAGACAGTAGTGGTTTTAGGCATGGTGTTGCAGGATGTACAGTGCTGCTGGACTCACTTGGTGTGCTCTTCTTGTGCGCAAGACATGAGATGCTCGCAGGAATGAGTTTGCTGTCCCTGCTGTCACGATCGCAATCTCAGTTTGTGCAAGTGCTTGCACCCAACCACTCCCTTGCAGCCAGTCCCCCAGTGTTTTCAGTTTTCATCTCTATGTGGAGACCACCAAACATCAACACTATGTGGTCCTCACCATAACTCTCTGGCCACTTCCACTGTATCTGCTTGGCCAAAGCAAACAGTGAATGATCAAAGGTGACCACTGGTGTCTGTCCAGGATTCAGGTGTTCTACACCATTTTTCACAACGTCCATTGAATGCCGGATCATGGCCACAGTGTGGGCACTTTTCAAGAAGAGTGGAAGCTGCGATGTGGGGCAGATGACTGGAGCATCTGGTGGCTGTCGGCTGGCATGAAATGCAGCCCAAGATGTTTTCATTGTCCACTGTACCAGTGTTGTCTTCCAGGACTTGTTTTTGCATTGCGTAGCCATTGGTATTCTTCATATCAGTCTGCTGTTTGAAGTCTCCTCTGGTCTGTGACGAGAGGGAGAAATGCGCAGGCCAACGTATAATTGTCTGTTGACAAATTCCTTCTTGCGTCTATGAGCATGCAACGTCATCCTTATGTATGTTGGAAGTGGGCTCTCCTGTGCAACACTGTGCCTGACACAGGTGGATGATGTGATGCCACATGTTCGCTTGTGTTTGATGCTGTTGAACTTCAGTATCTGGGCTGTTGTAAGTGCTGCAGGGTTAGTGTCTGCCGTCTGGTCCTTGATGCTGGGTCCCTCTAGGATCATGCTGACTAGGGCAAGCAGCAACAGTGGCACAGATTCTTCTTGACATCCTTCAGGGAATCCTGTGAATGGCTTGGCTTCTCCAAACATGTGACGACGAACAATGTGTGCTGTACGGGCAAGATATGGACTGCATCACTATCATTGTCCAGCTCGCAGGCTTTATCAAGAGCAGCACCGAGATCTTCAAAAGCCATCAGGATGTCTCTCCCCTTGGTGTGCGCCCTGAAAACTGAAATAGCAGTTCAGTTTCAGTCGTGTGGAGTGGACTCTCGTGTCGAGCTGCACTCCAAGCTGTTCCATTCTGGACTGATAAAGGTGGACAAGATCGGCCAATCTGAATACTGGTGCCGTCTCCTCATCTTGTCTGGTTTCTTCAATGTAGAGGACGAGTTCAGCGAAGACAACTGCCGACATTGCTCGCTCTTGGTCTGAGTCCTGTGGTCCTGTTGACTAGATCTTTCTTGTGCGGTTGAAAAGTCCTATCAAGCACTGTGGGTGATACTGGCGTCCAACGCTACCATGTCCCCATCACTGAGACGGCCAAGCAGTTTTGTATCACCAAGAAGGGTTGCAGAGGCACGCAACCGTCTGTCCATTTGGAATGTTGCAGCCATCCGAAAACTGTTAGCCCCAGCAGGTTATTCACAGAAGAAACAAGTTTCTGGGGCCTTCTCTGTACTCGATAAACGTGAATGTGCCCTGGTGCGTTTGCATAAAGATTGTTCCTCATCGCTCTGTCCTTCTTTCTTGAGTGCTCTCTCTTGTGCCCTCTGTAGTTTGGTGTTGTACTGGAGCCTGCACGTCTGGTGATATTGTGCACCATGTGCAACCATCGGAGCTTCAATGCCATCACCATCATCGAGTCTTTCCAATTGAAATGATCCTAGAAGCTCTCCAAGTTCACTGAATTTGATCAAGTTCTCTGGGAGTGAACTGTACCCACTATCAATGTCTTTCCTCTTTGATTGGTCAGGTTTGGTCAGTGTCTCCATCTTGTCTTTTAAACATATGAGGCATAACCTCCAGTCAGTTGTGGTGAGGTGCGGTAATGTTGATGGTGAAGTTTGCTCAGCATGAGCTAGTCTGAACCTCTTGGACATGGTGGAACTGTCTTAAACAAAAACCAGCACCGTCAGTCTACAGGCATGCATGCGTCACGATGAACCTGGATGAAACAATGTAACATTTCTGTTATCATCACTGCCACTACAGCTACCACTACAACTACTACCCATGGGTACTACCACCACCACCACCACCAGAATCAAGTCATTAGATCCTAAGATAACGACAAATGTAGATCGAGAAGCGGCCATGTATTGTAAAGCAGCCATTTTGAAATCCAATATGGCGACCCATTGGTGAAAATACGCAATGCAGATTGTTACCATTGGATTGCTTGCCCCCCAAAACATACACTTAGACACCAGAATCGATCCAATAGCAGCATTAGACCCAGAGATAATCGCAAATGTAGTTTTCAAATGGCGGCCATTTTGAAATCCAATATGGCGGCCCATTGATGAAAATACGCAATGCAGATTGTTACCATTGGATTCTTTGCCCCCAAAACATACATTTAGACACCAGAATCGAGTCAATAGCAGCATTAGACCCATATATAATCGCAAAATGTAGATTTCAAATGGCGGCCATTTTGAAATCCAATATGGCGGCCCATTCGTGAAAATACGCAATGCAGATTGTTACAATTGGCTTCCTTGCCCCCCAAAACATACATTTAGACACCAGAATCAAATCAATAGCAGCATTAGACCCAGAAATAATCACAAATGTAGATTTCAAATGGCGGCCATTTTGAAATCCAATATGGCGGACATAAAGGAAGAATTCCAAGTGGCCCAATATCTGAAAATGTTTGCAATATGTTAATGTACATTTGTGCCAAATTTGGTGCTTGTATCACAAAATGCACAATAGGTTTGCTAAGCTGCCCACTATATACCTAAGGCGGAGGACCAGCCATCGTTATACGCGCTGCCAAGCAAAACGTCCGAAGCAGCGAGGCCATGAACAGTGGAAGCGTCCACCGCCCTCATTCACTCGACCCGTCCCAGCCTGCCTCCAACCATCGACCACGTCTTTATTAACATATATATAGAGAGAGAGATATATCTAGATATATCCATACATGCGTGACATTGCATGTGTTTGTACATGTAGTGTTTTGGTTACGTACCATGGTTAAATACACTTTACAAAGGAAGAACACATTTATATATAACGAGCAGCAAAACACGAAGTCTAACAGGGACAGATCGAGCTATATCCACTCAACCACTCCTAAATCATAGTTTTATTTCTGCTGTTGTTACTTTGTCAGTATTTCAAAAGAACTATCGTTTCCATTGTTATCACTAATTAATGTCACAGCTCCTGAGAGATACTTTCTCCATGACTCAACTCAGCTCGATACAGTCATTCCCTTTACATTATTATGACCGTCTTGCAGAAAATTATCTATACTCTCAAAACGGCTGTCTCATCTGTTATGCAATTAACCTTACTCGAATTTGTTCAGTTTTACCGTTATATAATACTGGTATAATGTGACTATGCTCTCCTCAGGTATAACGGCGTTATTATAATCGGCAGAACAAGTTGTTCATGTTCATGTCTCTGTGAAATCCTACACTTGCTAAAGCACAATGTCATCATATTTTGACCAAGAAAGCAGTACAGGGGCCTGCTAATGGCGGCTTCAGAAAATCAACTGCACTGTATAAAATGCGCGAGTATAGAAGTGGAGAAGTCTTCTTCTTCTGATACGTTTACTGATCACTTCATGAAAACAACGTACAAGAGTGATGAATTTTTAGTGTGAAAACTGCTTTGACTTTGCATGTCCTTTAATCAACAAGAATAAATTATGTGTTTGTATCAAGCGCACTGTGCTCGTTTTTCATGAATGTTCTCCAACAATCTTATTGCTTTACCTTCGATGAGGCAAGGCACTGAATAAAATTTCGGGTTAGCCGATTCGTCAAGTGGTAACATTGTTCCCTTTTATCATCCAGCTGCAGCTTGTCAGGAAATGTAATAGCGCCATCTCTCGATTACAAATCTGAAGACACGAGGTAGACCATAAATAGACCCAAAGAGGTACCTCTTTGGTACAACTGTAGACCAAGTGACAATAAACCAGTCTCTCACGTGGAAATAAAATGTCACCCGTTGCTGCCGACTGACTGAAAACACACGCAATAGATGAATAGTGATAAACGTACTCTCTGTAATCACTTGCAGGACTTTTGAACCGAGTTTATGCTCGCCTATAATTTTCATAGTACAGTGTATAGGTCCTTGGTTTGGGCAGGGATAAGCACACACACACACACACACACACACACACACATACGCATAACTTACCAGTCATACCCATCCCACCAAGAGTTAACACCGGAGCAACCACCCCGAGCCCGGGGTGACAATCTTTGACGGGGCGACAATCCTTGTCGCAACAAATTTTTTGCCATCATAGATTGTCGCCATCATAGATTGTCGCCATCGAGGTCAAAAATTGTGAACTGCTCAAGCGTCACCGATTGTCGCCAGACGACAATCCGTGACGGGGCGACAATCCGTGACGTCAACCCTGTCAGGGATTGTCGCCCCGAGCCGGGGGCGACAATCCGGGTAGGGGCGACAATCCGTGTCGCAACACGCGCCACGGAAGTATTTGTATTATTCCACAAGACTCAGCCTAGTTCTAGCCAGATCGCGACAATGCATTTGGAAATTGCCCACAACACTGTTGTGAGTGACGTATATAGTGACGCAGTACACACACTGCACTGAACTTAATATCTCACTTTACTAACGCTTGCATACGAGAGTTTGGTAATTTTAGCAGGACATTAGTTTTTATTACATTTGTTTATTTCACAAATGTAATATAATGGTTTTATGAAGCAAAGTAAGTTATCTTACTGTGCATGGCCGATGAACGAAAGTTGTAGGTATGGCGTCTGGCTTGAGGACCTTTTTCTTCGTCTTGTAATTCACCATCTTAGTCTGCTTCGAAATGGTCTTCACAGACAACGCGATTCTTACAATAGTTATATAGGCTATATTCGTCCGTCCCAATGCTGACTAGCCATCTAGATATTGAAGAATCAGCTTCGCCTATAATGCACCAGGAGAAAGAGGATAATGTATGCTACAGTTGATGAATGATTAACGGTACCCCCCCCCCCCCCCGCCCATCGTCTTGAAGCAGCAGTTTTAAAGCAAGATCTTCTCTGAACAGTAATCACAATCACGTCGGGTCAATGTAACTAAACACGTACTGCAAAGTCAACATGATGATAAATGACGTATTCACACCTTAAGCACCTGAGACGAAAAGAATTGTTTCATAGATCAGTCAATGAAACAGTCGGCCCGCCATCGGTCCGCCATAACCTCTCCACTTCCCAACTAGCGAATCGTACCAATTTCATTACTTATGCCGTCTACCTTCGGAAGAGTGGTATTTTGTTACTATTTTGTTAAGCAATATTCCGCATGCTATTGCCAGTGCCACAAAATTATTGTATCATGTAACTTTTTTTTTCCTATGGAATATCAGAATAACGTGATTTTGATATGACATGCGATGCGCTGTTGGGTATGATGTTTGCTTTACCATAAGCTTCTAGTGGTGTGCCGGTTTGACCAGGAAAAGACAAATATATTATATATGTTCGCTTATGATAATGAATAGCGCCATTATTTCTTTGAAAACTTTCTTTTTTCAGTTGTTCTTAATTTTGTCTCTCCCTTAGCAATTGCTTAGTAGGCCCTATAGCAATAACTAAAAAGCCGAGGATATAGGCATGTACGTTTTGATATTTTCCTTCACTATCCAGATGTCATTACATCTTTTGTTAGTGGTCACTTTTCCCTACACTTCAATGAGTACTAATTGATAATTTTGACTCAGACTTTCCAAAATATTTATAAATCAATGATTTCATGAATATTTATGGTTTGCATCCAATCGAAACAACAACAACAAAATTTCCAACATGACAACAAAATTATTCACTGCCATGACTGCTGCTCAGATAACAACCAACAGAAATTATAATCTAAAAGTTGTGTCAAGTTCAGTGTACTACATGATAACATTTCACAAAACTTTCTGATTAAGAGAAAGTTGCAAGAGAAAGAGAAAAGTGAAAGAGAAAGTTGCAAGGCATGTAAGTGTATATAGGCCAAGCAATTTCCGGACTTGTGGGTGTAGGTCTCGTGACGTTCACCCTAATTTCCTCTCATTGTATGTCTTTAATAGTTGTGGTAATCTTGGAGTGAAAACCCATCTTCATTAAAGTGAGGTTAACTGCAATACCAGGGCATTACAACAGATATTTCACCAACCTGCTGCTTTGTGATTCTGGGCCGGAGTTCAATATTCTTTTAGAAGGTAACTGCCTATTAAGGCTATACATAGCCAAACATCGAGTTTTTGTTGCCTCTACTTAAAAATTGATTCATGTTTCTCCAGTCATGAATCTTATACTGATGACATAACCTCAAGTTGCATTCACATTTTGTCACAGATTGAAATAATTGATACTTACGTAGAAGATAGAAACCATCTAACATGTTACAAAACACCACAACATGCAACATTTTCAAATGAAAACTGAACACTCCTAACTGGGATACCCAAATAGCTATGTAATAACATAGCGTAACATACATATATATACTGAATGATTTAACAAAATATCGTTCACTCTTTCTCTTGAAATATTTGCACAAGGGCTGAGGAGGGATGACGGAATGAAAAAAAAAATAGTTGCCTCACTTACCATCAAGTACACTACACTTTAACCCCTACTAGTATCATTGAGGAGTGATACACAAAGAAGTATATACAATAAATAAACGAATACAGCTGTAGTATACACCATACACTGGCACTGATAATTATCATGATTATGAAAGCTAATTTCTATATTCGATATGGTTCAATATACGTGCATTATAACAATCGACGCTGTTGTGCTCGGCATGTAGACATTAATTTGATACAGTCTTATCCTATAACATGCACTACACCTACCGCCTACTGATTATATCAATGAATTGATCACAAGAGCATAAACCGAGATTTGAACAAAACAAAATATACTATGTGTGCTTTCTCTGGATCACTACACCGGTTATAAAATATGATTTAAATCTAAAACAACCTAACACACTAATGATCGAGTTGGATTTACCCGAGGTAAGAAACCTTATAGGACACCAAACTACCAAGCTCATGTAAGTTCTGCGTAATGTGACTGTTTAATACAGCCTCCAGTTGGAAAGTGGTAAATTGGTGCAACCAGGGAGTTAGCATGGTTAGACTGTTCTCTTCTGCATTTGGTGATGTGATTTCTATGCACGTCCACTCTTCCTCAGCCAGTTTAAGGAATTCAGGTCCATCTCTCCACCTTTCAAGCAACTTTGACACTGGCACTCCTCTGGATACATCATCTGCAGGATTTTCCTTGCCATTTACATGTTTCCACTGGTGCGGATTGGACTTGCTCTGTATCTCTCCTACTCTAGTTGACACAAATGGCTTAAAAGCCCTTACTTGGATTCTAATCCATCCCAGCACTATCATGCTATCAGTCATGAAAACTGTATCCTGCATCTCCAGTGTCGTCTCCTCTCTGATAGCTTCATCTAGTCTAGTGGCCATCACAGCCGCTTGAAGTTCAAGTCTGGGTAATGTCAACCTTTTCAACGGTGCTACTCTTGATTTGGCGGCCACAAATCTGACATCATACCGGTCGCTGTCGTTCCTCTGCCATCGAAGGTATGCGCATGCACCAAAGGCATCCTCCGAAGCATCACTGAAGATACACAGCTTGGGCAAACCCATTGCCTCTGGTGGGGTTAGACATCTTGGGAACGTCACCTCATTGAGCTCCTTCATTTCTCTGAATAGCTTTACCCACTCAGCATTCTCTCCAGACGGCAGCTCCTCATCCCAGTCTAATCCAAGTTGCCAAAGACGCTGCATACCTATCTTGGCTTGCACCAAGAAGGCAGAGGCAAAACCAATCGGGTCAAATATCCTGGCAACTTGACTTAGGATTTGCCTCTTGGTCCATTTGTACGAGTCATCTTTCTCAGCTTCACTCTGGAGTAGAGTTGACTTCACTACGTATGAAAACTCATCTGTATCATGCTTCCATACAGCGCCCAACACTTTCTCCTCCGTCAACGCTTCAAGGACATTCATCTCATCTGATTTAGTTTTATCGCCTTTCATTGGGATGTTAGAAAGCCAGCCTTTAACCTTGAAACCACCCTTTGCCAGAACTGCATCAATGTTCTTGGTTAACTCCTTTGCCTCTTCTGATGATTTGACTGACGTGCAAACATCATCCATGTAAGTGTCACGCTCAAGAACCATAGCCGCTTCTGGATGCTTTGACTTTCCTTCTTCCGCTGTTCTCCTCAGTGCCACCTGAGCTATGGCTGCTGCCGGCTTATCTCCGAATGTGACCACTTGCTTCACATACACGTCAGGCTTCCTGGAAGTTTGCATATCCCTCCAGAGGTATCGATGAACATGCTGATCCTCTTCCGTCATGAGCACCCTGTGGTACATTTTAGAAATGTCACCACAGATTGCTACTTTATGCTCTCGAAATCGAAGCAAGACACCGAACAGATCGTTCAACAAATTGGGTCCTTTCAACCAGTAATCGTTTAAGCAATGGCCTTGGTAGCTCGCTGATCCTCACTGGCGTGCTTCGTTTCTCTGGACGTATGACGGCATGATGGGATACATACTGCACAGGACCTTTATGAGCAGACATCTCCTTTTCCGTCAACTTTCTCGAAAATCCCATCTTTTCCATGTCTGTCATCTGCTGGTTGTAGACATCAGCGTACTCTGGATCTTCAGCCAGCTTTCTCTCTATAGACTCGAGCATCCTTTCTGCTTGAACTCTGTTATCTGGCAAATCATGTGGGTCCTTTTTCCATGGGTATGGAACTCTCCATTGGTTTCCCACCTTTTCGCAAGAGTTGTAGATTAAGTTGTACTCGTCTCTCTCTGCTGGCAGCTTCGCTCATGTTAACAGGCTTGCAATGACAATCACTTGCTCGTACTCCCATGCTTTCAGTACTCCAGAAATCTGACAAATCGACTGGTGGAGACATCTGAACGTGTAAAACTCTGTGTGGGTTTTGCTGATTCACTCCTGATCCTCCAAACACAACCCACCCAATAGGGGACTTCCGTATTACTACGTTACCGCTCTGACGAGTTTCTCCTGAGTGCATCTTTGCGTGGTCGATACCAATGAGCAGATCCACTTCACCACTACCTCTGTTGACATCGTTTGCACTCAAGTTTACCTTCTCAACTATAGAGCAAACATCAATGTCCTGTATCTCCTTAGTAATGCTGGGCAGTCCTACAGCAGATATGGTGCTCACCCTCTTGCCAGCAATAGCACATACAGGAACCTTGTACAACTTTGTACGTTGCTGCTCGGTTTCTCCCCCCACCTTGGTGATTGTGATGGTGGTTTTGGTCCCTTGCAGATCCAATTCATCAGCAAATCCTTGTCTGATCATACTGATCTGTGCTCCGGAGTCCAAAAGCACATTTCCCACTCTGTTTTCTGTCTTTGACTTGATGAATTCAGCCTCGAGGATAGGAAGAATTGCCTCTTTACTTCCAACTGTGGCGATACCGACTTGATTCATCTCTTGATCTGGGTGAAGAAGGGGATGGTGGTAGAATTTACATGGCTGCCCCTTGTAACTCTCAGTGCATAACCTCCTCTTTTTGCACGTGTTCATGCGGTGCTCTCTACCTGCTTGCTTAAGACAACTGAAGCAGGCGTGATTGTCCCTTACTAACTTCAGACGTTCTTGTTGTGGCTTGGATATGAATTCTCTGCACTGATCAGTCCAGTGCCCATCCTTGGTTTTGCACATCCAACATCGAAACTCTGAAACCTTGGCAGGAATTGAAGCCGATATCTGGTTCACTGGCATCTTCGACCTTGCTTCATTCCTCACTGGTGCAGAGGATCGCATCCTAGCTCTCATTTCACTCTCCATCCACTTCAAGAGGGACTCTAGGGTCTGCGATGTTTCCTCATCTTGTTTCCGAAACCACAGCCTTCGATCATCCTCGTTTAGCTTCCTCTCTATTATGGCTAACATATGACTGTTGTTCATGTCATTATCTCGCCCTACCTCGTTCAGTGTGTGGTAGCTTCTTCGAACCAAGTTCACGAAGTCGCAAAACCTCTCATCTTCACCGCTCTTCAGTGGCTTGAATCTGGAGATATCGTTGAGGATTGCATCAGCCACCATGCGTGGGTCTCCATAGATGAGATCTAGTTGGCTCCATGCTGCCTCATAATCTTGACCAATACCTCTAATGTGCTGCAAGGCTTTTCCAGTCAAGCATGACCGTAGAACCATTAATGCATCTCTTCCAATGTACTGATTATGCACAACATGCTTAAAATCTGCCTTAAAGATCATATATTCTCTTATGTCTCCTGAAAACCTGGGCAGCTTTGGTTTCTCCAGCTTGAAACGTGAGCTTACTGTCGCCGGTCCCTCAGGGGATGGACTCTCATGAACATCATTGCTTGCAGCATGCGATGTCTCTCGAACATTGTTATCCTCATTGACTTGTGTGATAGCATGCTCTGCCTCTTTCTGACAGTAAATCTTCTCCTTAATCTGAAGCTTGAGAAATGCCTTCTGACAATCCTCCATCTATTTCTCTTCGGCTTCGAATTCTGCATCATCCTCTATCATCTGTGTGTAGGCCTCATGCTGTGACTGAAGACTTTCGTAGGCTTCATTGTAACTCTTGAAAGCCTCTGAAACTTCACAAACAGGACGGTTCTCTGACAGCATGAAATCCAGAGCATTGCCAAGACGTGTGAATTTAGCCTTGGCTCCTCTGCGTCGGTGCTTCAAACTCTTAGCGTCGTCCGCCATCTTGTATCCTCTGGAACACCAGACCCCAGGAGAGCTGAAGAAATTGAATGTATGGATCACGGTAGCTCCAAAGAATTCGGCCTAATACACTCTGCATGTATTGTATAAGTGCACATTCAGTCTGCATAAGCCCGACTGGCGTTGCTTGCACATTTTATTCAATCTGCAAAAATATAAACAAGAGAAAGGAAGGCGTCCTTAGTACACTGTACATGTATAAATGAGTTGCCCATCAACGTAACCCTTCACAATTGTCACAGGGCTTAATCATGCACAAAATCTCTGAATGGCACTCTTCTATTCATGTGCATACTCTGAATCATGAACTGTTGCCTGAAAATGCCTTTCTCAATTGTGTGTGCCTAATACCAACAATGACTCTAGTTTTGAATGGAACACAAAAAATACTGGCTTGCATATGTATCACATTGAACTCACTTTCAGATGTTGTTCATCCCTCAGTAATTTCAACTGCATTTCAACAGCAAACCTATCTATGTCATCGTGTATTAATTCTAATCAAATACACCTACTATTTTCCATATACCTCCTTACATACATTACATATGAGTATTAAGTGCAATATAACTGGCATGTAGCACTTGTCAGTCTTATTCAATACACTCAACTCATTCATGTCAATGTTGCTGTTTGTGTATACAATCTATCAACTTCCGCATTGATTTACAACCTTTATAAAGCTGATGCTCAAATTCCTCAAATAAGAAATATGTATGGAATTTGCATTTGTGTTGTTCATTATTAAAATGATGTACCATTTCTTTAAATAAACCTTGCCTCGTGCTCGTTATTTCCTTTGAGAACCTTGTTCGAGTAGTGCGACCCGCCTCGATGTAAATCGGGCCTATTTTAAACCCTTTACTCACTTGATGTATAGAGGACTCATATTTTCACTCTTAAACTAACCTTTCATACATCCAAACATTAAACAATTTCATTCATGGAGCATGCAACTTGTCCAGTTAATACGACAACCTCTATCGAGCGCACTGTGCCCAGACTACATGCGCGACTACCGAATTCACTTACTGCCTCCACACACAGTGCGCACTATACCGTATGCGTTATAACATGTGACAATTGAACCGTCTTTGTCTTTTTACCAACAAACTCTGAGGCTCATTTTCAGCACACACAATAATTATTTGATATATGAACCAAAAATATGGAACTTACTTCTATGACGGAATGCATCAGTAACTGTAAGCTCGTTGTAGCCCTCTCTAATGCATAATTCAGGACCACAAGCCAAACTCTTGTCTCTGCGGACCAAACCGGGCGCTGCAAAAACGTGTAAGCTCTCTACCGTACTTTCGGCTGCTTCAGTAACTTCAATTGTAAGGTAAATGCACACACCTATGGTGTCTTTAAAGTCAACAACAAAAAATCATTTTCCGTCTTTACTCAATGAAACAATACCCATGACCATCGTCATGGGAAGCTATATGGCTACCAAGCGAACTAAAGGGAGCCTGCGTGCATATACACTTGTTGTTATTCTACGCTGGATACATTATACAGTTGAACCTCTATTATCCGGCCTCCCTTTATCCGGATCTCTCTATTATCCGGACGCAATCTCGCCGTGATTTTTTTTTATCTTTTTTTAATAATTACGGGAGGAAACACACATGAATTACATATACTTGATACATTTCTTAATAATTATTTAGGTAAATCATCCCAAGAATTTATAAAAGAAAATGATTTCCGCTTTCAAACACGAACCTCTATTTTGGGGTCTGTTACTGAGTGTAACAATGGAAAGGTCGCAGTACACATTACTACACGTGGTACTACAATGGGCTACATCAGTACATGTGTATGTGTATGTACCATAGAGCTCTATTATACGGTATGTAGGACCTACATGTATAAAGCATTGAGTCTCGCGTATCCGGCCAAATCCCTTATCCGGATGAGCCCCGGTCCCGACTTGTCCGGATACGAGAGGTTCAACTGTAGTTACCAATAAACGTGTACTTGTCTAAACTGCATAAAAAAGTATGTGCTTGGTCTTTCTTCGCGTCTGAGCGTAAGAGTTGGGATTGTACCGCGCTACATCACCGACAAGGGACTTACTAATCACACTCTTACAATGGTATGATTTGAACAAAAGATGCTAAAATATATTGTACTGGATGTTGGACAAAATTATTTGGCACAAGAGAGAAGAAAACAACTGCTTATCTTGTTGTTTTGTTGTTGTTCATATTAATTTCGTTGTTACCATAGACCTCACATTAAATGAAATTCAAATAAAGAATATTTAAAAAAAAAGTGTGTGAGGGTGTGTGTGTATGTTTATGCTCATTCAAAGCCATAATTGTCAGCATGACAAATGTATTGTATCTCACACTTCTATGATTGATTCGTGAAAAATGTAGACTTTGTCCGCAGTGCAGAAAGCAATGTCGCCTGAACGTTTGAATTGCTGAAGGTAGCACCAATAATTGCCAATCACGTTGAGGGATGTCAATACGCTGACCATCAAAGAGTGTTTCTTTATACTTAAGGTCACTATAGTGTAGTGATCGATGCTAAGGAGATTTTCTTTCTCATTAAGCCATGCTATCAAGATGGAGCTATCGCTGCACACCGCTGGATAGGCCTGTTAGATGTCAGCATCCTGCTCGACAGTGCTCTTAAATGTACCGGACTCATCGATTTTTTCATCGGTTTTCAGGACAAGCTCCTTGTTTGATTTCAACGGGTAAGGTAAGGTGTGTAGTCTTTACAGGGTATCTCACGTACTGCCTTCCCACCTGACTTCATGAAAACTTTGATCAGCTGAGGTTTCCTGTAACTGACATAAATGCGATCTTCACCGTCTACAAAAACATCGCACCATCCACCCTCACTGTGTGTCAAAGTGTCAAATTCTACGTCACACTTTTCACCATTTACTGCAAAAAGTGATATGTTGTTTGACACGTCAACAATGATGCAGCGACCATCTGAGAGATAACCCATGGTTCTAATGTGTATGTCCTTATGATCACTTGTCGGTGATAGCTCGCCGTTGCGCGTGTAATAATAAACTATCTGACCTGTAGGTGTTACAATCATTTTATTCATACAATCCTTCACAGGAAGCTCCTTCCCCACCATCCATCTCCAATCTACTCTTTGAAGTTTGCCAAGATTAAGCTCGTTGTTTGTTGTATTTGACTGAAATCGAATACATTTTACACGTGCCTCGAGAGAACTGGCGTCAGTTAGATGCGGTTTATCTTTGCCAATTGCGAACTTCCATCCGTCGATAAGTGACTGGTGCATTGCAATTGTTTCTCCCTCTAGCTGTGCCTTTAAACTCTTGTTTGCCAACTCCGTGCAACATTTGATTCTTGAAATATGCGTCTTAGTGTCATCCAATATATCCTTGAATTTTTGTTCTGCCTCTGTCTTCTCGTCCTCAAGTTGTCAAATCAGTTTCTCCTTCCTCATCGTCAGTTTCCTCACATATTCGTCGTAAGTCTTATTGATTTCCTTCATTTTATCTTCGATATGTGCGACTGCGTTTGTTCTCTTCTGACTTACAATGTTGATGAAAGTTTCTAAATCATCTTTATAAACTTTACTTTGTTCATTTAGTCCATTCATTTCTTGTAATCTCTGTTTGCTGTACTGGGCATTGCTCAAGACTTTGTGAGCCTTCGGCTGGTGATCCAGCATTCGACACCTCATACACATGATCTTCAGGCAATCAAGAACTGTACGTACCTACGTATAAGAGTATATGTACGCCACGTGTTATGCACAAGAAAGGCCGCCGGCTGTTGTGGCAGCCCGCGGCCCGAACTAGAAGTTGTTTACAGGATTGACAGCGCGTATAGTAGCGCGTGACGCACTTGTAACAACTGATTGAGTGCGCACTGCTAGTGTAAACATTGTGACGTACGTCAGGCCAGGGAGGTGGAAGAGAGACTCTTCTTAGTGCATTTACTAAGAAATTAATGCACGCACACGTGACTCATTTCAGCGCTTCCAATTGGCTACATTCTTGAACCCATTTTATAATTTCTGTTATAAAATGGGTTCAAGAATGTAGCCAATAGGAAGCTCTGAAATGAGACACACCTCCTTCCTTTACTTCAGTACTATTGCACTGCCTGTAATCCTATGGTAGATTGCCGATCGTCTGTGCGCGCGGCGGCTCCTTTGATGAATTGCATGCATACGCGTACGCGCTGTCAATCCTGTAAACAACTTCTAGTTCGGGCTGCCGGCCGGCCGGCCTGTCTTCCCTTGTGCATAACATATGTGGCGTACGTACGTATACTGTACTATACTATACATATACGTACACTTTGTACAGTACAGTAGACCAAGCGTTATGGGACCGGACGCGTACATGGAGTCACTTTGAAGAGCAAATCCAACGATTTAGCAGGTTAATTCTCACGCCGTTTTCAGAGTATGTTGTCTAGTAGGCCTATATGAGGAGTCTATATCAAGTCTTTAAGGTAAAGGGTGCATATTCTATGTAAAATAAGTAAGTTTTCATGCGGGTGTCCGGAAACCCAACCCCCCATTATACTTATACTGTATGTGCGGGACTTCCGCGAGTGCGACGTGCGTAAAAGTTTGGGACGAACATCTTCGGACGTCTTGACCCACAAAGGTACGTGAAAAACGCTGAAAAATGAGGTTAGTTTTCGAATTTTCGACCCATTTTATAAAACAAATGATGCACAGGATTATTTCGTGGCGTTAGTGTAGGCGTAGCTCACTCTCGGGTATTTACAATGTAGTGCAACATGCACTCGGCTTCGCCTCGTGCATGTTTCACAATTGTAAATACCCTCGAGTGCACTACGCCTACACTAATGCACTCTATCCTGTGCATCATTTGTATACTAGGGCGAGGCGCGCCGTGCACATGTGCAGCTGAGGGTTTATGACGTAACAAAGGCTTCATTATTGGGAAATCGGGCGACTTTCAGTATGTGTACGTATGTGTTGAAATCACTGATATCTCTTTGGAAGAACAAGATCAGTGGTGGAAATGAGCTGCATGCTTGGCGGAGGTCTGCGATCTCAGAGTGTTTTTCTAGTTATTACATTAGTTTGTTTATTTCACTCGTATGTAATATAATGATTTAATGCATAAAAATAAGTTATGATACTGTGCATAACCGATGAACGAAAATTGTAGAAATGACGTCTGGCTTGAACATCTATTTTCGTCCTCTTGTAATTCATCTCTTCGCTCACATGTCTTCCTTAAAGCATTCTGCTTCGAAATGGTCTTCTCGACGACGCCATTCTTCCAATAGTTATAGGATTTTATAGGATTTTAACCTCTCCACTTCCCAACTAGCGAATCGTGCCGATCTCATTACTTTTTGCCGCTTACCTTCGTAAGAGTGGTAGTTTGTTACTATTTTGTTACACAATATGCAGCATGCGATGGCCAATGCCACAAAATTATTGTATCATGTAACTTTATTTTTCCTATGGAATATCAGAATAAAGTGATTTTGATATGATATAAGTTTCTAGTGGTGTGCCGGTTTGACCAGGAAAAGTCAAAAATATTCATACGTTCGCTTATGATAATAAATAGCGCCATTATTTCTTTGAAAACTTCTTCTTTTTTCAGTTAGTGTTCTTAGTTTTGTCTCTCCATTAGCAATTGCTTAGTAGGCCCTATAGCAATAACTAAAAAGCCGAGGACATAGGCCTATAAGTTTTGATATTTTCCTTCACTATACAGATGTCATTAAATCTTGTGTTAGTTTTCCCTTGTCTTCTAAAGTGTTCTCTACACTTCGAACAATTTAATTGATAATTTTGTTTCAAACTTTCGAAATATCTATAAATAAATGGTTTTATTCGATATTCATGTTCTGCATCCAACAACAACAAAATTTCCAACCTGACAACAAAATTATTCACAACTGCCATGACTGCTGCTCAAATAACAACCAACAATATTTATAATTCAAAAGTAGTCTCAAGTTCATTGTGCTACAAGATAACAGTCCACAAAACTTTCTGATTATTTTTCACGCACATCCTCTAAAATTAAGGGAAAGTTGGACGGCAGATAGGCACATAGGCAAGTCATTTCCTCCCATAATAGTTGTGGTAATGTTGGAGTGAAGACCCATCTTCCTTGAAGCAAGGTTAAAGTGTAATACTAGCCAGGCATTACAACAGATATTTCACCAACGTCCTCTTTTGGGATTCTGGACAAGAGTTCAATATTCTTTTAAAAGGGAATTGTCTATCCAGACTAAGAGCCAAACAAGCAGCTTTGTTGCCTCTATACCGAAAACTTTATTCATATTTCTCTATTAATGATTATCGTTGATGACACAATCTCGTTTATTCGTTCGTTCTTTCGTTCGTCTTTATTTTGCTTCTGAAACCAATTCAAATCGAAATGAATTACATCAGTGTGACAAATTTAAAGAAAACATAAGCAAATGACAAAGGAGCAGTTTATACTACATGCATAACAAAAATCTTTGTAAACCATTTATAGTTACATAATGTAATACAGATAAGACAGTATATTTGATTCAATAGGGAAGCAGGAAACCTTCAGCATAAGTATAGCTTGACTGGGCTGATGGCCTCATTGGGAAAAATAACTACGGTTTGCCTCTCACAAAAAGTAGTTTTATTTTTTCCTACTAATTAAAATATTATGCTTGAGAGGGAAAGTTGCATTTACATTGTGTCAGAGATTGAAATGATTGACCACTTACATGACCTACGTAGAAAACAGAAATCAGCCTACATACTACAAAACATAACAACATGCAACATTTTCAAATGATTCAAATGAATAATTTAACAATTACTCATCGTTCAATCTTCCTCTTGAAATAGTTACACAAGGGCTGAGGAGGTATGACAGAATGAAAAAAAAAAAGAAGAATTTTGACCTCACTCAGCATCCAGTAAACTGCCAACACTATTAGTATCATTAATGAGCAACACACAGACAGTATATGCACTGGCACCATTGATGAGTAACAATCAAATAGTATCATAAGTATACTGACATCATTATCATAAGACATCTAATATCTACATTCGATATGGCTCAAATATACGTCGCTGTTGCACTCGACATTATATAGACATTAATTTTGTACAGTCTTAGCCTTCATGTACTTCACCTCCTGTATCATTTCGACGAATTATCACATCATAGAAGATCAAAACATGTATAATTGGTATTCTGTGTGCTTCGGCTGGAACATCAAGCCGGTTATATAAAAATGGTTTAAATCTCAAATAACCTTAACAACCTCGTAATCGAGTTAAATTTACCCAATATGACAACCTTCACTGTTCACCAAACTTCCTTGAAGCTCTGCACAATGTGACTGTTTGATAAAGGCTCCTATTGGACGGTGGTAACTCGATTCAACCAGGGATGTCACCCTGATCCATCCGATCAGACAAACAGTTGACAAAGAGTTTGAATTTCCCTGTCAACTTTTTCTTCTCGTACATTAGTACAGAGGGGGAAAAAATGAGAGAATTTTAGCAAGATTTCTGTTGATGCATAAAAAACATAATATTTCGGGGTTAAAATCAGGATCATTCATAAAATATTTTTTTTTTGTTATTGTTTGTCTGTCAAAGTGCACAGAGATTGAAATAATGATAACTCACGTAGGAAACAGAAAACAGCCAGCACATTACGAGAAATTACAACATGCACCATATAAATATTCTACTAATCCCTTAATATATCTAGGACACCCATAGTAGATATAATATGACACATATAACGCATTCTCCACTTTACTCTACATAATATACACCACAGTTTAACAATAATCACGTATCTATCTTTATCTTAGTTCATTACACAGGGGCTGAGGAGGTATGACGGAATGGAGAGCAAAAAAGATTGTTGACGTCACTAACAATCCAGTAAACTACCAACACTACTAGTATCATTAATGAATAATACACAGAGAAGAATATACACTGACATCATTGAACAACAACAACAAACAAAGAGTATACCAGTTTATCACACAATGACATCATTATTTTGAAACCTAATATCTATATTCGACATTGCTCAAATACACTTGCATTATAACAATCGGCGCTGTTGCGCTATACTATAGACATTAATTTGATACAGTCTTAGCCTATAACATGTACTACACCTACTAATATTTCAATGAATAGCTCACATGACCATAAAAGGAGACTTGAACAAAATAAATACATGTATATACACTACGTGTGCTTATACACTGGAGCATTACGCCGGTTATAACGAATGACATAAATCTAAAACAAACTTAACAAACTAATTATCGAGTTGGATTTACCCAAAGTAACAAACCTAATAGGTCACCAAACTACCAAGCTCCTGTAAGCTCTGCGTAATCTGGCTGTTTGATATAGCCTCCAGGTTGGAAGGTGGTAAATCTGTGCAACCTGGGAGTTAGCATGGTTAGACTAGAGATTTCTGTTTCCCTAATCCACTAAGCAAGACAACGAGTTATCACATGAGTTTGTATTCTACTGTCGACTCTGTTCTTGTAAAGCAGCTGAGAAAGATTATGGATGAAGGCAGTTCAAGTGACCATGAAAAGATGCATAAAAATCCTACTTAAAACGGAACACTACCAGCTATTGTTAATGCACTGCAATATAAAAATACAAAGTAGTAGAGACTGACATGAACGTGGTCCTTTATTATGGTTCAGATTCATTGAGTTAGCGTAAAAGTATATAGTGCTAACAAGCTGTAAGTATTATTCTCAATCAGTAAAGTGTATATGCTTTTTCTTGAAGTGGATCTAAGCGAAAAACGTTTTATAGGCCTCCCTATGTTAGCCTACATCTCTACATTGCCATATTGTATTTTACATGCTCTTATTATTGAATCACCTTCTTTCATGGGAATGTTCTTAATCAAATACATCATCACTTCACTATTACATACCACACCACCCAGTGTGTGAGGGTGTGTGTGTGTGTAAATGTGTGTGGGTTATTCAAAACCAGCGTGACAAACGTATTGTATTTCACAATTCGATGGTTGATTTGTGGAAAATGTAGAGTTTGTCGGGCGTGCAGAAAGCAATGTCCCTTGTAGTTTTAAATTGCTGCAGGTAGAACCATTCACGTTCAGGGATGTCAACGCGCTGATCATCAAAGAGTGTTTCCTTGTGCTTCAGGTCACTGGTGTAATGATCGATGCTGAGTAGATTTTCTGTCTTATTAACCCAGGCTATCAAGATGGAGCCATCGCTGCAAACTGCTGGATAGGCAGAATAGATGTCGCCATCCTTCCTGACAGCGCTCTTAAACGTACCGGACTCATTGATTACTGCCACAGAATTAGAATGGGTTAGCACGACAAGCTCCTTGTTTGATTTCAACGTGTAGTGTTGTCGAGGTTCGTAGTCTTTGCAGGGTATCTCACGCACTGCCTTCCCACCTGACTTCATGAAAACTTTGATCAGATGAGCTTTCCTGTAGCTGGCATAAATGCGATCTTCACCGTCTACCGAAACTTCGCAAAATCCACCCTCACTGTCTGTCAAAGTGTCAAATTCTACGTCACATTTTTCACCGTTTACAGTAAAAAGTGATATATTGTTTGACGTGTCAACAATGATGCAGCAACCATCTGAGAGATACCCCAACTTTCTGATTCGTATGTGCTTGTGATCACATGTCGGTGATAGCTCGCCGTTGCGCGTGTAATAATAAACCCCACCGAAGCGAGATCCTACGGCCATCTGACTGGTCGGTGTTTCAACCATTTTGTTCATACAATCCTTCTTGTGAAGCTCTTTCTCGGGGACCTTTTTCCACTCTACTCTCTGAAGTTTACCAAGATTGAGCCCGTTGGTTGATGTGTTTGACTGAAATCGAATACATTTTACACGTGCCTCTAGAGAACTGGCGTTAGTCAGACCTGGTTTATCTTTTCCAATCGCACACTTCAATTCGTCGAAAAGTGACTGGTGCATTGCAGTTGTTTCTCCCTCTAGCGGTGCCTTTAAACTCTTGTTTGCCAACTCCATGCAACATTTGATTCTTGAAATATGCGTCTTAGTATCATCCAATATATCCTTGAATTTTTGTTCTGCCTCTGTCTTCTGTTCCTCAAGTTGTCGAATCAGTTTCTCCTTCCTCATCGTCAGTTTCCTCACATATTCGTCGTAAGTCTTATTGATTTCCTTCATTTTATCTTCGATATGTGCGATGGCGTTTGTTCTCTTCTGACTTACATTCTCGATGAAAGTTTCTAAATCATCTTTATAAACTTTACTTTGTTCATTTAGTCCATTCATTTCTTGTAATCTCTGCTTGCTGTACTGGGCATTGCTCAAGACTTTGTGAGCCTTCGGCTGGTGATCCAGCATTCGACACCTCATACACATGATCTTCAGGCAATCAAGGCAGACATCTGAACAGTACTGCTCTCCTTCGTCCTGGTCATGACTAGGACATAAAACCTTCTTTTTGATGTGCGCCCTCCCTTGTTTGATGTCTTCAACGGTGACGACCTGATGGCCAGTGTGTGAAGGCCACTTTCCGTGTTTTACGTGACATCCATCACACATGTACGCCCTGCAATTTTGGCAGTAGGTCTTCGCGTTGGGGCGTTCCTCAGAATCACATATCGTGCATACCTGAATGACTCCTGCCATCTCATCTACCAAAGACTGGACCTGAAGGTTAGTCTTCAGGTTCGATACATTCCCGTCTTTCACCTCCGTCTTCTGGCGGCAGAATGGACAGGAAATGTGATTGGGATTCCCGCTTGAAGCTTGAAGGAGACAGAGGCAGTCAGTGCAGAAAGTGTGAGCGCATGACAGAAGTTTTGGTGTTTTCAGAAGATCGATACACAGTGGACATTGGAGACTTTTCGTCCCAGCTTGTTCCAGTGAAGACATTGCAAAGTATTCTGAAGCAAAAAAACAAAAACAAAACAAAGCAAAACAAACAAAACGTAATGAAACAAAAAATTCTAAGTATAACATTCGGAAAATGAAAAGGACCAAGTAAACGCTTTACCTTAACTCTTTTAATTCGGTCTGATCTCGCGTTGTGAGATACTAGAACAATTCTCAAAAAGAAAGAAATCCCTGACAATGACAAAAGGGAAAATTTACATTCCCAAGCACAAACTTCACTTTAACTCCTAAATCTCATTTTGACAGATTTATTAGCAGGTATTGACATAAACTAGCTATGTGATGTGATTTTAATTCGGACTGGCAAACATTAAACGAAAACTGCGACAGACGGGGGCACGGCATCTGTTTGAGCCTTGAACTCGACTTTCTGTATAGAGTCTAGGTTTCGACTATATTATGATCATCTATTTCCACTAAATACGCAACAAATCCATTTTTAACGGACATTGCTCAGATATACTTCTCAATTCCCAAAGAATGGTTTGTGGTTAAGATAATACTTGCAATTTTTCCCAAGTTGTTGTTCCCTAAACAGCGAAAAAAAAAATGTATATACGCAGTGCTAAAGGAATCAAGCAAGAAAACAGCAAGAGAGAAAAGGGAGAGAGTGAGAGATAGGAGACACGACATAACATCATTACCTTACATTATCCACAAAAAGCAATAAAATCACACATTTCCTGCTTAACTAGAAGAGGTCTGTAAAAGTAATGTAGGTTTTCCTGGCCGATTTAGCATTTTTGTCAGTCCAATCCTAATTGCTGCATTCAATTTAGCAAAATTTAGCGTATATGACATGTTCGGTAGTTCAATTTTATAATCTCATCATTCAAATTCATTTTTTAGAGCATTAATTACCTTTAGCCTTATTCTAATTAACACTTTTTCAATTGAAATTTGTAAAGCAAGCACTATTTCGTTATTCGTTCAATCAATTTAGAATGATAATCATAGTCACGTGATTACGGACATTCTGCACTCGTTCATTCAAATTCATTTTTGGGTATCCAATTTAACATCTTTTGTAGTCAATTTAGCACGCATGTTTATGCATTGTTTGTTTCTTTCTTTTTTTAACATAGTTATTGTTTTGCAAGCGTCATTACATTTCATATTTTCGTACTCATTTTAGAGATTTTGGCAACAGTTTTTTTTTTTCTGCAATGTGCTTAGTGAGTCTTCCGGTGCATCATGTGGCCACAGCTTATCCGAGTGTGTCGGCCAGTTCAAGGAAGTCAAGGTTATGATCATCAAATGTTCCTATAATTCTTTTTCTGTCTTCTTGAGAAATACGTCTGTATCTAACTTGTGCTGTCATGACTGTAAGAAGATTAAGTTAATCTGTAGTATTGGTACATAATTAGGTCTAAAAGGACATGTATGAAAGAAAAGGGGCGTTACAGAACACAAACTTGAGTTATATAGGGTCAAAAATACGATACTTTTACTGCTTAACAGTGCGTGGATAAAACAAAAAGTCACATAGTGATACGAGCTCATTTAAAAGTTATCAACCTTTCAAAAAAGAAATAACATGACGTTAACTTGAATGAACATGTTTGCAATTTGACTACCCATACGCGAAATTGAATGACTGAAATACCCATTTCGGCAAATTTCATCGATCGAAATGCTCAATTGAACGACCAACTTGCAATTTTGAATGACAGAATGTGCAGTGACGAGGATTTTTGCTATTAAAATTCAATGAACCTTTTATCAAATGGACTGACAAAAGAGCGAAATTGGCCGGGAAAACCTATAGTGTCACTAGCAATTGAAAAGTGGCTGGGAAAGATCTCGAATAATGCAAAAAGAACAAAACAAACATTTAGACGAATAATGCAGTAATTAAAAACTGAAGCAGGAAAGTGATCTTTCACTTCACTTACCCGTGAATGTGTATTTCGATAGATAATCTTGGCGTGTGCCCACGGGGGTTTCTGTACTAAACTCAAATATCGAAAGCTCTCCGCAGTAAAAGTGCAAACCTTTGAATGCGTATTCCAGGAGATAATCAAGGCATGATGTACTCACGGGGTTTTTGTACTGAACTCAAATATCCAAAGACGTCTGCCGTAATAGTACAAACCAAATCAGGCGCTTTTAACCGTTTTTGTGCCAATAAGTCAATTCAATGTGCACAAATTTCACACACATGTTTATGGACAGAAAACAAACGTGGCACATAAAGGGTTGAATCCGGATACTCGAGCATCCTGAGTACATTATTACGGACAGATGTGTGCTGCTGAACTTTGGACCAGTCATTCTGTGCTTGATAACGATACTCCAATAATGTCAAGTGATTTTCTTCTTTTTCTATTTTTCTTCAAAGTGTTAACTTCAAGGCAGCGACTGTCCGATGGTGTCAAAATGATTTTCTTCTCCTCATAGTTAACTTCAAGGCAGCGAATGTCCGATCGGACACGCTGTCAAAGAAGTAATCCTAATAGCATTCCTTGAAATCGTAAGCCCCTTATCTCATTACTTTTTTCCGCTTCCCTTCGTAAAAGTGGTAATTAGTTACTACTAATTTTGTTACGTAATATTTCGTATATATTGCCAATGTCACAAAATAATTATGCCATGTAACTCCCCCCCCCCCCCACATATCACAATTATGTGATGATTTTGATATGACAGGCAATGCGCTGTGGAGTTTGATGTTTGCCTTCCATTAGCTTCTCGTGGTTTTTCGGTTTAACCAGGAAAAGAAAAAAAAAGAATATACTCGTTAGTCATGAAGCATTATTTCACTGAAAACTCTTTTTTTATTTGTACTTAATCTCGTCTCTCCCTTAGCATTTACTTGGTAGGCCCTACAATTAATAACTAAAAAGCCGAGGACATTGGCCTATAAGTTTTTATATTTTCCTTCACGATACAGATGCCATTAAATCTTGTGTTAGTGGTCACTTTTCTTCTAAAGGGTTCCCTACACTTCAAAGAATGTTAATTGATAGATTTTGTCTCAAACTTTCTTAAATATTTATAAATCAATGATTTTATTCAATATTTATGGTTTGCATCCAATAAAAACAACAATATCAAAATTTCCCAAATTATTCACAACTGCTGCTCAGATAACAACCAACTGATATTATAATCCTAAATGATGATGATAATAATAATAATAATAATAATAACAATAATAATACATTACATTTGTAATGCGCTTAAAACAACGTTTCTAAGGGAAAAGACACAGGGAAAAGACGAAAGGAAAGATGAAAAATGAGGGAAACAGACAGATCAAAACTCAAGTGAGAATAACATGACATAAATCAATGTTCACCAGTCATTAAACACATACAATACTTGAATTACACTCAGTACATTAACCTAGGGAAGCAATCAATGTGGGAAAAGATGAGTTTTAAGAAGTGCCTTAAATGATTCTACTGATGGGGCTTGTCGTAAATGAATGGGTAGATTGTTCCAAAGCTTGGGTGCAATTACCGCGAATGAGCGTTCTCCGTAGCGTGTCTGAGTGCGAGGTCCGGGTAACAGTTGAAGATGGGCAGTAGCATGGGAGTTGTCTCAAGTTCAGTGTACTACATGATAACATTTCACAAAACTTTCCGATTCTTTTTCATGACAAACTGTAAGAAAAAAGAAAGTTGCAAGGCATGTAAGTGTATATAGGCCAAGTCATTTCCTCCCATTGTATGTCTATAATAGTTGTGGTAATCTCGGAGTGAAAATCTTTTTTCCTTAAAGCGAGGTTTAAGCGCAATACTAGGGCATTACAACAAATATTTCATCAACGTGCTCTATTGGAATTCTGGGCAAGAGTCCAATATTCTTTTAATAGAAAAATATCCATTCAAGCTATACCTAGCAAAAACTCGAGTTTTAGTCTCCCCTATATCTACCTGAAATTTGATTCCTGTTTCTCCATTCATGATTCTTGCTGATGATACAATTTCAAGTTGCATTCACATTTTGTCACAGATTGAAACAATTAACATATTATACGTATAGAAGAGAGAAACCAGCCCACACATTACAAAACATCACGCTATGCACCATATTCAAATGAACCCTGAACACACACATAGACATCCCGGACCACTACGGACCACCCCGGATCTGATCCGGGGTGATCCGGGGAGAGATCCGTGTTGACGCTGGGAGGCCAATCCGGGGTGGTCCGTGTGGCTGCCGTGTAGCTGCCGTGTTGATCCGTGTAGATGCCGTGTTGGTCCGTGTAGACGCCGCACTCTTCCGGTCTTATCCGTGTAACTGCCGTGCTGATGCCGTGTGTACATAAATACAGCTTTACATCCAACTGGAGAGAAGTCATGACCCCCCCCCCCCCCCCCAAAAAAAAAAAAAAAAAAAAGGAAGATGTGTGAATCCGCTGAAAAAACCTGAGAATACTTAGGCAAATGTCTATGGGAAATGCGTGTTGTATCAAACTCGAAACGTCCTCAATGGGTTAACATGGTCTTCTCTATCAGTTCACCACTGAAGAGTAACTTTTGGACGAGGATCACATAAATTACTTTTGACCATCAGGCTAAATCTAATGGCAATCTCCTTACAGTACTCCCATCTGTTGAGGTAATCTCACTATGCACAACACCGCCCACTGGCACTGGTAAAACAGTCCAGGACTCAATCACCGTTGGACCAGTAATTTTTCAGGAATGGACCAGTAAAAATGGACAAACTGGGTTACCTACTGGTCAAACAGATGGGTATGGCCAGTAAAAAAAAAAAAAAAAAAAAATGGGTTAGTGTGCAGCCATGTCATGCAAACCATTCAATTGTCTACTCATGTCTTGCACACCGCAGGTACTATGTATATCAATCTGTTCGAACATACTATAACACACTGCTGAAATGTAATGAATGCTCTCAGGGAAATGACTAACTTACAATGTAGCTGAATATCGCTAGATCCACGCAAGGTCAACTAAAGCAAGGTTGGTTGCACTTCATATTCATTCTAAATAAGAAAATATAGATTTAGAAACAGCAGTGGCAATTACAGGAATCTTCATGAAAGTAAAGCTCATGCTCGTGTATTTGATGTAGATTACTGGGAAACATGCAAGATCCTATTGTACATAGAAGCTATGTGGAAGTTTGTGTTTTGCTTTTGTGTGAGCTTGGAGATCTAACTTCAATATAAGTAAAGAGAGGGCAGGTGTAGAACCCAAAGTAACCAAATCCTCACCCTGTTACTAGCAATGTAAAAACCTCAAGAGTGATTCAATTTTCCATTAACATCTGAACCTTTAGAAATTCTTGCCTCTCCTTTGGCTGTAACACATACACTGCAGTCAACCTATAATTTTGTATGGTAAGCACTCAGGATTAGTATCATTTTTAGTGAACTGCTTCAGTTGCCAATATTCCTGCATCAAGTTAGTAGGCTCTGCCTGCAAAGAATATGTACACTACAAACACATTATTGTCAAATTTTTCAATTGATACTGCATCTGGTGCATGTGTACATGAGTACCTCAAACGGGCAAGGCAAACTATGATTTACAATGAATTCAAGCAACATATTAAAAGATTTCCTTGCTCATAACTATGATGGAAATCACATTTTAACCTTACAGTGTTAAGAGGCCAGAGACGTACAATCACTGTAAGCAGCAAAACAAGAACCGTATTGAAGGATACTCTTGTAACTTCAAGTTAACACACATGAGACATTAAAGCTCTAAATGAGAATTTGTTGCCTAAATTCAGCTGAGGTAAAAGGTTTCTGTCCTATCAATGGGCCAGAAGAAGTAAAACCACCGTGAATTTATTGGGATATAACGTTAATCAACTTTCCTATCTTAAGAACGAGATGCTGGAAATATTCAAAGCAATTTCCAGAATCGACCTGAATATATGGGATATTTAAGTTGATCAATCTTTGTACCTTGAATGGTAATTACTTGGAATATCCTAATCTTGTGAGAGAGGTTTGGATAAAATATTGGTGCGCTCTTCGTGTTGGGCTATTCCAGCCCAAATGTGCACTACACAGCCAAAGTTGAAGCAATCCCTGCAGAAATGTTGGTGCAGGTGCAGAGAACTGTTCCTTCCACCTCCACGAGAAGGCCATCTGGTGCAAAAGGAATCCCACATATTACTAATAGGGACTTTCTGATTGTGTGGACACAGCCACGTTTCTTGTACAAGAGTGGTTCCAGATTGCTACAGTCCGTTTGTCACATCTGGGATGATATCGCCCATTTTGATTTTCAGTGCACGTCGTTCACTACGTACTGCTATGACGTCATGGTTCCCTTTCCTCCAACAGGCTGGCGAGTGGTTGCACTAAGCGATGACATCACTCATGTTCTGAATATAGGTGGCAATGAAATCCTTGGCAGACGCGTTTTGCGATTCAGGCCTGGGATGTACTGGAGAACATGAAAGTACGCACAGTTCCTCAAAACAACGCCATTACCTCGACGTCGACATTCAGGAGGTGAAATGGATTTGGATTTGGTCCCGCAGGTTCCTGGACAAATAGTGAGAAATGAATTTACAACAAATTTGTTAATAACAACAAACAAACTTTTCTTCACATTTTATCTAGTGCCATCAAAAGTGTAACATTCAAAAACATTATATTATCAGTTAGTTTCAAACCCCGGTTTACATTGAAAAAATTACTACATGTATTATCTATGCTCAAAGTAACCATCACCTTTTATATTATTTGAGGTTGATGTGAAAAAAAAAGAAGAAGCAGCATAATTGCAAAACTTATCAAATTTGCTTCAATAATATCTATCTAGTATCAACCTTTCTTTTTTTTTTTTTTGGGGGGGGGGGCAAATAATTAACTTACAACTCTATAAACATTTACTTTCCACAAAACATTTGGAATGTACCAAAAGCTCTTCTTATTTTGTGACAAAATATCCAATCAAATATGGACTCATTCCCTTTCATATCATATTTCACTTTACACAAACCTGTGGTATTACAGCCAAGGTCTTCCATGATGGGTGCCCTTTTGATGAGAGTCCTTGCAGCTTCAGAGTATTGTAAGGGTGAAGAGAACCTAAGTGTGAATGTATGGACAGAAAAAATAAAGAAAACAGGAAAAAAGGGGACAGTTCACCTTATTTGAGATAAAGGAATTGGTCACTTTATCTGATTGATAATTCATAGGAATTACCATCATGTCATATACATCCTACATATACAGTGGACTCCCGTTAATAACGAAGTCCTCGGGACCGGCAGTTTTATTTCTTTATATCAGAATTTTGTTATAACCGAACAAAGAAACAATATACATAGAGTGGATGAGATTGCAGCCCAAATTTTTACTTCGTTATAACCGGATTTTCGTTATAACCGTGTTCGTTATAACGGGAGTGCACTGTAATAGGAAAATCATAGTTTACGATACTTGCGAAGTCATTCTTTCTGCAAAGGTCTTGTAAGAATAACAGTAATTCACAGCCTGTCATGGACCACACATAACACGTATCTTGCCACTTGTTAACTGATGCTACATCCAGCAGTCATGGGGCCATCATGTCACTGCCACACAATCAGTAGTAGGCCCTACCCAAAAATGGACATGCATCTTCTGGTGTTACAAGTCACAATTTACCAAATGATAGTATGACCCAGGGCTGAAGTCATGTAACTACGTGTACATCATGTAGTATTGTGCTCTGCATGGTTCTTTCCCGTTTTAACTACAGTACTTATGTGTCATTAAAAGACTTACCATTACCAAGTATGCTTGATAACGTCCTTGAAGAGTTCTTGAATAATCTTTGCTCTCCACTGACTTCCAGATGGTTAGAAGAGATGCATTCCTCTCCTTTGTCACATCCATTCACAAGTGACATGAAGTAATCCACAGCTTGGTAGTGAAACAACTGCATTAGGAGCTGCTTGTCTAAATAACAATAACAAAAAAAAAAAGAAATGTGTAATTGGTAGCACTAATGTGAGGTTTAGGTCTTACATCAGTTTCTTGTACCGTGGTAAGTATTTATTGCCTTGTAAATTCAGAAAGGGAAAATGTTTGGGTCACACCTGCTTCCAATGAGAATAAAAGTTTGTGAAGGTAGGAATACACTGATGAATATTGCAAGTGACATCAACAATAGGTTCATAAATTTTACTGGAATGGGTAAACTCCCGAGTGTCTCGAGTATTGATGACGTAATATAAATAGCAGTAGCAACACAGCTAGACTGGGATGTTCTACACTGTCTTTTCAAAAAGGCCATCATAAATCCATAAAAAGAACATCTAAAACTACAGTGAATATTGGTAACTATACACAGCCCTGTCACTGTACAGAAGTCGCAACAGGCATGCTTCACATGACGTCTGGTTGGGCTAGGGATGGGGAGACAGTATGAGTACACTCTATGATTTTTAGGACAGTATCAGCTTTTAAGTCAATGAACTTATATTCCCTTTTACATGCAATGTTACAATTGTGTTGACTGTATCCATGGGAATGAAGGCCTATCAATGCATAAGCAGAATGAAATTTCATTGAATGGAAGATCTTTACACTCTTGGCACAGTCAGCATTTGGATTTATATTTCAATTACAAATATATCAACCAGTCATCAGACTCTGTATATCTTAGAAGTTAGACTATTAATACATTGTATTAGAGATCTACCCAGTCTATGTAGTTGACTATAGACATCACTTAGTCTTGGTCTGCCTTGTGTCCATCCGGCTTATTAATTCCGATTACAATAGAATCTATAGACCCTACTATAAAAGTTTGAACTCAATCGGCCATGGGAAAGTGATAAGATAAGGTGATAGACTAACTTGTTAAGACAGTGCAATTCACTTGATTCAGTGTGGTTCACTTGATTAAATCAGGGGTGGGTACAGGAATTCCATAAAGGGGAGGGGTCTTTACAAAATCAAATGGGAGATGCAGGCTCCCCCCCCCCCCATATTTAACTTATTATTTCTTTGTTTTGGTTCAATCTAATAAAGAGGGAGCAGGCGCCCGGGTGCACCCCCCTCTGGATCCGCCTTTTCAATGGTAAATTAAATTCAAACGGCCACGCGTTGTATGTGTATGACGTGTAAACCAAAGGTATCCTGTAGTCTGTGGTCTATGTTGGATGTCACACACTGGGCTATCGAAACGTAATTTTATGAGGGTTACAAGGAACTCTTTCCGTAGAAGGATGCAACTGTCTAACCTTACCATCTAAAGCAACCCAGTAACAGCACAAACCATTGCTGCCACTCAAACCAGCCATTAGAAGAATAAATTTTAAAAAGCCTTCTGTTGGGAGACAGGATGCTGCAATTCATGAGTATTTTTTGACTCGCACATGGAACATGTTTTGGTGCCCATGTTTTAATCATGAAGATGTATCTTGCTTGGTATAACTTGTGCACCATCATCATACAGTGACATAGACTATAGAGCTCTACTGCCACTGCACGACCCTAACCCCTGGGCGCTCCTTGTACACATATATTCTCGCGTTGGGGCTGGTCGCAGTTAGCACTACTATTCAGTAGGGGAAGTGTGGGAGAGTTGAGCCACTTTTTACATTTAGTGATATTGTTCAATAACTATACACAATTTATGGATTATTCGTTCGCTGGTATATACTACAACTATTCAGGCATATTATGATAGCCCAATAAGACACCTAGCACAAACAACTTGGGGGTGACACTTCAACAAAAATATTTTGCAAAATGGCTCAAGTCTCCCTTGATGTGGTGAGAGTTGAGCCACGGGGTTGGGAGAGTTGAGCCACTATGCTATAGGCCCTACATATCATATTAAGAAGTTCAGGCTTATAAAAGAAAATGACTATGGAAACCTATCTAAGGAAGGATGGTGTAATGGTGATAGAGGGGGCGGGGCGTCTGTTTGACTTACGGGTCATCGGATGGATAATGTGGATGTTGTTGGGGTCCACCTACGATCACATGATCAGGATTTCTAGATGCACCCTGATTGGATTTGCGTAGTAAGTCAACTGTTGGTGTTAGGAAGAAGAAACCGCCCGTAGGGCGTCACCCCTGGCGAGAACACCACATACCTTTCCAATATTCCTCACCTCATCCAATTGCAGACCCGTTTCTTTGACCAAAAAATGACACTCATTGAGCCACTTGAAGGGAGGGTTGAGCCACTTGAGGGCTGAGCCATTGGAATACAGGGTTTTGCCATGGCACAACTCTCCCTCGACACGTTGGCACAACTCTCCCCACAGTCGCCATTTAAACTAACCCTCAAAACCTACGAAAGTGACCACACCAAACATGTTGAAATTTGCTGAAAGAAACAAATGATATACAGACTATCTGCTACTCCAACTGATTCGCACTTATCCTCTACCATAGGTGTGAGAGAAAACCACATATCTGACAAGTGGACATTCACTTTTGGTGACCAAAAATGGTTTTTCTTTGACTATTTTGTCATGCTTCGTCCAATGTCACTGCCTCATACACTGGTATATAGTTAATCATAGGCATGAACAAGAAATGGCATCAGCTGACTACTGCCAGTCATTGTGAAGATGTGAGGTGGCCTGGATCAACTCTCCCAGTGGCTCAACTCTCCCACACTTCCCCTACAGTGCAGTTTGTACGCTATGCGTATGGGGCAGCTGGTCGCAGTTAAGTTAACAGTAACACTGCACCACACTGTATAGTTTGGCTGTAATGTTATTGTTGGGACTGTAGACAACATTTCGACAAACAGGCCTTAGAACTGTTATTGGTCTAGACACTATATATACAATGAACATTCTAGCTAACAATGTCTTTAGATCCTCAGACAGACTCTTTGTACAAATGTAAGTCCGTTGTGATCCGTCATGATCATGCACTCACTCACCGTGACATTACGAGAAGTGGTCAACACGTCTGGTCCAGTGTCGAAGTTGTGCATGCATCAGTTAATGGCCTTCTGTCGACTGCGTGCTTGAATTGAAGATCCTTGCAGTTGCACGTTTTTTACCAGCTGAAGCGCGATAATAAATGTTTAATCTCGCTAGTTAGCTTGATGATCGGCACATTTTGTTGCTCGGTTACATTCGGTTACGTGTAAGCTGTATGCAACGCGATCATCCTGCGTGAAAACCTACCGCTCGGCGACACGTACACGTCGTCGCCGCTCCAGATATTTGAATGAGTGGCCAACTTAGCGAGTTGTACAGATGAGGAAAAAAGGAATAACTAAAATAATCATACGTAAATTTTTAAGTAAATATATCATGAACGATTATTTGTAAACATTTTTAGCAATTTTTTATGCAATTACATTAATTAATTGAGTATATCATTTAGAAAATAACGCTGATTTTTGATAATCGCAGGAGTTGATTTCCTTCTTTTCGCTTATTGGTCAACTAGTTTGGCAGTAGGTATTCTCGTTATCAGAACGTGATTTTAACAACCGTAAAGCCCCCGAAAAAAAAAACATTTCCAAGATTGCAGGTGTATTGACACTTTGTCTTAAAACACGGTACTTGCAAGTTTTAGGTATACCGAAATATGCAAAATGTGTACTTTGACATAACCGTTGTATCCACTACCAAGATGTAATGTAACATGTACATGCATAATTGGTCTTTGTGTCAAGACTATTCACGGTACCGACAAGTAGGAACACCTACCCTCAAGGATGCCTGCCCGTTCGCGTACCGACGAGTACCCCGAGACGAACTTACTTGCTCTCAAGCCCGATACGGGTACGCAGGAAACGCCTACCCCAATTGTACCGCTAGTTTTTAGTGTGTACTTGGCCGTGTAGACTCCGTACTTGTCTGTGTAGACACCCAGTTGGGCTCGTATTAACACCGGCATTGATTGGAAAATAGATATTTTGCATGCCGTGAAGCAATCCGTGAAAGTGTAAAAGGGGCTTAAGTAATCCAAAGCTTTTACTTGCTCAAAAGTCAATTAGACATCACGGTCCGGATACATGGAACACTCTTCCTGAGGAGTTGAAACAGTGTGCCTCCTTGTTTTCATTCAGAGCAAACTTAAAGAAGCATATTTTACTACAGTACACTTCAAATACGAATCAAGCACGAATAATTTATATGACTCATGTTGGTCTCCCGATAGCAACATCGTATGTCTTTCCCTCTTCCAGCAAACCAATTTTATTATTCTAAATTCCAGCCTATCTGCCCCTGTGC
Organism: Diadema setosum; assembly: GCA_033980235.1. Taxonomy (NCBI): domain Eukaryota; kingdom Metazoa; phylum Echinodermata; class Echinoidea; order Diadematoida; family Diadematidae; genus Diadema; species Diadema setosum. The sequence goes on along the minus strand of CM067078.1, from coordinate 1,896,218 downwards.
ACTTTCAAGCACTTGCACGCACATTCACCACCATCACACATCAGAGTTTATTTTCCCCTGCTATCTTCGCAGCAGAATTTGTATTGTTACGAATTTAATACGTCCCTACTTTTTCCTACAGTCTTTTTCCTCGGGCCGGCCATCTTTTCAAGCAATGCTTACAATGGCGGCCCTCTGCATTATCGCTTCTTAAATATTATGTTATTGTAATCCCTGCTGCATAGACATGCACACTGTAATCATATTATATCATTAATTTCCTTTTATATCGTTGTTTATGCAAGTCAAACGACTCTGTTTCAAATATAATTTGTATGTTTCCCACGTTCATGATTATGTGATTTATGTATATATTGATTTGCAGAGTATCTATCAAACAAAACCGTTCATTTCACCTATATTATGTATAGATGGCAGAGAAACTCTCAATCAAACCTGTGGATGAATCATTACTACCTCTACCACAATGACTTAGCCACCACCTGTCTATACCAACCACTTGTCTTTTTTTGTGTGTGAACATTTTCAACATTTTCTTGTAAAACCCACAATGCATTTTCACCAGATTTGGCAGATAGCATCTTAGTATTGATATGGACGTAATTTGTTAAAATGAGTCCCCCCCCCCCCCCCCACCACCACCACCGAAGGAGGGGGGGGGGGGGTTGAAGCCTCAAAGTCTCTGAACTATGGGTTTTTTTTTTCTCTCTTCTGCCGAAAAGAAAAAAAAATAGAGCTATAAGTTAGTGCTTTGAAGACATTTATGATCGAAATTTCTTTTTTGATTATAGCGGATCCAGGCGTGCCCCGATTTTTTTTTTTTTTTTGGGGGGGGGGGTGGTGACGCAGAGGGGGGGGGGGGTGAGGGGATTGTCCACATTTTCAGCATCTTCTCGATAAATCTCACTAACTTGGCAGATGGCATCTTTACGGTGATATGATCTTTATTTGTTAAAATGAGTCCTATCCCCCCCCCCCCCACTGCCAAGGGGGGGGGGGGGGGATGAAGCGTCAGATCCCTAATCTCTGGAATTTTTGAATCTTCTTCTGTCAAACCAAAAAAGATGCATGTAGAGGTAAGTTAGTGATATGGAGACATTAATGACTGAAATTTTACGTTTGATTATGGCGGAGTCAGGGGTGCCCATATAGATCGGGGGGGGGGGGGGAGGAGGGGGATTTTTCCACATTTTCAGCATCTTCTTTAAAAATCTACAACGGATTTTCATCAAACTTGGCAGATAGCATGTGTATGGTAGTATGATCTTAATTGATAAAATGAACCCCCCCCCCCCCCACCCCAAAGGAGGGGGGAGGGGGTTGAAGCCTCAGATCAGAGTCCCTAAACTCTGGATTTTTTTCTTCTTCTGTCAAACCGTAAAAGATAGAGGTAAGTTAGCGCTAATAAAGACATTAATGACTGAAATTTCACGATTGATTATGGCGAATCCAGGGGTGCCCAGATGGGTGAGGGTGGGGGAGGGGGTGGGATTTTCCACATTTTCAGCATCTTGTTAAATCTACAACAGATTTTCACGAAACTTGGCAGATTGCATTTTATGGTGACATGATCTTAATTTGAGAAAATGAGCCCCCCACCCCTCCACACACACACACACATTACCAATATCGGCACTAAATGTAAAAAAGTCGGTTTACTTTTTCAATGATACCTAATTATGAACGAAACAGTGCATCATTTGCGTATGTATTTTCATGGATGTTTCGTATATTTTCAATAAAATAAATTTCCATAAAATAATGTCCGATATATATATATATATATATAAATGTTTGTTAGTGTTAAATATTATTGTTGATATATACTGGCGCATTAATCTCACAGATGTTATTTGTATTGTATGTTCTTAAAATTGTGATTTGTAACTTTCGATGTACACCTGCAATTATCTAAAGGGATAATTGACCTGGTAATGTATAAACATTTTCTTGAATAAAGAAATGATTCAATCAAATTAAAGTGTGTCCACCATGCAATAAATTATGTACAGGTATGAGACCTCTTGTGGCGGACTATCAACAGCCATCGATGCTCAACAGCGCGAGATGTGATAGATTTTTTATGTAAGGAATTATATACATACTAGGTATCAACTCTGCTTCCAAGGGCTTATCCTGAGATATTGTGCAAAATGTACATGCATTTTACAAATTGCAAAAAGCTATAGAGGTAATCCACTTACATTATTAACATAATCATACTTTATGTACATACATGTATACAGTAGGCCTACATGTTCACTGTAATTATTTATTGATATCATTTGATTTCATCCAAATAACCACTGTTCTCTGAACGATATTCAACTTCATTGGCTAGAACTTTCTCCTATGTACTAAACATTACAATGCAAAATATGACTGCTTTGTACATATTATTATACACAGTGACCTATGAACTGTATAAAGAATACACACACACACACACACGCTTGGTTTTATACCATATTGAGTAAATTTGTTCCATATCTGGTAGCGAATCACAAGCTATTGCAGGGTCTCACTGTACACGCGTTTGACAAAAGTGGAAATCTATGTGCAGTATTGTGTGTGTGCATAGTTATGTAGCCTGACACCTTGTTTTCTTGTGTTTTGCTTGTTTTATTTGTTTCTCTGTTGTCACTTGTATTATTTTGTAATTGCTGTATAAATAGTAATAACAATAATAATAATAATGTAAACACTGTATTATATAAACTGTGTGTATACAGTATAATTTATGTACATGCACATACATTTGTACATTATTTATATATACATGTACATACATGTATGATTATGTCATTATATGCATAATTATTCTTACATTCTATTAATGCTACTTGCACATACACATACACACACACATCAATCAAAATTCCACAATGACAGTGACCATACCAAACACACACAAGCAACAGACAAAACTGAATCTGAGAAGATGCTTTTATATGCCAAAAAGAGACTGAATTCTAGTCTTTATTAGCCTAATTATGACACATGTACAGTAAGGCATTTGACCTTTTACAATTTTTATCTCCTCTCTTGAGGCACAATTCATTCACACATTAACCCATCATGGATTAACATGTTTATAAAACTGCATCATAAAGCTGATCAGCTGTATGAATTGTCAAACTGACATTGTACAATAAATGATACACTATAATCACAAAGCAACATTCTCTTTAAAAGCTTTATGATGTCAGACCACCATTTCTGAGATAAGTGTACATTCATGACATTACAAACTCAAGATTTACATCTTTTGAATCTAATTCAATGATCTAGTATTGCATACGTTTGACCATAGCACCATGTGAACAATACACCGTATTGCCACTGAAAAAAATTAAGTGGAAAGTTGGGGATTAGACATCATTGGGACATTAAAAAAAAAAGAATTGTACTGAATCAGATATCTTAACATAGTTGTCTCTAAAAACATAAACAGGAATGTATTTCAGGGGGACCAAGGACAAAAATTTGTTTAGCAAAGTTTACCTTCATGAGATATACTTGGTCAGAGCTTCTATTCTCACTTATCTTTCTTCTTCACAATGGTGAGAATGGTAGCAATCACACTTTCTTAGAATCACATGCAGGCAAGTTATTGCTAATCACATAAAGTCACACTAGTAAAGTTACACTAGATTACATACTTGTATTACAAATGCAGAGTAATTCAAGTCCATCAGGACTGGTTCCACAATAATCCACACAGTATAAGCAGTCAGCATTAACAAGGGTTCAGAAGTTCCAGAGATCCAATAGAAGTCAGATTTATGCCAAGTTCAGGAAAGCGAAAGCCCACATAAGGAGTTCAAAGTCCTTGCTTGCTGGTAGAAATTCAGGGTGCAACTTCCAAGTTCTTGCAGAGCTTCATACAATTTCCACGTCTGCGCGAATACTGTCAGCAGGAGCGAGGCAAGACCAGAGCAAGCATGCAGCTAAGGTTGTCACTGCCTGCCTATCATATTATTTAGATCTAGTGACACGTATCTGCTATAATTACGATACAGCACACAATACAGGCTGTACATTATTCACATCATGACGTTCTTGTACAATGCACTCCCGTTATAACGAACACGGTTATAACATAATTCCGGTTACAACGAAGAAAAAATTCAGACTGCAACATTATCCGCTCTATGTTTTTTTTTTTCCATTCTTTATTTGTTTGGTTATAATGAAATTTTGATACACCACATGCGATAATGAAAGAAAACCGCTGGTCCCAAAGACTTCATTATTACAAGAGTCCACTGTATTGCATATCAATCAAAATATCTGTTTTCCATGTTATTCATTCTTATATACTGTACAACATTTCTTTTGAGCTATGTAACAACAAACTTTTACCATGTTGCATAAATATACAGCATTGATAAATTAAAAGAGACACTTTAATGTGAGTTTCCACTAGCCATACAACAATGGCTCAATGATACAGTGGTCTACATATCAAGATTCACAGTTAAAAACAAACAAAAACTAAATAACCCTTCATAACAGTACCTGGTACTTTTCAATTTTTACTTCACAATCAAGAACAAAGTCAATAAGAACAAATCAGCTGCATACATTACAGTGTATTTCATTATAGAAATTTATATTCAAAAAGAAATCTCAACAAATGGTTTGGGTGTCTCCCTGATCTACTGGATTATTCACTTTTTTTTAAAAAACCATCTAGTTACATAAAAGAGCTGGTATGCAGAAGATGTGCTTTTCTCAGGTATCACTTTGACAGTAAATGTTGTGAGAAACATCAAATGCACAGAATTCACTAAATGGAAACTTGAAATTTATAAATTAAATGTAAGGGTTCCTATAGCATAGACTTATACACACACTCCTCCTATGATCAGTTATGTGTCAAGTCAATTGCCATACTGTAGCAGACTTCAGTTGGATAGGTAGAATGATGGTAAAAGACTCACTAAGCACAGACTTATACACACTCCCCTCCAATAGAGAGTTATATGTGTCAAGTCAATTGCTACAGCCGACTTCAGCTGGATATGATATTATGGTAGTAAAGGGGAAAGTCGCTAAGCACAGACTTATACACACTCCCCTCCAATAGAGAGTTATGAGTCAAGTCAATTGCTACAGCCGACTTCAGCTGGATATGATATTATGGTAGTAAATGGGAAAAGTCGCCACGCACAGACTTATACACACTCCCCTCCTATAAAAAGTTGTGTATAAAGTCCATTGCTATAGCAAACTCCACTTGGATTTGGTATTATGGTAGTGTAAAGGGAACAGTCACTAAGCATCTATAGACTTGTACACATTCCCCTCCTATAAAGAGTTATGTGTCAAGTCAATTGCTATGGCAGACTTCCGTCAGATATGGTATTACGGTAGTGAAGGGAAGAGTCACTAAGCACAGACTTATACACACTCCCCTCCTATTAAATAGAGAGTTATGTGTCTAGTCCATTGCCAGAGTAGACTTTAGTTTGATATGGTATTATGATTGAAACGTGTGAAGGGGAGAGTCCCTAAGCACGGACTTTAACACACTGCCCTACTATAGAGAGTTATGTGTCAAGTCACTGCTAAAGCAGACTTCAGTTGGATATGGTGGTGTAAAGGGAAGAGTCGCTAAAGCACAGACTTATGCACACTCCCCTCCTATAAAGAGTTGTGAGTCCAGTCAGTGCTACGATGATAGACATCAGTTGAGATCAGGTATGCGGATGGCAGTAAAGGGAATAGTCCCCATGGTAAAGCAAAAATTTATTTATTACATACACACTCCTCTCCTCAGAGAGTAATGTGTGAAGCCTGTTTACTTTGGTAGCCTTCAATGATGTTCAGGTAATTAAAAAAAAATGATTCTGTAAAGGTAAGGACCACAGCACAAACTATGGCACATATTCTCCTTTATAGAGAGTGCATGTGCTTTAAAGTCTCACCGCTATGGTAGCCTTCAATGGCCTGACAAGAATAAAAAAGAAGTGACACAATCTCAAGGCATCTTTTGGACTGTTTAGGAATTTAGAGGTGAATGAGCTGCTGCTACTACACTGTGAGACCAGATGGATTGGGCAGATTATCAACATATTCCACTTGAGGAACACTTTTGCATAGGCCTACATAAGAAAAGTATCAGTTTGATACCACTGAGGCAACACTCAGACACTATTGCTTTTGTTCGGCAAGTAACATTCTAGATGAAAGATCTTTGTGCTATATACATGTAACATCAATACATACAGTACAAACATGTTATCACTTGTATACATTGGCTTAACTTATAAATTGAAAACTACACTACAGTGTAACTTTGAGAAGACCTTGTTATTTGCCATGATATGCACTTGTATATTACACTACATAGGATAGTACACATGCTCACATACAAGCCTGCACTGTGAACCAAAAAGTCAAGTAATACACACACTTTATCGCACACTATACATTGAGTTACTGCCACATATTTGCAGCTCTTCAATGTGTATGCATATAAAACTGGTACACAAGAGCTACATCGTAGAACATGTATACTGTATTACCACCCGCCAAAAGTGGAAACCAGAAATGCCATGGAATTTTCAGATGGTGCACATGACACATAAACTGTATTCCACACCCACTGGAATCTAGAGAGTTATCCCAGTGACACTCTCTATGACATCTTTGACACTCGTCTTCTCTGGAAAGGAAAGAAACAAAGCTCTGTAGTTCCCAACTGGTCTCAACTGGTTGGACCGTGAGATCGAAGCTGTACAACTTTTCATTGAACTTCATAGCGAGATAAGGGTATAAATAGGAGTAATGAGGATAAGTATTATCAGTTTACTCTCGATATTTTCGCAAGATTTCTCTTCTAAACGTACCATCATGTCTCGCATGACTACGGTGGCCAGGCAGAATTGTAAGATGTGGGCTAACCTTCATTCAAGACTACGAGCATCACCTTTTGACTACGGTAGTATGTTTCCCGTCGGCGTATAGGGGCTACTTCAGAGATCATGCACTGGCAATTAGTACCAGTGAGGGGTACTACAGTAATACGTAGTTGACAGCATCTTGGCTACAACAGCGTACCTGGTACCTGGTACACAAGAGCTACATCATAGAACATACATACTGGGATCACCATGTGCCAGAAGTGGGAACAAGAAATGCCATGGAAATTTTCAGATGGTGCATGACATATTTACTGTATTCCACACCCACTGGAATCTACAGAGTTATCCCAGTGACACCTTCTATAACATCTTTTACACTCATCTTCTCTGGAAAGGAAAGAAACACAGCTCAGTAGTCCCTAACTGGTCTCAGTTCTACATAATTTCTTGGATTTAGCAAAGAGTCATAGTTACAGTTAAAAAACAAACAAGACCAGGAGGATGTTTGGATCGTGGTTTCAGTGGGAAACAGACAAGAAGCAAAGGGATATCGGGGCGTCCCAAACTGTGGGATATACAGCAATTGACTACTGCATTAAGCATACAGTCCCTTCTTCTTTGGAAGGGAAGGAAACATAGTTCCAATGGCTGGCAAAGAGTGATAAGAAGACTACAATCTCATGGAGAGATAGAACTTCTGCAAGAAAAATTGGGGAGGAGGATTTCATACGACAGAGAAATCCGAGTGTAAATGATTTTAATTTTATAACTCTTTACTTTATTCATTTTTTTCCAATTAGTCTCAAAACCCACGAGGAGTGGACAAGATGCGGCCGGTTTGTCCACATGACTACAGACGACCAGTTTGCAGAGTTTCTGCTAAAAAGCGAGTAGGTCCTACTGTGTGTAGGATCCCAACTTGCCTATTAAGACTACTATTAAGAACTACAATGTAACAGTAACTTTTTATTTGCTTAATTCATGACTTCCGGGACAACTGTAACAGCTGTAGTAAGCTGATAATACTAGATTAAGTGAGCATATTTTAATTAAAATGGGTTTAAATACTAATTAGACGTGTGTTAACATATTGCTCATACTGAAGCATTTTCATAATGTGGCTACACATTTATGCTCTTATCTAATCCTTATCAATTGAGTCTTTTCTTTTTCTTTTCTTTTCTTTCTCAGCACTCCTGAGCTATCTTGGATCCATTCCTAATCCGCCTCGTGCATGATGCTGCACCTCTGTAAGGACCTGCGCAACAGGGAAGATGACATCCAGTCAGCAGGGGTGGAACACAACCACTTGAGGTGGACAGTGTACAGGGCATACATATTATGGCAGCACGGCCATGTTGGAGCTAGAAACAGGATGGTCATCCCGAGTTGCGTTGTTACCAAAACCAGATTACGCTACCCTGACCCAAACCAGCACTATACTGGATTTCTTCCGGCATTCTTGTGTAAGCATATGAATTGTCATAAATGGAATATTAGGAGTGTTATGCTATTTGGTCATAACCTGATAACCATGTGTTATCTCTACTCATGGCTGTCCCATCAAAATCCACAATAATTTTGGTAAGCATATTATGCGCTAAATTCACAAATAGTTTTGAAGTGTCAACTTGAATATGCATGAGAAATATTAAATGAAGACTCATTTATTTCTTGATATTCGAACTTTTCTATCTTTATTTCTCATCTTCATGCTTTCATTTACGAGTTAGTGCATCTTGAACATTTTCTTTTATGAAAATGGCACAATATGAATTGTATTATTGTTGTATTATTGTTATAATGTCATTACAATTCTTATTGTCATTATCATTATTATTATTATTACTGTCATTATTATTGTAATTTTTATGAATGAAAGCGAGAAGCAAAGCATAATCAAGCAGCACTTTCTCTTGAACACAAGGACGAATAAATACAGTACATCAGAGGATGATCACTCATACATGCTAGTGTGCCTTGTGAATGTTAAATAGTATTCAAGAAGTATTTGATGTTTTCTATTTTTTCCATCATTTTGTAGGGGCAGTGCTTCCGAATTCAGTGGCAAACCAATCCAGCATTGCAAATGTTGAAAAAGAAATGTAGCACTTCCTCAAATATGCCTACCAGTCAGTGAAGGGTAAGGGGAGTGAAACTGGCATAGACAATTCTATCCCTGAAGACTATAGGAGAAATGTAATGTATATGCACATGTTCAAATACAAGCCTGTACTGTAAACCAAAAAGCCAAGGTCCAGGAGACTGAGTTTGCCTCCCACTCATAAATAGTGCACAAGAAAAAAGAGTATTTCAAGAAAGAAGGCGTGGGGACAAGACGAAGAGATTGCAAATTAGTCTCAAAACCCACGTGGAGTGGTGAACAAGATGCGGCCAGCTTGTTCATATGACTACCTACGACCAGTTTGCAGAGTTTCTGTTAAAAAGCGAGTACTGTGTGTAGGATACCTTTCTACTGAAGCTAGTTAAAACTCAGTCAGATGAGAAGCTGAATGACTTCATAAAGTGTAACTTGTCCTGCTTTGATGAATCAATGATCACAAAAGAGGAAGTGCTCAGTTCACTATCTGTTGCTTGGAAGAAAGACAACATTACAGTCGGCATGATGGTCAGACAAACAGACATTGCATTACAACAGCTACAGTGTAGTACAGAGAGTTACTGAAGATTACTTGCCTGGGGGCAAAAATCATAAAGCTAAAGATACCACATCCTTTCGGCTTCAAATTCAATCTTTTCCCAAACATAACAAATTGTCTGAGAGAAGTTTTGGATATCTGGGATACCTTATCAACAAACACCCCAATGCCACTGCAGTGGTCAATGAGGCTCAGGTAATGTTTGTTTTCAACAAAACAGGGGATTATTTGCCTAATCTATCAAGCGATGAAAGATGAAAGAGTGAGAAAAATGAAGCTAAAATGCAAAGAAGACCTAACTTGCATTACCATAGATGCAGGACTATGGCAGACAAGACAAATGGTCAATGAAGAAATGGAAGCATGTGATGATGACAGCGAACGATACAATGCCTGCAAAGTTCAGATCTAGTTTAGGAGGGATGTAGGCCTATGATTACTTCATAAATACATGCCCACCGAAAACAAATTCACATTCACAGACAAAAGGAGAACAAAAGCCTTGGACAACACTCAGGGATCATTTGTATTTGTCCATTGATTCTGCCCTGTCAGTAAATGAAGGAGAATCTGTCCAAATGACCACACGTGATGACAGAAATGTTAACATTCATCTGTTGCTTGGGAAAAGGATTACGAAAGCATTTTACTCTCTTTCAGAGAGCAATGAAAAAGAGGCTTACTTTGGCAGAGTTATATGGGTCATTCCATGAAGTTGGGTACACAATGGGCAGTACTGTTCATCATGTTATGTATCTGTTTTCAGAGGTCCCAACAAAAGTTATTTTAATCTAATATCCACATTGTCTGATTAATGAGGAGTGATAGAATATATTATCAAAAGGGCATAGTTGAGACTTTATGAAAATCCCGTTTTTTGATGATTAAAAATGTTATTTTTTTTTGTAATTTTTGTGTTTCTTTTGTGACATCAAAACATTGTGTTGTTTGAATATTAAATAAATACAATTTACAGTAAAGAAAAATGAGTTGTGTATTTATTCACATTATTAACTCTCATAGTCGGCACTAATAGACAATTCCCCAATGAAGAGGTTTTTCTTGGAAAATTACCTCTTACGAGATCATGTTACTATCGTAACATTTCGCGTCCGCAAAACGGTAATGAGGATTAAATATTTGCGAGTGGAAAACTGCAGAAATACGAGAGAAACATGGCAAGAAATGTCTTATATATGTTTGTTGTCAATGGATCTTTAAAACTGTGAAAAGAAACAATCGCGTTTGACTGCTTTTGGAAAATACGGAGGAATAAGGTGCTTGTATATTTTCTTCGTGTCCGTGGAAAAAGTTACGATGGGAACAATTCTCCACGATCCATTCGGCAAATGACGTACGCTCACGAGTTGACGTCACATTGCCCGGGTTTCCGGATGATGCGACTTGAATGTGACGAGTGCGATCGGCTTGCAGACGACCGGTTAGAACAGCTCAAGCCGCTTTTGTGTTTCGTGGGCCGCTGTTACGATGGAAACAACGTGTCGCTTTTGACAAGGTAGGCTAGCTATCTTTCTCATGTTCTGACATGATCGTGTCGTACTTATATTACACTTTATGATCGATATTTCGTAGATTATACCCACAGTTAACGAAATTGTGTGGGCAGAGCCTCGAAGAATATTTCATAAAAAAAAAACACACAATCGGCGCGAGTAAAGTAATTCGTAATGATATTGCATCTCGCCGTTCCTTTCAGTCCCACTCGTGTCTTTTTATGTAAGTAAATACATGTAGTTGATTACATGGAAGTCTGGTGGTAAACGACGACATCAGCGCCCTTTAGTAGTATCGAGTCTAGACTAGTATGACCTCTTGCTGTAGTATAAGACTTCCTTATTGAGTTATGCCCCCCCCCCCCCTCCAAAAAATCATGCTAAATTAGTTATTTTGTAGACCTAGATTTTAGGCAACAAGGCCAATTAAACTTAAGTTAAAGCCAAGCAAATGCCAATGACAATCAATGACGTCTAACAAATTAATCTTAGATGTATGGTAAGGTGCCCAACCTTCGGGAAGGCACCTAGTTATCAGGAAGAAGTTTTCCGCGCACAGCAGCCAAGTGCGCACTGCACTGCGCGCAATGCGCATCAAAACTGCACGAGTTTTTAACCACGTTTCAGCCACCACTGACGAAAATGTAGAAAAAAAAAGATGTTTTTGTTAAATTTTGGAAATGGCTATTTCCATAAAATAGGAACCCATTGGCTGTGTTTGGTGTCCCTGCATTTATATCAATGTTTTATTCACTACAATGCTACTAATTTGAGTTTCCTTAGGTAGTATGTGTGCACTGTGTTTCATAATGTCCGTATACAAGTTTTGGGGCACGGAAAAAATTATAATTGGCTTGCCACGAGCAAGAAGTATGGTTGTTGCATTAGGTTTTTCCTAATGTCGGCGTGACATTTTTTACATTAAATTTTAATACATTGTTTGTGTATTTAAAAGTCCTTTTTTTTAATTTATTTTTATTGGAAGTAATGTCTATCAACAATTGTTTAAAATGCTATGCAACTTTTCCACAAATCGGGTGCTAATTTGCTTTCCAAAATATTGGACTTTTAGCCTCACGACGTAAGCGTTGGTGTCCCCGTCCTCACGTATGATAGGTATTGCTTTGGTGAAATATTACTAAGCAAAAACATGTTTTTTGCCGGCAAATATTTCATTTTTTAGCATTAATGAACGAAAATGTAATTTTCATCACATTTTTTTTTGTATAATAAGTACAATACATCGTAATTTCTTGAGTTTCTTGGATGACGCGTTCATATTGTGTCCCTTCGATATCCTAACGTCGGTCACGAGTTTATTACTCCGCCAAGCACACTCCCAATAAATTCATGAACGAAATGTACCCTACGTCATATCTCAGGCCCGATCTACGTCATATATCAGGCTCGATGAAAGTAGATCTTTTCAGCGCGCTACAAACCACGATGTGTACTCTGTGTCCCTCCCTAACGTCGGTGGCACTTTCACTGCAAATTACGCCGGAATCATCATCGAGCTCTCAAAAGTAATGTAAGCACGATTTTCTGTAGATTTTAAACATTATGATTATGAATTTTTATTGTTTCGATTATTACGAAAAGCGTAAAATATCGGGACAGTTTTGTGCTCGGTGGTGAAACCTTCACACATGCAATGTTGCTGTTAATGGGAAACCATATTCACCGTGTCCCCGCTAACGAAGTACGAGTATTGGTCCTAACGATGAAAACACTCCGTCTTTCATTGTAGCGGCATAATTTTGCAAGCAACACCTGTCGCAATTACTACTTGCAAATACCGTATCGTTTCATATCCAATATTATGCTTAGATTGCCGTAATCAACATGGTAATACTAGTCATTTGTGGAGCACTGTACACCCAACGTTAGCATGACGACGGGGACGCCTTGAAGTGCAGTGTCCCTTATGCGTCGTGCCGCGTTAGTCCCACATGTGTTAAATGGTGTATTGTGTATGTGAGTTCGTATTTTCAAGTCTTAACTTGCGATATTGGCGGTAATTTTCTGCACTTGAAAATGATAAATCTGACCATCAAAGTGTCATAGGAGATTCAGAAATAATATTTGTGTTTTTAAGTGGATTTAAAGAGGGATACTTGGTCAAAAAGTGGCAAATTTAGCAGCTGGAAACATAGCTATGTGACCCATTCAGTCACAGAATAATCCCCTGAACTCTGGGGTTGGAAGATGGCAGGCGTGGTGTCCAGTTCCCTGGCTGGGGTAGTGGTTTTATGAAGAACTTTGTTACTAAATATTTCCCAAGTAGTGTACTCTATCTAATAAATTCTGATTAGGTAGGCCTAACCATTTCAAAGATTTTGAATAAGATAAGTGTAATATTCTAAGCAAGTTTGGGTGAAAGTGAAATGGAGAATAGACACTAAAACTTTAGTTTATGCTGGTCTACATTTTCCTTTTTTTTTTTTGTTTTGAAGTACCGGGTTTGGGAATCAATTATGCATTCCTAAGAGGATAATATATTTGAGACTACCATGAAGTTTTAAATGTCCAGAAATTAACTCTTGGTTGCATAGGCAGTGATCCGGTGTGGTGTTACCTTACCCACCCCCATAGGCGGCGGGGGGGGGGGATGGGGGGGGGGTTGCGTCCCCCCAAATTTTTTTGGGTGATAAAAATTTTTTTGGGTGATAAAAATTTTTTTATTGAAACCCCCAACAGACAACAATCGGGGGCAATTTTTTTTTTCCTGGATCCCCCTCTTAATTTTGGTTGATAACCTTTTTTTTTTGCTTGTCAAATTTTTTTCCGCCGCGTCCCCCCCTAAATTTTTTTGCTTCCGCCGCCAATGCCCACCCCCTCATGGGAGGGGGTTATCCCCCTTGATTTTTTGAGCTTAATTTTCCAGAATTTGCCAGCACTTTTGATAAATTTTACAGACACTGAAAATGTACTGAACACTTTTCTTTATAAACACTTGAACATTTTTGTCTGGAAACATATATAGCTGAAATTATGTTATGATACCAAAAGTTTAGGGTTATTTCTAGAACACTTCATTAACACTTAAACAAATTTAATATGAAATCATAACCACTACCAATCCCTTTATACTTCATTTTTATTTAACTATTCACTTACCGTATTTACAGGGATGAGATTTCTCCGCGGATTTTGAGTCTGGGATTTTTTTTTTTTTTTTTTCCGCTCCCTCAGACAAGTGTTTCCTCTTTTTTGAAATTTCTGTTTCACACCTGATATTTTTTAAAATTATGCTTTAAACCATATTACGATTTATGAAGTCAATTCTTTTTCATTTAACAGGGTTCACTATTGAAGATGGCTCGCCAATTCAAAGAGAGAGGGGTGGCCTGCAGAGGCGAAGCAAAAAGGTCACCACGCAAAGGCAAAAGGTCACCGTGCAAAAGCAAAGTGAAAGAAACTAAAAAAAAAAATCAAACTGCCCTTTGCTCTCCGCATTCGATGCCAAAATCGAGAGGATAGTGGTCAATCAAGTGGGGCCAGTCAGACAAAGAGAAAAAGTAGAAGTGCCAGTACAAGTTGGAGACATAAACTGAAGCAAAATGACCCCCAAAAATACCAAAAAGTGCAACAAAGTGGAAAGTTGTACAGCCAGATGTACCGCCTAAACATGGCATTGGCCGAAAAGACTTTAAGAAAAAGAAACCTCAAATCAGAGGAAAGAGAAGAAGCTGAAGAGTGGCTAGAGAAAAAGAAGAAGTACAATGAGAAAAGTAGAATCCGCCAGCGAAGATTTGCTGAGAAAAAGAAAAAAGAAAGGGAAGAGAACAAGAACAAGCCACACATTCCTGTGACGAGGAAACAAGCTGATAAAAAAAAAAGAGTATGAAAGAAACAAAAAACGGAAGCAGCGTGAAGCATACTCAGTCGAAAGACATGAAGCAGTTAAAGCGAGGAGAAGAGAATTATACGCACAGAAGCGGCAATGTGAAAAAGATGTCATCTTACAGGAAAGAGAAAAGAAATTAAAAGCTGACGAGGAGCACCTTAGGGCAATGGAAGCGGAGATAAGAGAGAGAGAAAGGCAACTCCAACTGCATGAAAGAGATGGAGACATAGAGGCAAGAAAACGCCAAATGAAAGAATTTAAAGATGCTGAAGGGAACGATGTACGATCAAACCCAGCTAGACGACAGAGCTTGAAAAGGGCATTACATGCTTTACCCAGCAAGACATCACACTTTGTTGGTACTGTTGTTGACATTCTTAACAAAGCTTCTCCTACAAAACAAGCAGCCTTTACAGGAGCAGGTGTAAAACTTACCAAAACAGCGAGGAGACAGCCTAATCTTGAAGAGGTAGTCACTAAAGGACTGTCATCAAGGCTCAAAGAAGAAAAGAAAAGTCGGAAAATTCTAGCATCGACGCTTCACCTCATGAAAAAATACCGTCTGCAAAGACAGGCCTGTAAGCGGTTTGGTGTAAACAAGAAATTGATAAACAAGAAATTGTCAAAGCAAGGAAGGCCAAAGGTCAACTTGGAAACCGTAAAGCAGGTTCATGAGTTTTATGAAGTTAACTCGTCAGAAATGCCAGACAAGCGACTTGTAAGCAAAAAAACCAGAAAGCCTAGACGCATTATTGATACCTCCATTGCCATTTTACATGAACAATACAACAAGACCTATCCAGATCAACAAGTGTGCTCTTCCAGTTTCTATGCACTCAGACCTAAACATGTAAGCACCAAGAGACAGGCAAAATATCATGGCTGTCTTTGCGAATACTGCGAAAATCTGCAACTAAAATTGGAGGTACTAGCCAACGTGAAATTGAGAACAGTGTATGACGTTGCTAATGCAACTCTCTGTCCAAAGCCAAGTGCATCAGCATTTCATAGGCCAACCTGTTTGGAAAGAAAGTGTGGCAACTGTGGTATCCACAAACTGGACGATATATTTCATGACAAAGAGCCACATGAGGAAGTTGAATGGAAAGTTTGGAAAATGGTCAACCATACCTGTCACACCAAATCAAACAAGACAAAAGAAGTGAAGAAGCGTTCGCTTGTCACCGAGAAGGGCACTGTAGCTGATCTCATAAAGCAGCTTAAGGATGAAGCCAATGACATTGCTGTACATCTGTTCAATAAAGACTGGCAGCAACAGCAGTTCTCAAAACTGAAGACAAACCTACCAGAAGGAGCAGTGCTGAGCATTGTAGATTTCTCAGAAAATTACAAATGCGGTTTCCAGAGAGAAGTGCAAACTGCATACTATGCCCAAAATTCAGCTACTTTGCACCCAATGGTGAACTACTACAGGTGCGAGACTTGCCGTGAAGTTGTGCAAGAATCTTGCATTGTAATCAGTGATGACCTTCGGCATGATTATCATTTAGTGCATGCCATGCAAGCAAAAGTCTGTAAACACCTAGCAGAAAAGAGAGGGCTGAATATCAAAGTTATGTACAGATACTCCGATGGTTGTGCTAGCCAGTACAAATCGAAAGGACCTTTCTCAGATGTGAGTTACTTCACAGAAGATTTTGGCTTCCCAGTCATCCACAACTACTTCGGCAGCAGACATGGTAAAGGCCCGAGCGATGGAGAGGGTGCGGTCGTGAAATCTCAAGCGTCAACAGCAGTTCTAACTCGCAAGGTAGTAATCAGTGATGCAAAAGCGCTGTATGAGTTTTCCAAGAAGCATCTAGACAAGCAAAGCGAAGGCGGCCAATGTTGCAAGAAATTTCTGCGCACATCATTCTTTGTTTCACATGCAGAGGTTAATAGAGACAGGGAAAACAGATCTACAAAGTTGGTGAAAGGTTCAAGAAAGCTACACTGTGTTAAGACCGTGGAGAGTGGAGTAATTTCAACTCGAAATTTAACTTGTGTGTGTGACACCTGTCTACTTGGCCATGGAAACTGCAGAAACAATACCTATGTCGAGAACTGGAAGAAGGTGGACCTGAGAGCTGCAAATAAGCAAGGTAGGGGTCAGGGCCAGTATTCTGAAACTTTAAAAAAATATATACATCTACATCACTAAAAATGTTATTAGCAGATGAGATTGTCATGTTTTCCTAGGTTGCATAATGAATCCCAGTATACAGTATCTACAATTGTTTTATCTATATGTCACATTTTTTTTGTAAGTTTCAGCATATGGGCCTAGAATGTTTCATGAAGATATTTGCATGATGATTACTTAAATCACCCTGACCATGGTCTCATTTGAGGCTAGAAATTACTGCAGTTTGATTCAGATTTGACTCTTGCAGAGATTAAATCATGTCAATCCCATCTATACATTTAGGGAACAGATTCTCAAAGAGATCCTGTCACCTGAAAATTCCATTTGGGAGTTTAAAGAACACCTACAGCTATCTCATATTTTATAAGCAACATGTCATTCACTACAAACCCATGTAATGTCATCCCTCACAGGTATGAGACTGAGAGCAAATACCACTGCAGCCCCAGCTGACCCAACCAGTGACGTTCTCACAGCTGTTGTCCCAGATGATGTCACAGAAACACTAGAACCCCCCACAGCTGTTGTCTTACATGGTGCCGGTACGCCTGCCACAGCACATAGAGATGATCCCCCTGATACTATGAACATGACAGAACCACAGAGCTCTGATGATAGTGAGAGGTAAAACATCTATCATGTTGGGAAATATTTGGCCTGAAGGCGTATGAAAGTATCTATGTTTATCACAACAGGTAAAAACAAGAAATGGATATTTGTTGAATGTGCTGTACAATAATATTCATCTTGAAATTTAAAGCTCTTCATCAACACTAACATTTATTGATCTGGATATTTCAGAAATGTCCCATTTAAAATATTTATTTCATGTCTTCTATCATGAGATCTAAGTAAATTCATTTGCAATATTAATCTTGGGATATTTTCTTTTTTTTTTCTTTATGCATTACAGGTACAAAGTTAATACCTATGTTGCAGTGCGTTTTGAAGTATGTGGCAAGAAGACGGATAGTACCAAAGGATTGGTTTACATGGCATTGGTAAGTTTGCTGGCTTGGTTTGTGGGTATTCTCTTACTCTTCTCTGATTGTAATTTTAAACATTCGGTATTTCAAGAAAAACAAGTCAGAGCATTGAGGAAAGTAAACTGATACTTGCTGTACCAAGCTGTACACATATGCATTGTACTTGTGTTTCACATCATGTGGATAAACTATGTACCTTTGCAGTAGATTTACCCGTTATCTGAGACATCACCAAGTGGTACAGTGGAACCTCATTATAAAGAGGTCGGATATAACAAATCCCTCTTATAACAAGGTAATTTTGTTGGTCCCAGCTCTTCTTTGTTTTTTGCTTTTTACCCTGATGTAATGAGAAACCTATATAACAAGGTAATTTTCATGGTCCAAGGACCTCGTTGCAAAGAGGTTCCTCTGTATTGCATTTCTTACCTGTATAATTTACATTGTACTTGATTTTGTGCTTGATTTTTACAGATAACTGCTGTTAGAGGTGATGTCGTACAAGTCAAATTCCTGAAACGTACAACCGACGGTTTATACAGCTTCTCGCCGGAGCCAGAGGCTGCTCATCCGAAGTCAGACATAGTGGGAAAGCTGCCAGTACCAGTTATGCATCCTGTTGGCAGAAAATTTTTGTATGAATTTGATCAAACAGTGCTGTCAACCTTATCAGGAAAATATGGACTGGAGTAAATTGGACAAGTGGTGCACTGTACTATACTGAGAAGAACAAATTCTTCCAACATTTTATTTCTTGCATTTGCAGGCTGCTAGACCATCTGCCATAACACGCTCATATCGAGCAAGCATACACTGCACAGAATTTTTATTTCCAGGAGCAGTGACTGTTGATACTTTTTGCTTACATACTGGACTGTAGGTAGAATGGTTGCAACCTCAGCAATAAACGTGTAGGCCTCAGGTTTCAATTGGTGTGGCGTCAGAGTTTGTCATCTCATTCATTTTGCAAAAGCAACAGCAATAGGGACCTGAAAATGACATGTTAAGGCCGGGCCACACTAAGCGGTTTCATGCGACGCAATGCAACTGGACGTTTCCATGCCATTGTTTCAGTGTGACATGGCAGTTTTCCCTCGTTGCAATGCAGTTTTGTCGCGTTGGACCTCGGTGCAGACGATAGAACATGTTCTCTCGCAGTTGTCTGCCGTTGCGTCAGACAGGCAAACCGTCCAGCTGCGTTGGGTCACGTCGCGGCAGCTCAGTGTGGCCTGGCCATTACAAGGTCCCCCTCCCCTTGCTTTTACAAGTTATGTTAACAAGGTTCCACTGCATAAGTGTCTCATAATTGTGAATCAAAGGTACTGGGTAAGAGTTTAGGAGGGTAGAATCACTCTTACCCAGTACCTTTAAATTGTGGCAAGAACAGTTGCCCCACGACCAGCACTTTGCCTTGAACTAATAATAAACTTGTTTAAATGTATAATTTGCCATATTTTGAAGTTACTTCCAGGGTTGGTTCAATTACATTTTTAGTTACTTCCAATTATTTTTGGATTTTCCTGAATTAAATATTTTCCCTTTCATTTGCACACAATTACAGTAATTGCAATCGAATTTGAAAAAGTAATTAATCACACGAAAAATGAAATTGAACCCAACCCTGACTGTTTCTCTTTGAGAAGTGTTACAAGTTCAATTTTCTTATCAGAAAGAATCTACCTCATTTCTAAAGTGCCCTACTAATGTTGTGGAGATAGGCATCGTGCTCGTTTCGATCCCTTCCTTGATTAGTATGAGGCAGTTTACATCCAGGATCTTCCGTGAAAGTTCACTAAATGGTCTGTAAACATTCACAGAACAGCATGCGTGCTGTCGTCAGGTGGGAAATGTAAACCTTCAGCCTCAACACAACTTGTAAAACAACTTGTTAGTGAGAAACTATAAGGAATAACAACTTTTTCGTAAGAAGCTATAAATTAGAATTCAAACAAAATCATACTGAAAATGTATGTAAATTCAATTGAACAAATGTGGAAACAGCACATGCATAGTTTGTGTTGAATTCTAGGAGTACTGCAGGCTGAGCAAAATAAAACATTATGTGATGCTTGGAGGCCTCCTTTCGTCTTTGGTAGACACTTCATAGGTTCCTGGTAAGAATGAGTAATGTGGAACATTTGGTGTTAAGGCAATTTTTATGTAGTTTGTACATTGTTGGTAAATTTAAGAGTTCATTAAAGGGAGTGCATGGGGAGCTGGAAGTGAGAGTATGCCCATGTCGTAGCTGCCATCTTGTGCACCTGGCGAGTTTAGTCTCCTTTTTGCCCCAACCCCATGGAATGACCCAGATCTTAGATTTTTGAGATTTTTAAGAATTTGAATTTAAGAATTTGACAATTTTGAGAATTTGAAGATTTAAATATTTGGTGTCCTCCCAGAAGTTTGGAACCTCATTGTAGGTGACTTTGAGAGTGTTTCTATTGTTGAAAGTGTATCTCAATGAGTAGAATGTAAGTTTAAACTAAACATGATACTTATCACTCACTTGTAATCACCATTTTGGGCTTGTGGTCACTATGTAATTGTGGCAAGAACAGTTGCCCCACGACCAGCACTTTGCCTTGAACTAATAATAAATTTGTTTAAATGTATAATTTGCCATATTTTGAAGTTACTTCCAGGGTTGGTTCAATTACATTTTTAGTTACTTCCAATTATTTTTGGATTTTCCTGAATTAAATATTTTCCCTTTCATTTGCACACAATTACAGTAATTGCAATCGAATTTGAAAAAGTAATTAATCACACGAAAAATGAAATTGAACCCAACCCTGACTGTTTCTCTTTGAGAAGTGTTACAAGTTCAATTTTCTTATCAGAAAGAATCTACCTCATTTCTAAAGTGCCCTACTAATGTTGTGGAGATAGGCATCGTGCTCGTTTCGATCCCTTCCTTGATTAGTATGAGGCAGTTTACATCCAGGATCTTCCGTGAAAGTTCACTAAATGGTCTGTAAACATTCACAGAACAGCATGCGTGCTGTCGTCAGGTGGGAAATGTAAACCTTCAGCCTCAACACAACTTGTAAAACAACTTGTTAGTGAGAAACTATAAGGAATAACAACTTTTTCGTAAGAAGCTATAAATTAGAATTCAAACAAAATCATACTGAAAAGGTACGTAAATTCAATTGAACAAATGTGGAAACAGCACATGCATAGTTTGTGTTGAATTCTATGGAGTACTGCAGGCTGAGCAAAATAAAACAATATGTGATGCTTGGAGGCCTCCTTTCGTCTTTGGTAGACACTTCATAGGTTCCTGGTAAGAATGAGTAATGTGGAACATTTGGTGTTAAGGCAATTTTTATGTAGTTTGTACATTGTTGGTAAATTTAAGAGTTCATTAAAGGGAGTGCATGGGGAGCTGGAAGTGAGAGTATGCCCATGTCGTAGCTGCCATCTTGTGCACCTGGCGAGTTTAGTCTCCTTTTTGCCCCAACCCCATGGAATGACCCAGATCTTAGATTTTTGAGATTTTTAAGAATTTGAATTTAAGAATTTGACAATTTTGAGAATTT
Organism: Diadema setosum; assembly: GCA_033980235.1. Classification (NCBI taxonomy): domain Eukaryota; kingdom Metazoa; phylum Echinodermata; class Echinoidea; order Diadematoida; family Diadematidae; genus Diadema; species Diadema setosum. Next base: position 1,874,648 of record CM067078.1, on the reverse strand, counting down.
GAAGATTTAAATATTTGGTGTCCTCCCAGAAGTTTGGAACCTCATTGTATGTGACTTTGAGAGTGTTTCTATTGTTGAAAGTGTATCTCAATGAGTAGAATGTAAGTTTAAACTAAACATGATACTTATCACTCACTTGTAATCACCATTTTGGGCTTGTGGTCACTATGTAAGGGGGACACCATTTTTGGTGTCCCCCTTACGCGTGAAATTAGAATTACATCTTCGGGCAATAAAAATCAGGAATTTTATCTGACTTTGAGTAAGGAAGAGTGTTTCTATTGTTGAAAGTGTATCTCAATGAGTAGAGTGTAAGTTTAAACTAAACATGAATGATACTTATTACTCACTTGTAATCACCATTTCGAGCTTGTGGTCACTATGTAAGGGGGACACCATTTTTTGGTGTCCCGCTTACGCGTGAAATTAGAATGACATTTTCGGGCAATAAACATTTGTTGTGTATTTTTGCATGCAATTGTTTAAGAAGAAGATTCAGTGCTTCATATATTGTGTTTGAGATTAAATTATTCTTAAGAGTGGCAAGAATTGTTATGTCCACAGAGTTTCTTCTACCATATGTCTCAAAATTTCAAATTTTACAGTATAATGGGTAAGCTGTTGAGATTTTTTATTTTTTTTGTATTGAAATGATCCAAACAAAAAGTTGTTCAATGTGAAATGGCATCAAAAACAGACATGAAAACAGAAAAAAAAATTAGAAATGTATACCTCTTGAAACCAGTCTGACACATAAACACCTTGGGTTTGGTGTCCCCCTTACACGTGAAATCTGTTAGGAGCGTGCATGTTTTGGACCAGCCCCACTTTGATGAATTGTACAAAATGGTGAGAATTTTGTTATTTTCCAAAAATTAAGCTATATAGGAAATAAAAAATAATACTTTGATGAATTAATAAATGAATCTAGAATTTGACCCCTATGTCACACATTGAGGTCCTATTTTATGGAAATAGCCGCATATATTTGGAAAATTTTATGTGCATTGTCAATACGATTCCTGTGATTTTCCTGCAATAAAAGGCTCCACGGAACACAGTTAGATCTACGTGTTTTGTCAATGCCAAATTCAGCGCCCCGAGAGTGCATCTGACTTTAAATTTTAAAAACAGGACATCGCGCTTTCACATCGATATCTTCGTAGGTGGAGTTCGAACTGTTGAAATGAAAGCAGCATCGGAATCGGCAGAATTTTGCGGATAATGTGAGTATAATTTGTTACTGCTTTTAATCAGACATCACCACATAAACCAAACGTAATTTATTGGTGAGATAGTTTGCTGAGAACAAGGTTCCACAAGGACAGGCGCACGCAGAAGAACGTCGCACGCTATTCTCGACGATATTTCCGTATGGGATGACCTCATCGAGAGTGTGACAACACGATGTCAATATGCAGGATTTATAGCACATTCTGAGCTAAATTTTAGGTCATTTCGAAAATAAAATATTTCACTAAGGAGGCTGACAATCGCTAGTTTACCGAAACTAGGGGCCCTCAACCATACAAGTTACTACTAATGACACTAGTCTCTGTCTATCTTTCAAACGGCAAAATTTGCACATGAAGTTTACTTCGCTAGTGTTTCTAAGTTTAAAAATGACCATTTAATCGCAGAAGGCACCCTTCAAAATACATTCAAATAATGCCATTAATATACAACCCGATATAAATTTGAGGTACAGTGGAAACTCGATATAAAGAGATCTGATATAGCAAACTAATTTTTCCGGTCCCAACAAATTTATTTCCTTTGTTTTGTATTGTTTATTGACTACTGATATTTTTTATAACAAAATATCTGATATAAAGAACAACTTTTCTTGGTCCAAAGGATCTCGTTATACTGAGTTTTTACTGTATTTTGTATGTTGATTGCACAGTTGCAAGGAAGTTTTTACACGTTTTAACTGTATCTTAAATAAATTATTCAGTGTTTCTTTGTTAAATTGAGGATTCTGAAATTTTTTGTGGGGCCCAATGAAAAAAATTATGGCGTATTTAAAACGAAGATTTCTCTTAAATGAAATACTAATAGACTGAAACACAAGCCAGCAAATTTTCAGGAAGAACCAGTACTTCATTATGCCTTTAATTCAATTTTTAACCAAGTTAGGCGGCAAAATGGCTAAATTATTACTACTCACCAAACTATGTCAATTCTTGATAGCACTGCGCTGACCCGGAATTTATGGCATGCTGGAATCTTACTATATATGCCATGCAAAGCCGTGCATAGATTCCCATGTGCTATAACTTCTGGGTGAGTGCAGCTAGTTCACTTGATGTTTTGATGCATATTTATAATGAATATAAATTGTAATCTGCAAATCATATTTGAACTACATTTCAGTTTTAATTTTATTTTAATTTCAATGTTGTCTTTTCCCCCCTACAGCCCCCCCCCCCCCCCCTCCTTCCAACTGATGATTACTTCAAGTTCAGGCTGGTTAAACACCGATAGACATGGCTAAGAAAAAGCCTTTCCATCTTCGGTTGCGATGTAGTATTGATTCGGAGGCCCGGAAGCCCTCAAAAAAACAGTCAACAGTAAAGTTAGTAAACAGTAATGAAGCTGCTTCCCGAACAACAAAGTGGCGACATAAGTTGAAGGCCAACAACCCACAAGAATACACAAAATTGTTGAAAAAAGCTGCGGAATATAACAAGTTACAGAGGATCGAAATGTCCCTAGCGGAGTCCACCTTAAAGAAGAGAAATATCTCCACTGAAGAGAAGGAAAAGTCTGAAAAGTTCCTAGAACAAAAGAAGCGGTGTAATGCGACTGCAGCTCTGCGAATGAGGAAAATGAGAGCAAAGAAAAAGGAGGAGCAACTACGGCTTCAATCAAACAAAATGAAACAAACACCTAGCACCAGAGCTCAAGACAAAAGGCAAAAAGAAAAATTACAAGCACAGGCAAGAAAGAAGCGAGAGAGATGAGCAGCAATGTCAAAAGAAGAACATGAGCAATGCAACGCAATGCGACGAGAGAAATACAAGCAGAAAAAAGAAAAAGAAAAGCAGGTGTGGATTGAAGCGCAGAAGCTCAAGGCTCGAGAAGCAGAGCTAAAGAAAGAAGAGGAACGTTTGAAAGAAATTGCAGAGGCACTCGATCAGAAACACGCGGAGTTGGAAGTCACTCGCAAGAAACTGTCATCTGCAGGATGTGACGTTAGAAGTTCTTCGGCCAGAAGAAAGAGTTTACAGAGAGTAAGAGCAGCTATGCCACAAGACCGAGAAAAGTGTGTTTCTACGATGATTGATCTATTTCAGAAGTCCTCTCCAAAAAAGCGTGCAGCACTGAAGAAGAGAGGAATGCACACTGGCCTTGAGGATGCCCATCATGAAGTCCAAAATCTCCTGACATCAAGCATTAGTGAGGAAATGGGCAGACTAAAGAGGAGCAAGAAGAAGAAAGACCTAGAAAAAAGAAGGAATATTGCTGCATCACTAAAGATCTTGAGCAAGTACCGACTTCAGAAAAAAGGATCGGCTCTCTTGCAGATGGGCCGCAAGATCATCTCCTCGGCAAGCAAGAAGAAGCAAATGCACGACAAGAGAAAGCTGTCCCCAGAGGTAGCAAGCGCAGTCATCTCGTTCTACGAAGAATCAGCCATCGACCTGCCTGATAAGAAAATGGTATCCATGAAGACCATGAAAAATATTAGATATCTTCAACAGTCAGTGGCAGCTTTGTTCTTGAAGTTCAAATCACAGAATCCAGACATGAAAGTAGGTGCAAAAACATTCTACAGCCTCCGGCCACATCATGTAAAGCTCCAAGGATCAATCAAATTCAGGGCATGTTTGTGCGAATACTGCACGAATATTGAGTTGAAGGCAACAGCAATTAATAATTTAGCACACAGTTACGGAATGAAGTCCTTCTTTGATGGCGTTCACTCAGTGAATCGCGTCACAATGTGTCCCAAGTCTGAAGGAGCGAAGACGTACATGCGACATTGCTCCGAGAGGAAATGCAAAGAATGTGGTCCCAAATTGTTGAGATCTTACCTGAGACCGCTGGTGGAAAAACACGGCCCTAAGCATATGACATGGAAGAAATGGATTCGGGTCAGAGTGGACGAGAATGGGAAGACGATCAACAAGCAACAGATTGTCACCAACGACGGGACAGTATCTCAATGTCTGGAGGAACTTGAAGGGGAGACGGTCACTATCAGTAAGCATCTGCATAGTGCGTCTTGGCAATCTCAGCAGTTTGCTACACTTACCAAGGACATGCCAAACAACTGGGTCGTCATGGTCTTGGACTTTGCAGAGAACTTTGTATGCAAGTACCAAGACGAAATACAAAGCGCACATTGGTATCACACAAACGTCACAATCCACCCTATTGTTTGCTATCACAGATGTCCAACATGTGATGAGACAATGCAGGAGTCACTCGTCTTCATAACAGGCGATAATCGACATACATATCATGCAGTGCACCAGTTCATGTCACAGGCAGTACAGCATCTCCGGCAAAACATGGAAATTGACAAGATCATCAGATTTACAGATCAATGTGCAGCCCAATACAAAAGTAGAGGACCATTCAAGGACATTGCTCTTGCACAGCAACATTACCAAGTTCCAGTAGAGCATCACTATTTTGGTGCCAGACACGGCAAAGGTCCGAGCGATGGGGAAACGGCTGTTGTGAAACGACAAGCTTCATTAGCTATTAGTTCTGGGCGTAAAGTAATGAACAATGCAAAAGATGTATATGAGTTCTGCCAAGATGAATTGACAATACAACCAAGCCAAGCCGAATGTCTCCACTTTCAACGGAAAGTGTTCTTCGTAGAGGAAATGAATCACAACAGAGATCACAAGGACGTCCAGACCATCAAGGGCACCAGGCAACTGCACTGTGTAAAGGGTGAAAGCAGTGGATGGCTGTGGACAAGGAACCTGTCTTGTTTCTGTAAAGGCTGTGTTCTCGGGAATCAGCAGTGTGACAGCAGAGGGACTGTAGATGACTGGAAAAGTGAAAAGCTGTTTGCTGCTACGATTGAGACATCTCATGGTAAGAACTAAATTAATCTTAATATTTACCTAGAAGGTTGCCAATATATATATTCATTTAGTATTATTGACTAATGCTAGTTATTTGTGATCCAAGCAGAAAGTTTTCAAACAGACCCATCTTATTCATTGGTTGTTTTAAAGTCAGTGGTTAATATTGTGGGTCGATTTAAAAAATTGTACAACTGCGATGTCTAAGCAGTGTAACAATGTTCAAGTGGATGAATAAACGGCCAAGAATATAAAAGTTTTGAAAATCCTGCCTTCACTATCCAGATTTCTATGAATAAAGAATGAACCATTTCAGTAACAGTTTATTCAACACTATAGCCAATGGGGAAATTTGAGCATCGTAAAACAGTCATTGCAAATTTACATTTTTGCAGTAGTATTTAAATTATCATTTTCACAGCAATTTTTGCAGGGCTTCATTTCTACACTACATCAGATTTACTAGTAGCACGTGGGACCATGTAGCTCAGATTTTTTTTCAACTGGATTCATTGTTAACCAATGCCTTTAACATATTTCTGTAAGTCCAGGGTTTTTGAAAGATGTTCTTAAACTTATAACTCATGAATTGCTGCTGCACATTACACCATTGTCTTGCCATACGCTGCCACGATGACCAAATGTTGTTCCATACTACAGAGTTAAATATGTGCGCACTATCTGTACATATTTTTCTTTGGATAGACCAATGTTTTTGTTCGTTACAGAGTGGTACAACAGCAAAATTGTGTAAGTGTGAGGTGTTCTTTACAGATACAGGTGATACTGAAGACCCGTCTTCCATGACTGTTGCAGATGATGACTTGGATGCTGACGGCCCGTCTTCCATGACTGATGCAGATGATTACTGGGAAAGCGAATCCTCCCCTTCCTCTTCACCTGTGAAACAACTGCATGTTACCGGTTTGTACAAATCAGTAATATCGCTGTTTATGTTTTCTTCAACCCTTTTTTATATTAGGGAGTTAATTTTGGCGATATGAAAAACAGTTTATTTGTCCCTCAGATGAAACATTTAAGGTAGCCAATGCCTTTTGCAGAGCCCACAAAATGCCCCAATCATTGTTTGAAACCAAAGATATTAGTATTTGGGCAATATCTGTGAAATTTCGAAATCAAAAGTTGTGTAGAATTCAAAAGATAACAGTTGTAGTGTAGTCGGCATTCAAGCAACAACAGTGCATTTACCGTTCGGGGACTGTAATATAATACTTAAAATCCAAATAATAATGTCAGTAGGTATACGAATGTCATAGTAAAGAATTCACTCATTTCTTTTTGCTGTATTTTTAGTGATAAAATATACCATGAACATGATCAATCGATCAAACAGGTCTGTAAAAGGTAGACTAAGTCTAGAATAAATGTAAGGCCTTATAATAAATATACCAAAATAATTTGAATCATAGTTTTCAACTTAACTCCATAAATAAAGTTGCACAGAGGTTTCATAATATTGTCTGCTTGAATACTGTAGTGTTCCCACTAATTCTGACAAATTTCATGCAAAAGTCATTGTCTACCATTAAGGTCTTTTTTATGTATAATCTTCAACTTTCACAGATAACGTGGTCATAGGTGTTCCAACTTCCCACCCGCCTTCTACGTCTGACAGACAGCTTCCCGTTGAAGTCCCAACTTCTAACTTGCTGTCTACTGGTACTGAGCTTCATGTTGAAGACCAAACCTCTCACTCGTCAACGTGACACACAGCTTCACATGGAACTCCCTACTTCTCAATCGCCATTCTTATATATATCTTTATATAATTATTCTCAGTCATTACTTGAAATTTAAAAATGTTGAAAGTCTGATAAATCGAAAGACAAATTTATTGTTTCACATGTAACAGGACACCAGAATCTTTGTGTAATTGTTACCTGTGAAACCTTAAAATGAAGTTTGGGCAAATAGTCATTTTGTATATGTGTCCGCATCTTTACTCTCCGATCTTATTTAAACATTAACCTGTCCTCTTATGCTTCACTCTATTTCCTTTATTATTCATGCTACATTTAAAAGAATATTAACAAATAGGACACTATTTTAGTGTTTCACATGTAACGGGACACCGGTATCTTGGTGTCTTTGTTACATGTGAAACCACCAAATAAACTTTGGGACAAATACATTATAATTATAAGAATAAAATTCTTATATATATCTTTATATAATTATTCTCAGTCATTACTTGAAATTTAAAAATGTTGAAAGTCTTATAAATCGAAAGACAAATTTATTGTTTCACATGTAACAGGACACCATAATCTCTGTGTAATTGTTACCTGTGAAACCTTAAAATGAAGTTTGGGCAAATAGTCATTTTCTGTATGTCCGCATCTTTACTCTCCGATCTTATTTAAACATCAACCTGTCCTCTTATGCTTCACTCTATTTCCTTTATTATTCATGCTACATTTAAAAGAATATTAACAAATAGGACACTATTTTAGTGTTTCACATGTAACAGGACACCAGAAAATCTGTGTAATTGTTACATGTGAAACCGTAAATGAAGTTTTGGGCAAAGTAGTCATTTTTGTATGTCATTTTGCATATTTATTTTCTGATCTTATAAATATTAGCATGTCCCCCTATGGCTCACCATATTTCCTCTATTATTCATGCTTCATTTCAAAGAATATTAACAAAAAGGACTATGTTTCAGTGTTTCACATGTAACAGGACACCGGAATCTTTGTGTAATCGTTACATGTGAAACCTCAAACAAGGTTTTGGGAAAATAGAGTCTTTTTGTATTTGTTAACCTTTTCACTTTCTGATCTTATTTAGGCATTAGCATGTCCTCTTATACTTCACCCTGTTTCCAGTATTAGTTGTGCAGCATTTCAAAGATATATTTACATTAAGATTGAATTTCAAAATTGACCCCTAAAACTGTCTGCAGACCTTTCTAATAAGAAAATGTTGTAGGATTTTTAAAATTTTTAACTTTCGATTGGTATTTTTTGCTGTTGCTGGTGTGGAAAGAGTCACAACATACTTTCCAAATATTTCTTGATTTATAAATATCTTGTGGCAAACTAAGAGAAAAAGCAGATTTTCTTCAGATCAAATTGGAAGGTTGGTGTCCCTGTTACATGTGAAACAAGTGGGCGTTATCTTGAATGTGTGATGATGTGTAGTGGCTATGCTGCAAGATTCAAACTTCTAATAGTTTGTTTGATATACTCCATGTATCTATGTTTCTTGAGATGACAATAACTAAGCTCTGTATTAGTTTTGAAATTTTGAGCCTCATGTCACACTTTGTGTACCCAACTTCATGGAATGACCCATATATCAAGTACAAGGTTTTCCAAAGTGATTGAATGTTGCATATGATGATGATGAAGTGTAAACTGGTTGAGGATTATAAAGAAGAAAACTTGAAAATACTCGAGAAGATCAGTCTTACTAAGGCATTGACAAGTCTTGCCATTGTTAAGCTGATCAGAAAAAGCAGGTATTGTTTTGCTCTCACTTGCCTTTTTTGTTGCTTGTTTGTTTTCTCTATCATTGTTTGTTACGGGGGCAAGCATTCAGACCAGACTATTTGAAGCTGGGGAGTCTTCGCTCAATTTTTCCAGGGATCCCAAAAACAGCGATTAAGCCTACCAAATTTGGTTTCAATTGCTTAAAAATTGTGAAAGTTGTTCACTCCACAGGATTAAAAAAAAGAAATTGCGGTTACCATGGCGACGCATTGTCCGATACAAATACAAAGGACATTTTGCAAAACTACACTTAAAGAGCATCATACACACCAAATTTCACCTTCATAGATTAAATGATTCAATTTGATACAAATATGAGTGGTTACCATGGCAACACATTTTTATTATACTAACACATTGGTGTCTGGCATAACTACACCTCCCGATCATCATACATACTAAATTTGACCTTAACTGCTTGAATGATGTGGCAGTTATTCAATCCACAAGGTTTTGGTAAAATTATGGTTACCATGGCAACGCTTTGTCCGACAAACACAAAAATTATGTGTTGCACATCCATGCCTCAGGGCCATAATGCCTACCAATTTTGATTTCAATTGCTTCAAAACTGTGGAAGTTGTTCACTCCACAAGATTTCAAAGAAAACATGCCGTTACCATGGCAACGCTTTGTCAAGTACAAACACAAAGAGTGTCATGCATAACTACACCTATAGATCATCATAGATACCAATTTTGAAATTGATTGCTTAAATACTATGGAAGTTATTCAATCCACAAGGTTTAGGTAAAATTATGGTTACCATGGCAACGCATTGTCAGACAAACACAAAAAACATGTCTTGCACATCTATACCTCAATATCATCATTTACTCTAAGTTTCATTTAAATTGCTTCAAAACTGTAGGAGGAGTTCGCGACGCAAGATTTTGCAACAGACAAGCCGACCGCCCGCCCGACCAACATCGCGGTGATTCCTATATGTCCTATACCCCCTTCACACTACGTGTGGCGGGGGCATAATGATCAAGGACTAACTAAAGAGACACTGAAGAAAGTATGTATGATGGCAACTACAGAAAAGGACAAGAAGCTCATTAAATATGTGACGATGAAGTCACTTGCCTTACCCGATACAAGAGTCAAAGCACTAGGTATAAGTGACCCGAAAAGTCTAGCAACACAAATTGAAACAGCTTTGTATGAGACAGAGACAATTTATAAGAAAATCCTTGTGGGAAGTCGAACAAATGAAAGAATACCATGTTACTGGTCTGTTGAAGGAGCTCCAAGAATCGGAAGAGGCAAATCAAGCAGAAACCATTCAATCTGAATCATCCAATGATGGGTATGAGCATGCTGGGGGAAAAGGAACAAGTAGTTCAGAATCAGATGTTGATATGTTAATAGTTAAAACTGACTCAGAGAGTGACAACCCGGAGGAGTACAGTTTATGTTAATGTCTCAACTACCAATTGCAAAGGCAGAGAGAAAATAGAAAATTTGAGAGCCGTGATACAGAGACAGTATGAGAGAAAAGTAGCCAAAGAAATATGTAAGCAAAACATTCTAAAAAGAAACAAAAAAAAACAGCACGTATCTCAAAGTTTGTTCAAAAGCACCCAGATATTGGTCGGGTCATGGAAAAATATGTACACGAGCATAAAGTAGGTGCTGATGCCTGGCGCCGCACAGGAGTTTTAACTTTTGATGGAAATATCACAAGAGGACCTAAAGTGACATATACAAAAGAATGCAGAACTACCTGCAGGATTACTATGGCAAGAAAATATTGTATGAGACTGTTGTTCAGCTGTGTGTTTGTAAAAACAAAAAGCTATCTACAAGAAGATACAAAGGAATAGCACAAATCATGTCAAAGCGTGCAAGGAAGGGTTGGAACATCAGAATTAATCCGGATGCACAGTGGAATACAGCCCCGTACAGGGGACTTGATTTTTTACAGTTAAATGATGGACAAGACAAGTTCATTCTTAACCGTGATGACGCCGCTGGGTTTTGATTAGATACTACTTTTACTCATAGACAGTATTCGTCATTGACTCTGACTGATAGCCCCGATCTAACAACATACAGACTATGTCAATAAGTATAACTCAGTACTGCAGTTAAAACTCAGTCGGATGAGAAGCTGAATGACTTCATAAAGTGTAACTTGTCCTGCTTTGATGAATCAATGATCTCAAAAGAGGAAGTGCTCAGTTCACTATCTGTTGCTTGGAAGAAAGACAACATTACAGTCGGCATGATGAGACAAACAGGGGGCAAACATCATAAAGCTAAAGATACCACATCCTTTCGGCTTCAAATTCAATGTGTTACATGACATGACAGCGAATCGCCCCTGTAAGACGCGTGCTAGTCTTGAAGTACAAAAGACATTGGTTATTTGGTAATTTACCTTTTTTGACCGTTTTACAGTAATCCTCAAACAAAAGGCTGTGGTGTTGACCGTGAGATCAAAGCTGTACAACTTTTCATTGAATTTCATAGAGATAAAGGGTATAGATAGGAGTAATGAGGATAAGTGTAATCATTCGTTTCATAGTTGGGCACTGTCTACTCTCGATATTTTCACAAAATTTCTCTTCTAAACGTACCTTCATGTCTCGCATGACCGCGGTGGCCAGGCAGAATTGTAAGACGTAGGCTAACCTTCATTCAAGACTGCGAGCATCACCTTTTGACTATGGTAGTATGTTTCCCGTCGGCGTAAGGGGCTACTCCAGAGATCACGCACTGGCAATTAGTACCTGTGAGGGGTACCTAATTGACAGCATCTTGGCCACAACAGCGTTCCTGGTACCTGGTACACAAGAGCTACATCATAGAACATGCATACTGTATCACCATGGGCCAGAAGTGGGAACAAGAAGTGCCATGGAAATTTTCAGATGGTGCATGACATATTAACTGTATTCCACACCCACTGAAATCTAGAGATCTTGGTTTATCCCAGTGACACTTTCTTTGACATCTTTCACACTAATCCTCTCTGGAAAGGAAAGAAACACAGCTCAGTAGTCCCTAACTGGTCTCAGTTCTACATCATTTCTTGGATTTTCATAGCAATTAAAGAACCATAGTTACATTTCAAAAAACACAAGACCAGGAGGATGCTTGGATCACTTGTTTCAGTGGGAAACAGACAAGAAGCAAAGGGATATCGGGGCGTCCAAAACTGTGGCATATACAGCAATTGACTAACTGGGCAATTCCGCGGTTAGTAACGTTACATTTTAGGGACATTCTCATGATTTAGATTACACTCATTTCTCTATCTGTGGATGTGAAGTCTCATTAATGTCACCAGAGATCATTCTAGTGTAGACCTAGAACAGAGCAAAGAATGAAATCATTTCATGAATTATTTTAGAAGAAAGGTCTGCTTTTAATGCCGGTTAGTAACATTACAAAAAAGGACATAAAAAATTGATGAGCATCTTCGAACAAAAAATTTGCTAAAACTGGTATAGCTTATACACAGCTCAGTACTCCCTAACTGGTCTCAGTTCTACACTGTACATCATTTCTTGGATTTAGCAAAGAGCCATAGTTACATTTAAAACAAGGAAAAGTAGAAATTACACGGTGCGTAATATATGTCCCCGCCGGAAGTAGCATTTAGTAGCAAAATGTACAATATAGGTAAAAAGATCAAGGTCAAAGGTCAAAGAAGTCAAAGGTCAAAATTCTATGCAGAAGTTTTGAAGCCCTCACCTAGTGCCATCACATAAAGCAAACGGAATCGAAATCGGGTTAGAAATGGTGGAGTAGCATTTTGTAGCCAATGTACAATATAGGTAAAAAATCAAGGTCAAAGGTCAAAGAAGTCAAAGGTTAAAATTCTGTGTAGAAGTTTTGAAGCCTTCACCTAGTGCCATCACATAAAGCAAACGGAATCAAAATCGGGTTAGAAATGGCGAAGGAGTAGCATTTGGTAGCAAAATGTACAATACAGGTCAGAAATCAAGGTCAGAGGTCAAAGAAGTCAAAGGTCAAAATTCTGTGTAGAAGTTTTGAAGCCCTCACCTAGTGCCATCACTTAAAGCAAACGGAATTGAAATCGGGTTAGAAATGGCGAAGGAGTAGCCTTTTGTAGCAAAATGTACAATATAGGTAAAAAATCAAGGTCAAAGGTCAAAGAAGTCAAAGGTCAAAATTCTGTGTAGATGTTTTGAAGCCCTCACCTAGTGCCATCACATAAAGCAAACGGAATCGAAATCGGGTTAGAAATGGCGAAGGAGTAGCATTTTGTAGGCAATGTACAATATAGGTCAAAAATCAAGGTCAAAGGTCAAAGAAGTCAAAGGTCAAAATTCTGTGCAGAAGTTTTGAAGCCCTCACCTAGTGCCATCATATAAAGCAAACGGAATCAAAATCGGGTTAGAAATGGCGAAGGAGTAGCATTTTGAAGCAAAATGTACAATACAGGTCAAAAATCAAAAATCGGCGGGGACAAAAACACAAGACCAGGAGGATGCTTGGATCACTTGTTTCAGTGGGCAACAGACAAGAAGCAAAGGGATATCGGGGCGTCCCAAACTGTGGGATATACAGCAATTGACTACTGCAGCAAGCATACAGTCCCTTCTTCTTTGGAAGGGAAGGAAACATAGTTCCAATGGCTGGCAAAGAGTGATAAGAAGACTACAATCTCTTGGAGAGATAGAACTTCTGCAAGAAAAATCGGGGAGGAGGATTTCATACGACAGAGAAATCCGAGTGTAAATGATTTTAATTTCATAATTATTTTGTTTATTCATTTTTTTCAAATTAGTCTCAAAACCCACGATGAGTGGACGAGATGCAACCAGCTTGTTCATGTGACTACAGACGACCAGTTTGCAGAGTTTCTGCTAAAAAAGCGAGTACTGTGTGTAGGATCCCAACTTGCCTATTAAGACTATTATTAAGAACTACAATGTAATAGTAACTTTTTATTTGCTTAATTCATGACTTCCGGGACAACTGTAACAGCTGTAGTAAGCTGATAATACTACATTAATTAAGTAGTGAGCATATTTTAATAAAATGGGTTTAAATACTAATTAGATGTGTATTAATATATTGCTCATGCTGAAGCATTTTCATAATGTGGCTACACATTTATGCTCTTATCTAATCCTTATCAATTGAGGCTTTTCTTTTACTTTTCTTTTCTTTCTCAGCACCACTTCGTGGCGGAGGCATAAATATAACATTGTGAATCAAAGAACAATTAAAAGACAATATATTGCCACACTTGTTTGCTTGTAATGTTGAAGACCCTAATAATGTCTAGAATCCAAGTATCAAACTCAAATGGCATTAAATTGTTGTACTCTGTTGCTGGTTATTTAAATATGTCTTCCTTTTTTCTCTATTTCCCTTGTACCCAATAGCTCTACACAGTAGCAACAAAGTTCACTGTGGATAGAGAGCTATTGGACAATTTCTACCGCCCACAAGTGGTATCTATGGAAGAAGCAAAAAGATCACCCAAGAAACGAAGATTAACCGTGGAAGGAGTAATCTCACAAGGAAGTTTAAATTAATTTAAATTAATAGTCGATTATATCTATGGAAGAGGCAAAAAAATCACCCAAGAAACGAAGATTAACCGTGGAAGGAGTAATCTCACAAGGAAGTTTAAATTAATTTAAATTAATAGTCGATTATAGCTTTGGCTCATCACCATGACTTAATTATTGATTTAGTCAAAACTAAAAACACGGGATGAGGCTGGTTTCCGGTACTGTCTGCTTAAAAACAAAACAGTACATTAAAGCAAAACAAACAACAAAAACATGATTGTTTGCCATGGCCACGGATTCGTAGTCTGCTAGTGCGACGCAGTATTATTAGCGCTATACAGCCGCTGAATTAGAAGTATTAAGTTTGCCACAAAACCGCAAAATACGCCGTTTTGCATTGCATTGAAAAAAGTACGTCGATAGATCTAGCACATCCCGAGCTCAACGAAAATCTGCGTACGCGTGTACCATAAAGATTCCGCACATACGTAGGATTACTTCAAGTCTTAATTCAATAGGCTGACGTACTGTGTGTTTACGTGTAGGATTATGGAAACTTGTGAGAGTGTGGTGATTACAGTAGCTTGTTTTTACCTCTACGGCGCAGATCGGCTTTGTAAAGAATAGATCGCAAGTCTACATCATCAACATGTCGAAATTCTAGAATCCAATCAGCAGTACGCCACTACGTGTTACGGATAAGTACAAACGACTCGCTGAACGTTATCTATAACCAGTTGGGCCTAACGTTAAGCTGGATCTCAAGTTACTGTCGTACTTGGTGCTATATAGAATTAAACTCTTTATTTTCTGTATATGCCTACTAAACTCTTAATTAGTATCTATTGCCGAACTAGCTCTACGTAGGCTTACGCACGTCAGAAATCACTGGTTTCCTCGCATATGGATTCTTTACTTTTGGCAAGATATGCATTACACACAGACGCGGTTCCAGTTCCAGTACTGTATTCGCTTGAGAAATATTAAATGAAGACTTATTTGACTTATGACATCTGAACTTTTCTTATACCTTTATTACTCATCTTAACACTTTCATTTACGAGTGCACCTTGAGCATTTTCTTCCATGAAAATGGCACAATATAAATTGTATTATTGTTATCATAATTAGAATTCTTATTATTGTTATTTTATTACAATTATTATTTTTTTTTCATGAAGGGAAGAGAGAAGCAAAGCACAAACAAGCAACTTCCTCTTGAACTCGAGTCAAAATAACAAGACAAGAACACCATCAAACGTACTACTAGGAATGGCAAGGGTCATTTATCATACACCCCTGAGGAACACTTGTGTACACTAGTATACATAAACTGCCCTCATCACATGTAGGATTTGAAAATGTTGACCGTGTCATCCAGGATGTATTAGATGTAGTTGGCTTGAAAGCTGACCATCTACCATCAGGCCGTACAGTGGCCCACATGAATGATGAACAGCTTCTTATTTCTCAAAAAACAAATAGAGGAATTGACATCCAAGTCAAACCTTATACCCTGGGTACTGATGAGACACCAAAGTCTGGGGACATAGATGTCATAAATGTACATTCTGAGGCAGAAACTCTTATGCACTCGGCATGGGAGAAATGGTATCCAAAAGTGCCACTTTTGTCATATTTTATCATGTCTTACAAGTACACTTTTCTCTGTCTTAGTCCATTTTCCTTGTACATTATTACAGCTGTACCTTTATTCCAATGTGCATACACTTGTAGTGAAATTTCTGGTTTTTTCTTTTATATGATATCTACACCCATGTCCATGTTCCTGTCTGCAGGGAGTGTCGGTGGAGATTGTGTGTGTGTGTGTATGTGCGTGTTGCACATAGCTGTCATACATAGACTGTATGTATATCTCTATGTGAAATGCTGAAATTTCCTCCACTGCTTTCAAAGTAGATAATTGTATGTAATTCTGTATTACCGAACTGAGATTTAGCCCAAAAATAAAAAGTAAAAATTAAAATTAAAAAATAATGAAAAAAAAAGATAAAATTTTGATGTTATTCATTTGCGTAAAATCAATTGCATTGTAACTTTCCTATTGCCACAACAACCAATAATTAACATCACGCTTTAAATACAGTCTACATGAAGGAATATACTTCTTGTCAAATAGCGATCTTGAAATATCTTGACGATGCTAAGTTATTATTTTTGATGTGATCTTGTAAATGTTCTAACCAATTTCAGACAACCCCCTTCACAGCCCCCCCCCCCCCCCCCAGCCGGCAAGCGGCAAAACATTATAACCCTAACTAGGCCGGGCTATTTAGGTAGTTGATAGAGCCGGGGGGGGGGGGGGGGGGGGGGGGGGGGGGGGGGGCCTGGGAGGCCCCCCCTCCAGATCTCGGCTGTCGACCGCGCGATCGCGACGAAAATTGGCACACACATTGCCTATGATGTAATCTAAAATACCATGAAGTTAATTTTTCAAAAATCATTGTTTATGCTAAAATATGCTAATTTATGCATGATGATGGCTGCATAAAATCAGACTAATTGGTATAAATCACAAAATAAAGCTCAAAACAGGCACATTTTTTTTGTGTAAGTATTCTTTTTAGTGTCCTTAGCAAATGTAATAAAAAAAATTGTGATATCAGAAAAAATTCTTAAGTATTTTATTGTTTTTTGAATTTCTTATGTATTTCTCTGTTTTTCCGACTTTATGTTTTTCATTGTTTTTTCAATTAAATTTGTCCGCGACATCGCTCCGAACAAGAAAATATGTTATTCATTGATTTTAATCAATAAAACACCAAAATAATCATGCTTTTATGAAATTTGCCAGTAAGCACAGTTTGCATTGAAATTGTACACGAATTAACGTTTTTGAGCAATTTTTGGTCTGACATGCATGTACATATTTATGCGTAACTTCGGAACCGCGCGCCCGGGCGTCCCAAATTTGGTGTCAAAAGATGCGGAAGACTCGAAAGAAAAAAGTCATGAAACGTCGCGGCGATAGCTTTTTGTGATTGCTATACATTGCGCGGAACGTCGAGGGGGGGCCTTGGAGGCCCCCCCCCCCGGCCTAGTTGGGGTTAAGCTTTGCATCTATATGGTACGCGTAACACGACCATCGAGTAAAACACATGCGCAATCATTTGGTTTTATTTTTCTTTCTCTTTCTCTTTCATTAGATGGACAAATTACAGATATATATCACATTGGATGTTCCCACCAGCGACGTGAGGGAGGCTGCCTTGTAGAGAATTCTCCCAAGACAAGTCAAAATGGACTTGTGGCCTGCTGCGACCCCTTTCACGTTGCAAATTGGAGACAAATGCCATCTCATCACTGTGGATGGTTCGTGAGGAGAAATAGTCACTGTCTACACGAAAGACCCAAGTTTCAAAGGGATTGTAAGTTACTAAGCAAATCATCGACTGCGAGAGCGATGGTACATATAGCTAACATCGCTTATGGTAATCTGGGAAGTGTCTATCAGGCCAAGCTGAAGACGAGGGCTGATACACGGCTAAAGGATTATGGAGGCGATGTTAGATTGTATCCATTGCCCGAGAAATAGATGATTATTGACTTTATATCCCACAAAGATTGACAAACTTGAGATTTGACCAAAATGTATTCCATTAACCACCCAGATTTTTATTATATAATCGTGCTGAATATTACAACACAGGCAGTACAACCGAGGTCAGCAGCAGTCGAATGAACGAAACAAACGTTGGATCAAAACAATAACAAACGACACATAGCACATAGCCGGGCAACATCTTACATTATTTTCTTTGCCTTTCACCCAGATAATTACCAGAGAGCACAAAGAAAGGAATTTCAGATACGAACATATCACCGAGGCACCACTGCGGCCACCATCACCTCGACACCACATGAGGCATCAGCATCTAGAAAGAGGCCTATACTACTGTGGGAACCTCATGCCAGAAACCCAAAAGGACATGCAACGAAAGAAAGAAGGTGGGACATTTTGGTATATCGTAGTATTTTTAGAAACTGCGCATACAAGATTAACCTCATTACACTGAGCGTGTTTCTACAGGGACACCTTATTACCTCGTAACACCTCAGGTTTTCCGAGGTAGTGAGAAGGTTGCAAAACTAGAATCAGCTGATATGGTGCATGGAGAAGAAGTTGATGTAATAGAGAAGGAGCCACAGATGGCAAGGGGGCAGATAAGGAAGCTTCAGGAGGCAAATGCTGAACTTGAGTCAAGATGACAAGACAAGAATACCATCAAACCTACTACTAGGAATGGCAAGGGTAATTTATCATACACCCGGTACCCCTGAGGAACACTTGTGTACACTAGTATACATAAACTGCCCTTATGACATGTAGGATTTGAAAATGTTGACCGTGTCATCCAGGATGTATTAGATGTAGTTGGCTTGAAAGCCGACCATCTACCATCAGGCCTTACAGTGGCCCACATGAACGATGAACGGCTTCTTATTGCTCAAAAAACAAATAGAGGAATTGACATCCAAGTCGGACTTCATACACTGGGTACTGATGAGACACCAAAGTCTGGAAACATCTACATACTATGTCATATGCTGTTTCTGAGGCAGAAAACTCTGTAAGTACTCGGCATGAGAGAGATGGCGTCCAAAAGTGCCGAGGGCACTCCCTCTACACTGAGTAGAAATAATGGTCTTTTGAAAGCTGTGATATGCATACAAGTAGACACCTTAAGTTTCTTTCTGATTGTAAGATACTAGGTGTACTGAACAAAATGATAACAGCTCCATTGTGGAGGGTCACAGAAGTCAAAGGGCATATTCTAGATATGTGTGATGTATACACGGAATTGAATACCTTTCTACTCAAGCTAAGTCAGTTGGATGAGAAGCTAATGACTTCATGAAGGGTAACTTGTCCTGCTTCAATGAATCAATGATCTCACAAGGAGTACTCAATTTACTATATGTTGCTTGGGAGAAAGATGACATTACAGTCAGCATGATGAGACAAACAGTCATAATGTTTCATACAACAGCTAGCATTAAGTACAGAGAATTACTGAAGATTATTTGCATGAGGGCAAATATCATGAAGCTAAAGATACCACATCCTTTCGGCTTCAGACTGACTCTTTTCCAAAACAACAAATTGCCTTGGACAGCACTCAGGGATCATTGTATCTGTCCATTGATTCTGCCCTGTCAGTAATTGACGGAGAATATGATATGTCCAAGTGTTAGCATTCCTCTGTTGATTGGAAAAGAATCAAGCATTACTTTCATCAGTAAGCAATGAAACTGAGGCTTACTTTGGCAGAGTTAAATGTCAAGTGCCAGGTTTTCCAAAGTGGTTGGACATTGCATATATAATGATAATGCACTTTAAACTGGTTGAGGATTGCAAAGAAAGAAACTTGGAAATCTGTACATGAGTAGATTAGTCTTACTACGACATTGACATGTCTTGCCATTGTTAAGCTGATCAGAAAAAGCAGCTATTGTTTCGCTCTCAATTGCCCCTCTTTTGTTGTTGTTGCTTGTTTGTTTTGTCTGTCGTTGTTTATTACAGGGGGGCAAGCATTCAGACCAGACTATTTGAAGCTGGGGAGGCTTCGCTCAATTTTTCCAGGGATCCCGAGGGTTGCCTTGAATGCCACAGCAACAAAGGCAACACAAACACAGACGAAGTGCTTTTTCTCTCATGAGAAAGCCAGCCACCTTTGCCATCCTCCCCGAAAGGAAAAACATAAAGATCTCATCAATCACAAGGACTGATGCCAAACTTATAAGCTCTGTACGTTCGAATTGTCAACAGGTTAACAGAATTTAAACAGGAAACCCCCAATAATCATCATGTACAAAGTTTCTCCTCCCTTACAAAGCTTTCTTCAACTCCTGATACAATTGTCACAGCTCAATGAGCAGTGCTCTTTGGAAGATTATGAAATTTGCAAGAAATTCATTGCAAAATATCATTCGGAACCACCTGACTCTGCCAAACTCAGGGCAATAAAGTCCCTCCAGGAAGGAAAAGATGGCCCCCATTCGACCGATTCTTTCGTTGGTTTCTTTGAGAATGGGCATTGACAACCTGCAGTTTGGGACATTGGATGTCCTTCTGATCTGGAGGCATACTCACAAGAAATTGGAAAGGCATCCAGGGATGAAGAAGAAGAGCATGCATGATATACATTTATGGTCATGACACCTCAAGGTAGCATGTGACAAAACATATGAAATTATTTTGCCTGAACAAGACGGAGTGCAGGAGGAAGTTACTTTCAAAGAACTTTTCCTCCGATCCTATCATCACAGTGAGCCCTCTACGTACAGTGTAGGTGCTGCATAGTGCTATGACCTGCACATGTGACAATTGCCAGGGCAGCACCCCTTCTGCATCATCAAAGTTAGAAGCAGTTTCAAAATGCCCTGAAGATTTTCATGTTGAGATAGTGTATGTAGAGCAACAGTCTTGTCTTAAACCAGAGCTGCTATTCGCCATGAAGTAGTACTAGCAAGTGAATCAATTATGTTAGAATCAGTGAAGGGATCACTATTTGTCGGAAAACATGATCTTGTGCTGCACATTTCTGAGCACCAAGTGGAAGAAGTGGTCCAACACTGTCATGGCAAACCTGAATTATTTCTGCTCTGGATTTACATTAAAACAAGCTCATTTCATTCTGAGAGTTCTATCCAGACACATAGAATCTGTAAAAAAATACCTGAATTGGAAACACAGGTACTAATTCCTGATTCTTTAGCCTCAATTGACATTTTCAGCAAAGCCCAAGATGAAGAAATCGATAGCAGCCCATCTTCTTTGGGAGTGGATGAGATGTGACCCAGTTCATGTGAATTATATGCCCTATTAAAGTGGAAAAAGCAGTGGAACTTTTGGGGAAGATCTTTGACATTTGAAACATTAACAGAGTAATATATACTCATTATCCCATATTTTATGCTATTGCCTTTACTTTGAGCTGAACAGCCAAATTTTCGTTCTGTAACCCGTTGTCTGTCAATATCTAAACAAACTAAGAAAAATCAGCAGAATGGAGCCATTGGTTATCCAAAAATTGGCAAGAGACAAGTGTTGGGTGACAGAAGATACAAAGTCAACCATAAATGGGCAAGAACCTAAATTCTAGAAATAACGATGATACTCAACCAACAAACACAATAGTCATGGTTCCTCACGTTATGTGAGGCACAAGCACATTTATTAGTATGAGATCACGAGCATCTGTGAGGGTATGCCCTATACCATGTGTTCTGGTTATAATTGATAAAAAATTCTACGCAGATGCTTACGTTGTTCCATTTTTCAGTAAAATGTATCATAATTCGTATTTGGTGACAGTTAAGAGACCTGATTATTTTTTACCTTTTTGTTGTAGTTACGACTACAAGGTGAGGCCCCTAGCAGATCCGTCATGCCTGATGAAGGCAGAACGCGAGCCAGACAACCCCCGAGATCCCTATGGCACCGACAGCAAACCAAATGGATGATGAGACGATGGGGATCTCAAAGAGACGCGTCCTGCCTCGAGGGGTCGACCAGCACAGACTGTAAGGGACTGCTGTGGGAGCGTGGTAGGGCTGGTCCCTCATGAGATTCTATTGCCAGATGGATATCAAGAGGCCTAGCGGAGGATCTGCTCAACAACATGTTTTGTCTTTACACAGGAAAAAGGCAGTGAGCCGAGTATTTTAATTGATCTGTATTTTCCTGCTTGATAGGTTGTACAATCTAGCAGGCAAAGGTGATGCAATGTTATGGAAAGTACAGCCACATCTTCGTTGGAATATGGTAGGCAGAACCTCTTTCGTCTTGCGTGTCCTCCCCATGCTTCTAGTTCCCTCCGAAAGAAGAAACAGACTATTAAACAGCCACGAGATTTCCTTAACATAGGAATATTTGTACTTATTTACTTATTTATTTATCTATTTATTTACTCATTTATTTTCTTAGTTACTTATGTACTTATTTATTTATCTATTTATTTACTTATTTATTTTCTTAGTTACTTATGTTTATTTATTTATTTATTCATTTTCTTAGTTACTTATATTTATTTATTCATTCATTTGGGGGAGGGGGAGTAGCTGTACCTGGAGGGTGCCTCTGAGAGCACGCACCCCTGATTCCGCCATGAACAAACCTGAAACTACAGTCATCAGTGTACTTACTCACAGTCATTGTATGGAAGCACACGGAAATGGCCCGACAAATCAGTAAAAAGATTGGAGAAGAGGCAGAAAAGAGAAGCGTGCCTCTCAAAAGTCTTCTGAAGTCAGACGTACCAGTGCCAGAGTCAAAAGAGGCAAATCCTGCACCAGCTGCAATGAAGGCTGATGACGTCACTCCATGTCTCCAGTCTCCAGATCGGCCCCACTGCAGTTGGGAAACCTCCAGTGAGTCTGGGGATGAGGACCCCCTCCCTGCTTCAATGAATGCTGACAAGGCAGGTGAGGCTATGGCTGAGGGAAGTCCCGCTTGCATCGACGTCCAGGCTGACGACAATGAAATCCCCAACATCCAGGACAACACAGCTGCCATGGACACAGTACAGCTGACGACTGAAGGTGGTCGCGTCAAGCTGGTGACTATGCTGAGGAGTCCCCCCCGACAGGTTACCTCACCATTGAGAAGCTGTGCATCCACTCCACGTGTGAAAGACGGAGAGGATAGGGTGCAAGAGCGCAGTCAGCGGTATTTCTCCCTTCATGAATCTGTGGAAGAATAAATTGAGAAACATTGATGTAAATGAGTAAGCAGATGCAAATACTAGCATTCGGTGAATTAGTGAATAATAACTATACATTTTCCATTTAAATAGATTCAGAAGTTAATTCGAATGAGTGTATAGGAAGTCCCCGGGACGGCGAATTAAAAGAAAGGGGGCAGTGCGACAGTGGTATCCCCTCCCCCATATTTTTCTTACTTTACTCCATTATAGGTTATACTGGGACTTTGTATACTAGTATACATATGCCACATAAAGAGGTTTGATGGCAATTACATGTCTGAGTGTTGAAATAGGCTATACTCATAAGTACAGTGTATTACTATACAGCGACAGTGGTATCCCCTCCCCCATATTTTTCTTACTTTACTCCATTATAGGTTATACTGGGACTTTGTATACTAGTATACATATGCCACATAAAGAGGTTTGATGGCAATTACATGTCTGAGTGTTGAAATAGGCTATACTCATAAGTACAGTGTATTACTATACATCGCAATGTCATGACAATACGAGAATGTTGAGGAGGCACATGTATACGGTGAACAATGTACAAGTGTAGGGATTGCAGTCGATGAAAATTTGAGCTCGCCCCCTGATTCTTCTCGGCAAACTGCAGTACATTTTTCGACTTTGAATGCACCTCCTAGACTTCATTTATGATTCAGGTTTGTATCATTGATTAATGATGCTAGATAGTAGGTTATTGCTTGATCCTCTAAATTCTACTCCTTCCCTCCACAAAAATAAACAAATGAAGGGGAAAAAAAAGAAAATATAGAAAGAATGCCACAATTCTTTCATGGAAATAGGACTTACAATGACAAATTTACAATGAACTTTGTATGTAGAGCCAGAATGATTGATCCTTTTATCCCTTCTTCTTCTAGAAGTAAAATAAATTTCAATTCAAGTGAACTTATTTGAAAAAGTTTTGCAATCATGAACATTATTGCTTATTATTAACAAAAGAGAATATTGTCATTCTTAAAACTGGATTGCCACTGCACCCAAACATTATCAGACTATGTGCACTAATGATTTCTTTCTCTTACGTTTGCAGCTCTTGTAGTACATTGTATCCATCAGACCTGGCTCACCAACCCCCTGTGGCCCATGGACTCCTGGGCAGTGTTCGAGAGGGCCAATTGGACAAACAACGACGCGGAAGGATTCCATCTTCGCCTCAAGATGCGGTCCTTTGGCAAGGCGCTTGGGGTATACCAGCTGTCAAACCTGCTCTGGAGGGAGTCTCGAGTGGTTGACATCACCGTCGAGCTAGTCGAGAGGCGGCGACTCACCAAGCGCCAGAGGAAGGAGACCCACACAGCACAAGGTTGCATTTTCCAGACCTGGAGGCAGTACAGGGAGGGACACAAGACACCACATCAGCTCCTGAGCACCTGTGCAGCGGTCTACGGGAATGTTTCTGCATAGTCCTTCAAGTCCTGTATCTTGTAAATTGAATGCAGTGTCAGTGATGGTCACAAATATTGCTTTAGTACTGTTCCTTGTCAAACAAAAAGTAGCTTCTGAAACTAATGCAAATTTGTTCAGATGTAGCAATAGATATCACCAAAATAACACTTACTCTTCTAGTAAATTCCATTATACATCGGCATATAATAATAACTCTGCTCTTTTAATAAGTGCATGGGGCCAAGCAGTTGGAACATCTTAAAACTGTGATAATAGTCATACGTGAATCGATAATCATCGAACCTTTGCTACATGTATTACACATCCTTACTGTTATTGTAACCTTTACATGTAAACTCTAAATTATTTACTTTGTGAACTAAAAACTCACAGAATTTAAATATAGAAGTTAATACATGCCTTGCACATGAAAAAAAAAATCAAAATAATTGATTTAAATCGAAAAAAAAACATGATTTAAATGAAAAAAAAAAAAATGATTTGGCCAGTTTGGGCGCTTTCCTGGAATCATCCCGCAGTGCGATGTCACATCACATCACCCATCCCCATTAGCATGCACATACAGACAGCGCGTAAGCTCGCTCTGAAAATCTCAAAGCTTGCGCGCTGTCTGTATGTGCATGCTAATGGGAATGCGTGCTGCGACGTCGCGGGATTCCAGAAAAAGCGGCCAATGCTTTTTTGTCTATTTTAGGTCTATTACGTGTATGAGTTGGTCTAATTCCATTTCGTCTAATCATCAAATGGTCTAAAATATAAAAAAAAACAAAGTTGTCCAATGTAAATTTGGTGTACACATCAATAAAAAGGCCCCCCCCCCCCAAAAAAAAAGCCCAGTCGGTCATATAGACAAAACAATGATTGGACCAAATGGTACCTGATTAGACCAGAAGGCTGGCTATTAGACCAAATGACAATAAGATCAATGGTTATTAGACTAAATGGGTGTAGACTATTAAAATGATGATAGACAGAGGCTAGACCAACTGGGCAATGGACCAAAATTAATGATGTGTACACCAAATTTATATTGGACAAATATGGTTTTATTTTAGACCATTTGATGATAGCTAGACGGAATGAACCAACTCATAACAATAGACCAAATCAGTATTTGATGATATAAATTGGTGTTAGACCAAAAATAGACCAAATGGCTATTATTAGACGAATTGACTGTAGACTAAATAGTAATTAAACCAAATAACAATTAGACCAAACAGTTTAACGAAATGATCGATGACTAGACCAACTGATATTAAACAGTCTATTAGACCAACTGGTTGTAGACCAAGTGGTAATAGAGTGTAAACCGATCCGGACGATGAAATGGTTGTTTGAAGGTTAAATATAAATTCAAAACTCGTCTTTAGGTCCTACATGAGAAAAAGTACCAACGCACCCTTTCGGCAAAACCGGGGGGGGGGGCTTAAATTTGGACGAAGGGCCTAGGGTGGTGTTCCCAGTAACGCGACGCGCCACCACCCAACCCACCCATTCGGCACAAGCCGAGATATCAAAGAAAGGGTAGTTTTTCTTTGTTTTTGGATGTTTCAGTTATTCCAAACCCGATTTTCATCAAATAAACTTTCAATTCCTCTCTAAATGGTATGCTCTGTAACCCGTTGCTATATCATAATTAAGTGTTTTCTTGGTATCTCGCAAAAAGCTAAAAGCCCAATTCTCATCTCCACCAAATCAATAGGTCCTACTGTCAGTGTGGAGGTTGTGTTGTGCACGTGCTGCGTGCAGTGTGGAATATAATGTCGAAGCTGACAGTTTGGCTATCATGCTATGACTGTTTACATGACTGCGTGTCAGGTATTGAAATGTCTGGCGATAGGAACCTAGGCCTACTGGTAAATTACATACAGAATAAGGAGTTAGAGTCTTACTGCAATTAAACATGCTTTACAGCTAATACCACATCTACTACACAATCATTTGCACTTACACAGCTTACCTCAACTGAGACGTATAACTAGACGAGGCCATGGCTGGCTCGAGATAAGTAAATTTACTGGTAATGCTCGTAATGCCGCACACCCATCCCAGTTTAGCTTTATGGACAAGCTGCCATCGGGATTATATCTTCAAGGTCACCCGCCCCACAAACAGACAGCATACTCCTGGCACTGATACAGCTGTACCCGGATTCAGCCATCAGCAGCGCGCGCTCGGGACGGATCGCCCGCGATCGATCGTTTTTGGTAGCTCCATGGTCGACGGAGGCGGGCGAGGTGGACCCTGGTATAGTGCATGCATGATGCAGAAACCAACTCACACCATGACACCATGGACCTACATGCTCACACACAGCTTCAGGAGATCTGCGAACGAATATCTCAGCGCCACACCCCTCCCCCCCCCCCCCCCTCCTCCTCCTCCTCCTCCTAGATCCTACTCTTTCTCGTTTATTGTTGTTGGTGAAAATATAGGGCTGAATGGTAAAGTTGGTCGTCGTAGTCCTGGGGCCCCATTTCATGAAAGTTTGATACGATAACAACTCTTGCTGGAATGGCAATTGTCATGGTAACGACAAGAATCCAGCTTCAGCTGAATGGCTGTTGCTTTTGGAAGTTGCCATTCCAGCAAGAGTTGCCATCCTACCATCTTTTATGAAACAGCAGCAGCCAAGATAAAGTGATGAGAGATTGGATTTTTTATTTTTATTTTAAGACACTCTCGCGCTACAATATTTTTACGGAGGTTAGAGTGAAGGATAAGGATTATGAAAATGCATGTACTTCAATTTTGACAAAATTGTGGGTTAGCACTATATTGCACCGACCCCCTCAATTATATACACAATAATGATGATAATAATAGCAAAAAATGATAATGATATTCATACTAGAAATTAAAGTAATAATGATCAAAGCACATAATATGAAAAGGGGGGCACAAAATACAAGGGAGAGAAAACGTGTATAAAAACAAGCATAAATGGGCATAGTAAGCAAAAACAAGAGAGTGTGTATAGTATTATGTGTAGATGGAAAAAAGGTTGTATAAAAGACTGACGAGAGGAAGGAGTCAATTGGGAATTTCTCTAAAAGGGTCTGCAAAATTGGAAAAAAGCGCAAAGAAAGAAAGAAAGAAAAAGAAAATTATGATAATTAAAGAATGTAATATATAATAAATATGAAACCTCAAACCCCATCTCAACAGAAACTTCGTCAATGGATGGAGATGTATTAATCATACAGCGTAACCAATGCACCCAACATGACTTTTAAAATGTGACCCTGCTTTACAAAACCAACAAAAAGTCGCCAGACTCGTGGATTTTTACTTTTAAGGGTAGGTTCTGAAAGACTCAAAGCAGACTCTAAGCTTTAAAATGATGTATGGCTCAATTGAAATGGACTCTTCCAACCTATCTAAATATTGGAAAGAAAGCACACACATTGTAGAGAAATTCACCCACAAAGGAAACTACCGTACTCGTCGACTTCATGGAGAATTTTCTTATGAGAGGCCTAAATTTAGTAAAGATTGTCTCAAGTACTCCCTCTACGCTCGCACTATTCCAGAGTGGAACCATAAGAGCTGTGGAACCTACTACCAGATAGTGTGAAGACGGCCCACAACCTCGACAAGTTTAAAGCAGATCTATTCATTATAGATGTGTTTAACATAACCCAGAAAGCTCACTTCAAAATTTAATTGTTGCTGCCGCAAAAAATAACCCCGACCACTGTAATACCGTGATAGCCCACCAGGGCGTTGTGTGCAGTATACAACCAGAACCAGAACCACACCCTGGAAAAGTGTCAACTAAGAAAAGAGGCTCTGAAGTACAGGGTCTATCACTAGTATCAGTTAAAGGGGCATTCCGGATGATTTTCATAATTTCACATCATGTAGTACATAAATCAACAGGTCCATGTACAGATTCGTGGAATTTATTGTGGTCCTTGAGAAGAGAAACCAATAAATTGAAAATCTTGAACAAATTACACTGAACAGTGCTGATGACATCAGGGCCTCATAATATATTTCAGAAATGTAACAGTGTAATTGCATTACAATACCGCTTACTCGACAAGTTCACCTGTGAAAAATCTATGCATGCCTTCTTCATTTGTTCTGCTTCCTTGAGCCCCAACTCGTGCATTCTTATGGTGAGGCTGTCATGTCATCATCCTTGTTCGTTGCAATTTGTTATAAATTTTGAAAACATTATCATTCCTTATCCCAATCACTTTAAATTCTGCAACTCTGTATTCAGTTTGATTTATATATAGTTGTTCAAATGTAAAAGTCTGAAAATCATACGGAGGTCCCCTTTTAAGGAGGTATGAGAGAACCTATACCTCATACCTCCTTGGTCTATTCAAGTGTTTATTACACTGTGCTATGAGCTGTGCGATGAAAGGGACAAAAAAGAAAAGGATGTAAACCACTGGAACAACAACAATGAAGGGATTATCAAATTATAGTTGAAATTGAGGAGGCTCTGTAAACGCATTTAGTCCATAACATATTAATGCCAACTTTCAAAGCAGTAGCATCATTCCTTCTAAAGATGTCAAACTTGAAAGTGAAGAGTGTGCGAAGGATTATCAAGTAATGAAAAGGGGCCTCTATACTCTTGATCTCACTATACTCCATAGCACAAAAAAGGGTTGTAAAAAAAAAACTGCTGAAAAATCCACTTTCTCATTCACTTTATGATCCCAAACTTAAGAATAATGTAGAAGAAGGGTATTTCTTTCAGAAAAAAAAACCAAACAAAAACAACTGAATATTGGCTTGGTTGACCTGTTCACCTTTTTTGAGTCCTCACTGAAAATCAAGGGGTGCGACTTTTTGTTCGTTTTGTGATGCACGGCCACAAATGCGATGTTGATTTTCACACTTTCATGAAAGTTTAACGACAAAATGACGGTAAGGGATAAACATTAGTGCTCATGCAGCCTGCTTAGACAACGGACTCTTCGAAGTGATACCATGGTACAATATCCTCGTTCAAAACATGACATTGAAAAATAATGCCCGAAAATGTACGTTTAATAGGAGTCACAGGTGACAGTGATCCACTATCGCATGCAGTGGATGTGTACTTTATCTTTCTTTCCGTTTCCTTTCCTTCTTTCTTTCCCTCTAAAAAAATCGAGTGAAAAATGTTCACTCTTGAAAGAGTGAATAGCAGAAAAGAATGAATTTAGAGTAAAAGTGGAGTGAATTTTGAGTGGAAATGTTCATTTTCACTCGTTTTAGAGTGACCTCATGCAGGGATCACTCTAAAATCTTCGAGTGATCCCTGAGGTCACTCCAAAATTCACTCTTTTTTGAATATTTTTTACTCGATCTTTTGTAGAGAGTTCTTTCATCCTTCCTTTCTTTCAAGCTAGGGCTATACCCCACAGAGAGTAAGTTCTGTGCGATACCCCCGACGCTGCGACAATATCACAGTCACGCCAGTAGAGGGCGAAAACCCCGATAATATCTCATGATTCGTGTCCTTTAACCCTATAAAGCCCAAGCTATTTTGACCCCTTCCAGGCCCAAGGGGGGGGGGGGGGGCACATTGTGCCCCCCTATATAACTTCTTTATTATATGATGTATGACCGTCATATTTGGCACATGGGTAGAGCAACTCATACTCTACAAGACCCAACATTTGAAATTTCCCAAGGTCATCCACTGAGGGCGCTATTAACCAAAATACAAAGAAATACATAGGAAATACGCTAAAATCATGTTTTTTCTTTTTATTTCTTTATCCCAAGTATATATGTTTTTATTTCATATCAATCATTTTCATATTTACCACAAAGGAAAAGCAAGTCAACCTTCACTATTTGTTACTGTTGAAATTTCTCAAGGTCAACATGTGGGGGCGCTATTCAATACAATATAAAGAAATATATGAAACCTATGATGTATTGCTTGGAATGGGTACATATGAAGGGTTTGTTTGCAA
Source organism: Diadema setosum (assembly GCA_033980235.1). Taxonomy (NCBI): domain Eukaryota; kingdom Metazoa; phylum Echinodermata; class Echinoidea; order Diadematoida; family Diadematidae; genus Diadema; species Diadema setosum. Next base: position 1,844,476 of record CM067078.1, on the reverse strand, counting down.
AAACCGATAAGTCCATTTTTGAAGATTTTGAAGTACGATTTCTGTCATAATGTACAAAACAATACCTTTTAAATGATACATTGGTCACTACATATAAAGGTATATTTTTGAAGTTATGGTCAAAAGAAGCAAAAATTTTCTTATTATTCTCTTTATTTTTCTTGACCTTTAATCGCAAATATCTCCATTTGGCAAATATGGACTTATCGGTTTTTGCAAACAAACTCTTCATATATTGGTATCATATTCCATATTTCCAAAATATTGAAATTTTGAGTTTGCAGATCGATAATATGATGAAGAAATGATATTACACGCAAAGCTTGTGTGAAGATAACACAAAATAAAAGGGTAGTCTTTGGAAAATGCTGTATTTTCGATTATTTCTATTATGTCTATTGTTTGATGCCTATGTCATATAAAAAATAAAGGAAATAATAAGAAGACCATTTCAGGGTAATTCACAACCATAATAACTTCACATTTTGGTCCTTCAGCAAATAATAGCCAAGAAAACCCCCATTTCATCCATTATTATATTGTTAACTGAAATTTGAACAGAAAATCATGCAAAATCTGACGAACATGGTTGTCAGTTTACAGTTGCCATGGCAACCAGCAATATCGGACATAGCTAAATTATATATCAAAATGTTCGCAATAAGATTTTAGGAAAAGTCACCAAATTTAGTTGAAATCGAGTAAAAGGTGTAGGAGTGGCAAACGGAAATATGGCAGGGGGGGGGGGGCACAATGTGCCCCCCCCTTGGGCTTTATAGGGTTAACCTGCTTCTAAAGATTAGTGTGAATGGATTTTTGTGTATTCTGCAGGAAGGAAATTATATACAATACTAAAACCAGAGCACAAGTCACCATTGCTCTTAAACCAAACAAAGCAAACATACTAAAAAAAAAGGATAAAAATTAAAGTGACAACCTCACAAAAAAAAGAAGAAAAAAAGGCAGATCTTGTATTCCGTTTTAAAAACCATTTTGATGAGTCTCGAAGGGGGAGGGTCGTAATCAGAATCTTGTTTTTATTCTTTGGGGGAGGGGTAAGAATTAGACTATATCAAACAACAACAACAATAACAACAACTAACAAACACACACTAAAAACAGACAAAAACAACTCGCAAGTTATGAGCGGCTCTGAGCTAACCACCCGCGCAAAGCCGGTCAAGATTTTGGAAGGGGTTCCCCCCCCCCCCCCATTTTCATAGGAAAATGCTAGTATGGGGCGAGTCAAGCTGCATTTTTTAAAAGTAGTTGCTAAATTCAACGTCAGTATGAGTGCACAATTTTGATGGGAACTGGGAAACTTTCCAGTCAAAAAAAGAGATTATATTTTGTATTGGTTCTAGGCACCTCACATTCTAAATTAAAAAGAAAAGAAATAACCCGAACAAAAATTCTGGAGTCATTTTCCTTATTTGCCTTATCATTTCTGCAAATCTATGCATCTCAACGAAAAAGTGGGAGCCAAACCAGATGTTGCCCCCTCCCTCGATCATTCCCAGGCTCTTCACTCCTCTCCTATTTTTCCTTCTGTTGTTTCTTATAATGTTGCCAGTCTATTCCTCTTTAGGCCCATTCTTCACAGGTAGGTCTATTAACCCACATGATCATTGGGATCATTACTGGCATGACTTGCCCACCCCTGCCTTTTGTCCATTCATGATTCACCCCACTTGCTTTGATCCCTTTTCTTTTCAAGTTTGTATAGACCTAATAGTATGACTGTTTGGCTCCCTACCTTTGACTTCTATAAAATATCACCCTTTTGTTGATCGTTGTTCTGTGTCCCTAGCCGTACCATGATTGCCTCATTGTTACTCATTGCCTTTGACGCAGATTATGCCCCCTTTTAACTTCTGAAAAGAAAACACTAGGCCTAATAGAAATAAGCCATGAAAACATAGGTCCACATTATTGTAGGCCTAATCATTGAGCCACGGGGCCTTGGCGGAGGTGAATAATTTGTAGGCCTATAGGCCTAAGCCCTAACCTGAGATGATGATGATTCTTCTTCTTCTTCTCCTTTTTTTTTCTTTTTCTGTTTCTTCTTCCTTTTTTCTTCCTATTTATTTTCTTCTTCGACATCATCTTCTTGGCTTCCTCTTCTTCTTGTTCCTACTTCTTCTTCATCATCATCATCATCATCATCATCATCATCATCATCATCATCTCCTCGGTCTTCCTATTCTTTTTCTTTTACCTTCTTCTTTTCTTACACTTAAAAAAAAAATAACGGGAAACATGACAAAACATTGGAAACACAACAGGCCTTGCTATCCTGCATTGTTGGTTGCATTTGTCTTCATTCTACAGGATTTAAATGCTCTTTATTGGTGCCACGCTTTCTTCAGTTGTTAATATTTACTAGTCATCCAAGCCATTAATACCAAAACAACAACAACCACAACAACAACAGCAACAACAGCAGCAGCAACAACAACAACAGCAGCAACAACAACAACAACAACAGCAACATCAACAGCAACAACAACAACAGCAGCAGCAGCAACAACAACAACAACAACAACAACATTATTTGCATCTGAGGGCTCCTTATCATCGTCCGGCGCCGTATTCGGTGTTATGTTTTGTATCTGGGTAGCTCGACAGTGACATGCAAAGCTGACATTATTGTGTACCGTACCTGAATTGGTACCCATGGCATGGGTGGCGGTCGGTATGACCACAAAAAGTGAGATCGAGCTCCAGCACAACGGGCGCAGGGGAGGCGCAGGCCGGCGGGGCGCGGTACGTGCGGCGGCGGCGCCGGCGCGCGGCGCGGGCGAGTGGGTATACGTATACGTCGTGTCCGATCCGCCACGTCTTGCAGTGTGTACGCGGGTGTGACAATGGACGACAGTTTTACCTGTATATCATGCAAACAAATCGCTCTCCCAGGAGGCGAAGTGCGGGAAGGAAACCTTCATATCATTATAGAAGATGGACATATTACAGGTATTATCATGAACATAATCTTAAAATGCCATCAATTTGAAAAGTAACGTGCTATCTCCTAGCTCCTGTCAATTCCAGGACCAAGTTGCGAAGTTATGCTAGTGTTAGTCCCATGTATTGAAATCCATGTAGTAGATAATTGTCGAGTTCAATCTTATCATTAAACTTTAAATTTCAATGATTTGTTCTTACTTGATTGAATTTGTGTGTTATGGTTATTTCAAGGGTGATATCAAAGTCTGTATTCACAAGAAGCCATTAATGTTTAACGCTGCCAAACTCTATTTACATAAGCAGGAGGCCGTGGCTATGTGCATGATAGAACTTAGAATCAATATTGAAACTAACAATAACATTAACTTAGGTTCAACCTCAAGAGGAAAATTCAAGCAAAACATCACCACTTTTTTTTCCCGCAAGTCCTGAAAATTACGAATTTAGCAAAATTATAAGAAGTATTCTCTCAGATTTTGGGAAAAAAAAATATAGATAGAACTATATGTATAGAAACCTAGACCCTGCAGTTAACCCCACCACAAAAAGTTATCTTCTTGCAGTGCAAAATTGCATTTCATATTGAATACTAAACATGATTTTCCTGATGGAATAATCAACTAGCTAGAGGCAGTTAACAGCAATGAAAGAAACATGTACTAACTACATGTGGTATTAGAATTATAAAGTGCCTATTGAATACATGTAGACACTCCAATATGTAATGTGTATTTAGCAAAATTATAAGAAGTATTCTCTCAGATTTTGGGAAAAAAAATATAGATAGAACTATATGTATAAAAACCTAGACCCTGCAGTTAACCCCACCACAAAAAGTTATCTTCTTGCAGTGCAAAATTGCATTTCATATTAAATACTAAACATGATTTTCCTGATGGAATAATCAACTAGCTAGAGGCAGTTCACAGCAATGAAAGAAACATGTACTAACTACATGTGGTATTAGAATTATAAAGTGCCTATTGAATACATGTAGACACTCCAATATGTAATGTGTATACATTGATATCACTATCAGTACTCCTCTTCTTCTTCGAGTCTAAAAGTAGTAGACTTCTAAGTACCAGTGCTGTGGTAAAATCATATCCACATACTCAACTACAAATAACTTTGAAACATTTTTATTAGTGTACTTGAAACTGGTTGCCAATGAAAATAAAGGTACACGTATTAAAGTTGCGATTAGAACTGGAAAAGTACAAGGAACAAGCACAATACCGGTACCCCAATGTTACTGATGTTACAACCATGCTTCTTTTCAAGTAAAGTGGTACCTACCCTTATCTAGATTCTAGTACAGAGCTGTGTTGCTATATTTTATATTGATATTATCAATTCTTTCTGATAATATAAAGATATGAATATGTATTTTTTTTTAACCTGCTGCAGCTATCCTTGACCAGGAAACTGACTTCGTGAAGAGTGCAGTTGATCGTCACCATGCAGAAATTGTCACACCGGGTTTTGTAGATATCCATCACCATGGCCTAGGTGAGGGATCAGGATAATCTGATCATCTGCTACAGCCACAGTCACACTTGCAGAACTTGTCAAAGTTTAGGTTGTCAAAGCTTGGCCAGTCAGAGCAAAAGACTTTTTGCCAACTTTCTCACTACCAAAACTAGGGAAATTTCCTGAACTTCTACAAATCTTCTGGAATTTTGTGCAGCAGGCTTAACAGACACCTGAAACTTTGTGAAGTTTATTACGTGACTGGTTCAAATTCTGTTTGTGTTTCTTCTTATTGCAAATGCCCACCAGTGTCACCCAAACTGTGAGACGTATTGAGAACTGAAACTATGAGAACTTTGGACATCTATGTGAATGAACGAGCAAACTTCATGAAGTGTTCTCAAAGTTGAACTTCTCATTGTTTGCCAGTGTGACTGCGGCTAAAGATAGCAGAGTACCGGTAGTTGCAGGCTTATGAACCCTACGTCTACTGCACATTGAAAACCCAAATACACATCAGTTTAATAGGGCATTGTTAAGGATTTATCCACACAAGGTTAACATGCCCAAGAGGATAGCCAGGGCTGCACACTAACCCCCTTTACTGGTCTGACACTGATTTTACCAGAGTGCAGTGTTGGATAGTTGAGGGAGTTTGGACTGTTTTGAAAGTGGCGCGTGTGAGTGTCGTCACTACTCTATAAACAGAATGATGTGTGCCTTGTATATTTTGTTGTGTAAATGATGAAGCAGATCCTTATTGCTTAATAATCACCTTCATCTCAAAGTCCATATTAGATCCACATCCTACTTTGCACGATGACCATCCCACCTCCCCTCTTCTTATTAAACCTTCTGCCTGTAGATCACTAATTGATCCTCCAATCTTAATTTCTCTGTTGTACTCACTAGGAGGAGCTGATGACCTTCTGGAGTTCTGGCAACATCCAGGTATGTGAGCTTGTGATAAGGGTGTCCAATTCTAAATTGTATTTCATTTATATTGTTATTCACAATCATGGACAGTTATTGCTGCACCTTCCTCATGTAAAATTCAGTCAATAGGTCAGTGAATTTTGTGATGAAATGTACCCTATAATTGTATTGTGGAGAATATCAGTGAAATACATTTGTCATTAAAAGACTACCTGAAGAATGAATGTTTGACACAATGAGCTCTGATTTAATCTACAATGTAAAATGTCACTGAGTTGCATCTCTTTTTTTTAATACTCTGCAATAGGGCATTTCACTAAACTTTCAAATTTAACCTAATTTAAGCTGATTCTACTATGAAAGTACCCGTTTCTATAGACACCTGCCCAAATATGCTCGAGATTATTCTCTACAGGATATATATTCCTCTGATGATTACCTTTTATACTGAAGTCATGTCAATACTTGACCCGTTGAGGACGGTTTGATATTGCTACAACACGCATTTCCCATTGATGCTTGCCAGAGTATACTCGGGACTCGTCCTCAACCGGTTAAGAAAAACATTAGTTGTTGCCAAGCCAAGCAATCAGGCAGGTTTACTTGTAGCCAAAAACAAAGTTTGATTTCAAGGTATGCACAAAATCTGGATAATTCTGTTCTTGAAGCGGCCTATTGGGACAAATCAACTTTCCTTTGCAGTCAGTGCATGGCTAGTGTTTAACCAGTTGAGAGTACACTTGGACAGGTGTCTGTGAGAAGTGTGTGTTATAGCAAAATTTGCTCATGGTCAATGGGTTAATCCTGTACTCAATTATTAAAGGACTGCTACAGGAACTTTCTTCTTTATTTTGTCAGAATACACTCAGGAAAGACTTCCAAAGTATGGAGTGACATCATTCCTAGCATCCACTGTGTATCCAGAGAATCTAGAAGGTGGTAAAGTCTTTGAGACCCTGAAAATTCTGGAAGATGTTGTTGGTAAGACGGACCGTGGAGCAACCTGTGAAGGGATCCATGCTGAGGTGGGTGGAGCATGTCAAACTGGCTGCTTTAAGTAACCATTGTTTAATCAGGACTGTTCAGTTAGAGAGTTAAGAGTTAGACCCCTTGTCCCAATTATGCTGCCTTCTCAATGAATAGAGATTAGAGGAGGAATTTTCCATTTTATATATGTGACCACCCAGCAGAGAACCCACAAAAAGTACACCTAAATGGATTTCAACTTTTCTGCATAGTTTAAAAGATGATCTGTTTGGTAACTTGCATTTGTTGGTTGACTCTTACTTTCATTTTGTTGCCTCTTGTTGTTGCTATTTCATGTTTTCCTTTCTTTATCTCTCTGTTGTTCCTTTAATCTTGTTTGATGTTGCCTCCCTATTCATCCTTTTTCTTTCAATGGTTGCCTCCATGGTCCTTAGGATCATTACTGACCCTCCTCTGCCTTTTGTCTGTCCACCCTCCTGCTCTAATCCCCTTCCTTTACCTGTTGGGCTCCTTGCTCATGACCTCCTACCCTCTCCTTTAGTTTTCTTTGTTCTGTGTCCCTAGCCAGTCCCTGACTGTTCTTGTTGTGTCATGTCCTATTATGTGATTGCTTTCCCTGCCTGTTTGTCATTCTGCCTCTGATGAAGATTCTGCTGGGATCGAAAGCTCAGGCCCCTTTCGACTCCATAGTTTAAAAGAGTTAACTCAATGCTGTAATGTGGATAGACCCTTAGAATGTGTTGTCCAAGAGTAAGTCTTACGATCCCACAGAATATGTCTTCGTAAATGCAGGATATCATTAATTGCCAAGAGATAGATAATGCCTATGGCTACAATGTGTTTTACATTTTGGGGCCGGAGCTTTCGAACCTAACAGAATGTTCATCAGAGGTAAAATGAATGACAACCATGCAGGGAGAGCAATCACATGGACTGAAGTATTCAATACACAGCAAGCAAGCAAGATCTAAGGAGTGGTAGGGACACAGGACAAAGAAAACAAAAGAGGTGCAAGGCTCAAAGTCAAAGGCAGGGAGCCAAGTATTCAATGAAAGAGGGATTAAAGCAAAGGGGCAAGCAGACAAAGGGAAAGGTGGGCTAGTGATGATCCCAAGGATCATAGAGGGTGACCTGTGAGGGATAAAGATGAATAGGGAGGCAACATCAAATGAGATTGTGAGGAATAATAGAAGGATAGAGAATGGGAAAAGAGTGAAATAGCAACAGCATGGTTGAAAGGGAAGGGAGCTATTATAACAAGCAGCCAGCCCTAAACCAAATGTACACGCGAATGATGTGCCAATTAAAAAAGACGAAGAAGTGAGAGTGAAACAACAGTTTATTTTGGCATCCACACAAAGTTTCTGCCTACCACAAATAGTTGATGAAAATTGTGCCCCATTTACTGGTACATGGTTTTTTACTCTTAATTAAGTGAATAAAATCATGTGCTTCAAAAAGCCTGTCACAATCAACTTGTCCAAATAAACAGTTAGTCCTGCCTTATTTTATCAACAATGTAGTGACATCATCATTGATGTAATCTTGCTTTTTTTTTGTCTTAAGCATGTGTTTTGTCCCTCTTTTTCTTTTTTTTTCTTTTTTTAGCTACATATCCGCGCATTGTACTAGAAATACCATGCCAACAAAATTTTCAAGCAGTAGGATGATCATACAATGTCATAAAGGGACAGTGATTTACCAGTTTGAAATACATGTACCTAGAAATCTGTATTAAATGGGCTTAAATACCGAAATTCCATTTTGCCATGGCCTTTGCCAGTCCATGCCACAGAACAAGAAAGTGTTTAAGACTGTAAAAAAGAAAAGAAAAGAAAAATTTCCGTAGATTTCTGTAATCATTTTGAAACTTAACAAAACAAAAATCTTCACTTGCTTTCTTGTTGACTACATGCTTTAGACTTGATGATTGTTTACCATATGTGTAAGCACAGTAACAGTGCCATGCCAGAAAGAAAGTTATATGTTCTGTTAATCATGTGCACCAGACTGCACAATTTACAGCTTACAAATGCTATTGAAAGCTCCTTACTGTCGGAGGGGGGGGGGGGGGGGGACCCCTTGCCTCGTTTGGCGGCAAAGGCTCGGCAAAATTCTCACTTCTAGCTGCTCTCTGACCATGGCATCTGTGCATGCTCTTTACCCACAGGGTCCAATAGTGAACGACTTTGGAGGGCTGCCTCCAGGGGAGCAGCACATGCCTCAAGAAAAGTTTGAGAGACTTCTGGATGCCATGCCCAGCTGTAAGATGATGACCATCAGTCCCCATGTAGACGGCCAAGATGACTATCTTCGCATGAAGATGTTACTCAACAGGTGACATAACACTCCTCCATTGTAACAGTGATAATAGTTCGCAAGGGCCAGATCCCACAGGCAACAATTTGTGTAAGCCCTGCCAATTGCTAGGGATAAGCCTCTAGATTTTGGAAAAAAAAAATAGTTACTCTACCTTTAGTCCAGGGGGCATTTCATTAAAGGACAAGTTCACCTTCATAAACCTAAGGATTGAGAGAATGCAACAATATTAGTAGAACACATCAGTGAAAGTTTGAGGAAAATTGGAAAATCGATGCAAAAGTTATGAATTTTTAAAATTTTTGTGTTGGAACCGCTGGATGAGGAGACTACTACAGCTTGTGAGTCATATGCGTACAACAGTATAAAGAAAATGTAAAGAAAATTCAACATATTTTCACTTTTTTCGCATAATAAAAGAGCACTTCACTTGCCTCTTTCTAAAAGCAGGGGGAATAATATTACCCATAACATTTGTCGGTAACGAGTCAAGGGAATGTGTACTTTTTTCAAAAGATGAAATTTTGTGAAATTCTCTTTATATTTTCCTTATATTGTTGTACGCATGTGACATCTAAGTTATTCACACACTGCAGTAGTCTTCTCATCCAGCGGTTACTGCACAAAAACTTTAAAAATTCATAACTTTTGAACGGATTGTCCGATTTTCCTCAAACTTTCAATGATGTGTTCTACTAATATTGCTACATTCTCTCAATCCTTATGTTTATGAAGGTGAACTTGTCCTTTAAGCATTTTGTCTGATAATTTTTTTCTGACAAATTTGCTCTCGAGCAATCAGATGCAAGAATTTCAGTAGGGTATTGTAGTTTTTCATAGAGAATAACTGACAAAATGCTGTACAAATGCCCCCTAGTTTATCTGTTGCAAGTCAGTTACAGCTGAGGCATGCTAAATTCTTGAGTCGGTTAAAAGGTTGCTTTTAAATAATTTGCTATCTTGATATCATAATGTCTCTTAACATTAATGGTGACATGACACTTCATGCTCCTAATGTATACACAGTATTTACCTCTGTCAAGGCAGGTTATGTTTTTCATTGATGTTGATTTGTATGTCTGTTTGCAAAATAATTAAAAAAAATTGTGAATGTATTTGAATGACACTTGCAGGGAAAGTGCTGACACAATGAACAGATGATTAACTTTTGGTAGTGATCTGGGAATTTTTACGGAATTTTTACGGAATTTTTACGGAATTTTTGTTGTTGTCCTTTTCCAAACAGGGTCAATGAACCTAAGGAGTTCAAGCTGCATGTATTGTAGGTGTGCATATGTGCTTAGAGTGCCTGTTCTGCTTGGGCAAGGCGCTGCGACTGCATAGCTGGCCTGGAAACTGAGGATGTTATCACAAGGCTTCTATATTGAGAAATTGGGCGACTATTAGCATGCATGTATGGGTGGATATGAGCTGTTTGGCAGAGGTCTGCGCTCTCTGAGTGCTTTTCTAGACTTAATTGAATTCATTTTTCCTCTTTGTTTTTGTTTGTTTTCTTCACTGGATCCAATCTACTTCACAGAGGGATAGTACCAGCTCTTGGTCATGATAGGGTCGCCAAAGAGAATGAAATTCTCAATGCCTTGAAGCTTGATCCATCTCAGCAATTCCACATCACCCATCTCTTCAATGTCTGTAATTTCCACCATAGGTGAGTGTTGTTTTCTCTGTGAAATTTCATAGGTGAGTTTTGTTTTCTCTGTGAAATTTCATTTTATTAAAAGGGGAGAGGGGAGCCAAGGGATTTGATATGATGTTTGATTTATCTTTTATTAAGTTTTGAAAATTTGAGAAGTAAATGTTGAAATGGTTCAATATCAATCCACAAGATTACTCATTTTTGTTGTCTTGATGCAGCATTTCTATGGTTGAGAGCTATTTATGCATTTGTAAAGCTTATGAACCTGCAATTGATAGACCCAGTTTTATATTATACATTAATATATTAAACTGTCCCAACTGTCCAATTGGCTTTTTGTCCCCGCCGAACGAGTTCGAGCAGGGGACTATGAAGCGGGCTCCGTACGTGTGTGTGTCCGTGTGTCCGTCTGTCCGTCCGTGTGTGCGTCCCGTGTGTGATCAAAATGTTCAAAATGCTACTCCTTCGCCATTTCTAACCCGATTTTGATTCTGTTTGCTTTATATGATAGCACTACATGGGAGCTTTGAAACTTCTATACAGAATTTCAGTTGTGACCTTTGACCTTGACCTTTGACCTATATCGTACATTTTGCTTCAAAATGCTACTCCTTCGCCATTTCTAACCCGATTTTGATTCCGTTTGCTTTATATGATGGCACTAGGTGAGGGCTTCAAAACTGCTACACAGAATTTTGACCTTTGCCTTCTTTGACCTTTGACCTTGATTTTTGACCTATATTGTACACTGCCTACAAAATGCTACTCCTTCGCCATTTCTAACCCGATTTCGAATCCGTTGGCTTTATGTGATGGCACTAGGTGAGGGCTTCAAAACTTCTACACAGAATTTTTACCTTTGACTTCTTTGACCTTTGACCTTGATTTTTGACCTGTATTGTACAGTTTGCTACCAAATGCTACTCCTTCGCCATTTCTAACCCGATTTTGATTCCGTTTGCTTTATGTGATGGCACTAGGTGAGGGCTTCAAAACTTCTACACAGAATTTTGACCTTTGACTTCTTTGACCTTGATTTTTTTACCTATATTGTACATTGGCTACAAAATGCTACTTCTTCGCCATTTCTAACCCGATTTTGATTCCGTTTGCTTTATGTGATGGCACTAGGTGAGGGCTTCAAAACTTCTACATAGAATTTTGACCTTTGACTTCTTTGACCTTTGACCTTCATCTTTTTACCTATATTGTACATTTTGCTACTAAATACTACTTCTGGCGGGGACATATATTACGCACCGCGTAATTTCTACTTTTCCTTGTTTAATAGTGTTATCAGTATGAAATATCTTTCTTTTCTAATTTAACTTAGTATCATTTAGAGTAGACCTCTAAATTTATCCCCCTGTCATTTACTGACACCTTGTGTGTGAGTATGCAATGTGTGTGCACACCTCTGTGATATTGAGTTGTTTTCCTAGTCATTTGACGTCATTGTTTCTCAAATCACATCATACAGAAATCCCAGTTTAGTGAACTTTGGAATGACTGACCGCTTCCCATTGTTACCTGGTTACCATCAGTTAGCTCCGCCCACTGTTGAGGTCATTGGAGATATGTGCCATGTGTAAGTATCATAGACGTTTGAAATTTGTTGATATTTGGTACAGATATGTCAGGGCTTGTTAAAGTGAATTGCTTCTGCCATAAATGTCATGTTCTAGTGTACAGTGCATAGTGCATTGTACTACCGAGTGAAGCGAAAAGATGCATTATATGTTTGACTTAAAAATGCCAGCCATTAAGTGGTAAATTCTGAAATGATGAAGCAGATCTAATCAAATGATTGGTTTAGAGTGCACACATGATCAGGCATTTATTTTGTGTGAGTATGCATGCTGCAATGGTATTCCAGCAAGATTTTGTGGTTTTATTACCTCTGCCAAGGAGGTTTAATATGTTTTTGTCACCATTTGTTGGTTTGTTTATCTGTTTACAAAATAGGTCAAAAAGTTGTGAAGGATTTTTTTATCTTTTGGCAAATAGGGTCAATGAACTTGGGAGTTCAAGCTGAGCGTGTTTGAGGCTTTCATACGCGCACTAAAGCACATGCTCTGCTTGAGGCGCCGCGCAACATGCAGGAAGCTGATGAGGTAACCATAAGGCGAAGGGTTCTTTTATCATTGGGAATTGAGCACTTGTCAGCATGCCTGTCTGGGAGGAAATGAGCTGCATGCTTGGCAAAGGTCTCTGCTCCCCAAGTGCTTTTGTAGTTTATTCTTGAAACTGGTTGCCGTCTGATATAAACCGCCTACATTTGAAATTCTTTGACAACAAAAATCGACCTCATTATTTTATGGAAGAAATGATACTCTTAGCTTCATTTGGGCAATAGAATAGTTAATCACTCTTTTAAACATAGACAGTTCTGGAGGTACCATGTGTGGATTACTCTTTATTGCCCTGTCTGGTATCATTGTATACAAGGAGTCTTTCAGTGTAACTTGTTAGAAATGTGGATATATTTTCTTGAACTGACAGTTAGCTACATTTTGTGATTCTCTCATTGTGTTTAAAGAGATCTGGTGATTCATGTGTGCAAGTCTAGTTTGATCATAGAATCTTGAAGGCAACAGCTTCATATACCTGGCAAACTTTAAATGTGACATCAGTATGTAAAATTGGCCTTTCACATATCTGTGGTCATCTAACACCGACAAGAAAAGCTACAACAAACATATACAAAGAAAATGTGGGAAAACACATTCACATGGTTGGGCAATAACACAGAAGAAAGAAGACATCTTTGTCTTGTTATTGATATTCAGTGATGTGAAATCTCTTGTTTGCAGACACCCGCTAGCTGTGGCCAACCTTCTCAGTGCGAGACACTTCAGTCAAATAGCCTTTGTTTCAGACTGTACAGCAGAAGCAATCCCGAACATGAAGATGTCATACAGTAATAGAGACAGTAAGTCAATTTTCAGAGCAAGCCAATTATTGTAGTCTGTGTCTGTATGCCTACTGTTATTATTTGCAGAAATGTTCATGAGTATTAACTAATCATGCAAATTTTATGTTGTAATTGTAGCACAGCTCAAGTAATATTATTTGCCCTGCTTTTCAATTCTTAACTTAGAACTTTCACTTATTTGGGCCGGCAACTTTTTTTGGTGCATGAAATTTACACAAATTGCCATTTGACATTTAATGCATTGCGTACACAAAACCTTTTGCTAGCATATAGACTTTGTAACTTTCACAAGTATTGGCTCCTAGCAAAGTTTAAAAAAAGAAATAAAATAAAATAAATCTGATTTTACAGTATTACCCAGTGTCTAAAATAGACATAAATCTGAATTACCAATATTTGTGACTGTAAAACTGTATTCCAATGCAGGTCAATTCCTGTTGTAAGTGATCATTAAATCCTACATTTTGTGTGTGTGTGTGTGTGTGTGTGTGTGAAAGTATGTGAGTTAGTAGAGATATTAAAGCCAACTATTTCTTGTAACAGTTAAGTGTTAAAATGTTACATAATAACTATCAAGGTTACAGAGTGCAATGTGTTGACTCATTTATTGCTAGTGACCTCGTTATTTTCAAAACTATTCTGTGCTTAAGTGTTTTTCCCCCTCCTTTTGAACCTCATGACACTATTGAGCAAGCAAAGTTTTACATAATTCTAAAATATATGGGTTTTTTTCCCTAATATTTTTCTGAAATGGTCCAAAATTATTATTTCATAAAGGCCTGTGGTAACAATATTGTATAACAATAATAATGATTAGTCTGTTCGTAGAATGCATAATACCATAAGATAAGTCTCTTTGCGCGTACAAATTTATGGAAACAAAATCTTTCAAATATTTCTTTATTCGCATATAAATAACAATTATCAAAAAAGTGAGTTTTTAACAGAGATTTAAATTCATCAAAATCTGAAATGCATCTAGTACTGAGAAGGAGATTATTCCATAATGATGGTGCTAGTTTTTCAAAAGCCCTATCACCAAATGTCTTAGATTTAACACTTATTTCAGAGAGGAGATTTTTTTTTTTTTTTTTTTGAGCGCAGATTACGACCAGGATTATATGGCTTGATGAGTTCACTGAGGTATGCAGGTGCATCTTTATAAAAACATTTGAATACAAGGGTCAAAATCTTAATTTGATTATATTTATTTCATTCTGTCAGTGCAAGTATCAGCCGATGGTAAATGCCTGGTGATCAGTGGGACTACCACCCTGGCTGGGTCCTGCTGCTCCTGTCTCGATGCCTTCCGATATCTCATCCGAGTCTTCCAGGTTGGTCTTGGCAAGGCTGCCGCCATGGTGTCCGAAAATCCAGCAAGGTAATCTTGCAGTGTGTTCTGCCTAGTTTTCACTCTGTGTCTCATGTTTTTAGCTGAATGTAAATGGGGTTTGATATTTGGGTGTAAATCCAGCAAGGTACTAACTATCCTGACTTTTTCTGATTCATGTTCACTGTGTGTCTCATGTTAGACTGGATAAGGATTTGATATAAACTGGGTGACTGTATGAAAGAAAGAGAGGTCTTTGCATTAACAATTTGTCTGTCCATATTTCCACTTTATGTCTGCATTTGTGAAATGAAAATGTGAGTAGTAGATATATATGTTTTATCCAACTGCTAAAAGGGGTGAAATAAATCAAGGGAATTACTTGATAAGATTTCTTATTCAGTAGTAAAAAGGAGTCATAAGGGGCCTGAGCTTTCGATCCTAGCAGAACCTTCGTCAGAGGCAAAATGACAAACAAGCAGGGAAAGCAATCACATAATATTTATTAAAGGACTTCACACGACAAGAACAGTCAGGGACAGGCTAGGGACACAGAACAAAGAAAACAAAAGGAGAGGGTAGGAGGTCATGGGCAGGGAGCCCCAACAGGTAAAGGGAGGGGATTAGAGCAGGAGGGTGGACAGACAAAAGGCAAAGGAAGGTCAGTAATGATCCTGAGGATCATGGGGGCAACCATTGAAGGAAAAGAGTGAATAGGGAGGCAACATCAAAGAAGATAAGGAACACCAGGGGGATAAAGAAAGGGAAAGAGTGAAAAAGCAACAGCAAGGGGAAAGGGGGGGGGGGGGGGGGGCTGAGCAAACAGTCAGCCCTGAAAGGTGTACCAAGAGGAGGCAACAAAATGAAAGTAAGCAAACAAATCATACACACACAGTAATGATGATAATGATAATTATAATAGTAAAAAGGGATAAGAATAGAGGTTCCTAGGGAAGTCTTGAAGCTCTCAGTTTTCATAAAATAACAAGTTTTGGGTAGATTTGTGAGCATTGCTCCAAATAAAGGGTAAAATAGCACCCTATCAAATCAAAGTATATATACACACACAGTAATGATGATAATGATAATTATAATAGTAAAAAGGGATAGGGATAGAGGTTCCTAAAAGGAACTCTTGAAGCTCTCAGTTCTCATAAAAAAAACAAGTTTTGGAAGTTTTGGGTAGATTTGTGAGCATTGCTCCAATTAATAGCACCCTTGTTTTAATTTTTTACATTTTACTGAAGATTAAAATAATTCAAACTTGATACCATAATGTAGAAGAGACCGAGTTCTACAACATGATACCAATAAGTCAATAATTAAAACATGGAGTGTCATTTCACGTTGAAAGGGAATCTGAAGATCTATTCAGAAAAAGGAGAAGAAATGAAAAAGAGGCATTGTCGGATTCTTGTGTCAAAGTTGCATGTCTGCATTGAAAAGTTTCATTGCCCTAACTTTAGGGCAGACTGCACTCTGCTCAAGGACATGTTAGCTGAGAGGCAGAAGGGTTATGTGTTGTTTGAAGGTTTGCATGGTGAAGTAAATGAGGGAAAAAGGCGTTATCACAATGGGGGGGGGGGGGGTTGATATTGAGATATTGGTATCATATTGTGGAGCTGGATATCCTCTACATTAGGCCGTTCTGTGTCAATTCTAAATTATTTTCAATTTCAATTAAACATTATCTAGATTAAACCAGAAGGATGCTTTTTTATCCTATATTTTGAACTACGCTTACAATCACGTTCATATCTCCCCACTTTTTAAGTTAAATTTTTCATTTCATGAAAAGTGATTTTTTTTTTCTTTGTTGATGCTCAAATCTTGGAATGTGATAATGTCCTTGTGGTTCTCAGCCGACAATATTATATCCTGCTTGACGCACTATCTTGACAGATCTTGGATCCTGACAAGTATCAGTGTAGAAGTAGAAGACAGTTAATTGTATAGTTGAGTCCATTCCAATTACCTTTATGAAGTGATGGAATTTTAGCATGAAGTTCATTCTCACCTCTTTTTCTTTTTTTCATATTTGCATGATTTTTCTTTGCAGAATTGCTAAACTTGACAATGTCGGGAGGATTGAGATTGGAAAGCGAGCGGACCTCCTGCTCTTTGATATTGACTTGAACCTTGACAAGACTTTTGTGCGTGGAAAAGTGGTGTACAACTCGACATGAGAGATGGATCTCCGGTCACTGCACTGCCATGGTAGAAACACACACACACTTGGATATCTCTGCACTGAGCAGTTTGTTGCTATCACTGTGATGTCATGCTGAGAAAAAAAACCCAGAAACAAACAAAGTATGCTTTGCTTGCAGGAAAGTTCTCTTCCAATACAAATTTTACTGTGCCTTTTTACAAAGTCAAAACTTTTCAGTTTATAGGCATTTTGATAAAATCTTTGCTAGGCAGAGTACTTCACTATGATAAAAGCTTGTTAAAATGAAGCATATTAACATCAAGTCCTTTTTGAGTAGTATGTTGTCTCGAGATTTTGTTATTTTAGCTTGTACTCAAATTTTAACTGAAATTTCACTGGATAGTTGAAACCCTGGACTAATCAGTCATACAGAGAAGTGCTCAAAGGAGGTTTTTTGGCAGCTTCCAGATGGCCATAAAATTCCATCTCACACTGGGCACAAGTAAGCCCTCTCATTATGATCCTCCAAGCCATGTATTGTACCATGATTTTGTATTATTGCACTTGTGACCATTCTCAATGAATAATGTCACCTTTCAATATGATGAAATTAATCTGATATATTGTAACTTGTGTCTGAAAGAGTGCAAGCTTTTGGTGTGTATTAATTCAGTATTAACTTTGCTCTTCTCAAATTCACTGGTTATCTACGTATAAGCATAATATTTTGACTTTCAGAGCATTCCCAAGAAAGTTATGATCATTCCAGCATGAAATATATTACTTGTGACCTAAAAAAAAAGAAAAGAGTATTGGTGCATTCTTGTTGGAACACATTTCATACATTGTATGTATGTATGGTAATATGTAAGTGCAAGTATCTTTCCATCAGCATAGTACAGTGTTCTGCAATCAACTGAATGTTGTATTTATGTGTAATTTGTGTTTATTTTTATCTACCATAGTTTTTATGATGGAGTGCTTCTGTCTACCAGACCATCTCAGTGTGTATGGATTTGAGTAATTGAGAGTCCAAATGACAACTCATCTGAATTCCAGCTGAATCAGTTGATGCATGATTAGATGTCTTGAAGTCTGTGAGGTTCTAGTTACGTTGAGATGGTGATCCTTAACTTCAAGGGTAAGCTTGTTCTTGAGTATTGGGCACCAAGTGTCGCATGGTGTCTTTCGTCCCAAAATTACAATTTGTGACAAAATTGTTTCTTTTTTTTTGTGTGTGGACAAGTGACGTCAATTCGGACAACGCAAATGACAATTTCGTTATGAAATTGCTATTGCATCGACAAAATTGTAATTTCATGGACAATTTGTCATTTCATCAATGAAATTGACACTGTCACTTGTCCACAAAAAAACAACAACCTAATTTTGTCACGAAATTGGTATGTCCTGATGAAAAAAGACCATGCGACACTTTGGCTGATACTTATCTAAGAGCTTATCCTCGAAGTTAAGGATCACAGTCTCAATATAAATACATGTGTCTGCACAGTTTGGCTCCTTTATACATGCCATTCTGTACCAAGCTAGTCTCCATCATCACATAATGGTTTAGAACAAGACTTGGCTGTTTCACTTGTTGAAAGTTTGATCAAATGAATCTGAATAGAACATGGAGATATTGTAGAAAGTGGATTTCTTTGACATGCCCACTAAGGAAGTGATATAATGCCTAAAGGCATGTGGTTACCACAGAACTGTTAGCTTTAGTTCTCTGTGATAGAGCAGGCCATGGGTATAGAAGTGCAAACTCAGCAGTTACTAGACTTGATCCTGACTCCTCTGGATTGAAGTTCTGTGAGCTTGTCTACCAAGCTGCAAGAGTTAGTCAAGTTGTTGGTGAGATAGTGTAATGGATCCAAGCTGTAGCAAAGTCAGATATAGGGAAATACCCGATGTAATAGGATAATTTTGCACATAAAATTCTGTTTATATTCCTTTGTTTCTATCCCAATATAACAAGTTTCCTGATATAATGAGGAAACTTGAGTCATTCCAAGCAGCTCCTCATGAGGTTCCCTGTACTTGAGCCAATAAGATCCAGCACCATCTTTTACTGCTCATGAAGTCTCATTGCAACTACAGTCAAACCTGACTTTAAAAATAGCGATCACCTGTCTATAGCGGCCACCTGCCGTATATGACCACTAAAAACAATTCCCCTCCAAGAGAAAAAGCATGTTATAGAACCTGTCTATAGTGGCTACTTGTCTAAAATGGCCACTTTTTTGTCTCACTTGGGTGGCTGCTGTAGACAGGTTTGACTATATTTGTTAGATTGTAATTATTAATGATAGAATTCAAACAGTATAGCAACCGCAAACACTAGTTGTTTTTTTGTTTTATGTTTTTGTTTTTGTTTTCTCTTGCACTCTGTGATATTCACAAGTGATTTAACAGGGTATCAATGAAGAACTTGCCATGAATTTTTCCGCAGTGTGTTTCACTGGAAAATTTTGACTCATTTTAGCGGATGCCAAACATCGCCTGCAGACATACATTAAGGTGGATTTTGAGCCAACGTGGAAAAGAAAGTGTGATGGCTCATCATTTGAACCCCATAATACACTGAACTTGGAAGCTTCAGATACAGTAATATCTGAGCACTAGGTACATATATATGTACATAATAGAAATAAATACAGAAATATAACACACATGTAATTTATATAACTTCAATGCATTTTTTTGTGCAACAACATTTGCAATGTGTACTTTCAGTGAACATGTGCTGGCTGATTTCTGCATTTCTCGACTGCACTGCTTTCTTAAGTTTCCTTTAATTTAGCAGTGTACATTGTAGTTTGGTGTTTCATATTTTAGACATGAACTGTTTAAAGCATCAATATTATGTGTTAAATGTGACAAATGTTATTCAGTATACCTTGATGTAGTGCCTTGTAATCTTTTAAAGCAAGACGTAGTTTGCTTGCATCATTTGAACTTCTTTACATGGAAATGAATCTGCACGATGGATGTACAATGTAATATGAAAATGTCAATGTGCAGACAAGAAGGAATTAATAATTTTATGCCACTGATACATCAAAATACACATAAAAGTCTGATTTAACTATTTTCATTTAACAACTGAGTAATGAACATATAATAAGGCTGAAGCATTATTCAAAGGTTTGCTTTTCATTCTAATTTGCCTAAAGTTTCTCACATTTTAAAGACAAAGGAAAGCATAATACAGCATATATTTGTTTCCATACCCATTGCAGGAACGAAGGGTAAGATTCATACAATAAACATGGCTGTTTTTGGTCACACTTTATCATTTCTGACAATCAAATGCACGCCAATAAATAGCATTGTTGTTATGTTGTTGTTTTGTCCTATCACTTCACAAGGAGGTGCACCTGCATATTTTGGAAGTATACTGCACTGTGTCTGGTTTTATGGCACCATTTCAATACGATATGTAAGCAACTACCAATTGAGCTATGTTTGAGTCGACCTTTAAAGTCATAATTTACCATTTGCAGAAGAAACAAAACCCAGCATTTAGTGCTTTAAAGGGATGGTACAGTATTGGTGGAGATGAGAATTGGGCTTTTAACTTTTTGCGAGATACCAAGAAAACACTTATGAAATAGTACAGAGCATACCATTCTAAGAGGAATTCAAAGTTTATTTGATGAAAATCGAGTTTGGAATAACTGAAACATCCAAAAACAAAATAAAACAAAGCGATCATAAAAAAGTGTGGGTCCCACACTTTATTGGAATCGCTCTGTTTTGGATATCTCAGCCATTTCAAAACCAATTTTCATCAAATAAACATTAAATTCCTCATGGAATTATGTGTTCTTTCATATTTCATAAGAGGTTTCTCATTATCTCACCAAAAAATGTTAGAAACCTGAAATTAGGTCTCAACCAAAACTATACCACCCTTAAAATTAAGATAGTTCCAAATTGTGAGTTAAGGAGTGAAGGATAGAAACAACCACTGTAAAAATTTGAATCTGTATAATCGATGTTATCATTGTTACACAAAATGTGAACAATAGTTATAGTAAAAATGCTTCCAGATTAAACTGTCTACAGTTACGGTTTAATGAGAAAAATACTGATATCTCTTTATATTTTAGGCTTTATTGCAAAAAATTCATATGGTAGGATGTTGTATGATACAACAGACCTACACACATGCATCAAATGTGATATCTTGAACACTTTTAAATCACTGCTCCCAAAGGTAAACAGGACCTTTAACCCTATTCTAACTGGGGGGGGGGGGGGGGGGGGGTCAATTTGACCCCCCCCTCGACGTTTCGCGCCACAATTTCGCAACGCGCAAAGATTTTGCCGCGTCTTTTCATGACTTTTTTCATTGAAGTCTCCCGCATATTTTGAGACCAAATTTGCGACGTCCGGGTACACCGTTTTGAAGTTACGTAATGTTTTGCATCTGCATGTCAACCAAAAAACAGCTCAAATTCATGATAACATGTGCAAATCCAATGCAAATTGTGTTTTTTGGTTAAATTGATATAAATGAGATTATTTCAACTTTTAACCATTGAAATTTATCAATTCTAGTGTAGATAAGCCTGAAAGAGTGCCTGCAACAAATTTTGGCAAAAAAACAATAGAAAACAAAAGGTCGAATAAACAAAAAAATACATAAGAAATTAACAAAACAATAAATAACAAAAGAAATTGATTTCGATTGTGCTATTTTTTTACACTAAAATTGTTTGATGTGTCTTGAGGAATTCTGACACAAAAATTTAGCAATCCTGCAGTCTTTTTAATGGAGTTATAGGTGAAAATATGATTTCATGCACAAATTTGCATAATTAATTTATTAAAAATAGAAAGGCAATATTTTTCTATTGTATGACCATGTAATCTTGTAGTTGACATCCAGCTCTATCTTCAGGCAAAATTTCGCGGCGATCGCGCGATCAGCGGCCGAGATCTGAAGGGGGGGGGGGGTCAAATTGACCCCCCCTCAGTAAAAACTTGGTCTCAAATAGCCCAGTTAGAATAGGGTCAAAGGAAACCAAAGTCCAAATGAATGTGGATTTAGTTAAAGCAGCAGAATTAGAAAACCAAATCAGTGAATGTTTTTTAAAGGTAATATTATTCCCCCTGCTCTCTGGAAGAGGTAAGTCAAGTACTCTTTCATTATGTTACAGCAGCAAAATGAAAATACAGTGTAACAATGTTGAATTTTCTTTATATTTTCTTTAATGATGCCATGAAGTGTAGTAGTCTCCTTTATCCAGTAACATACGTACCTGCCAACATTTCAAGATGAAATATCTTACTCATGGATTGCAAAAATCTTATTTTCTATGCAAACTGAAGTTAAAAATCTTACTTTCGGTTAAATCTTCAGAAAATACACATGAAAGGTATGTCTAAATATTTCTTAAAAATCTGATCTTTCTGACAGAAAATCTGATTTTGCTATTTTTAACGTAAAAAATCTTACTGAATCTGATAAAATCTTACTATTGGCAAGTATGCAGTAATGACGGCACCAAAACTTTAAGAATTCATAACATTTGAATCAATCACATGACTTTCCTAGAAACTTTCACTGATCAGATGTGTTCTAAAATAGTTGCCTTCATTCAATCCACATTGATATATGGGCTTTGGTTTCCTTTTAACATCCCCAAGACCACCAGCCTAAAATCCTATAGACATTGGTATATTAAATGTTGTCCACAGGACTCATAGCAACAACATGCCCCTTTGCTGCAAGGCAAGATCATCACACTCTTTTCTGATTGCCTTTTGCCCTGTATGCATACTGCACATAGAGCTAGGCATTTACTGCATCCACCCCCCTATTTACTGTGATTGAGTAGTCACTTTTTTGTGTGTGAAGGGGATGTTTATTTGTTTGTTTGTTTTTCCTGGCTAGTGATCGAAGTTACATTATATTTTGTTTTATCTCGAATTTCCTCAGTTATTTGACCATAGTAAAGTAAAAGAAATAGTACAAGCTGGTTTGTGGCAACTTTTCTTGCATAATCCTTTATTTACTTACTAAGGGAGAGCTCCGAAGGAAGATCATTATGTCAAATGTTTGTCTTTCATGTTCCGTGATAAAGTTTAATTATACGTCTGTTGTTATTATATCACATTAAATACTATGTGCACAAAGTGTACAACCATTATTCCTGACCTTGTATATCTTTTCAGTTCTTTTGTCCTGTTGAGCCCTGTTGCGTGACGGTCATTCTCACATGGTAAAAATAAAATGTCTGAAGTTTGGCAGATAAGGATTGGTGTCAGACATTTAAACTAATGGACACAGCAGATGAGTCAGTCAGCAAATGTACCAAACTAGAGTTGTGATAACAAGGTTTTTTTTTTTTTTTTTTTTTTTTTTTGCACTACTCAGAAATGGTCGTAAAAAGAATGTTTTCATTGCAACTGATTGAGAAATTGCCCTACATCGACGTAAATAAGCACTGAATTGATCAGTGTTTTTTAGTAGTAGCCATGATAAAAAATCATGGGCGTACATACTCGAGCAGGATTCGAACCCACGACCTCCTGATCACCGGACAGGCGTCATCTCCACTAGACCACCGAGCTTTCGCCCGACAGCAAGTGTTGGTTCTAATCCTTATAGCATGCAGCGGGTACTGCTTTTGTTATTCAAATTTGTGAAGTTCTTCCGTCGTGATGTTTTCATTGCAACTGATTGAGAAATTGCCCTACATCGACGTAAATAAGCACTGAATTGATCAGTGTTTACGTCGATGTAGGGCAATTTCTCAATCAGTTGCAATGAAAACATCACGACGGAAGAACTTCACAAATTTGAATAAAAGAATGTTTTCTTATGATAATATGTATGTATGTATATTATATATATATATATATATATATATGTATATATATATATATATATACATACAGTTGAACCTCTCGTATCCGGACAAGTCGGGACCGGGGCTCATCCGGATAAGGGATTTGGCCGGATATGGGAGACTCAATGCTTTATACATGTACATATACATACACATGTACTGATGTAGCCCATTGTAGTACCACATGTAGTAATGTGTATACTGCAACCTTTTCATTATTACATTTGGGGATGTTTCGGGATGTTGAAATGTCTGAAGGTAAGCAATTTGGAAGGAAATTTGATGCAATGTATGTTCATCATATTGGAAGTAATATGTAATTCATGTGTGTTTGGGTAGGAGTTCTCAAGGAGTTGGGAATCCCCCTTTCTTCCCGTAATTATTAAAAAAAAATCACGGCGAGATTGCGTCCGGATAATAGAGAGATCCGGATAAAGGGAGGCCGGATAATAGAGGTTCAACTGTATATATATATATATATATATATATATATATATATGATAACATATACATACATGTATTATCGCAAGAAAACAATCTTATACATTTTCCTTGAAAAAGCTTCTTTTTTTTTGTACTGATGTGAGATTAACTCGGTGCATGGTCAGCTGCCTATAAATATATAAATACAAATATATAATTATATATGTATAGGGATATATATAAATATATATACACACAATACAAAACACACACATGCGTGCACACACACACACACACACACACACACAAACATGCTCATCACTAAACCAGGAGAGAGCAGCAGGTTGATCATGTAACCATTCACATGACTAAAACTCAGATCAGAAGTAACACCTGAACACAAAGAGAAACTTGCACAAGTCATACTGAGACAAGGTCATCACATGAAAGTATAAAGGCAAGAAGACAAAACAGTTAAAATCTGAGACCAGAGAAGTTGTAGCCTCACAGATTTTATTCTAAAATTCAATTTTTTGTCACATCTCCTCAATGATATACATAGACATATATTGTATATATTACAATAAAAACAAGATGAATGGATACCCACAATATGAATGCCCACAATAACAAAATGAATGAATACCTAAAATAAAAAAAAATATATAATATGAGTTGCTCTAAAGAGTGTAACTGTTAAGTGAAGAATAAGAAAACAGTAACAGTGCAGCGGATGTGAGGGAGCAACAAAGGGCTTTGGCTCATCAGAGGCTAAACCCTTATGGACTGAACCTTCCAAGTAAAACTTGTCTTATGCATTTCAATTTCATATTCTCTATGTCAGATTGTCAAATAAGGCAAGAAATATAAAATGGAAGTGTACAATGTAACAGGCACGGGAGCAAATAAATTAATCTTTAAGCATCAAAATACAAGAAAACATTTACGACAGCGAATGCGGGCATGGGTGC
Organism: Diadema setosum; assembly: GCA_033980235.1. Taxonomy (NCBI): domain Eukaryota; kingdom Metazoa; phylum Echinodermata; class Echinoidea; order Diadematoida; family Diadematidae; genus Diadema; species Diadema setosum. Next base: position 1,819,457 of record CM067078.1, on the reverse strand, counting down.
ATGATCGGCAAACCAAAAAATAAATAACATTTCAACAGACCATATATGGACTGTGCCATAAAAATTACATTTTCTGGTGAGATTGCCCATGTTTCCCAAAGTGCATTATTTCATCAGAATGTGACATTCTATGGCGTGATAAGAAACATGTCGGTTCTACCAAGGCTATGAAACCAGCCATTGCCTCAGCCAGAAGTACAGGCATTTGAACAATGATCTATTTAAATGTCATTCTCATTCCATCCCACACCAGTGAAGAGTGCATTAATAATACCAGACTAATGATAACCTGTTCTCCTCCTTGGGTTTTTCAATCAATTAATTTATAGACAAATTTAGTCTAAATCCAAAACATATGGAGACCCTTTCTTAGTTTTCACATTAATTTTAATACTCGTAACAACAAATGAATCTCAGTTTACCGTACAGCTGTATGATAAAACTGAGATAATTTACTAATATTATAATCTGGGGATTTCACTTGCAAAGGAAAAAAAAAAAACAACTTTGGGATGTAGCCAAATTCATTGGTCTTGTACCAACTTTTGAATGCTTTCCACAAGGACAATTACATAAAATTTCTGTCATTTGGAATCAGAGAAAACAAACTCTGATGACTCTATCATGTTATCAAGTCACATCAAACACAAAATTTGTTTGGTGGCTGTCTCTCAAAGCCAAATAATTTCCACTGTTATGAATCCTGCTCTAATTGGCAAAACAATTTCAACTGATAGAAGCAAGAACAGATGGGAATCAAATTTGAATAATGGCAATTAAGTATCCCAGGTCATCTCAAATGCAAAAAGATTTTTCTTTTCATATCAGTGTTCTAAAATTGTTGGCAATCCAAGATGGTCTTCAGGTTTTGTTAGACTCATGTACACATAACTATTTATATTCAATCAGACAATACTATAACCTTACTTCTGCAACAAAGTAGATGTCAACATACAGTGTGTACTTGATATGAGCGAAATACATTGTAACTGTCAGCATTTTGAAATGGTGTCTAGACTCAGACCCCGTTTACAGTGCGAGGTTCGGCCGAGCCCAGCCCCGCTTCAGTGTAAATGCGCAAAAGGCCAAATGCGAGGCCAAAATTGGCCTCGCATTTGGCCTCGCTCTGGAGGTGGTCTCGGCCGCGGCCGAGCCGCGGCCGAGCCCTGCCTCTTCTTGGTGTAAACGCAAACTGGGCCAAATGCGCGGCCAATTGCGCGGCCAATTTTAGTCTGGCTTCCAAACCCTCTGCCTTTATCTTTCGCTATTCAGGATATTAACCACCTCAACGTCGAAAACTAGTATAGTTTAAGGTGGTTTTGTCCTGCAAAGGATTTTTTTCCTCCCACAAAGGCCTTTGCCCGAACGGCGACTTCGTCGCCACGGAATTCATTTGGCAAAGGGTCTGAAAACCAGACAATACCAAATTGCGTTTGTTTACAAGCAGAGCGCCACTACGACAAAATATTGAAAAGTTTGAATCAAAAGCGCGGCCGAGCCCAGCAGTGTAAACGGACAAAATTGCGAGGCTCGGCCGCGCAATTGAGGCCGGACTCAGCCACGGCCGAGCCGCGGCCGAGCCCGGCCCCGCACTGTAAACTGGGTCTATGACGATAGCCCATTTCAGTAAATGAATTCAAATTTTATGCATGCCTCGCTTATAAAAGTTGCCTTTATCAACCACAAAGCATGTCGATGACTTGCAATACTGAGAAACAAGTAATTCCTGCCTACGGAATTAATTATTCCAACTGTTCCTACATCTTAGTTACTACCCTTTAGGATTACGAGCATGCTGCAAAACATTAGCGAATGACTAGATCAGCAGTCTCTGACGGGCTAATAGTAACTAGAGCTCGAACAAATGCTGGGAAACAGTCTTTTTCATACACCGGCGCACTCGAATGGAACAGTTTACCAATAAACTTAAGGCATGCTCCATCTAAACATTCGTTCTCAGCCCAATTTTGGAGGGCACTCCACTGTGCCCAAGTATAGTTCTGTTGTCATTTCTTTTTTTTTTTCTGTTTTTTTTTTTTTTTCTGAGGTAGGGGAAATTTAAGGATATGAGGATGTAATGTGTTGCATAATATTTGTTAAATTTTGAGTTTAATATACATCAGTATACAGTATATTAAGATATATACAAATTTGATACTGCAAATATGATTTTGTTGTTGGTATTGTATGATTATCATACATTTTTGTGTTTATTTGTATGTATGTGTTCATGCAGGGCCTCCAAGAACAACAGTGTTTAACCCACTGACGGAGCCACCCTGTGAAAATAAAACATATAAATAAATAAATAAATAAATAAATAAATAAATAATGGTCCATTGGCTATCAACTTCCCATTGAACTGGTTTTGACAATTCTGAAGTTGATCAAATGTCCCCTGGGAGCTGCAATCATGCTGTCAGGCACATACTTTCAGAAGGTTGTTACCTAAAAGATCACACTAACATTATGGGAACTTTAGAAGGCAACTATCACGGGCAGTTATTGTATGCTCTGCACAGTCACTTTGCAGGCAAATCGGGGGGGGGGGGGGGGGGGAATCTAGGAATTGGAAGTCCATGAAGTTGTGGAGTGAGGTAGGTAAAGACCTCATGTCATTGTCGATTGGTTGTTCAATTTTCATAGATGTAATTGAAATTTTTAGGTGCAGTTTAACATTTTTCTTATGGTTGCTATGCATCAATTCATTTCTTGATAAGCCTAGATAACATTGTGTGGAGATAACTGCAAGAGTAGAGATTACCACATTATTTACAGTATGAGGCCCATTATAGAAAAGTTGTTTACATTCAGGTTACAGGACATTACAGCCTGATACCACCAAAAACTTTAATGTAGCAGCAAGATTTTCCAGCTATGCTACTCCAGTCTTCTTGCAGGTGATGCCAGAAACGACTGCCCTGGGTACTGTGCACAGTACTGCACTTATACAATCCTGGACCACACGGTATGCAGCATTTTTATTAGACTTCTGTCTCCATTTGGATACTTTCCATGCACTGCCATGACTTACTGATCAACTTTACCTTATAATATGGGAAGGTGTGAAGATGCTGCATACAGTAGGATTTCGTGTTAGAGCCTTTGTCTCGGATGGAGGTTCTCCAAACTGTAAATTTTAGAAACTCTGTTCAGCTCACCACTTCACAATCGGTCCATTTGAAGAGGGAAGTCACATTAATTTTTTATTTTTTTCTTTCTTTTTCTTTTGTCTCATAGAATGCCTCTAACTACAAAAGATAGGCTTGCACACTACTGAGCCCAGTTCAAGGAGAATCCTGCTAAGTATGCTGAGCATCTTGCAAGAGAGAGACAGCGAAAAGCAAAATCAAGGATGGCAGCTAAAAAGAAAATGATAGCACGGGAATGGACAGCTCACAGGGCTGCAGAAAATCAACGTGTCTGGGCCTATCGTCAGAAAGTCAAACATCAGACCGAAGGATGAAGCACCTGTAAACCAGCCTTACCAGTCACGCCAAGTCATGAGTAAGGCAATTAAGAAGGTAGGCTCCTCCTTGACAATCTCACCCCACAAGAGAAAGGATAAAAGTTACATGAGACCATTGAAAAAGCAGTTTACTGGTATAATGGATGTGATATTACAGAAAGATACTACAGAGAACTTTGCAGCAAGATCAACTTATTCGTAAGCTCACTATGTATCAAGCCCCTCTTGGCTCTTAAACTTTGGCTACAGGTGATGCCAGAAACGACTCACCAGGGTATAGCACCAAATACTGTACATATACCATCCTGGAACATTCCACAAAAAATATGTTTGATGTCAAGTTCATGGACAAGAGGAAACTGAAAATACAAGTCAAAACATGGAAACTCTAGCCCTTGTGAAAGCCATGGAGGCTCAGTGAACAAGACTACATACATCATCCTGGATCAGTCCACAAAGAATATCCTGGATGTCAAAATTCGTGGACAATAGGGAAAGTGGAGACAAAATCCCAAACATGGAAACACTCGCCTTTGTGAAAGCCATGGAGGCTATGGAAGATCAATTTATTTTTCAGCTCACTATTGTAGTAGGGTCACCCCTGTGGGGAATGACGGGATATAATAGCGCTCCATACACCAGTTAAGAAGACTTGGTGTACATCTTGGCTAGTGCCAAGATCAAGGGGGTGTGTAAGAAACTAAGTTCTCCTTGGAAGGGACCAGCCCGCATTAGGTAATGGCTTTCCCCTGATCTCTATCATGTGGAATTAAGGAATATTGTCTCAACCAGACATCATGATAGGTTGAAGCCCTGTAGGGATAGGGATATTCCAGCATGGTGTAGAAAGGACAGTCACCCTAGAGAGGATGCTCTCTATTGTATTTGTCATGGACCAGACAATGGTACCTTCATGATACAATGCGATTATTGTGATGAGTGAGGATTAAGGGGGATGACGCAGCTGATGGGTTGGGGACCTATCGGACATTTCCATTGAGGAAAGGGAACTCTCAATGGAGGAGGATTCCCAAGCAGAGGGGCATTCACCCTCTGCTTGGGAGACAACTACTTCGGTTAATGGGGAGCCTCCTATTGTGGTGGAGATACCACCAACACCTCCACGTCCCGTATCCCCTCTCCCATAGCGCGTACCTCAAGAGCGGAAGGCAAGGGAACCTCCCAAAACACCAGAGCCCTCCCATCCACCTAAGAAGGTGCATTGGAAGGATCAGAAAAAGGCTGGGAAGAAGGGGTATCCTCGCTTGTATAAGCGAGGAGCAGAGTTCACCCCAGCCCAGCCTAGGGCTAAGGTGCGGAGACGGCCATGTATGTACCCAGGCCGCTCAGGGGTGACCCTGGGGGTCCGTTTTCAGGATGGCGGCGAGACCCATTTCTGGGAAGTACTGTCTACAGCAGGTGGGCTGTCTGAAGTTCCTCGCTTGTGCATTAACGTCCAGCAATGATTTGGAGCAACTCCTCACCCTGTTGGATGAGGAGGCACCCAATGAATATAGCTGGGAAGTGCCGGAGCACCTGGCGAGGGAAATGGAATGCCTGATTCGCACCATTGGCTGGAGGTGTCCAGCTGAGCTGAGGGTGAGGACAAGCTCAACTGTGGCAGCACTGTTGCATTGGAGAGCACTGGCCTGGCTCATTAATCAGCTCTCGCATGAGCAGTGGGAGGAATTCCTCTCACTTGGGTCTGAGGGCACCTCAGCTAAACCAGCCCAGGCTGCTCTGCGCAACACCCCGCCCCACTGTGAGGAGTTCCTCTAGTTGTGGTGAACGGGTGGCTACACCTAATGGCCGAGGAGCAGTGTCCTCGGAAGCCTCTGGAGGGGTAGCACCTCCAGAAGTTTGGCCCACACCCCGTGCCGGGCCGGAGGAGACTACTCAAGCTAGGGCTAGAGTTAGCCTTGGCAGAGGCGGGCCTCCCTCCCAGGGTACCCATTCACCTTACAAGCGGGGTTATCAATTATTGTGACCCGGCTCATTTCAATGAGGTCAAAGTCCCAGTGGACCGGAATTGAGTCATGTCTGTGGGGATTCACCCCAAGCATGCAAAGACTGCTAGGGAGCGGGAGGTCGATGCCCTGGGTGGATTGTTGTACAATCCAGGCATCCGTGCAATGGGTGTGGTGGGGCTGGAACACACCAGCAGGTGGCAGGGGCCTCTTTTACATATGTGTCTTGCTATTTTCAGCTTCTAGTGATGACTGTTCGGTGGATGCTTTTGAAGGTGATCAAGTAGGCCCTTTACCTGCTGGAAGGAGCAGCATGGAGACAGATGGGGCATGTAATTTTGATGAGGAAGCCAGTGAAACTTGTGCTGTAGAAAGTGAGGAGAGTGATGATATTGAGGATGAGTTTGAGCATGAGCCCAATGTTTTGGCCACATCAGATAATGAAAGCCATTGTGCATGTCATTTTGACTCTGAAACTGAGTCATCGGAATTTGGTGAGAGTGACGTTGAAGAAGATGAAACCCAAGCTGAGGTGAGTGACACCACTGGTGAGATGTCAGAGCCCGAAGTTGAACTTAATCAAGACAATCACAGGCAGGACGTTGGCAAACCAGTGGACCAGGCAGATCAGCCGATATATATAAAGGAAGCAGGCTGACAGAGATGATTAGCACGATTGTAATTGCAACAGTTACTTTTATAATGCGTCATGGACTGCCCGGAGAATGTGCTCAGGTCCTTTGAACATTGATTGAATTGCACTGTTTGAGTGACAATCTGTGCTGTACGTCTTTCAAGGTATTTCAGAGATTTTTCAGTAAAGATGTGTTTGGAGAAATTGAGCAACATTTTTACTGTAGCAAATGCTATACATACCTTGGCAAAACAACCACCCGTAGGTGATTGGACTCGGCAAGAAATCCCACCTTTTGCCAGCTTTTCCCAGGGATTCCCAGAGATTCCAAGAGATTACCAGCCGATCCCAGACAATTGCCAGGAACTTCCAACCAGTTACGCTGCGAGAGGGGCAAAAAGTGCTCATGCTCATAAAATATCGATGACGTACGGGTAATCGTTTGATCGACCCGGCTCAGATATCACTGCAGCACGTACTCACGAAGTTCTTGCCATGCTTTCGCGAAGACAAAGCTCTGCGACAAAGTTGATGAACTATTTTGGCGGTCCCCACCCTTTGCCTTTGGATAAAAAAAGGTCAGTATCAAACGACGTATCTCATAATTACTAGTGCCATTTTCATAAAAATGGGAAAACCAGCAATTCAGTTGACTTTTACTATTCACTCATCAATATATAGAGAAGGGGCAAGAATAGTTGGAGACTACAGAGATAGAGTCAGGAGATCCCCTCCCTTGTACATCATGCTCCCCTCCATATTAATCAACTTAACTCTATTGACGCTGTGATCGAATGTGACAAGGATCTTGGTTGGACTGCCCAAGAGTTAACAAGTTAATTGGTGGACAACGACAAGTTGAGAAACTGTACACCACGACCAGACAGAACTTTGGTTTACACCAATCTGGGTGTAACGAACTCCAAATAGTCGACTGGTGTCATCGGAGATGTTGAAGCGTCCTGTCAGATTGCCACAACGTGGACGGCGATGGTGACGAATTGTTTAAGGAAGCGGTGAAAGCAGACCGGTTAAAACAGACGCCCCAGCCCTTGGACGAGCTTGACATGCAGGCGAGACCTCATCCCGCGACCATGCTGATGTCGAGATAAGTGGCCACACCCACTAACATCATTTATCCCTGCTTCCAAAACCCCTCCCCTTCCCTTGAAAAGTGTTAATGAAGTAATGGTCTCCAAAGGTGTAGAAGAGTTAAGTGATGACTGATGTGTTCCATTGTGTAGTAAGAAAAGAAAGTTGTTTGTGATTAAGTTTCTGTTTCAGAGGTTTCAGACGTTACACTTTGTAGTCCGTGGCGGTGGCCTTAGTCCGTGGGCCATGCACAGCCTGTGTCTCTGTTGCTAGCGACGGAGACACAGGCTGTGGCCCACAACATGGACTAACGTTAGGCCTAAATTAACTGTTAAGTTAACTTAGTTAGACTCTCCGTATTTAACCCTAACTAGGCCGGGCTATTCAGGTAGATGATAGAGCCGGGGGGGGGCCTCCCAGGCCCCCCCTCCGGATCTCGGCCGTCGACCGCGCGATCGCGACGAAAATCGGCACACGCATTGCCTATGATGTAATCTAAAGTACCATGAAGTTAATTTTTTCAAAAATTATCATTTACACTAAATTATGCTAATTTATGCATAATGATGCATGAAATCAGACAATTTGGTATAAATCACTAAATAAAGCTCAAAACAGGCACATTTTTTGTGTAAATATTCTTTTTAGTGTCCTTAGCAAATGTAAGAGAAAAAAATTGCGCAATCAGAAAAAATTTCCTAAGTATTTTATTGTTTTTTTAATTTCTTATGTATTTCTTTGTTTTTTCGACTTTATGTTTTTCATTGTTTTTTCGATGAAATTTGTCCATGACATTGTTCCAAACAAGAAAATGCGTTATTAATTGATTTTAATCAATAAAACCCCAAAATAATCATGCTTTTATGAAATTTGCCTGGAAACACAGTTTGCATTGAAATTGTACACAAATTCACGTTTTTGAGCAATTTTTGGTCTGACATGCAAGTGCATATTTATGCGCAACTTCGGAACCGCACACCCGGGCATCGCAAATTTGGTGTCAAAAGATGCGGGAGACTCGAAAGAAAAAAGTCACGAAACGTCGCGGCGATAGCTTCTCGCGATAGCGATACATCGCGCGAAACGTCGAGGGGGGGGCCTCGGAGGCCCCCCCCCCGGCCTAGTTAGGGTTAAACATAATACTAATACTAATAAGCGGGTCATTTCTACTTCGTTGAAATTCAGCTAAAACTTATTTGAAATTCAGACTTAATGAACATCAAATGATTCAAATCTAACTTTTAAGATTAGTGGTTGTTCATTTCAGGATCAGGTTATTATAAAGGGTGACGGTTATGGTCTAACATTACTAGAGGACTAATACTAGGCCTACTAATAGGTCCACTTTTTATAGTCTGTGGGCCACAACCTGTGTCTCCATCGCTCCTTTCCTCTACAGGAGAGGAGCGATCGAGACACAGGCTGTGGCCCACGGACTACACTTTTAATTACTACTAATAATATTAGACTGGTCAAGTTAAAAGTAGCCCCCTCCCCCCTCACACACACACACACCCAAAGCCAAAAGCCAAAAAGTAGCTTGCAATGAAAGAAAGGGAGAGAACACATTTTTGGGCTAGATTGAGCTCCCCAAAATTACACATAAAAATCTGTATTCCCTCTTAGTCTTACTAAGAGCTTGCTTGCACTTATTGTTCCAACGTACATGTACTGTCAATGAATTGAATTTCTTTCAATCAAGGTTTGTTTTTATAGAAGTTGTGTGCATATTCTGCAGCTCCAGGCCCAGGGGGCTCCTCCAGGAGATGATGATAATGATGATGATGATGATGATGACCATGATGATGATGATGATGCTGTCATGATGATGATGATGATAATGATTTGCATGCTGTTGCCTGGTAAGTGGAAAGTTGGGTTGTGGTCTAATTTTACATGGTTGCTGTGGTTTTATTTTATTTTTTTTTAAACCACCAGGGGTTGCATTTCCCTAAGCCATTATTGATTTATTAATTAATAATAATAATAATAATAATAATAATAATAGTAATAATTATGATAATAATAATTATTATTATCATTATTATTAATAGTATAATTATTTTGTTGTTGTTATTATTATACTATTGTTATCACTAGATATAAATATTTGTCAAGAGCAGGTGTTTGTTGGGAGTGTCACCATAAAAAGATCACATGTATCACAAAGCTAAGGAGTATGCAAGCAATGAGACATCTTGGTCTCCACAGCTTCCAATAATCACACATACTGTATGATATCAGCATGCATGCATACATTACCAGTAGCTTTATTCATTAACAACACTGGTGGCCTGGCTAGAGGTGAGGTCAGGTCAACTCAGGGTGATCACTACACATTTTTCATTTCTATATAGATGTATATATAGTGCCTGTATGTACCAGGCTATGATGCTCAATCATGGTGCTACACAGGCATGCCGCTATACAATTGTAAAGACAATGTATGAAGCAAGTAAATAAATAACGTATAAATATCATGCTCGATTACAGATTACAAAGCATTGTTGCAGAAAAGATGTGTTTTTAGAATGGATTTTAAGTCATGAAGAGATTTGTGGTTTCAGAGGCTGTGTTGAGGACTGAGAGATACCTGAGAGATACCAGAGTGGGAAAAGGCTTTATCACCACAAGAAATGTGTAAAACCTGAAAGATAATAAAGCAAATTGAGATGAACAAAGTTGTCTGGTAGGTCACAATCAAAGAAACATTTAATAAGGACCTAGTTAAAAGCTCACAAATTGTACAAGAGGAGGGCAAGATACATTACAGAATATATTAAGAAGTTGGGAAAGAAATGGAGTAAAAAAATAACAGCGACTTCATAGAATATTTTATGAGAAAGGGCTGATTTGTTTGTGCTGCTAGTAATCTTAATGATCTTTAGACAGCAATCACATAATCTTTTTGTGCATTATTATGTAATGAATTACAGGTATGCCGAAGCAGGAAAGTCAAACGACAGTTGGGAGGCTGTGATGAAGAGGTATGCAGCTGGTTTGTTCCACTTTGGGACAGGCCAGGCTCCTGGCTCCAAGAGATGGAAAGATATCAAGAGTAATATAGACAAGTGTCCAAGCCACAAGAAAATGAGGCAGTCTGTGGATTTCTTTGGTAATACTATTAAGTGCAGTTGTGGCTACCATGAGGCGAGTAACTTAAGTATAATACTATATATAGTGGTCTGCAAAGAATGTTACACATGAGATCCTAATGTAAATCAAATTTACGTACATGTTAAAATATAATTATTTGGATTCGAACTGTATAGATTCTTCGAAGTTGGTACTAAGATTGATCATTTCACCCAATGCGTTAAGAACTTAGAGTCGTTCTCTTGAAACCATTTTTTTTTCATGAATTGGAAAGATTTGCCTTGAAATTTATTGTTGTTCAGGAAGTAAGTCATATTCCACATAAATTACTTAATCAACACGACAAAGACAATTTATAGTACACCAAATGTATTCAAAATAATACTAGTATTGAATCGCTGTACTCTCAATGGAAAGTAAATCAAACAATTTAAACTTTGGTCAGTCAGGGAGACTACCTATTTTGAGGGAAGATTGAAATCCCCCCAAAGAGGGAACATTGAACCGCGAGCAGATGTTACGTAACGGAGCGACGCGATATGGTCAGAGCGAACCGTTACAGATGTTCTTTTTCCAGTCGCTATGAGAATAATTCACCGAGAGGGAGAGAGAGAAACACAATAGTCATGTACACACACGCGAGCGTACACACACGGAGGGTCATCCGCATCGAGTTGGAGGACGGATCGTTGTGTGTAGCTATTTTTAGCGCTCCTCTCTCTCCCCCTCTCTCCTCCATCGTTCTGTTGCAGAGTACCCATGATCAGTGATGATGCTGATAAGCAAAATCCCCAATCACTTACCTTTCGCGACCCCCATGGCAGAAAAAAACAAAACAGCAAGTGAATTGACCATGCACATCGACATTGTGTTGTTGGAAGGCGGAGCATGGTCGTACAGACCTATGTTTTGATCGAAGTTAGAGCACGAGGAAGAGACATGCAAGTTTGAAGAACAACAAAAACCTTCACAAGACAAGACTAATAGTGAGAGGTAATTATCATCTATTAACTATATTTCAATTTCAACTATTAAATTTTAGTTAAAAGCATATGTGATTGTGACGTGTTGATCAAACATTTCTAGAGACAAAGTGAGGGTGGATGTCGCAATATAGTTCCCTGGTTCATTACCGTGATAGTGTACGTGTGATGTTGTGATGATCTAGATGAGGTAACCTTGTGGTTGCATGAGACTTGTAACTTTAGTGAGCATGATCGCAAGAGAGCAAGAAAGTGTGAGGACACTGATGGTCATGTAGCAAATGAAAGAACCCCGGAGCTCCGGCGGTCCGCAGTTGACGTTCAACGGATGTGCGAGAGCTCGGACAGCGTCATGCAACCTATTAGAACACCTACGGTGGCGGTGCCTTCCGTCTCTTGCTCTTTTCATTCGGACATTCCACAGAAATACGGGCAAACCAGGAGTTTAGGGGACCGGACTATCTAAGTAAGATACCAGTTCTCACTAATTCTTGATCATTTGACGAAAAAATAACTGAATTGTTGATAGAAATATCGGCAAAAGCATGACAGGCTACCACAGTTCCCATAGACGTTGAAGCTCAGCGGTAACAGCGCTCACGTACGCACGGTACGTGCGTGCACTGTGTTAACGCGATTCATGCATAGCGCATTGCAGACACACACACAGTCCGTCCCTGTGTTTCGTTGAATAATCGCTGCAAAATAAGAACGCCTTGAAAGAAACTATGACACGGAGATTCAAAAAATACACTTTGGATTCGCGTTTTCATCCTTCAATTACAAATTTTCCTCACTATATGTGAATATTGATTTTTGGAGGAGATAAACTTTACTTATTCATCTTTCATTGGGTGAAATTTCATTATCAACATTAAATGAGGATTTTTTAAGGTGAATTTTTAAAGACATGCATGTCAAAACGATGCAGTGATAGCCATTGACTTTGTACGCGTCGACCTTCGGCCAGAGACTGCGGAAAGGTCATGAATAATTCATTAAGTCCAACTTTCCCGATTATTCGCGAATATCTCTATTCCCTCAAAATCGGCTGTCTCCCTGACTGTTGGTTTCATGTTCATTACCATGCAGCACCACTTTAGGACCAACTTTAGTATCTTCTTTCAACTGTTGGGTTTGTAGTGAATCTTGCAAGTTTGGGAAAAGGTCCTTTTTTGAGAAAATGGCGTAACTTCTGAGCATGTATGCCAAAATGTGCAATTTTGGTGTCATCTTTAAGGAAAATGTATATTCTGCAGATTTAAAGTCAAATGCTTTTATTCAAAGCTTGTAAGTTTGATTTCATTAGGATCTTGCGTATAAAATTCTTTGCAGGCCACCCTGTATATTGATAAAGACTTTGAAATCTATGCTTATTTATTATTCCCTATGCTTCATAGTCCCTGCCAAACAATGTTTTCAACGGAACTATGGAATGGTCTGGTTCATTTGCATGTGCTCGTTCATGTATGAGTGTGTGTGTTTGTGTGTTTGTGTGTGTGTGTGTGTGTGTTTGTGTGCACACACGTGTGTTTATATCCATCCTTAAAATGTAAGAAAAGGTTACTTCATTTATTTTAGATTTGGATTCAGATTAATTGGTGATTTTTATAAGATAATGCTAGCTCAGGGCTTATAAAGTTATACAGAATTTTGAAATTTATTACTATTTTATTTCATATTAACTGTGCAAATAAAATATTTAATATGATTAATTGTGCGTGAAGCCAAGACTGGCTGTTGTGCACTAGTTAGTTATCTGGTGTCTGGTACTTTTCCATGTGCTGGCGGAGTCTCAAATAAGCAACCACACCTATTTTCTGTTCGTCCATCTTTATTTAGTATTATGTTATACTAACAGTTATTCAGCATGGGCCACTATACAACAATGATATGTTTATAAAACTTCAGGAAAGTAGATTCAGATGTCAAAATGGGTAATGCTAACATGTATGCAGGGGGCTTTTGGTTATGCAGATGATTTATCACTTTCAACTCCGAAAAAAAAGGGTAAACAAAAAATGGTTGACATTTGTGAAAATTGTGCTCAAAATCATGACATTTTATTTCATGGAAATAAGACCCAGTTTCTGATATCTGAAAAAAATTTCTTTTTTTCAGTTTCTGAAAAAATTGAATAAATTTCACCATAATCTACATAAATCAAGGACTAAACTGAGTAAGTTTCATGGAAAAATGCTCTCCCAGCTCGTCATAATCAATTTTTTAGCATCACCAATTTTGAATCGTAACTGTTAAATTTCGGTACGCTGGCGAGAAAGATCACGTGACGGCGTGACGTATTATCCCCACATTGCTCTGTGTTTGGAGCGTCAGCTGACTCAGGGCCCCTGCATGAGCAACGGCGATACGGGTCGAGCAAGCGGTAGCATACCGCGTGGTTCCGGGCATGCAGCGGATCGACTCCCGGCATGATATACTTCGCATGCGAAAATGTCGATGTGTCAGGCGTTTGGGTGCTCCAATAAACCGGGCGATGGCAAGAAAAAGAGTTTTTTTGCAATTCCCAACCCTGTTCATGAGCGGGAAAGGTGCGCCAGATGGCTGTCTAACATTGGAATCGATAAATTCGACATGAAAACCTACACATACTGCAAAAATTGAGTTGTCTGCGAGGACCATTTCGAGGCAGAATGTTTCCAAGAGGACATGAGGGCGAAATTGATGGGATACGTGCCGCAGAAAAAATTTATAAAATCTGACGCTGTTCCCACAATTTTCGCCCATCGGCCACCTCCAGCTCCAAAGAGAGGAAGTAAACAGCGACAGGAAAGATACGAGAGGCAGCAGGTAAGTTTTGACAAGATTTTACGATAGTCACTGCACTGGTCAATATTAGCACAATTCTAAGCAAGCACATGAATCAATACGTGGGACTGTAATATACACAGTAAACAACGAATCCCCCGGCTGCAACTACGCATGGCCGGATGGCCTCTACCTATGAATCCAGGCACACATCCGAGGGATTCACCATGGTCATAGCGACATCTTTCCAGACTACATTTGCATGAGGACTATGGGAAGTGTCAAAAGAAACAGCTCAAACCGGGCACAGGTGCTTGTGAGAAGCTAGAAGATATTCTTACCAGGCCAATGCTGGTCAAGGATATCAAAAAACTGTCAAGTGGATAGCAAACATCATCCTTGGAGGCTTTTCACAGTATGCTGAACCATTTTGCCCCAAAGCTGAAGGCATACTCCCAAGACGGCAAGGTCAGCAGGATTCAGCTAGCAGCAATGCACTTTAATGAAAACAGCAGCATGCAACAAGCGACAACTCGCACAGGCAAGAGGCGCTTCAAAGTGATCAAGCCAAAGTACAAGCCTGGAAGAGAAGATCTCAAATACTAGCACCATCAATCAGCAAAGATACTGCATACTGTACAATGTTTCTACATACAGGTTGTTTAGAGCAGTATCATGGCCTGATGTTACAGTATTGTCTAAAACAACAATTTTTTGAGTACCCTTGCATGCTTGCTCCAACACAGCTAACAGTAATTGACCACAATCACAACAGTGAGAGGGAGATGCCTAAGGACAGAACAGGACAAGTGAAGTCTGCTGTCTACTAGAACGCTACCCACGAAGGGTGATCAGAGCTAGATATGTTGAGAAGGATTTCAGCTTTGTCAATGGTATGATGGAGAATGCCACTGCATTCAAACTAGGTAACATTGGAACTGGGAGGACCAGACATTCCAGATCTTCCCAAGAACATTGCATGTAACCCTTGCCCATCAATCGAAGAAATGCTTTAAAAATATAAAGGTCGTGTTGATCGTAAGAACAAGAAATGACTTACAAAAACAATTCCCCAAGCAGTGGTCAATACCCTCAGTTAATGCACAGATGATGTCTGGAACGTTGCAAAAGGTATTCACAAAAATGTGCATGTTCCTGACAGAAAAGAAGGAGTGTGAATTCCTTGCATAGTGGGTGTAGAGCATCAACAACCATGTGTATTGGGTGGCTGCAACTACAAAAGATGAGGAGGAAGACCTGCGCATTGCGAAGTGGTCCTCATTAAGAAACCACATCCAAGGGATCCACCATGGCCATAGCGACATCTTTCAGAGCTACATCTGCATGAAGACTATGGGGAGAGTCAAAAGAAATGGCTCAAACCAGGCACAGCTGCATGTGAGAAGCTAGAAGATATTCTTACCAGGCCAATGCTGGTCAAGGATATCAGAAAACTGTCAAGTGGATAGCAAACATCATCCTTGGAGGCTTTCCACAGCACGCTGAACCATTTCGCCCCAAAGCTGACGGCATACTCCCACGACGGTAAGGTCAGCAGGATTCAGCTAGCAGCAATGCACTTCAATGAAAACAGCATCAAGCAACAAGCGACAACTCGCATAGGCAAGAGGCGCTTCAAATGGATGATGGATGGATGGATGACAGCTGTTGAGGAGAGCATCACACATGACCCTAGTCGATTACAACATATTGCAATTTGGTGCCCTAATTCCTCCAACATAACAAGCGTCACCAGGCATACGAGGACCAGACATGCAAGGAAAGAGCAACCAACAATACTTATCCTAAAGAAGCCATCATTCAGGTTCATTTCAGCAAAAATTACATCTGTGTTGCTCAAGTTAAGATCCAGAGTGCCCACTGGAATCAAGGGCAGATTAGTCTTTTTTTGCAGCAGCAGTGTGGCATTCTGGGTCTCAGCACTCCCATGTCATCACATCAGACAATCTTGCCCACAAAAAGGAAACTGCTGGATGGCTTACCAGATCATGTGAAGAAGGATTGCTCTGGTCAGATGGCCCAGCATCATAATTCAAAAACAGAAACATTGCAGAATCACTGTACACACTGCATTGTAAGCACAAACTCCAGATTCAGTGGAACTTTTTGGACACATCCCATGGCCAACGACAAGTGGACAGGATACGTAGGTGGATTTGTGAAACATCAAATGTGGGGTAAAGTAGGGGCCAGAAAAGCTAATTAATGTGTGTGATGCTACTACATTGTTGGTGCAGTTAAGGACATGAAGGGTGTAACAAAGGCAGTCCTGTCTCAAGCTGAGATCAAGGCAAGAAATTTTCTTCATATTGGTATCGTATATGAAGCCACACAACCCATTCCAGGAATCACAAGCATGAATCGTATCTATTTTTCAAAAGCAGAGGAGATCTCAACATTCCTGATTCCTGCTGATGCAGCAAGTCAAGCTCAATCAGAGTCAAAAGAGGTACAAGAGAACCCTTCCATTGGAGACTGGTATGCAGTGGAGTAAGACAGAAGAATGTATCCTGGAGAAGTCATTGCTGTTGGCCAAGAGAATAACTATCAAGTATAACTGTAATGGAGCAAGTTGGGATGTACTGGAAATGGCCCAACCCATGTAATGTTATTTGAGATAGAAGATGTTTAATGAAGAAACTACTGTAGATGCACCAGCTATCAATATATTGGCAATAATTGTGGACACTTTAACTTCATAGACACTTATTTTAATCAGCTGGATAGTATAGTCAGAATGCAGGTTAAAAAGACATGGAGAGTATTGAAAAAGGAGAGCTCAATGTGAACACTGATTTGGATTTTGTGTCTCTGTCTAGGGCCTACTGTATAGCCAATCTGAAGAGTATTTTATGTTTGTCTTCCTTACACTTATTGCTGTTCTTTTTTAATTGATGTTGAGGCAAGAAATTAAATTGAATGCATTTGTTTTACATTTGTTTATTTGCAAAGCCCATGCCAGATCTCATACAGTTTTAGTGAATTCATACTTGATAGTAATATACTGTCCAAATTAGTTAAAGAGAAGAGGAAACCTGCTCAGAATGTTATCTTTAAACATAAACTGGTCTCTGATGCTACACCAATGCATGCTGTTCCGCTCTCTACACGAATCTTAGTTCTCTATACTTCTTTCTTTGTCAGTTTTTAAACAATGGACTGCGCTCGGACGAAGGTCCGAAATTGACGTGCTGGTACGTACTGGTGCCATAGCGCCAAATCCAGGCAAGAAGGATTCACATGCATCATTGGCATCAAAAGCCGCACCTCCACGTATGCAAATGTGATGGACCTGTAAATTGACTGTTGTATGTTCATGGTTGGGTTTTTCTTAGTTTAGGCCAGTTTTTTTAATTATTATGGTGTTAGTTATCTTACAATACTTGTAGCCTGTTTTGCATTTACAGTGTACCAATCTTTTTTGTTTTTAAAAATAGTTAGTTGAATCAATGCAAATGGGGTGTAGTTTTGGTTGAGGCCGGTCGACAACACGCAAGAACCGAGAGAACATGTAAACCCAGCGTAGTGGCAGCCCTGTTCAAACGCCTGCTTCAGACAATGGTGTGTGCTGGTACCAATGGATCTATGGAGAGAACGCTTGCCGTTGTCAACCACCTTGCCGTCAACAATCGTCTTCTGATTCTCAACTGTCCGCTGCCACAGACCAGGGAAACGAAAAAGCCAGCGCCTAATGGCGACAACCAGCGCTGGTGCACACACCCACGGTCACCTCTTTTACATATCAGACAGGAACACTGGTACGCGATTCCTCGTCGACACCAGTGCAGAAGTCATGTGTTCTTCCCCCTTCCCCGGCTGAGAGGTGATTGCAATCGAACAAAATCAAGCTACAGGCTGCCAACCAGTCCAATATCACAACAAACGGCGAACGCTCACTGACGCTGAACTTAAGACGGCGAACGCTCACCGACGCTGAGGACTGCGATGGGTTTGTCGACGAATCTTCATACCTGCGGATGTGCCAACACCTGTATTAGGAGCCGACTTCCTAAAATGCATTTTGAACTTTTAGGCGACGTTAGGCAACACAAACTTAAAGATGCAGTGAGGAACCTTTCGGTAAGCAGCTTCGCCACTGCAACCGATGACAACATTCCTCAGTCTCAGGTGAATACACTAAAAAATTACAAGAGTTTATTATCCCTCAAACAAACAATTTCATAGGCCTACATGATACTGTGTAGGGACACATGTACAAGTACAGATTGACACATTGTTTATGAGACCCTTCGAAAAGAAGTTTACATTCAGGTTACTGGTATGTGATATATATATCAACAAGATACTACCGAAAAATTTTGCAGCAAGATTTCATTTTTCAGCTTGCTATGTATCAAGTCCCTCTTGGCTCTTAATCTTTGACTAAAGGTGATGCCAGAAATGACTCACCAGGTTACAATGCACAGTACTGTACATACACCATCTTGGATCATTCCACAAAGAATATCCTGGATGTCAAGTTCGTGGACAAGAGGAAAATTGGAGACAAAATCCCAAAATTCACTCAGTAGGCCTACTCATGCACTCTGTATTGCATCGCACTGCCTTGCATGCAAAAGAGAAGATCTCAAATACTAGAATCATCAGTCAGTAAGGATACTATATATTTTATGTATGTGAACAGGCTTTACTAAAAAGAATGTTATTTTTTCTTTGATCAGATCTGAGCAGAATCACCTCTCTGGATAAGGGGTGAAAAGGTTTTCAAGGTATAGCAACTGTGACGTCAGTGCGAAGTTCACATAGCAGCTTTCGCAAGTTCGGCAGGAGGACCAAAGTGTAAGTTTAGCTCATGTTGCGCAGTTAGATACATCATTATTACGCGCTGTAACTGCTCGAAGATATGAGACAATGCACGCTCAATCCAAAAATTCACATGCAAGTCAGTACAATGTGATATGCGTTTACAGTATCTCTTGCACTTTTGTTTGGAGGTTGCTTGGTGAACTTTGCGATGTCAGCAATATCGCGATGTTAGACTGTTCGTTTCCACTGTCGGTCTAACTTCGTGATTTTACTGCCATCGCGATGTTCACTATAGCAACTGTGACGTCGGTGCGAAGTTCACCTAGTAACTATCGCAAATCCAGCTCGAGCTAACTTTGCATACCAAAGTGTAAAGTTAGCTAACTTCGCGAAGTTAGATCACTTGTCTAAGCTTGGGGTTCAGTGCCCGCGCCATCCCAAATGCACTTAGAGCTCTGAGGCCATGCTACAGCTACTACATGGAGATCTAATCAAAGATCCTACAAATGAAACAGCCCATTGCATGCAGCCATCCATACAAACGTTCGCGATTCGTAGTTCGGCCAGAATTTTTAATCCCTCTGGTGGATGGCAACTTTTCCTGCTGGAGCCACAAAAAAAAAAAAACACAAATTCCTTTTGTCTATGTGGCGACAAGATGATTTATTGAGACAGTGTCAGAGTGTCGGGAAAGCAAAAACAGCACGGCATATGCATATCTACGTGGAAATGACAGACTCGATGTCACATTCTGGTTACGAGTGAAACTGGGAACCGATACGGAACAAAATAAGGACCCTCACCATGTCGTAAAGCAACGTGAACAATCATAACAAACGAAGTGGCAACGATATAATTTTGTGCGAATATTATGATGAAATACATGGGACTTTTGGGAGGATGACCAGCCCCGTATCCTCCACCCGAGCTGATATTGTCATCCTTAACAGAATCTACCACAGAGTCTACAGACAGTACAAGAATGAGTACTACGACATCCCCATCGATGACTGACAGAGAGCAGGTTGGAGATGAAATCAACTTCAAGCTCATCAGGAGGTAATGAAAGTACAGGGGGGCATTTCATGAAGGAGCTTGTCGGATAAAATATCTGACAAGTCGATTATATCCGACAAGTTCAGAGAAATCAGCCAATCAGACTAAAGAATTTCTCAAAACTTGTCGGATACAATTGACTTGTCAGATATTTTATCTGACAAGTTCCTTCATGAAATGCCCCCCGATCTACCTTCTTTGCACAACACTCAATTTAGAATGTAATCATTCTACTAATACTGTTAATGTTCACTTGTTATTTTACAAGTGAACATTAACAGTATTAGTAGAATGATTACATTCTAAATTGAGTGTTGTGCAAAGAAGGTAGATCGGGGGGCATTTCATGAAGGAACTTGTCAGAAAAGTAGAATGTAATCATTCTACTAATACTGTTAATGTTCACTTGTTATTTTACGTCATAGAAGACCAACTTTGCACCTATTTTGGGGGGCGTGACCACTTTCTTCACGCTTCAGTTGCACCCGCTCGCGTCAAATAACGTTATACTATCATAGGTCTAGACCCTATATTTCAGCCAGTGCAATGGGTGCCAACGAATGTTAGACATAGAAGTCTAGAGTAGTGCAGCTAGCTAGCTACACAATTGAGGTCTGAAAAGGCGACATGGATCTACTGTGCACTGCAATGACAAAAAGAAAAAAAAAAAAATGATGCTGTATACCGACCAATACTACAATATATTGCATTAGAGGGCAAGTTACTGAAAAATATTGGATGATACATACTATAAATCTCGTAGAGCTACTCGTAAATTTATAGAGTTGCTCATGTTCAGTAGCTTACCGAGAAATCTAGCGTTGCGTGACCATGCACATGTCTCCCATGCCCTCTGATCATGGCCATGAATTATGTATAACGTTAGGGTAGATATTATTACTATTAGTTCTAACCACTCTTAGTTCTGAAAAATCTTTGCCATAATAATCCACACTTTACGCATTGGCTTAAAATGCTCTGAGTTAAAATATAACTGTCCAGATCTAGACAGGTGACTTAGCTACTCAGCAACTGGCAATTAGAGCCAATTTCTTGAGCATTACTTTATCTGCTAAATTCATGAACAGGATGAAGAGAAGGTCATTTAGCAGGGGACTACATTTTTCTGATTGGCTCTGCAAAATAAATCAGCAGCAGGTAGAGCATACTCCCACAACAGCATGGTCAGCAGGATTCAGCTAGCAGCAATGCACTTCAACGAAAACAGTGGCAAGCAACAAGTGACAACTCGCACAGGCAAGAAGCGTTTCTGAAGTACAAGCTTGGCAGAGAAGATCTCAAATACTAGAACCATAAATCAGTAAAGCAGGGCTTGACTTCATCGGGAGCCTGGTGGCAATTGGCTCCCCAAAACCTCTGCGGGCTCCTTAGAAAACCTGATTAAAAGCCCGGCTGGCTCCGTAAGTTTTTCACCCTTGAATGCCACCGTTTTTTTATTTAGAAATACTGTAATCCGTGTAGGTGAATTCTGCATTGGTTATTCCACTGAGAACTATTTCCCCCCAATTCTATTAAAGATTTGACCCACATTCCGTCAAAAACGATCACACATATTCTTTGTCCCATACAGCAAACAATTGCACTGAATACCAGCACAGCTAATTTCGATTTGTGCACGAAAGTACACTAAAACAAGCACGACTGGTAACCGGTTTGTGTAGATTCTGTGTACTATCCTGGATCACTTCACAAAGAATATTCTGGATGTCAAGTGTGTGGATAAGAGGGAAACTAGAGATAAAACTACAAACATGGAAACACTACCCCTCGAGAAAGCTATGGAGGCTATGGAAGATCAATTCATTTTTCAGCTCACAATGTTAGATCATACAGATTGGAATAGAATGTTTTCAGTCAGTCTTCTACTTCACTGAGTCTTGAAAGAACGACCACTTTGAAATGTTAACCTTGTGTGTGCAGATATGGAGACTGTATATAACATAATTGTATGCCTATTGGATTCAACTTACAAAAGACAAGATATGAGCTGCCTCTGTTTTTCCTCACCTTTAAAATTCATAGCTTCAGTGTAGAGGCAGGATTTGTAGTGTAGCATGAAATCAAAGCTGCTATCAGGAGCAGTTTATCCAGTGCTACAATGGATGGAGTAGACTGGGTCGAGATGAAACCCATCCTTTCTCATGACAGATTTTAAAGAAAGAGAAATTCTGTCAGTGAAAGATTCTCGTGACAGTAGTAACATGAAGACATAATATTTTATAGTCATGTATGTATGCATGCAATATCAATACGGCCTGCTAGATGCTACATACACAACAACAATTTTCTCGACTTTAAAGCCAAATGTTGATTTAGTGTAGCAGCACAATTCGTCCAGTCTGAAACTGAAGCTGCTAAAGGGAGGGACTTGACTACAGCGCTGTAGTAAGATGGAGGAAATTTGAGTGAAATGGAACCCATCCTTTTTCATGACTTGACTTCTCACAAAGAGAATTGCTTCTTTTGAAAGATTCCGACAAGATAGCTAAGAGAAAGATGTAATATTAGGAAAATGGAATTCTTTTCAGATATGCAACAATCTGTGCTTACTAGACGCCACCTATTGAACAACAAAATACACATTACCCCACCTATTCTGTCTCGCAGTAGTTGCAGAATACTGTAAAACGAGAAACTTTCGCGTGCATTTTAATTTCGCGAATTTCTGCGCTCGCGAAATTCGCGAAATTAAAATGCACGCGAAAGTTTTTGTCTACACATTTTACATGCATTGAACGCCAGTGGCAATTCGCGAAAATTTCATGCCACGAAAAAGGCTGTCGGCTCCGATTCGCGAAAATTTCATGCCGCGAATATATCACGTTTTACAGTAATGCAGTATGAAAGAGACTGGGTTGAGGTGGAATCCAAGATTCTTTATGACAGACTTTTTGGAAAGAGAAATTGCTTCTATTGAAGGATTCCAACAACAAATAGTAATATGAAGACGTAATATTTGGGAAATAGAGTCCTGTGCAGATTGTGGAATTCACTACCACAACATATCCGTCAGTCAGCTTCACTGGGCTCATTCAAATCTTCGTTAAAGACTTATCTATTTGTGAATTGATATTTCCTTTTTTCTTGGTACATGTATGTTTGTATTGAAAGTAAATTGTTGATTACAGTATGTTTTGTGATGAGATTGTAAAGCGCATAGGGAACATTCATTTGTTATATGCGCTATAAAAATGTCATTATTATTATTATTATATACAACAATAGATGCCTCATAGATGCCACATACAGGACAAAAGGAATAGGAACTGCCACTGTTGTTGTTGGTTTTCTTTTTTTTTTTGCCTTTATTGCCTCAATGTAAAACTATAAAAATCAGCCAGAGTTACCCTTTAACCACAGTGGGATGTCTCATCTCCCTGCCTTGGCTACCACCACCAAAAAAAAAGACAAAACAAAACATAGATGCATATTGAATTGTATCTGCCTGTTAGATGCAATGAACCAGCATCACTCAGTTTACATTGTTACTATTCTATGTGTGAAAACAATTGGGCTACCTGTGCCGTAGATAAATTTGTTGTCCGGAATGAAACAACAGTTGCTGAGGAATACACAGGTTTATCCACTGTGCCGTAATGTATGAAAGAGATTGGAATGAGATGGAAACCTAGCTTCTTCATGACAGACTTTTCGGAAAGAGAAATTGCCTCTATTGAAGAATTCATGCAACAGTAGTAGCATCAAGGTGCAATGTAAAGGGAAATAGAGTCCTCTGCTGATATGCACCAATACTATTATACTGTCTGCTGAATGACACATACAGAACCAATAAATACGACAAGCCATTGTCTTTCCTTGCCGTCAAAACCAGCTGTGGCTTCAGTGTCGTGGAAGAGTTTCTTGTACAGTATGAAACCACAGCTGCCGCAATGAGAGGCTGCACTACTGTGCTGTAATGGATGAAGAGCTTTCATAATGAGGTTCTACTGTAGTTATAAAGGATTTTTTTTGTGTGTGTGTTAAAGGGAAGATAAACCCCAAGAGCAATGTGGATTGAGTGAAAGCAGCAACATTAGTAGAACACATCAGTGAAAGTTTGAAGAAAATCCGACAATCAATGCAAAAGTTATGAATTTTTAAAGTTTTGGTGTTGGAACCGCTGGACGAGGAGACTACTAGAGGTTATGACGTATGAGTGGACAACAATACCAAGAAAATATAAAGAAAATTCTACAAAAATCCATTTTTCATGAAAACTACAAATTACATCAACTTGATATTGACATATGTTAGGGATAGCAATTATTCCCCCTGCTTTCTGAAAGAGGTTGGTCCATTGCTCTTTCATAATTCTAGAAAAGTGAATTTTTGTTGAATTTCCTTTATATTTTCTTTGTATTGTTGTCCACTCATACGTCATATCCTCTAGTAGTCTCCTCATCCAGCGGTTTCAACACCAAAACTTTAAAAATTCATAACTTTTGCATCGATTGTCCGATTTTCCTCAAACTTTCACTGATGTGTCCTACTAATGTTGCTGCTTTCACTCAATCCACATTGCTTTTTGGGTTTACCTTCCCTTTAAGTTTAAAAGGATGCTTTTGACACATACACTGCTATTGTTAGTACAAGTTTCTAAATACATTCATTACCTTCTTTTTTTTTTAAGTGATTGGAACAGAAACTAAACAATTCGCTTCATTAGTTTGGTTAGATCTTCACATTTAGCTATGATTTCTCTCTTCATATCAGGTGTTGCAAATTTGTGACGAGGCGGTTCACCTTACATATCTTCATCAAACAGGTTCTTATTTCAAGTGGCCTTACAATGAAGACACATCTTGGCAAGTCAAGGAAGATGTCTTCTGAACAGTCAATCCCACAATGACGCTGCTGGGAACCAGGGTCAAGCTGGCTCTCCAGGCAGATGAGCTCCAAAAAATTAACAAATTATTTCATTTCATTAAGGAATCTTGAACTATTGTAGATGAGACCCAAATTTACTTGGGCTGGGGTGTATAAATATGGAGGTGAGATGGAGTACAGCATTCTTCATGACTACTCTTCTCGCAAAGATTAATTGCCTCTATTGAAGGATGCCCACACCAGTAGTAAGAGAAAGATGTTACATTTACGAAATACAACTGTGCGGTCTGTTGCAGATATGCAACAATTTTTAATGCCTGCTAGATGCCAAACACAGAACATCACATGCCCCTAGATGTAACATACCGTACCACGAAATATGCACTGCCCCTGTTTTTCCTGGCAGTCAAGACCAACAGTGGCTGCAGTGTGGTGACAGAGTCATGCCAAATATGGCAGCTACACACTAATGGACATGAAATGAAGAAAATCATTGATATCTCACTATTGCAGATGAGAGAAAAGGTGCTCTGATACCCACAGTGTCACCAGAAGTTATATCATGGCTAATCTTTGTTTTTTTCTTCTGGGGGTATTTACTTTTTTCATTAAAAGATAAGGTTTAATGATTTACTTTAGGATGCACTGCAGCATAACAAAACACATGAAGTGGAATCAAGTAAATGGAATCAGATTATTATTTTCACTCACATGACAAGTATTTATGAAGTTTCATCTGGTCATTAATAATTTGGGTTTATAACAGCATTTAACAATGTTTTCCCTGATTGTCATACAGAGCCTGGTTATTTTAATTTTAGCTATGTACCTAATGCACTCTAACCTTATTCAGGGGAGTAATTCTCTACCCCAGTTATCAATACAGTTGAACCTCTATTATCCGGCCTCCCTTTATCCGGATCTCTCTATTATCCGGACGCAATCTCGCCGTGATTTTTTAATCTTTTTTTAAGAATTACGGGAGGAAAGGGGGATTCCCAACTCCTTGAGAACTCCTACACAAACACACATGAATTACATATACTTGATACATTTCTTAATAATTATTTAGGTAAATGATCCCAAGAATTTATAAAAGAAAATGATTTCATTCTTGCAAACACGAACCTCTATTTTGGGGTCTGTTACTGAGTGTAACAATGAAAAGGTTGCAGTATACACATTACTACATGTGGTACTACAATGGGCTACATCAGTACATGTGTATGTATATGTACATGTATAAAGCATTGAGTCTCCCGTATCCGGCCAAATCCCTTATCCGGATGAGTCCCGGTCCCGACTTGTCCGGATACGAGAGGTTCAACTGTACTATGACAACACTTGTTACACTAACGAAAGTCGATCTGGCCGTTATCTGATCATGTCGTGTATATGGGGAAAGAGGAGGAGACACCGGTTTTGATGATTGGACATTATGAGGAGAGACATCCAATGCAGAAAGAACAGGTAGTGTACCTGAACTACAGCAAGGTATCTCCAAACTTCTTAACAGCACAGAAGAAGAAATCAACAGAGTCAACAGCAGAAACTAAGAGAAGCAGAGCGACAGAATGGAAGAAATGGAAGACTCTGATCTGGTTGTGTCAGTAAGAATGGAAAGAGTATCCTACTTCACACCTTGTCATGGCAACGTATTCACAGTCATTTTACAAGATACAGGCTGTAGGCCAATTCACTGGGTTGGACTCTTAATTGCACTCAATTTTGATTTACTAGAGTAAAAGTACAGAATTGTAGAAAGCAAAAATGAGTCTGATCATCATCCATGTTTAATTCCTTTCACTCGATCTAGTAATAATTCCTAACATTAAAATAAATGTGAGAAAATTTGCAGAAATGTGATCCATGTGCAGGTACATCAATGAGAAGAGTTAAGTACATTGCAAAGAGTTACTTGACTCATTTACCCTTCACCTACTAATGGACTAGGTCCAGAAATCAAGCTCAAAAAGATGAAACCATCTGCTTTGCTTCTGAACAGGTCTTAACCCTAAAAAGACTGGGGGGGGGGGGGCCTAAAAGGCCCCCCTCGACATTTCGCGCGCTTACTCTGCAACACGCAATGCTCTCGCCGCGATGCTCTATGACTTTTTTCTTTTGAGTTTCCCGCACATTTTGACACCAAATTTGTGACGCCCGGGGGTACGGTTCTGAAGTTACATAATCTTTTGTACATGCACGCGAGGCCAAAAATGGCTCAAAAATGTGATTTTGTGTACAAAGTCAATGCAAATTGAGTTTTTTCACATGGTTCATATAAATACACTAATTTTACTCTCAATGGCTAAAATTAATTTGTTTTAGGAGTATTATGCCTCAAAAAATGTCTGCCACAAATTTTGCTAAAAAAAACAACAAAAACAAAAGGTCGAAAAATCAAAGAAATACATAAAAAATTCATAAAACAATAAAATAAATAAGAAATTAATTTTGATACCAAATTTTTTTTCAAGTACATTTGCTTAGAATGCAACAAAGAATAATTAGACCAAAAATGAGCACTTTTGGAGCTTTATTTACTGATTTAGATCAAAGAGTCTGATTTCTCGCATAAATTAGCATAATTAATCAAAATAAAATCAAAGAAGACTATTTTGGAAAATTTAAATATACGATCTTGTAGATTACATCGCACACTACCATTGTGCAAATTTCCGCGGCGATCGCGCAATCCACGGCCGAGATCTTAATGAGGGGGGGGGCCCTTTAGGCCCCCCCAGTCTTTCGAGCTACCAAAATAGCCCAGTCTTTTTAGGGTTAAGGATGGCACCATCAAAAGGGCCATGGGAAACTTGCATACGGAAATGGATAGTTTTGACCTACGTAGCAAGATGTTCTTTGAGAAAGTTTAATTTCCACTTAGCAACCGTTCTCCATCACTACCAATCATTACTGTGTGTACTGCCAGTAATCCTTTATCCCGTAGCAGGTCATTATTCCTAGTAAGAGTGCACTATTAACCTGTTCCATACCAAATTCCGGATTCCCCATAGACTTAATACATAGGCAACCAGGTTCCTGTATGGAACAGGTTAATATTGACGATAATAAAAAAAAAAACAAGCCCCCCCCCCCCCCCCCCCTTATCTAATTTAGTAGTTTGCATCAGAAATGATATCACATTTTTGAATCTTGCTTGCTGTTGGTTGCTATCAGTAACTCCTATTAAAAACATTCCAGTTCCAGTTCCAGCAAAGATTACCTGAATCATAATCTACAGACATTGGGTTGCTGAAATTAATGAAGGAGTGTCTTTACAATAAAGTAAGACAGTAAACCTAGTCTATATACTCATTCATATGATTCTGACAATTATTAAGGAAGTAGCAAGAGGGACTTTACACAATAAGAGTCTAATTCTATGCTAGTGTGAGCTGCTAACATTCTAAATCACCATTGCTTCCCTGCCGACCGATCCTGGTGGCATCAGCTGAACAGTCGCCATGGAAACCGCTCCCCCTAGGAGTAGATGCCCTGACGTCACCTCCACCAGAAGCTGACTGAGAAGCTCGTGGAGAGTGACCTGACGTAATGCCAGCAGCCAGGGGGGATGTAGAGCATCTCCCCTTCAGACAGGATGCACTCCTGGTAGGGAGCCTGGTGGAAGAGAGGAAAGGCCTCATCGTCTGCATTCTCCACATCCACCTGAGTGTGTAGACAATGAAGAGTTCCATGAAGACAAAAAGGGGAGTTTATAAACAGATATGAGGAAGAGTTCACACAGAGATACACACACAGGACAACACTGATGTGCTCATAAATTCACTTTAGAATGACAACATGCTTTAAGAATCAAGCTATAATTGCAGCATGAAGTTTTCACAAGCAATATGCGGCTTGAAATTTTCACGACTTGCCACTGGCATTCAATGCATATAGTGCAGACCAAAACTCTTGCTTCCATTCTAATTTTACGAATCTTGTTTCTTGGAAATTTGCGAAATCAAAATGCCTGCAAACATTGCTCATATTACAGTAATCAATCACAGTATCAATACTGGCATTTGATAACATCACGCACCCTCATAGACACAAAGATTTTACACATGCAAAACAAAACAAACTAAAATAATCTTGACTGTTATGCCATCAGCTAGAATGCCTCCACTTCTTATAGTCACATTATTCTCTCCATATTTATGCCCTTTTACTTCCACTCTTTTGAATTGCACTGATTTTGACCAGCACCTATGTCAACAAAGTTGTATCACTTTTTTTAGTGTTATTGTAGAACTTGAACTCAAAGCAAGATCTGGGAAGGACGAACAGAAAGACTGACATACAACCTGATAGCAATATGATATACATACAGGGCCACAAAATATCATCGTGTGGTAACTTCTTCATTATGTCTGGAGAAAAAAAAATAGAAATACCTCTATGTCACAGAAAAGAAGGAAGAGAAACTTGACTACAAGACGACCATCAATATCATTCCCCACATTCCTCACCGAGAGTTTGCAAGCATAAATTTGGATTTCAGTTTTTATCATCAGTAAATTTGGATTTCAGTTTTTATCATCAGTAAATTTGGCAAGGGATAAACTCAAGTTTGAGTGTACTGTGTAAGAATTCCACACCAATACCAATGCAATCTAGATTAAAAAGCCAGAAGAATTACATACCGTCATAGAAACATTTTGAATGACAGATGAATACAGCCTCAGGCACAACATACCTGACTAGTGTTAGAAAGCATGCCTTCGTGTGGGTAGACCATTGAAGTAAATTCCTTTGCATACAGTCTGATGTACTTCTCTCCCACTACCTACACAACATGTGGGACATGAAAAATAAACATGATATCATGCACAATACTAAATTGATAAATGGCTCTTGAAATGGGAAGAATGAAACACTGACATGAAAATATTGTGGACACAAGCTGGAGATTGTAGTTGTCTGATTAAAACAAAAGCAAACAGGAATATTTGCTTGAAAACTGCACTTGTTGTAAGCTTTCATGTCAATCGCTATGTCCAGAATTTTTGCACTATCATATTTCCGATCTGAATGGCCAAAATAACACTGAATATCTTATTCTAATAACGTAGGTATTGGGAATAAAGAAACAGAAAGTACATACTAAAGCACACTATTTCTTTTCCCTGCAATTATTGATTGAAAAAAAAAAAAAAATCACGCCGAGATTGTATCCGGATAATAGAGAGAGCCAAATAAAGGGAAGCCGGATAGGAGAGGTTGCACTGTATATGAGTGTGGAAACATAAATATCACCTGACAGAGAAGATTGTGCTTGGGGTCAAAGTGCAGAGGTGATACCGTTCCTCCAGGACCAAACCACGCGTTGATGTCAATGTCTTCTTCCTCCTCCTCCTCCTCCTCCTCCTCATTATTTGCCTCTTCTTTCTCTACTCTGGACATCTCTTCTTCAGAAGAACACTTTAAGTCTCTCTTTTTGCCATTGTGTCTATCATCTATCACTGATGACCCACAGCCTACTGTAGAACTGCTCAATGTTTCTGAAGCTTGATTTGGAGTCGAACTCTTTGCCGGTTTTATGGGTTTAGTCTGCTTGGGTAAGTGGAGGCAGCAGTAGTCTGGGATACACATGTCCCGTTGTAGTTCTGGTATCTGTAATGCAGTATCATTAACATTCATGGAGATACAAGATATAAGACACCAAGTTAAGTTCAGCACATCAAACCCATGTTAACCTCATTGAAAATAGATTAGGACAATGCAGAAAGCATTCTGTCCATGCTCTTTTAACCTTCCATGTACCAGGAACTCTGGGTAGTGTGTGCACAGGATGGGTTTCTTGTTGTCATCAAAAGGAGATCACTTGGTAGACATTTATTAACCCAATCTGCAGCCCTTTTTTTAAGGTTGGTCCTACATGACTATATCGCCTTAATGACTGATCTAATGATGATGGTATGCACATCACCAATAGACAAGCATGTACACAAAGGAATATAACTCACCATATGCACAAACCAAGGACTTTAAGGTTGGACAATCATAGTCAGTGCAGATAATTTACAACATACATATGTGATGGGCAAAATTGTAATGCTTTTCAAGTATTAATTACCACTGCATGACAAGAATATTTACATACAAAAAACAACAAAACAACAACAACAACACTGTTTTACAGACGATCTGGGCAAATTCTATAGCAGGTCAGTCATAGACTACACATACCATACGTACAGTGAAACCCCGTTATAACGAGGTCCGTGGGACCGGCGATATTACCTCGTTATAACCGTACGCATCAAAAACAAAGAAAAACATAAGCACGACATCAGAATATACCCATCCTTTGCGTTGTTATTACACAATTATGGATCATTATTAATGAGATAATAAAGGGAAATTATTTGTGAATTAGTCGAAAAAGTAGATGTTGAAATGAGATAATTCTTTATTGTAATTCTCGTTTGTTAATTTTTCCTAACACCAGCGCAAATAGAGTAAAATACAGGCGTTGTTTACCATAACTTGCGAGGTATTTTTACACTGTTGGTGTCCAGCGGGAATGCGATGATTTCATGAATCATTTCGGCTGTAATCTTGTACAATATAATCTTATGATCGTTGCGCTCGAAGGGATTAAAAATGCGTTTTTTATTTTCTTCCGAAAATTTCTTCGCGTTTTGTACATCCGTTCTTGAAAAATATGCGACAGGATTGAATGTGGAAGGTTACGCTGTGATCCTTTTTACGCAAATCTGTACCTCATAGACCATTCTGAAAGAGAGAAAAATCTTCATTGTGAAATGCAGTGTTAAAATTGTGATAATGAACAAACCCAGATCTATTCAAACTAATAAATACGTTTGTTTCTTTTTCTGATTTAGGTTAACATGCTTATTCAACTATTTTTTACACTACTGTCACCTGGCGAGATCGCGATAATTTCAGAGTAACATACATGCGTTATTTACCGTTTACTTGAGAGGTATTTTACGCTGTTGGAGCCCAGCAGGAATTCAATAATTTCATGAATCATTTCGGCTGTAATTTTATACAATGTATGATCGTTGCGTCCGACGGGATTAAAAATGAGTTCTTTACTTTCTTTCGAAAATCTCTTCGCGTTTTGTACATCCTTGAACTGTTAAATGCGTTTGTTTCTTTTTCAACTATTCATTTTCAACTATTTCAACGTTATTCAACTATTTTTACGCTATGTTCACCCGGCGAGATCGCGATGATTTCATTAATTATTTAGGCTTTAATCATACACACTCATATTTAAATTATCATTTGTTAAATGATAATGAACAAATCCAGATCTATTCAAATTAATAAATGCGTTTGTTTCTTTTTCTGAACACCGATTAAGTAGGTTAACATGCGTTATTCAACTATTTTTACGCTACTGTCACCCGACGAGATCGCGATGATTTCATTAATTATTTCGGCTTTAATTATACACGCTCATATTTAAATCAGATAATGAACAAATCCAGATCTATTCAAATTAATAAATGCGTTTGTTTCTTTTTCTGAACACCGATTAAGGAGGTTAACATGCGTTATTGAACTATTTTTACGCTACTGTCGCCCGACGGGATCGCGATGATTTCATTAATTATTTCGGCTTTAATCATCCACACTCATATTTGCTAAGCAGCAAAAGAACTGGAAGTCGGAACTAAAAATGGAAAGGATATAATAATGAGTTGCACACGCATTCCAATTGTCCATTTTTGGCCACAAGTGTCGCTACATGAAAAGATTTTGAATGCGTTATCTTTTTTATTTCTCGTTGCGGTGTGGTCTGCCCTAATATCACGCACGCATATCTCGCGGAAAAGAAAATTGAATGATTATGTTTAATGATTTAGTAGGAACATCGGAAGACATTTCTGTGTCTTATCGCGTGATTTAGAAGAAAACATGGAAGGAACGGTTCTCTGCAAAACGGAAAAAGACGTGGATAGCGTGATTTCGGTTTTCAGGGTTTCGTTTGTCGCGTGTTTGAAAGCGGCAATTAAGTCAAGAAATGGAACCTCGTTATATCCGATCAAATTGCTTATGTTTTTCTTTATCATGATGCACCGAAATTGTCCTCGTTATAACCGGAATCTCGTTATAACCGAACTCGTTATAACCGATTCGTTCTGCCATAGGTTTACACGCAAAGGAAAACGGGACCGACGCGATCACCTCGTTATAAGCAATTCCTCTTTATAACCGAACTCGTTATAATGGGGTTTCACTGTACTTTCATAATCACATGAATTAGAGGAACAGAAAGAGCAGGTTTTAATCTTGTTCTGGTTAATAGCTTGTGTATCAAGCAATAAGATGTGAAAGAGAAGTGGAATATGAAGAGATCAATATCAATAATGTAACAGTCACAAAAACACTCCTTACCTGATCAAACAGTTGGTGCTGAGCCAGATAGCCCACCTGTCCTTTACCCAATCTCTCCTGAAATACAATGAATAATAATTAGTTATTTTTTCTACACTTTTGATAAATGGACAAGGCAGGTAAGACAGGATCATCAACTATTATTCTAGAAGTGGAAATTTTCATGTCATTATTATTACTATTTTTTTTTTTATGACTGGGACAACAGCTAAGAACTTTGCATGGGTACACTTTTAGGATGGGAATATGTTGTGAAATCTTGTGATAGATCAGGTGAGTACAAGGAAAATATCCTAGTCCACATTCACAGCAGTACATACATGTACACTACCAGTTTATTTTGCTCATTCATTTATTTGGAATTTGTAAACATCATTATAATGTTTTGACAACAATTCAAATTTAGCTCAGAGTAAGCACCCTGCCTTGGCGAAAACTTAGTTTAGCAAATTATAAATCTTTAAAAGTGCGTAAAATATGAGTAAATTCACACCTTGTGGCAGACACAAAAGCCTATGAGAGAAAAACAAATATGCAGATATCACAGGGAAATCCTCTAGTTCACCTTGGGTCTGTTGGAAATATACTGATAAAATGCAGATATTAAAGGTACAGTTTACCACTGGGAGCAGTGATATTAAAAATGTTAGAGTTACCACAATTGATCCATATGTGTAGGTCAGCTGTATCACAAAACATCCTACCATCTAAAAATTTTGCAATAAAACGTAAAATGTAAGGATATCAGTATTTTTCTCAATAAATCATAACTGTACACGGTTTAGTCTGGAAACATTTTTGTTGTATCTATTGTTCACATTTTGCATATAATTTGACAATACTTAACCCGTTGAGGACGGTTTGATTTTGCTACAACACGTAATTCCCATAGACACCTGCCCGAGTATACTCGGGACTCGTCCTCAACGGGTTAACATCGATTATACTGATTCAAATTTTTACACTGGCTATTTCTATCCTCAACTCACATTTTAGAAATATTTTGAAGCACCAAAGTGAGTTTGTGTTTCATCTGCAAATGGTAAATTATGCCTTGAAGGTTGTTTTGTTTTGTTTTGTTTTGTTTTTTACCAGTATTCACCTGTGGTCTGTCAATGATATACCGCTGTATGAAGTCTTCTACCGTCATGAGTGATTGGGACCAGCTGTCATCGGTATACTTGGCACCTATCTCCACTGGGACTGTCCGCTTTCCTGCTACTTTGCAGAGATATGGCAAGCTGGAAATAAAAGAATCACTGATTATCTAGAAAATAATTCAGTTTTGTAGAATGACAGGAGCCCTGATATTGCTCGATAGCATTATTACTCAATAATGACAGGCACTTCTAATATCATATATTTTTTTCTGATATGATAAATAGAATGATTATGAATCAACTCAAAATCTTAGGGGATTAACAGAATCAATACCTTTTTATTGATATGGGCAACTACATTATACATTGACAATGATCAATGAAAAAGACATTCCATTTGGTGTGCCAATTGGTAAACAAGGTACAGCAAGATGCAACCTATAATACAATCCATAGAAAGTCATAGCATTTTTATTTTCAGAAAATTGTGAAAAGTTTGTGCATGCTTGGTATGCAAAACTTTAAAGGCATAATTCACCATTTGCAGATGAAACAAAAATCCAGCATTAGTGCTTTAAAATAAGTCTAAATGTGAGTCAGGGATAGAAACAATCGATAATAATCGATGTTAGGTGTTGTTAAATAC
The DNA here is from genome assembly GCA_033980235.1 of Diadema setosum. Lineage (NCBI taxonomy): Eukaryota > Metazoa > Echinodermata > Echinoidea > Diadematoida > Diadematidae > Diadema > Diadema setosum. The sequence goes on along the minus strand of CM067078.1, from coordinate 1,784,630 downwards.
ACAAAATGTAAACAATTGCTATAATAAGAATGTTTCCAGACTAAACCGTCTACAGTTACGGTTTATTGCGAAAAACATTGATGGGTCAATCCATGTCAAATCATCCAGTGCTTGTCACCCGACCCATGCATGTATAGATTAATTCCAGTATATACATTTAAACCATCAAAAGCTTTTGTGTTTGTGAAAGAATCACAAGTATAGCATGCAATAATACACCTGTCACGTGTGTAGGTTTGTAGTTAACAAATTTACAGCTATTTTTAGAAGCACTTCAAGGTCAAGGGTATAACATTCATGATCAAATTGACACAAAATCTGAAAGAAGAGCACAAATACTTTAGAACCTTAATGTGGTAGGCTGTCAGCTTTCATAATTCTTGAAATATTGCTCTGTGAAAAGTGTTACAAAACACATATTACATAATATTGTATGCAGTGCAATGAGGAAAATGGAGCAATTTATTGTTTTTATCAAAATTTTGATTAAATTTCAAGGTCATTATCATGTAATGAAAGTGTTTTGTGGTATATATTACTAAAATATGTATAACAGACTATCCCTACTGCAAATATCACAGGGCTAGGCCTTCTTATCTTGAAATGTGGAAGATATTAGCCTCTAAATTGGCATCAAAATTTTGGAAATTAACATTTAACACCATTTTCGGTGACCTCGTGCACGTTAACGAAAAGTCAATTTCGCGTCACAGTCAGTTTTTCTTGCAAAGACTATAAAGTTCTCTCAATTTCCAGAAAATGAACGCTTTTGCATAAATATCCATGCCACCACAATCAATCAAAAATGCCTAATTTTCTTTTAACTAATTTTTCTGAATGCGCACCGGTTGCTATGTGAGGCTGTATCTTAGCAACCAATTGACCTTGGGGCAAAATATTTGGGGATTTTCCGTCAGACACTTTGGGGAACATTTGGTGCGATTTTAAAGAAAATCGGAGGGGGTCGGGTGACAACTTTTCTGAAAATTGGATGATTTGACGTGGATTGACCCTGATATCTCCTTATATTCTAGGCTTTATTGCAAAAATTTTATATGGTAGAATGTTTTGTGACACAACAGACCTAAACATTGGCATCAAATGTGATATCTTGAACATTTTTGAAATCACTGTTCCCAAAGGTAAACTGTACCTGTAACCCTCCATAAAACGAATGTATTGTACATCGCTCAAAGGTGGGACACCGTTATCTCTTTGATGTATTGGGTAATACAGTGGACTCCCGTTAAAGCGAAGTCCTCGGGACCGGCAGCTCTCTTTCGTTACATTGAAATTTCGTTATAACCAAACAAATAAGCAATAAAAATACATAGAGCCAATAATATTGCAGTCTGAAGTTTTATTTTGTTGTAACCGAAATTTTGTTATAACAGTGTTTGTTATAACGAGAGTGTACTGTACATGTACTTCTTTTTAACATCCTTCTATCACTATAGTTTTATCTTGCAATGTTAACAGGTTTCAAAAGCTCTAGCCTTTGTGATAAGTTCTGTGGATACCAATTTCAGAAGCACAATGTAGCACACGCTTCATTTGCAATGGTTCAACCTCTTGTCGGAATCCCCCTTAAAATTGAATGCATTTTCTCAGCTGTTTGGTTGGTGATATGCATTTGAGAAATGACATCTTGAACATTTTTGCCATTCAGCACTTAATTTTATCAGTGAGATCAAATTTCACAGATAGAGTAAAAATTCTGTTAATTTCAGTTTTCGTGCACTTTGAAGTATACAGTGCATACAACTGGATCTCATGGAAGACCAGTTAGTTCAGGTGAGTATGGGCTATCCAGCCATCTTGTCACATGGAAAATAAAAACGAGCAAGGAAACAATCACTACAGGTATAGTTGTATGTCTGTTGGTGACTCACCTCCAAGCCCGTTCTCCCCTGGCTGGCCAGTGATCCATGGCACCTTGTATGATGACTGGTGATTCTTTCTCCATATTCTCAGCTTGAAATGAATGCAGAGAAGGGGTCACCACTCGGGGTATCTCATGACCCTTCCCTATGCAGTCTCTATGGTGATGAGTTTTCAGTTTCTTAGTCACCTGGGATAGAATAATTATGATACTGCCTTCATACAAACACAACCTACACACAAACTTTCAAACAATACATTAACATGTACATGTATATTACACAGCTACATTTGTACACACTAACCCATTTTTCTAAATGTCTGACCTATCTGACGGGCTAGTAGGTACCTAGTTTTTGTTTGTTTGTTTTTGTTTTTTACCGGTCCATTCTGAAAATGTTACTGGTCTGAGAGTGTTTTTTACTGGTCCTGGACCATCGGACCAGTGCCAGTGTGCAGCGTCGTATATATACACCGTTTTCTGCTTCATGCAAATATTCCAATTGAGTACTTTCAATATTAAGACACAAAAATGCATGTCTATGGTTTCTCGTCATTATTTCCCTGAAGAGATGCCTCTGCTGAAAAGCTTTGACCTCTATAGAAGATCAAGACCATTCAGTTGGATATATTTCCAAGAGTTGTCAGAATTACTTTTTCTTTTTTTCTTTTGTATGACTTGTGCTCAAGTAGATAAAATAAAGATGCAAATGGGCGGTGAGGACCCCGATTCAATTCCCGGGTTCCACTGAACAATGTTGTGTGTAATCATACCATCCCCTCTAGTAGGAGGCAAAACACTCTGTCCCTCTGACAGGACATGAAATGGAGGCCCCGTGTGATAAGAGTCACAACTCATGCATGTAAAAGATCCCGCTTCATTTATTCATAGCTAAGTACAGGGTGTTCAACCCAGTGAAGTGGTCCTATCTTACATCCAACCGGACCCTATAAAAGACCAGCTAATGCAACTGAATAAGAGCTATCCAGCCATCTTCTCAGATGGAAATGAAACTAGAAATGTCGCTACAGCAACTGGTTATACCCCCGCCAAACAACATTTCATAAGCTTTGGTCAAAAAACTGAGGAAGTAGTTAAATCCGCAAGATCTTTCCTTGATCTTCTGCCATTAATATGCCGTTACCATGGCAATGTACTTTCGGGTACTGTCGAAAAATGCATCTTGCACATCTACAACCAAAGGCACACATCTGTACCAAGTTTCATGGAAATTGGGCAAAAACTGAGGAAGTAGTTTGCAACACAAAATTTTCCATCATTTTGGCTCATAATATGTGAGCTGTTACCATGGCAACATACTTTTTGTCACTGTCAAGAAGTGTGTCAGGCTGACCTACATCCTAAGACAAACATTCAATATGAATTCCATGAGAATTGGAAGAACACTGATGAAGCAGTTTTGCCATGAAGCATTTTGCCCTATATTTTACCAATAACATGCCGTTACCATGGCAACGCACTTTTTGCCACTGCGGAAATATGTGTCTTGCACATTAACATATTCAGATGAACATCTGTACCTAATTTCATAAAAATTGATCAAAAACTGTGGGAGGAGCTCGCGACGCAAGATTTGTACCCATTTTTGCCCATAATATGCCGTTACCATGGCAACGTACTTTTGGGTACTGCCAAAAAATACGTCTTGCACATCTACAACCCAAGGCACACATCTGTGCCAAGTTTTATGGGAATCGGTTGAAAACTGAGGAAGTAGTTCGCGACGCAAGATTTGCAACGGACCGACCGCCCAACCGACCGCCTGACCGCCCGACCGAGTTGTTCACAAGGTGTTCCACTGTCTGATCTTTGCATTCACAATATCAAGCAGAGTTGCCTTTTATCTTCAACTTGCAAAAATGGTGAGCAGATAATGCATGAAGTGTATGTATGTGATTTAGCCTCTTCCCTTCTAGGGGACATGTCATCAAGGCATTCTGTCCGATGAATTTTTCTGACAAATTTGCTCTCAGTCAATTTCAAGCAAGGATTTCAGGAGATTAAGACAGCTTCTTAGGAAAAAAATGATAAAACACACTTGATCTAATGCTCCTCTGATATCCTTACACACACCATACAATGTTAGAAATATAGAATGTCGCATAAACAACATACCTGGCAAACTGCATCTGGTTCCCCAACTGCTCCTAGTTCCTGATTTGGAGCCTTCCCTCCTCCAGCATCGGCAGGGTGGATGTTGTCAGTTGCTATGGTAACCTGGATTGTGGACCCATGGAGACAAGATGCCAGCTGAGTGAGAATTCCATTCATGATTGGTGCTCCCATGAGAAGACCTCTGTCACAGGCAGACAGTGCCTCCTACTGGTAAAAAGTGATTGAAAAAAAAATGATGAGGAGTTTGACTTGCGGTAGTCACTTCTATGCACAATAATGCTATGGTTACCCTGTGGCATTTTATTTAATTTGAGAGAAACTAAACGCAACATATGGAAACTCATTATATCCTGAGCCATATAAGGCTGCCCAATTGTATCATCTCAAAGGCATAATTTACCATTTGCAGATGAAACAAAAACCCAGCATTAGTGCTTTAAAATAGTTCTAAAATGTGAGTTATGGATAGAAACAACCACTGTAAAAATTTGAATCCATATAATCGATATTAAGTGTTGTTAAATACACAAAATGTGAACAATAGTTATAATAAAAATGTTTCCAGACTAAACCGTCTACAGTTACGGTTTATTGAGAAAAACCCTGATATCTCCTTAGATTTTAGGTTTTATTGCGAAAATCTTACATGGTAGGATGTTTTGTGATACAACAGACCTACACATATGCATCAAATGTGATATCTTGAACATTTTTTAAATCACTGCTCCCAAAGGTAAAGTGGACCTTCAACTACATAATCGCTATGAACCCATGTGTTTGTGGGTGGTCTTGTACTCCATTACTACATCCAAACTACTATACTGTAACTGTGAGTCCAAATTTTCACTGAACGGGCGTAGTATCAAGCAACATGTTTTCACTGAACACGTGACTCCACAGAAGTCTACCTTTTTCTTTAGTAAATTGAAATGAACTGCCCAATTGTGCAACTTTTCATCCATACTGTTCAAATTGTAGCCTGAATGGAATGTCTTCATTTGCATGAGGCGAGGTCAGCCTATGTCTCCAGGCGCTAAATGGTGAGGTTACTGTATAACAGAGAGGGAAATCACTAAAGAAGTAGATGTAAATGAACATTCACCCTGATGTTGGATATCTTTGTCTGGTTCTCATAGATGCAGATGACCTTCAGCAGGGAGGCATACGAGAAAATATGTCGCCATGCCAACTTGACATCTTTCCAGTGTCCTGTAGAAACAAGCAAAGAGATTTTTACAGTCAACACAACATATATATCTTCTGTCTATCGATGCGTTTGCCACAGCGGAGAAAGAAAAAACTGGATCAAGTTTACAGCCAACAACTGGTGAGAAGTGACAAAAATGATGATGGAACAGTTAAACTACTGGTAATTCAGTTTAGGACACTTAGTACATGTACATATCTTGGAAGTGGAAAAAAAAAATTCACCTCAGTGAAGAAGTACCTCCTTCCCATTGAACCAAACTAATTCAGATCAATGGTGATATTTGCAAATTAATTTACTTCAAAAATTGGTAGGCTTGAGTTTCCTTAAACTCATTGAACAGGTCCTGAGAATACTCGGCCAGGTCTCTATGGAAAATGCATGTTATAGAAAAATCAGTCCATCCTCAACAGGTTACAGGGCATTCTAAATGATTTTCACAACTTCACATCATATACATTAACAGCTCCACATATATTTGTGGAATTTATTGTGGTCCTTGAGCAGAGAAAAAAAAAATACCATGAAAAATCTTACAAATTACATTGAACAGTGTTGATGACATAGAGCCTCACATACATATTTCAGAAATGTCAATGTAATTCCATTACAATACCATCTTGCTTTAAGTTCACCTGTGTACAATGTATGCATGCCATCTTCTTTTGTTCTCCTTCCTTGAGCCCAAACTTGTGCATTCTTATGGCGAGGCCGCCATGTCATCATCCTTGTTCATTGCAATTTGTTGTAAATTTTGAAAATATTCTTATTCCTCAACCCAATCACTGCAAATTCTGAAACTCTGTACTCAGTATAACTACAAATAATTTATAGTTGTTCAAATGTTAAAGTCTTAAAATCATCTGGAGGTCTCCTTTAAAGAGAAAATTTAAACCACAAGCATACCACACCTGTATTAAGCTTCTCCCAAACGATGTCAAGAACTTCTTCCGATTGCTGCAGCGCAGCTTTGCAATCACCATGGAAACACTCATGGGCACATTCGTTCAAGAGAAATCGGACTGCGCTGGACCCAGGAATAGATGCCCAGTCAATCTTTGAATCCAGTTCCAGACTTTGCCATGACGGGATAAGGGAATCCATGGATACTCAGGGTTATTTTTGTTTTCCTGTTCTTCTTCTTTGTTGTTGTTTCTATTTAGTACAGGGCAGAGAGAAAAGAAGAAAGACAACTTCAAACATTCTACATACATTGTAGCACCTTAACAAATTTCTACAATACTTTGTACACAATATCTCAATCTAGTTATGTTCAGACAGAGATCCCTAACCTCAACGATAGCTATCTTTGAGAACACCCTCGTTGATAGCTATCTTCAAATTAACTCGAAAATAGCTACTGTATCTAATACCCTTTTCCCGCTGAAGAAAATCTTCCCCGGGGGCACCCGGGGAACCCCACAGTGTGAAAGGTCACTCGGTTGAAACCTAGGGGAAGCCTAGGTGAAACACCGATGAAATATTGGGCAATTTTTACCCGAGAAGCGTCCTGGGTAAACACCGATAGTTCAACGGGAAATCATCCGGTGGTTCACCGAGAGCGCCCAGCGTGAAAGGTTGTCTCGATGAAACACTGGGGAAAATATGCAGATTATGTCAAAGGTCATGTTTTGTTTCTGGTCATGCACACGTTTTCAGCTAGCTAGCGCGCACTCGACCTCCCAAATCCACACGTACAGGGTACTAGTAATTCGTGTTTGTAAACATAAACACGACACTACATAGTATGTGGCGTTCACAGTGCGACGGCATTGTTTTGCATTGTGCTGTGCATTGTATCGTTTAATTAGCATGCCGTGTATACAAAGCTGATATAGGTTTACAGTGTACTTGATCGATTTGATGCTTCCTCGTTCGTCTTCCTCTAGTGTCTAGCTCTTAAATCTTCCAGTAAAGTCTGATACAGTCCGCCTCTTGCTTGATTTTTTCGTATTTTGTGCTTTTCTCGTCAAGTGCTGGGTTTACAGTGTGCAAGAGAAATCCGTTGACGTTTTGTGCTGTTGAAATTTGAGGGAATTTTGTAAATGGCTGGAGCGTAGACCAAAGACGAAGACAGACTGTTACTTCAATTACGTAGTGAGGCAGCAGTGAACGAAGAATTGAGCGGGACGTCGGCTGCCGCTGCCGCGTACGAGTCCCTCCTCCGAAAACTTGCTGAACATGGGATCGAAAAAACCAAATCGCAGATGCACAACAAACTCAAGTACATATGATCACCCACGTTGCGAGCAGAAAACCCGTCTAGGGGAAAGTTTCACCGAGAGCAGTGTGAAAAGACGGCACTGAAACTTTCACCGAGAGGTTCCCCTGTGAATTCACCGGGGAACCTCTCAGTTGTTTACCGAGACGGGCAGCGGAAAGGGGTATAAGAGCTATCTCAGGGTTAGCGCTCTATCAATGAGCTGTGGGAGATCACTAATCATAGTTAAGCATTGTGTGGACAGAACTTGTTGATAGGAACTTGTAGATAAGTGTGGTTACAGGGGGTGGGGGAGCAGGGAGCCTATCCTTGAGGACAGCTACCGGTACCTTCTGGAGGGCGAGAATCATCTTATGAACGCACATCAAAGATAGCTTTCCTCGAGATTACTCATTAGAGATCACCATCTGAAGGTAAATAGGCAAGTAAACTATAAATAAATGAGCTGAGATCTCTGAAACAGATTTCCTGTTTTAAACTTTTCCAGCATATCCCTGTGAATCCCAACGAATAGCTAATGAATTCCTGAATACAAAGAATGTCAAACATGTTAGAAACTATTTCTTGTATCTGCATTGCAACACCAACAACAGATGCAAATGTATTGTATCTCCAAATTTAGTATAAAATTTAAACAAGTTTCCAGAATTTGTTCGCCAGGCTTGTTGTATAAGGGCAAGTCCATGATAACAGGCGCGTTACGTATGGACATTCAGAGACTTTTATGAGCTGAAAAATAGTGTTAATGGCCTTTGATCATATTGAACTTTATCATGGTGATTGGTATCTAGGAGAAGTATAATCATGTAAAAAATTGAGAAAAATGACCTTGACAATTATATTCTAGAAGAGAAAATATGTGCCGTTACGTATGGGACCAGAAAAATTTTGTTTTTTTTTTTACATTTTTTTCAACCTCAAAACTCTCTAAAAGTATTTCATTCTACAACTTGTAACTCTCTGTGATGAAAGTAACAACACTCAAGATTATCACAGGTAAGTTTCATGTTGTTAGGCAAAAAGTTCTAATTACAGGTTCTAATTAAAGACAGACATGACGTGTTACGTATGGGACAGTTACGTATGGGACACTTTGTCCCCCATTCATTTAGTGATGGGCAAGTCCAAGATAAGGTCCCCTCAGAAGGCAAAATTTCATCTTTGCTCAATATTGACATGTTTGGTATCATTTTGAAGCTTATGAGTTGAAGTTTTGAATTCCATGGAGGAAAAGATGATATCATGTAAATTTATGCAAATTTCAAGGGCTTCATTTGCATAAATGTGAAGTACAGCGTTACGTATGGGACATTCATAAAAATTCATATTTATTCAAAGGAAAGCAAATAATATTTGATTGATATGTGGACATAAGAAGTTCATCAAATAGTTTAACTTGGTATGAAAATTTAGGGATTATGCAAATGATTATGCAAATTAGCTCGTGTCCTATCATGAGATGTCCCATACGTAACAAATTGAGGTCATTTTTTTAGGTTTTCTCTTAAATTTCTACGGTTATTTGAATGCCCATTTGGAAAGTTCTAATTTATTGTTTAGAGAAGTTAAATACCATAGAAAAAAGAAAAAACAGTAAAAGAAATATTTTTTATTAGGCAATTAAATAATGTTACGTATGGGACAAATGCGTTACGTATGGGACATCCTCATACATATTGCATGTGAATGCATGTAGCTAGCTGGGAGGGTCTCTCAGTACACAAATGGTCAATAATCCTGAAGGAAGCATCCCAACTTTGCAGCTACTTTTGAGTTATAGACACTTGAAACAATACATTCACTTGACTAAACAATTTTCAGAAAGGGGGAGGGGGAGATGGCAAAATACACAATGGAATTCAGGGATGGTATAGTTTTTGTAGAAATGGGGATTCAGTTTTCAACATTTTACGAAATGATTGGAAACCAATTATATGAATTATTAAAGAGCATTACAATTCTAAGACTAGAGGAATTCAAAGTTTATTTGATGGAGATCCAATTTGAAATGGCTGAGATATCAACAAAAAACAACAACAAACAAATAAAAAGTAAAATTAAGTGGTCCTAATAAAAAATGTGACCCACCTTTTGTTAGGACACCACATTTCGGGATATCTCAGCCATTTCAAAACAGATTTTTGTCATGTTAACTTTGAATTCCTCTTAGAATTGTATGCTATTTAAATATTTCATAAAAGAAGTGCTAATTATCTTGTAAAAGTTGAAATCAGAATTCCCATCTGAACCAGAACTGTACAGTCCCTTTAAGTAGAGACCTCTGATTTAAAGGGTACAGAAACCAAATACACAAGCAGATTGAAAAATTGCAGTTCAACTACAAGTATATTGGGTACTGTTCACCACACAATGTAGAGCTCTAGCTACATTGTAGCTGCATTGTATAACACATGTATGTGATGATAATGAAGATGTTACTACAAATTAGTGTTTTTTGTATCATCTTTTTTTTTATTGCAAGTGATAAACAAATTGTCCTTACAATTTTACTAAGTTTTCAGTAGTAGCCATGACAAAAATCATGGGTATACATATCGAGGTGTGAGTCGAATCAATGACCTGATTGTTAGACAGACATCATATATCCACTCGATTACAGGGGTTCCCACGCAGCAGGTATTGCATATTTATTAAAATTAATATTTCTTGTGTCAAGTTGTTTTTTATTTAAACTGAATGGCAAACTGTCCTTCATCAATGGAAGTAAACACTTAACTATTCGATTTTTAGTAGTAACTATCCTCACTGATAAAGATACAGGATATACATACTCAGGTTGGTCATAAAAATATGGAATATGATTAAAGATTATGATGGTAAATATTTGGGGCATATTGTTCCCTTGACAATCTGGATCAGTATTTGAGTAATTTCAACTGATTCTACCTCAATGATAATGCAAAAATTTGTTTATGGGTATTTCACAAAATTATTTTGCAAAATACCCATAAACATGGTTCTCCACACACTAAACGAATGGGGGACAAGGGCATGCATACTCAGGTTGGTCATAAAAATATGAAAATATGATTATGATGGTAAATATTTGGGGAACATTGTTTCCTTGACAATCTGGATCAGTATTGAGTACTTTCAACTGATTTTACTTCAATAATTATGCAAAATACCCATAAACATGGTTCTCCACACACTAAACGAATGGGGGACAAAGTGTCCCATACGTAACTGTCCCATACGTAACACGTCATGTCTGTCTTTAATTTGAACCTGTAATTAGAGCTTTTTGCCTCAAGACATGAAACTTACCTCTGATATTCTTGAGTATTGTGACTTTCATCACAGTGAGTTACAAGTTGTAGAATGAAATACTTTCAGAGAGTTTTGAGGTTGAAAAAAATGTTCAAAAAAACAACATTTTTCTGGTCCCATACGTAACGGCACATATTTTCTCTTCTAGAATATAATTGTGAAGGTCATTTTTCTCCATCTTTTACATGATTATACTTCTCCTAGATATCAATCACCATGATAAAGTTCAATATGATCAAAGGCCATTAACACTATTTTTCAGGTCATAAAAGTCTCTGAATGTCCCATACGTAACGTGCGTGTTATCTTGGACTTGCCCTGATACTGATCCAGATTGTCAAGGAAACAGTATTCCCCAAATATTCACCATCATAGTCATATTCAATCATATTTCTATATTTTTATGACCAACCTGAGTATGCATGCCCTTTGTCCCCAATCCGTTTAGTGTGTGGAGAACCATGTTTATGGGTATTTTGCAAAATAATTTTGCAAAATACCCTTTAACAAATTTTTGCATAATTATTGAGGTGGAATCAGTTGAAATTACTCAAATACTGATCCAGATTGTCAAGGGAATAATATCCCATAAATATTTACCATTATTATCATATTCAATCATATTCTATATTTTTTATGACCAACCTGAGTATGTATGCCCTATTTTTATCAGGATAGTTACTATTAAAGAATTGATTAGTTTTTAAATTGTTTACTTCCATTGATGAAGGGCAGTTTGCCAATTAGTTTCAATAAAAAACAACTTGACACAAGAAATATTATTTTTAATAGATGAGCAATACCTGATGCATGGAATTCCAGTAATCGATTAGATGTATGATGTCTGTCTAGCAGTCAGGTCATTGATTTGAGTCACACCTCAGTATGTATACCCATGAATTTTGTTGTGGCTACTAATTGAAAACTGAATAAGGACAATTTGTGTATCACTTGCAATAAAAAAAAAATAATTTTACTTTTTTGTTCAATATCACAACTGTTTCAAATTGGATCTCCATCAAATTAACTTTGAATTCCTCTAGTCTTAGAATTGTATGCTCAGCAATTCATATTATTGGATTCTAGTCACCTCATAAAATGTTGGAAACTGAATCCCCATTTCTACAAAAACTATACCATCCCTTTAATGCTGATTTTCATTGTGTATTTTGCCATCATCCCCTCCCCCTTTCTGAAAATTGTTCAGTCAAGTACATGTATTGTTTCAAGTGTCTATAACTCAAAAAGTATCTACAAAGTTGGGATGCTTTCTTCAGGGTGATTGACCATTTGTGTACTGAGAGACCTTCCCAGCTAGCTACATGCATTTACATGCAATATAATATGAGGATGTCCCATACGTAACGCATTTGTCCCATACATAACATTATTTCAATGCTTAATAAAAAATATTTCTTTACCTGTTTTTTCTTTTTTTCTAAATTTCTCTAAACAATAAATTAGAACTTTCCAAAAGGGCATTCAAATAACCTTAGCAACTTCAGAAAAAACCTAAAAAATGACCTCATTTTGTTACGTATGGGACATCTCATGATAGGACACGAGCTAATTTGCATAATCATTTGCATAATCCCTAAATTTTTAAACCAAGTTAAACTATTTGATGAACTTCTTATGTCCACATATTAATCAAATATCATTTGCTTTCCTTTGAATAAATATGAATTTTTATAAATGTCCCATACGTAATGTTGTGTTTTACATTTATGCAAATGAAGCCCTTGAAATTTGCATAAATTTACATAATATCATTTTTTCCTCCATGGAAATCAAAACTTCAACTCATAAGCTTCAAAATGATACCAAATATGTCAATATTGAGCAAAGATGAAATTTTGCCTTCTGAGGGGACCTTATCTTGGCCTTGCCCATAAATACTATGAGTAAAAGTATTGTAACCAAGTGCCAATCATCATGCCAAATTGATGTTATGATAGAAATAGTAACTTTTGGTCTTTTAAAAAATTTACGAGATATTTCAGACTAGATTAAAGGACAAGTTCACCTTTATAAACATTGGGATTGAGAGAATGCAGCAATATTAGTAGAACACATCAGTGAAAGTTTGAGGAAAATTGGACAATCGATGCAAAAGTTATGAATTTTTCAAATTTTTGTGTTGGAACCGATAGATGAAGAGACTACTATAGCTTATGAGTCATGCGTACAACAGTATAAAGAAAATGTAAAGAAAATTTAACATATTTTCACTTTTTTCGCATAATAAAAGAGCACTTGACTTGCCTCTTTCTAAGGGCAGGGAGAATAATATTACCCATAACATATGTCGGTAACGAGTCAAGGGAATGTGTACTTTTTTCAAAAGATGAAATTTTGTGAAAATCTTTTTACATTTTCCTTATATTGTTGTACGCATGTGACATCAAGGTTCACACTGCAGTAGTCTTCTCATCCAGCGGTTACTGCACAAAAACTTCAAATATTCATAACTTTTGTACGGATTGTCCGATTTTCCTCAAACTTTCAATGATGTGTTCTACTACTATCGCTACATTCTCTCAATCCTTATGTTTATGAAGGTGAACTTGTCCTTTAAGAACCCCAATTTTCGGCCGGCCTACAAAATCAGGACACTTAGCGCTTATCACAAGACAGAAAATCCTACTGTCACAACACAAGCAAATCACATCGTTTCACATACTGGCACACGCGTTCCCCACAGGAAAGTGCCTGAGTCACCTCTAAAAATCCATCTTAAATCCCAAATTTTGCCATCAAAAATGCACAATCGCCGCAAACTTTCCAAAGCTCACGCGAATTAGGTCCTGTGTAAAAAATTTTACAAATTATGCCGTTCTGTTGCGAGATTTTTCGCTTATCGCAAGCTCAAGAGTGTGATGGTATCCTCAAAAACACAAAAGAAAAACAAAATCTCCGTACGTGCCAAAGCAGCAAATAAATGTACGAGGGCTGAATGCAAGTGCAGAATCCCCAAATTTCCGACAAGAACGGGCGCCGCAACGTCCCCGATGCAACCTTGAGCCAACAAGGTATGGCGCGCACGTGGATTTTTCAGCGGCCTATTGACATTGCGCTCATGTCCAAATTTTGGAGGGGCTGTCCCAATTTTTGGGAATTGACATGGTGATAATATTTGGGGATTCTGTGAAATTTTATTATTTAACAAAATCAATGTCGGGAAAAAGTAGGTTGATATATATTTAACATACATTATTATATATAATTTTGTACACTGTAGAGTATCATTTGATTTGAATAAATCGGGCTTTTATTAGTTTCTAGGATTCTATTAAAATTCAAACTTTAAAGTTTAGACCCTAGGCCTACTGTCCCTAGATATTCAGTTCTGGATCTGGATCTGGATGAATACGCTGAAAAACTCTGGATAGAGTATCACACAGCACTGTGGTGTGATGTGCAGCTACAAATTTGTAATGACAACGCAACGGAGGTGACGCTGGAGCGCTTCTTTAAATGTGTCAAATTTACATTGTATGAATCTGTTTTATATTACAGTGCACTCCCGTTATAACGAACACGGTTATAACGAAATTCCGGTTACAACAAAATAAAATTTAGGGCCGCAACATTATCAACTCTATGTATTTTTATTGTTTATTCATTCGGTTATAACGAAATTTCGTTATAACGAAAGAAAACTGCCGGTCCCGAGGACTTCGTTATAACGGGAGTCCACTGTACTCAGCAAATTATTCCAATCCTTTGCTGTTCCAGGGCCCCCCACACTTTTGGATTGTGAAAAAAAAAAGAAAGGGGGAAAAATCGGGGCAAAAATCACACTACCCAAATTTCTCACAAAAAGTATTCTTCAGAACTTCAGATCGCTTATCTTGATTTCAAAAACGCAAAAGCCCCGTCGAGTGGGAGGGGGCATCCCCACCCACACCCTCCCCCTCTACCTCATTAGACTTTGTACATACACATAGATGATGCACACGCGGAATAAGAGAGCTCTAAATACCATGATTTTGCTATTAACACTTTCCTGATAAGAGTCAAAATTCCAAATCCAATTTTTTTTTTTTTGGGGGGGGGGGGTGGGGGAACTATAAATTGAAAAAAAATTGAAGTATTGCACCAAAAGTTTGCCCAAGATCGCTGAATTTCAGGTCTGAAAATGTAGAATCACCTTTGTGTGGGAGGAGAAATATCCCTTTTGTATATACACCTCCCTCGTGAGCATGCCTTTTCTGTTTTATTGCTTAAAGGGTGTGTACAGTTCTGGTCGAGGTGAAGATTTAGCTTTTAACGTTTTGTGAGATATTCAGAAACCACTCTATGAGAGGTCAAAGAGCATGCAGTTCTAAGGGGGTATCAAAAATTTATTCGATGAAAATCGGTTTTGAAGTGGCTGAGATATCCAAAAACAAAGTGAAACAAAGAGATACTAATAAAGTTGGGGCATGTCGCCTTTTATTATTAGCACTTTTTTGGATATCTCAGCCATTTGAAAACCAATTTTCATCAAATAAACGTTGAATCCTTCTTAAAATTACATACTGTTGCATATTTCATAAGAGGCTTTTCATTACCTCACTTAGGAATGTTCAAAACATGAATCCCTACCTCAACCAGTACTGTACAGTCCCTTTAACAGCCCTTGGTAGGGGGAACATCCCCCCCACACCCCCCCCCCCCCCCCCCCATCTGAAAAACGTTCCGCGGCCCTGTGTTCTATGGAAGGAGGAGTTGGCGAGGCGAGAGCAGTTGAAGAACCATGTGAAGTAGAATAATTTATCAGGATGATAACTTCGGGTTGTCATTCCTCTCGGTGCTTGAGCGGGGCTGATATACATGCAATCCTCGAGCTTTAAAGCCAAGGACAAGTCCACCTTCATATACATAAGGGTTGAGAGAATGCAGCAATAATAGTAGAACACATCAGTGAAAGTTTGAGGAAAATTGGACAATCCGTTCAAAAGTTACGAATATTTTAAGTATCTGCGCAGTCACTGCTGGAAGAGAAGACTACTACAGTGTATGATGTCACATGCGTACAACTATATAAGGAAAATAAAAAGAGAATTTCACAAAACTTTACTTTTTGAATAAAGTGCACAGTTCTTCGACTTGCTACTGACGTATGTTAAGGGTAATATTATTCCCCCTGCCTTCTGAAAGAGAGAAGTCGAGTGTTCTTTTGTTATGCTAGAAAAACGGAAACATGTTGAATTTTCTTTATTGTTTATTTATATCGTTGTACTCATGTGACATCACAAGCTAAAGACTAAAGTAGTCTTTTCATCCAGCCGTGACTGAGCAGAAACTTCAAAAATTCATAACTTTTTAACGGATTGTCCGATTTTGCTCAAACTCTCACACTCACAGACACAGATGTGTTCTACTAATATTGCTGCATTCACTCAACCCACATGTCTATGAAGGTGAACTTGTCCTTCAAATCAATATTACTGTGCTTTAGTTGAATTTCCAATACAGAAAAGCTTCTTCTCTTAAATCCCAATCATGTCTGTTCAGGCTTTATAATGCCATGGGTTATGACCCACAGTAATATCAATATGTGGGACAACAGCCACAACTACTTGAACTGGCATTCTCATTCAAAAGGTAGAGGATTTCATTTATTGATAATTATGCTATGCCCTATTTTGACACAAGATTACGTGAAATAAGAAAAAATATGTCCGACAGGTATTGGACGTACCAATGCATTTGAATAGATCACGTCTCCAAGTCTGATCTCCGAGTGAAGTCTCCTTGGTTTGACGCGTCGTCGTAGATGTGACGTCCCCACGCTTGTCTGCAGCACTTGTTGGAGGACCGGCCTACAACGCAGAATTTTTGTAAACATTGCGCATTTGCACCGTACTGTGCCCGTAGCTCACAACAGGGGTGTACAGTTTTGGCGGGAAAGGGGTTTGAGGGGTTAAACTTTTTTTTTAATGATAATGACAAACGTCATAAGATAAATAAAATTCAAGGTTTATTTGATGAAAACTTGTTTTGAAATTACTGAGATACCTAAAACAAAGCGATCTTATACTAAAGGTGGGACGGTCCCACACCTTTTAATACTGATAGGGCCTATCGGGATCGCTTTAATTATTGTTTTACTTCGTTTTTGGATATCTCAGCCATTTTAAAACCAAATTCATCAAATAAACTTTGAATTTCTCTTAGAATCGTCTGCCTTGTAACATTAATAAAGTGGTTTGTAAGTATCTTCCAAAAAGCCGAAAAGCTGTTAAGTCTTACCTCAACCATGCAGTACATATGATCTGTAAACAGTGGCGGATCGGGGGGGGGGGGGGGGGGGGAGGGACCGCTTCGGGCCCTAAATTTTGGTAAAAACAAAAGAAGTAAAGAGAAAAATGAGGGGTGGGTTGCGCCCCCTTTAATTTTGTGAAGGCACCTCCCCTATACGTAATTCCTGGATCCGCCTCTGCATATAATTATATCATTCCTTTCAGAATGGATAACTGTCTTATAGGGCGCGTGAATGCGAATTTCGTAGCCAGAATCACCAAACATGAATCATGATTCAAAACGGCGTTTCAAATCAGGTTTTCCCTCCGAACCCATAGACCTATACTAGTATATTGTTCGATATAGAGCCCTAATGCTGCCACGTGGAAATATTTTTGCATAGCATGTGCAAGTACAGTGGATCTGCCGCGCAGTTTTTGGCATGTTTCTCATTACATGCACCAGTCACTTTCTGAGGAAAATAATAAATGTCTCTGTGATTGACCATTGTAACTGCTTTTCGCCATCCCTATATTAGATTAAAATATACAGGTGAATACAGGTAATAATTAAGTAATAGTAAAACATGGGGATGCGCGAACAAGAATGTGCAAGAAAAAAATGAAATAAAAATGAAAAATTACCCAACTCAACATGCCCTGACACTGATCTGATATATTTTTAATAAGGAATTATCGGTACACATTATATTTGTTGGCATTATGTGAAAAGATGATAAAACCGGCTTTCCAGGAGGACAGTTGAATAGTTTAACATAATGTCTACAGCTGCGACTTAACATGCTTAAAGGCCTAAACTCTCGCATATATGCACATAGCATTATATACTGTAATAGGCCCTATTCCTGGACGGGATTGACTTTGTTTTATAAACCAGAACTATAGGTGCCTAATCATAGACAATCCACCCCCGTACAGATGTAGATTGAGAGAATGCAGTAATATATGCTACTGTAGTAAAACACATCAGTGAAAGTTTGGGGGGAACTCTGACAATGCGTTCAAAAGTTATGATTTTTTAAGTATCTGCGCAGTCACTGCTGGATGAGAAGACTACAACAGTGTATGATGTCACATGCACTTGTAAAAAACAATTCAACTTATGCTTTCCCCACTGTTATTAGAGAGACAGTAGGGAGCCTATAGTAATACCTATATTCAACATTTAATTTCATTAAGTTTATTATCAATGAATAATTACCTTCTTCCTGATATATATTTTCTGGTTATTTCATCCTGAATAGTTCAATCCATGCCAATACCAGAAAGGCTCAGAATATTCATCTCCCATTAAATCGCACATCCTGTACGCAGTCGTTGATACTTCATAAATGTAGGCAGTACAGTTTTATGGAATAATTTGAATTTAGTTTTCAAAATCAGTCAAAGATAAGTAAAACAATTTAGAAGTTTATAATGATAAACATCACCTTTTGATGCAATCATTAAGTTGCAATTTGATGAATACTAGTAGCTTGATTATGGAGTTTTATCTAGGTGTTTACCCTTATGGAACAAACACACGGTCACACAGTGTGGTTTATGTGGAAACGTCCCAGTTTCACATAATTTTATCGTAACTATATCCACATAAACCACACTCTGTTGCCGTGTGTTTTCTTTTCCTTTTTTTTATTTTATTAATTGTGAATTTTACATTGCATAGTTTGTCTGTAGTAATGTTTGTTTCAATCCAATGACAAGATGTAGTGCACATGTTAACATCTTGATAAAATTTGTTTAGGGATCATTTTCAAAAGGTCTAATCTTGCCCTTCTCATGATTCCGCCACTATCATGCATTCTTGTTTGTTTTTATGCAAATTATGTAAACCAATCATAAGAGTTGAAATAAATGAAATGAAATCGAAGGAAAATATAATGCAGCAGTGAAGAAAAAAAAAAAGAGAGGAAAAAGGGGAGTTCGGAGAGCTTCTGCACTAAAAAGGTCACGAAGTGCAGCTCCGATCGGGTGAACTCCCATTATTCAAAATGGCCTTCAGTGAAAAACGATGAGCACTCCGTTTGCACACGCTTTTAATATACGCTGCATGATAATCTTCGTTTTCGTTAAAGATCCTTGTACCTTTGGAAGCTGTGACTTTAAAAAAAAAAATGTCCAGGATATGCAGGTTTGATGCAGAATGTGTAGGTCAGTTGTATCACAAAGCATCCTACTATACATAAGGGTTTTGCAATAGAACCTAAATAGGAGATATCACTATTTTTCTCGATAAACCGTAACTGCAGACTGTTTAATCTTAACATTTTTACTTTAACCATTGTTCACTTTCTGGCTATTTAACAATACTTAACTTTGATTATACTAATTAAAATTTTACATCGGTTGTTTCTATTCCCTATAGCTCACATTCTACACCTGTTTCGAAGCATTAATGCTTGGTTTTTATTTCATTTACAAAGGGTAAATTATGCCTGATGCGAATTGTGTATGTCAATATCGGTAACATATACATATAGACATGAAGCCTAATTAATGAAGATTATCTTTAATGAGTTTGGGGTGACAAAAATGATGTCAAGTATCAAAGCTCAACGTGATCGACATGTTCGCTTTGTGTTCGTTTTGTTGTTGTGCGCCACCCGGTCACAGCCTTGTCACGTTTTTACAGAGATTGGGCTGTAGTTAAAGGCCGTGTCACACCATTCCGGGGAAGCTTCGCGGGCTTGTGGCGAGGAGGTAGTTTCCAGCACGTAGAAGATTGTCAGCGGGCGAACAAGAATGCTTGCAATTTTCATTCATGCCTTGTCATACCGTACGGGGGAAGTTTTGCGGCTTGACTTGCGGGGAAACAAATTTACTCCCCGGAGCTCTCCGCAGTTGGTCCGCACCTGACAGTATCTAGCGCGTAGTTGCCCGGAGGTGCTCACGCAAGTCCGATTTAACCGCAACCAAGTTTTGAGCATGACCAAAACTTTTTTCCGGGTGAGTCGCGGGAATGCCCGTAGAGGTCCACGCAGAACGCCAGTAGGAGGCCCTTAGCGGCAGCATTTCCCAAGCAACTCCCACGCAGGTACTTTGCAGTCTCGTATGCAGCCAAGATTATGAAATTCTGTGGGATTTCAGCCATTCCACTAGAGGAATTCCTTAACTGAGTTGTCAGCCCCCACGCGACTGGTACAAAGGTCACACAGTATACTCGCAAGTATAATTTAAGTAGAACGCGTCCAGCAAGTAAGACACACGCGTTGACTCGCTCAAATCTTTTTCCGCCCTCAGGAATGTCCGGTATGTTAGAAAATCCCTACTCGTAACAAGCCCGAGTAGCTTGCCCGGAAAGGTGTGACAGGGCCTAAACACGGTTGCGGGTAAAAGAATATGCGTGCGCACCTCCGGGCGACTATACGGTTGAGATACATGTTAGGTACTGTCATGTGCGGATCATCTACGGGGACCTCCGGGTAGTCAATATTGTTCTTTGCAAGTCGCACGCAAGGCTTGCCCGGAAAGGTGTGACACCGCCTTAAAGGCCGTGTCACACCATTCCGGGCAAGCTACGCGGGCTTGTGGCGAGGAGGTAGTTTCCTTCACGTAGAAGATTTTCAGCGGGCGAACAAGAATGTTCGCAATTTTCATTCATGCCTTGTCATACCGTACGGGGGAACTTCTGCGGCGGCTTGACTTGCGGGGATTAATTTACTCCCCGGAGCTCTCCGCAGTTGGTCCGCACCTGACAGTATCTAGCGCGTAGTTGCCCGGAGGTGCTCACGCAAGTCCGATTTAACCGCAGCCAAGTTTTGAGCATGACCAAAACTTTTTCCGGGTGAGTCGCGGGAATGCCCGTAGAGGTCCACGCAGAACGCCAGTAGGAGACCCTTAGCGGCAGGACTTCCCAGGCAATTCCCACGCAGGTACTTCGGAGTCCCGTATGCACTCTAAAAACACAAATGTTGAATTAACATTTAAAAGGGCCGAGGAGTGACAACATTTTCAAAGTGTTGGTTTTTCTGCTAGATTCAACATTTAAAATGTTATCTTAAAAGTTGGATGCAACACTTCAAAAAATGCTGTCACTCCTCGGCCCTTTTAAATGTTGATTCAACATTTGCGTTTTTGGAGTGTGCAGCCAAGATAATGAAATTCTGTGAGATTTCAGCCATTCCATCAGAGGAATTCCTTCACCGAGTTGTCAGGCCCCCCCCCCCCCCACGCGACTGGTACAAAGGTCACACAGTATACTCGCAAGTATAACGCGTCCAGCAAGTAAGACACATGCGCTGACTCTCAAAAATCCTTTTCCGCCCTCAGGAATGTCCGGTATGCTAAAAAATCCCTACACGTAACAAGCCCGAGTAGCTTGCCCGGAATGAGGTGTGACAGGGCCTAAACACGGTTGCGGGTAAAAAAAAAAAAAAAAATATGCGAGCGCACCTCCGGGCGACTATACTTTTGAGATACATGCTAGGTACTGTCATGTGCGGATCATCTACGGAGACCTCCGGGTAGTCAAAATTGTTCTTTGCAAGTCGCACGCAAGGCTGGAGGTGCTAGAGAAGGAGAGACAACTATACTGCTCTCCTTTGAAGTCATGCGCGGCACCGCCGAGAAGTTATGCGTTCAACTAACAGGTGTTACCCATGTGCTATGACAAAAAGAGAGCATCAATAATCGTGACTAGCGCTCTCACATCCATAGAAATAGGCCTACTTGCCCCTACTGCAATTCACTCTCTCTTTCAATGTGATGGCAACAATGACCCCGTTTACAGCGCGGGGCCGGGCTCGGCCGCGGCTCGGCCGCGGCCGAGCCTCGCAATTTTGTCCGTTTACACTGCTGGGCTCGGCCGCGCTTTTGATTGTATCTTGTCGTAAGGGCGTTTTACACTTGTAAATTTTTGCTTAGCCCCGGACCAACGGTGGGGCTAAGGGGGGGCCTTAGCCCCACCGTTGGTACGGGACTATCCTTAGCCCACTTTCTGTTTACACTCGTTTTTGCCAAAGTGGGCTAGCCCCACCGATAGTACGGTACTATCTGGCCCTGCAAAATAGCAGGGGTTAGCACCGCAATTGCGGTGCCAAGCAAGTGAGTGTAAACAGAACGAAAAAATAATCCTGGGCTAAGCGACGGAGACGAAGTCCGACCCTCACTGACCAATCAGAAATGAGGTAATCAAGTGCTGCCGGTGCGTGCGTGTACGTGTACAGTACACAGCGTAATTATGAATATTCATGTGGTTTGGAAAGTCCGGGGCTAAGAAATACGAGTGTAAAAAGGTCAGTTTTCTCCTTAGCCCCGGACAAGAGATAGTACGGGACTAATTGGCGAGTGTAAAAAGCTGAAAAAATTGGTACGGGACTAACGATAGTCCTGGGTCAGAGAAAGTCCGGGGTTAAGAAACACAAGTGTAAAAAGCCCTATAGTGGCGCTCTGCTTGTAAACAAACGCAATTTCGTATTGTCTGGTGTAAGCTATGTTCAGACGGAGGCAGTTTTGGTCGGAGTATAACAACGAGACTAAATAGGTTAAAAAAATCATTTATTATGACTAAGCTACTCATTTGGAAATGCTATCATAGCTTGACAAGCATATCTATGCCCGACAAACAAAATGGCACCAAAAAGGTTTTGCCACCTCAGTTGGATCCAATATCTAGCCTGGCCCATGGACTAATACTTCTGAATCGAAACTAACCGCTATACAAAGAAGAGCACTGTCTTCCGTATGTCCCAAAGAGATTTTTCCCAGTGACTGTGGTATGTCCACAGGTGTTCTATTGTAAACGCGGTGAGCTAAGCCTTTATTCAAGGCAGCGAAGGGAATATCCAAAGGGTTATGATGTCCACAGCTGTCACGCGGTGCGCTTAGTCTTTATCTAGACCCATGTACCGTTATCATATCTAAAGTTCCTCAAAAAAGGGATTATCTATACTGTTTTTATACTACTCTCTCAACAAATACATAAACACTCTGTATATTTACAATATTATTCATTATAATGTATTGTAGTGTACCGGTGCATTATTTTTGCATTATCTTTTATTGTTGGATGGAAATAAAACGACATTGGCGTGGTGTTAGCGCTTTCACCGTAGCGTTTTCGCCGGAAAATGATAAATAATTGATAAATACGGTAAAATTCACGAGGAATTGCTTTTTTCGTTGTTGTTTTTAAATAAAGGGATATTCACTGTATCATAACCTTTGGATATTCCCTTCGCCATCTTGAATAAAGACTAAGCGCTGTGGACATCATAACCTTTGGATATTCCCTTCGCTGCCTTGAATAAAGACTTAGCGCATCGCGTTTACAACAGAACACCTGTGAACATACAGAAGACAGTGCTCTACCTTGTATAGCGGTTAGTTTCGATTCAGAAGTATAGGGATATAACAACGAGACCAAATTGGTTCAAAATTCATTTATTATGACTAAGCTACTCATTTGGAAATGCTATCAGAGCTTATTTATTTATTATTTATTTATTATTATTTATACACGGAAATAAAAGCCTGCTTTCAGCTGGACAGCTGTTTTTCAGCAAGGCCGTGTTTCACATCGAATAACAAAGTATACATACACACGGCGAAAATACAAACATATGCAATGATATACAATAAATAATAAACACTGCGAGTTACAAAGAAGATCAATGAGAAAAAAAAAGAAAAAAAAAACAGATATTAAAAACAAAGCGAAAATCGATATATTTCTATGGACACATTAAGGGATTTCCGCTAACTTCATGATCTCTTTCGAGAAACTTTTGATGTCACTATAATTGTTCTTAAATGAACAGGAAGGTTATTGAAAGTTTTACATGCAACATAATGGACTATTTCGGACAAAATTAGATCGAGGTTTTGGCATCACAATTTGAGTATTTGAGTTTCGTAGAGTGTAATTTTCAAATGATCTGAGTTGAACACTGGAGGACAGAAGTTGTTGGAGCAAGGTTATACAACAGTTTGAATATAAAGATTAAGGCTTGCTTTCCTCTTCTTTCTTTGAGTCGGTCGAGCTGAAGAGAAGAATAAAGAGTTTCCCTATTGTAACGGGTGCCAACACCTTGCACCATTCTTAGGCATCTGTTCTGAATAACTTGCAATCAATTTAAGTTGACCCGAGTGACCAGTCCTCCAGATTACACTACAGTAGTGCAAATGGGGTTGGATTAGAGTTTTGTATAAAAACAGGGAGGTATCCTTATCAATGTACTTTCTTATACGCTTGACTGCATGAAAGACTTTAAGCGTTTTGCTTCTAACGTTTTCAATTTGTGGGGTCCATGTTAGGTTTTCATCGAGAATGACCCCGAGATATCTGCATTCAAAAACTCTTTGCAGAGATGTATTTTGAATGTTAAGATGAACATTCTGAAAATTTCGCAAATTCCGTTTGGATCCAATCAACATAAACTGACATTTGTTTACATTTAGCAATAATTCGTTACTTTTAAACCATTCAAGAAGTGACTCTAGTAGTATAGGTCATCATTAATTGTTTTCTGTAAACAAGACGGGTCCTTTGAAGGAAAATATAAACAAGTGTCATCTGCATATAGGGAAAGCGCACACTTCTTGACAGATTTATGCAGATCATTTAAAGCTAAGATAAACAAAAGAGGCCCAAGAATGCTTCCCTGTGGCACTATCCTGCATGGTAGCCGATGAACTTGGAACAAACACCCAGGCTCCAGGCCTTCCAATTCCGACATTGTTCTATACATAGTCGTCCAAGCGGACAGGGCTTGTCGACTGAATGGCTTTTACATTCCAACGAGCTACATCGGAGTCAAGATCATTTATTATTTTTGTTGTTGTTGTTGTTTGCAATTGGATTTTGCTCTGTGAACTTCCACTGATACACCCGCGGGGTTTCTTCTTTGACGATTCCGTTATAGCATGTGGGAATAGTAACGTCTCGCATCAGTGACCAGACAGAGATGAACCGTGTCATCTGAAAGTCACACGCATTGAGCGGCAGGAATTTCAAGTTAAGGGGGCATTCCAGACGACTTCTATAAGTTCACATCTTGTAGTTGTACTACATTGACACAAATTGACAGCTCCGTGTATAGATTTGTAGAATTTATTGCGGTACTTGAGCAGAGAAACCTATAGACGTACTTAGAAATTTTATCAAATTACACTAAACAGTGTTGATGACATAGAGCCTCACGTATTTCAGAAATGCAACAGAGTAATTTCATTACAATACCTCTTGCATAGGAAGTTCACCTGTGTAGAATCTATGCATGCCAAATTGTTCTGCTTCCTTGAGCCCAAACTCATTCATTCTTCTGGTGTGGCTGCCATGATATCATCCTTGTTCATTGCAATTGTTGTAATGAAAACATCAAGTTCTTATTCCTCATCTCAATCACTTTAAATTCTGAAACTCTATACTCAGTATACATAATTTATAGCTGTTCATTTTAATATAAAAGTCTGAAAATCATCCGGAGGTCTCCTTTAAGATATTGGATGAACTTGAGATATGTGTTTACACGGAAAGGGAAAAAAATCATTCATTACATACAGCATATGATTGAAGGGTGAGATGTGATTTTTTAATTTCAATTTTGTCTACCTCTACAAATGGAATTTGTAAAAACACAACTGCTGATCTACTAAGCGTATTCAAAAAAGTAATCCCCATTTGGAGGCCTACTTTTTGTAAATTATGGAGAGCACAATGTTAGTTAGGAGGAGGGAAGAACTCTTCCTCTTTCCATCAGTTCCCAATCATGTTGACATTTTACGTCATACATGACTTGGCACTTTTGGAGCAATGAATGTCTCACTGAATAAATGGGATCTGTCAATGAAAGTGGCCAAATAAATAGGCCAGCTTGGATGACTGCAAATATAATAACAATGATAGTAGTACAAGTACAGTAGTACTATAGTAGCAGCAGTAGTTGTAGTAGTAGTAGTAGTAGTAGTAGTAGTAGTAGTAGTAGTAGTAGTAGTAATAGTAGTAGTAGTAGTAATAGTAGTAGCAGTAGTAATAGTAGTAGTAGTACTAAAATAATAATAACGGAATCCTATCCACTATTGTGTTCTTAAGGGATTTTGTCTACTGACTGTCTACAGACGTTTTATTGCCCGTAACTTTTAACATGGTCACTGTCCGGTAACTCGACTCGGTCACACCCACAAAGGCATATCTACACATGCATTTCATTTTCTATATGTTCATATTCGACATAATAATATCTATACCAGCGACAAACCGTGTATTGAATGTGAAGAAAGATTAAGAAAACATGGATAATGGTAAGCCTTCGTTGAAGTCTCTAAGGCTGCGTTTATCAACTCCTTTTCTCGGCAGAAACAGGTTATCCAAACAGCTTTCAAGGAATTTTTACGAGTTGATAAACGCAAAGCTGTTTTGATAGCCCTTTAGGAAAGCCTTTTACGAAAGGGTGCGTTTATCAACTCTCCTTTCTCGGCAGAAACAGGTTATCCAAACAGCTTTCAAGGAATTTTCACGAGTTGATAAACGCAAAGCTGTTTTGAAAGCCCTTTAGGAAACCCTTTTCGAAAGCCCGAAATTTGTGACGATCCAAACAGGTTTCCTAAACAGGTTATCAGAAACCTGTTTGTAAAAGCCTTTCGAAGTTGATAAACGCAAAGCTGTTTTGAAAGCCCTTTAGGTCGCCCTATACTGCGGTTGCGCAACCATGCGTTTCCAGTTTCTGAAAAGACGCGCGCCACGTATTAGTGCACACGAGTACGTGTACACAGGTGTATGCATACAGCTGTGTGTAATGCACGCATATGCTTGGAACAAGGAGGTGTTTCTCTCACCAACAAAGTTTGAGAAATAAAGTAACAACAGTCTCATTCCCTTTGATCCCATGTCTCATGCCGCTACTCAGAAATATTTTAAGTATGTGCTAAACTGGAGCTGCCTCACAGATAAGAAGACAATTGATTCATGTGGCATTGTATCATGACTCCTCACTCTCAAAGGAAGATATGTCTTTATGATGGTAATTGCTTTTCGCCGTCCCTTCTTAGAAAACAAGCGGCACATTAATAGTACAGGCAGTCAGGGCTTTTGAAAGGGCTCTCGAAAGGGCTATGGAAAGGGCTATGGAAAGGGCTATCGAAAGTTGATAAACGCAGCCGACGAAAACAAGCGGCACATTAATAGTACAGGGAGTGGACAGGGCTTTCGAAAGGGCTATGGAAAGGGCTTTCGAAAGGGCTTTCGAAAGTCGTTTAAACTGTGGAAAGTTGATAAACGCAGCCAAACGCAAAGCTGTTTTGAAAGCCCTTTAGATCGCCCTACTGCGGTTACGCAACCATGCGTTTCCGGTTTCTGAAAAGACGCGCGCCACGTAAAGTGCACACGAGTACGTGTACACAGGTGTATACATACATCTGTGTGTAATGCACGCATATGCTTGGAACAAGGAGGTGTTTCTCTCACCAACAAGGTTTGAGAAATAGAGTACTTGTACTTCTTATATTAATGCATTCATCAGGGGTTGCACATTTTTAGTGTGCATGTGTGTGTGTGTGTGTGCGTGTTTGTATGTGTGTGTGATTGACTGGGAGGTGATCAAGGAACAATGGTACTGTATACGTAACAACAGTCTCATTCCCTTTGATCCCATAGTCTCATGCCGCCACTCAGAAATATTTGAAGTATGTGCTAAACTGGAGCTGCCTCGATCACAGATAGGAAGACAATTGATTCATGTGGCATTGTATCATGACTCGTCACTCTCAAAGGAAGATGTTATGATGGTAATTGCTTTTCGCCGTCCCTTCTTAGAAAACAAGCGGCACATTAATAGTACAGGCAGTCAGGGCTTTGGAAAGGGCTCTCGAAAGGGCTATGGAAAGGGCTTTCGAAAGGGCTATCGAAGGAGCTATCGAAAGCCGTTTAAACAGGGGAAAGTTGATAATCGCAGCCGACGAAAACAAGCGGTACTAGTACAGGGAGTGGACAAGGCTTTCGAAAGGGCTATGGAAAGGGCTATGGAAAGGGCTATCGAAAGTCGTTTAAACAGGTGAAAGTTGATAAACGCAGCCAAAGTGATACCCAACAGCCCATATCTGGTTTTGCAATGTTCAACGTATCAACACGGCAGCTACACGGATAAGGCCGGAAGAGCGCAGCGTCTACACGGACAAACACGGCATCTACGCGGATCAACAAGGCAGCTACACGGCAACCACACGGACCACCCCAGATTGCTCTGCCAACACGGCAATCCCCGGATGACGCCGGATGTTTTTGACCTCCAAAAGTTGCCGTGTTGGCCTCCCGGCGTTAACTCTCCCCGGATCAGACCCGGGGTGGTCCGGGGTGATCAGGGATGTCTATAGCCCTTTTTACACTTGTGTTTCTTAACCCCGGACTTTCTCTGACCCAGGACTATCGTTAGTCCCGTACCAATTTTTCAGCTTTTTACACTCGCCAATTAGTTCCGTACTAAGCTCTAGTCCGGGGCTAAGGAGAAAATTGACCTTTTTACACTCGTTTTTCTTAGTCCGGTACTTTCCAAACCACATGAATATTCATGATTACGCTATGCACTTTACACGTACACGCACGCACCGGCAGTACCTGATTACCTCGTTTCTGATTGGTCAGTGGGGGTCGGACTTCGTCTCCTTCGCTTAGCCCAGGATTATTTTTTCATTCTCTTTACACTCGCTTGCTTGGCACCGCAATTGCGGTGCTAAACCTTGCTATTTTGCAGGGCCAGATAGTACCGGACTATCGGTGGGGCTAGCCCACTTTGGCAAAAACGAGTGTAAACAGAAAGTGGGCTAAGGAACAACGGTGGGGCTAAGGGGGGGGGGGGGCCTTAGCCCCACCGTTGGTACGGGACTAGGCGAAAATTTACAAGTGTTAAAAAAAGCCCTTTAATATGTGACTGGGGCATAATCATCGGGCGCGATCACGCCGTCATGGTATCCAACTTCAATGGAGACGTTGAATTGAATTGAATTTGAATTGAATTTATTCATTTAACCACGGTAAAAAAAAAAAAAAAAAAACTGCTATCAGCTATAAGCTGTTTTACAGTAAGGCCGTGATATGATAACAAAACATAGAAATCATACAATGAAGAGAATCCACACATAAAAACACAAAATAATCATTGCAAACGAACGCCAGAAAAAAAATGAGAGAAACAAAGTCTCACAGTATACATTGTGCAAGTACAGACAAAAAAAAAAGGGGGGGGGGAGGGGGGAATCAAACATGTGACAAGCTATTGGAAAATAGTAATTGCATAAGCATTGTGTAATTTGATAAATTTGATATTATCAGGTAGAATAATTAGCAAAGGAAATGTGCGAAATTGCTCTTGAAAATACAGTAATTGAAGTTAAGGATCTTGTTTCTGTTGGTAATGTATATTGAATAATCTCGATGCCGAAAATAATGTGCTATCTTTAAGAAGAGTTGATTTGAGCTTAGGGAGGTTAAGAATGCTTTCATGATTACGTAGATTGTAGTGGCTTACCCTTTTCTCGAGGCGTTCACATAAACTTTCTGGTAAAAATTATTCAGCACTTAAAAGTGACTTTGGAATAAAGTGTGGTACAGCGTAAGAGCTGTTGCTTTGTCAATAAAACCACTTGCCCTTCTGAGTAAATAAAGATTGCGTATGTCCTTAAAGACAGCCAACCCCTTTTGCATGGAAATTTGTGAAAAAATTGGTGAGAACACTTAGGTATTGAAGAAAACACTATTGGAAACTTCCTGTGAATTTTGAACTCAAGAGGGTCTTTCATTTTGTTTAGTTAAATTGACCGTTGAGATTTGAATAATTTTTGCGTATTATACGCAAAGATTACAAATCTAAATACTAGTTTAGTTTTACAGACCTGTGTGATGCACTTAACTGTACATGATTGTATTTCATGTAGGTGGTGTGTTGACACTTGCCATTGATAACAAAGTAAGGGAAGCTAGTGAATTCTTCTCTTTCTTACAGCTTTAAGATGCATATCTGTTGTTCGAAGTATAAGTATCATAATAATTACAACCACAGGAGGATTAATGTATGCAGCTGTGCCTAGTACAACAGAATACGTTACGGTGAGCGTTTGGTGCATTATTTGAATTTTAACGGCTAACAACCTTCAAATATCACAGATACGTTATAGATTTTCAATGGTCTTGTCATTCTGGTGGAATATAATCATGTTCTGTGCTATTTGGGAATGCAAAAGCAAAGGAATGCAAAAGGGAAGGGTCACCTTTAACTCTTACACTTTCAATACGTTGCTCTCAATTATGGTCACAAAGCCAAAGTTTATCCTTATTAGGTAGTTGGCCACGAAGAGTGCGCCAAAGACACAGAAGTAAGCTCAGTAAACCCTCCTGCTAAACCCTTAATGTCTTGCCAAGAAATGAGTATAAGAAATGTTCTTCTATGATATTATCACGTGTTAAAGGTTTGAAAATCGCCCATCTTAATGTCAGGAGTCTTATCGAAAAGATTGATTTAATTCGATTAATACTGAACAGGATTCACTTTGATTTATTATGCTTATCTGAAACATGGCTTCACGAATTGATTAGTGAGGATTTGGTATCAATTGACGATTATGTACTTGTAAGCAAAGTAGAGTAGGAAAAAAACGTGGTGGAGGAGTTTGTATACACATTCATAAAACGCTATCTTTTACTCTAAGACAAGACCTTTTCTCGGACTCTTTGGAAGTTGTATGGATTATGAATTTTCACAAACTAGGATGGAAGATTTAATGGTTGGTTGGATATTATATAGACGGATGCACGTCACAAGACCGACACCCACGGGTCATACAGCCCACAAGTCATACAGCTCACAAGTCATACAGCCCTCGAGTCATACGGCTCACAAGTCATACAGCCCACTAGTTATACAGCCCACTCGACACTATAAATAAAGCCCATGAGTTCGACATCAAGTGAAATAAGCCCACGAGTTATACAACCCATGACTTCGACACTACGCTCAAAAGACTCACGAGACCGACACTAAACAAAGAAAGCCCATGAGACCGACACTACGCTTATAAAGGCTGACGAGACCGACAATGGGCAAAAGAGGCTCACGAGACCGACACTGGGCAAAAGAGGCTCACGAGACCGAAACTAGGCCAAAAAGGCCCACGAGACCGACAGGCTGAACAGCGCCACCTATAGACCAATTAATTGTACAGGGTATCCAGATAGTGGCATAAAGAAGGTATAAGAGATGGAAAAGGAGAGTTGCTAGGGAATTACCTCGTCAATTGCCCTCCCTCATCCCTTGAAAGGTTCAAGATCTTTAATTGTGTATGTGAGTGTTTGTGTAAAATAAACAAAATTCAGTAAAAGTGCATGAGATGTTTCAACATTACTTTCGAAAATGCGAAAACACCCTCGATTCCCTATTTGCAAAGCCCATACCGGTATACACCTCTTTAGAAAACAAAAATAACAAAATGATGTGAACATTCAACCAACTAGAAAAATACCCAGGTATGAAATGAAGTTAACTAAAAGAAAATAATTCACAAAATGGTCACTGTTGCAGTGCACAACTGCTTCACATGTTTTTTTTTTTTTTTGGGGGGGGGGGGGAGGGCGGGGGGTAGTCATCTGCAAAGGCGTTGAAATGATATAAATTCACAGACAAATAATCTAACCGTCTTAAGGCATCTTTAAGAATAAAAGTAGATGCATCCATGAAAACAACTTGTCTATTTCATGAAAAATGTACCTTTTTGAGGAGAATAATTTTACAAACACAAGACACTGAAATCGAGGTGAATTGCTGCGATAAACAACATTTTCATCCGCTGAATTTCAATCATTATAGTTAAAGAGAAATTACAAATTAAACCCTAAGCAGGAGGGTATAAGCAGGCAGATGGGATATCTATAAGGACGACTTAACTTGTGAAGCGAGAAAGAAAAGGGCGACAAAAAAAAAATGAATCCTGTCCACCGTCTTATTAGAAATCAGGAAAGCCAATTACATATCGCACGATGGCATCTAAAATGAAACCATTCATCGTTCTTGTTCTCTATCATATTTTTCATACATTTTTTTTTTGTGGGGGGGGGGGGCGGTCCCATGAAGAGGACAATCTTATTTTTTAAAATGGTACCAATGTCGCTCCCCGTAGCATGACAGAACTGCCCCTAAAAGCCACACGTGTAGAAATACATATTCAATGTCGTTGATATGTAGATGGTGCTGTTATTAGTTTTTATCTCTCGCTCGACAGCGTAACGAAATTGCACCCGCCAGTATGTAATTTCCCCTTCATGGAACACCCTGTACAGGTAATTGACATGTAGATGGCGCTGTTCATCCTGTCAGTCTCGTGAGCTTTCTTTGCATAGTGTCGGTCTCGTGGGCTTTCTTTGCTTAGTGTCGGTCTCGTGAGCCTTCTGTGCCTAGTGTCGGTCTCGTGGGCTTTATTTGCCTAGTGTCGGTCTCGTGTGCCTTTTGTGCCTTGTGTCGAACTCATGGGATGTGTGACTCGTGAGCCGTATAACTCATGGGCTGTATGACTCATGGACCTATTTTTGATGTCGGTCTCGTGGACCGTATGACTCGTGGGTGTCGGTCTCGTGGGATGACCCCATATAGACCACCTAATGCAGACAGGGTGTATTTTGATTGTTTTTTTTTATTTTTTTGGGATATTCTTGAGAAAATAACAGATAAAAATAAAGAGAATGTAATTTTGGGAGATTTGAATTATGATTATTAGTTTGATGAAAATTTGTGTAATAGTCCTATTAATTTGACTGAAAATTTGTTTCTGTCACAGATAAATCATCAAAGTGTTTAGATGGGGTCATCCCACGAGACCGACACCCACGAGTCATACGGTCCACGAGACCGACATCAAAAATAGGTCCATGAGTCATACAGCCCATGAGTTATACGGCTCACGAGTCATACAGCCCATGAGTTCGACACTAGACACAAAAGGCTCACGAGACCGACACTAAGCAAAGAAAGCCCACGAGACCAACACTACACAATTTAGGCTCACGAGACCGACAGTACGCAAAAGAGGCTCACGAGACCGACACTAGGCAAACATAGCCCACGAGACCGACACTAAGCAATAAAGGCTCATGAGACCGACACTAAGCATAGAAAGCCCACGAGACCAACAGTAGGCAAAGAAGGCCCCCGAGACCGACAGGATAAACAGCGCCATCTACATGTCAATCACCTGTACAGGGTGTTCCATGAACGGAAAGATAACATACTGGCGGTTGTAATTTCGTCATGCTATCAATTGAAAGATGGTGACCATCTACATAATTATGAACGATATCAAACACGTATTTCTATATACTTGGGGGGGGGGGGGGCAAGTGTGTGAGGGAGCGACATTGTTATCAAGTAGGAAAATAGAATTGTATTCTACATGCCCCCGCCCCTCCCCCCCCCCAAAAAAAAAAGAGAAAAAACACAAATGAATTAAAAAGAGGGCAAGAACGATGTATGGATTAATTTTAGAGCTTTGATAATGCCATCGTGCTATTTCAATAGGCTTTCCCAGTTTTTAGCTAGAAGATGGACAGGATATAATTTTTGCCTCTTCTCTTTCCCGATTCACTGGTTACTTATTCTATTTTAGATATTCTACCCTCCTGCTTGGACGTTTTGCAGTAAGATCTATTTGTAATTCTCTCTGTAACTATAATGTAATGCTACTGATTAAAACGTTTTATATCGCAGGGATTCATCTCAATTTGTGGCTTGTGTTATTCTCCTCCAAACAGTACATTTGTTGTGAATTACAATAGCTGTTTTCATGAATGCAACCAATTTTTGTCCGAATCCCTTACGCTACCTTAATAGACGATTACATTATCTTTTTATTTTTAATTAATACTAATTCAAACACTGTCGCAGGTTTACTGTGGAAAGATCTGTTACGCACTTTCACTGTACTTTGTTCATTTATTTTTTCACAAACAAACACCCATGCAAACACAATTAAAGTTCGTGATCATTTCAGGAGGGGGGGGGGGGGCAACTGATGGGGTTACATCCCATCTTTTCCATCTGTCATATCTTCCTATGCTATTATCAGGACACCCTGTACACTTTATTGGTCTATAGGTGGCGCTGTTCATCCTGTCGGTCTCGTAGGCCTTCTTTGCTTAGTGTCGGTCTCGTGAACCTCTTTTGCATAATGTCGGTCTCATGAGCCTTTTGTGCGTAGTGTCGGTCTCGTGAGCTGTATAACTCCTGGGCTTATTTTAGTTGATGTCGAACTAGTGGGCTGTATAACAGTACTGGTGGGCTGTATGACTTATGAGCTGTGTAACTCGTGGGCTGTATGACTTCTGTATAACTTGTGGGCTGTATGACTCGTGGGTGTCCTCGGTCTCGTGACGTGCACCCGAATAATAGAGGTCGTAGTTGTTGATGTTGTGTTTGTGTTGTTTTTTTTTTTTTTGCCTTTTTTTTTTTTTTACAAATTCTGGAAAAGCATTAAAGGGTAAATCAAAGGGCTGATAAGGCGAATGTCGGAAGAAGACTCTTCTATATGTTGGACTTTGCCATTTTTTCGACATTCGAATCCTTCATAATAGTTAGCATGATCAGCGAAATCAACTAATCCAAAGCGACTGTAAGTGCCAACAACGAAAACCTACTCAAGCGTCAACGTGAATGTGCAGAAATTAATGTGAGAGCCCACAATGTACCGCTTCAAAAATATTTTGTGAAGAACGCAAGGTTCAGTGCTTGTTTAGTCTAGCTTCTGGACTCTTTTTACTCGTAGGGGTGATTCAGTGTACGCGACAAGCCGTATGAGGGCGTGACACCCGAGGATTGCGATACGCCAAGAACTGCGATACCCGAGAATGGGCGCGCAGTCTCTCGATTATCGCAATCAGAAAATTTGCGCCCTCCCTTGGTCGCACCAAGGAAAAGGGGACGGAGCCCAGACTAGTGCTTGTTATCAAACAGGTACGCTCAATTCATTACGAGGTATTCTTTCGCGTGAAAACATGGAGAATATTGTGATTCGCAAGGGAATGGTAACCGATATCTCGTCGATATACAGCCTTTTACAAGAACTCCAGAAGACAGAGAAATGGGACACAGTGGCCAAGCTGTCTGAACAAGGTAATTTATATAGCAGACCTTCGAAGTTCATATCCTTGGTTTGGGTGATGTGTGTAAGCAGGCAAAAACCCGTCAATGGCCGAAAAAAAAAAAATCATGCGTAATGTCGTGCTCTAGTACCAATTCAAATTGCATGCGAATTTCATGTTGTGTCATAATCAAATTTATGACCAATGCATTATCATATACCCCGAGTCATCATTCCGTTGACAATAAACTTCATTTAAAATGTACATTTTATTGGGTGTTTTTTTTTTTCTCAAAGTTTGTTACCTCTCTATGGACTATTTTATTGTCTCAGCATCAAGATATCACAACTCATAATCTTCAGTCATATTATCTCAACATTTCCCTCGTCGTTTACACAATGTCGGAGTGACTGCCACTTTGAATTAAACTTGTTTAGAGTATACCCAACGCAGAATAATGATGATATGTATCTCATCTGCAAATTATTCATTTGTTCTCTTTTCCATAAATTTAACCTATAGAACCTTGTTCTTTGTTTTTTTTTTTACAAACAATATTGTTGCTTAATCTGTGTCACAACACAAC
Organism: Diadema setosum; assembly: GCA_033980235.1. NCBI lineage: Eukaryota > Metazoa > Echinodermata > Echinoidea > Diadematoida > Diadematidae > Diadema > Diadema setosum. The sequence continues at coordinate 1,749,007 of CM067078.1, read as the reverse complement.
TTAAATTTATTCGTGATCTCGAACCTCCATTTTTCCATTTTTATTTCAGATTGACTTACTATTTTGTCTCGCAGTAAAAAATATTTCATTATTGATGAAAGCGTAATTTTGGCAGTTCCGACGCGTACTGCTGCTTGTACGTAACCTTGGAAAGTGATACAGCGATGAACGCAGTTCAGGGCTGTGTTTCAGGGTTGAGATTATGGTTAGAAAGAACGGGTACATTGGTCTAATTTACCAGTTATGGCCCTTCATAGTGTTTGCTCTGGTTTTATAATTGTAAAAAAAAAAAAAAAACACACACCAAAAAAAAAACAAAAACAAAAACAAAAACAAACAAGCAAAACGAAACCAAAAAAGGGAAGGGTTACGTATTGGGATGATTACTTCTTGGTGTCACTTCTTCAAAAAGCCCTAAATTTTACACACAATGCAGCCCTATAAAACCATACTGTCTCGATCTTTCCCGGGCACTGGCCGGCCGTATTTCCTAGAGAATATCTGTGCATAGTTTAGAGGTCACATTTCTTAAATGATTTCTTAAAATCGTTAATGTGTTTTCCTTGATATTTCGACCTACATCATTATGAGAAATTGCACATTGAAGGGTTGTAAATCTGCTCAAAGGGACACTTTTGAAAAATGATGCACATTGGGGTTTTCCAAAAAATAAATCTTGCAGTGTTGATATAGACTAATAGTTCTATACAAGAATAATACATGCACTTATCCTTGCATAAGGCAGGGCTCGACAGTAACGGTGGCCCGGTGGCCCGGGGCCACCAAATATGAAAGTCGGGCCACCAAATTTCAAAAAAGGGCAAATTTGGTGGCCCGCCTCGGGCCACCAAAATTTTTTGAAAAGTATGTCAATAAATTCGTAACTTTTTGCGCCGGAAATTAGCAGTTAAATTTGTTCAAAGGATGGATGGAAAGGACTGAATGAATGCCTGAGAGTGAGTGTTGCAAGTTTGTTGAAGTTTATTTATGAGTAGATATGTCCAACTTCCAATTCTTACTATCATAAATCTTAAATATTTGACTCATTTAAAAAAAAGGACTTTTAATATTTTTTATTGCTTTTTTTTTCGGGACACCAAATTTTTCTCTCGGGCCACCAAAAATTTGAAATTTAGGGTTTTGGAGGCCCCATCGGGCCACCAAACAAAAAAGTTAGTGTCGAGCCATGCATAAGGGATTATCATCATCACCTTATTGTCCACAGAGTGCTGTAAAAGACTTTGATTTATCAAACAGATGGACTTTATGTATTCTGAACTGTTTAGGTGGTAGCCAAAACAAAGGAATACATCAAAATACCACAATCATTCAAAGTTGTGTGATGACTGAATTATCATTCATCAATTCAAGTACTAATGTCTAGTAACACAAGAATATAATAAGAAAACAAGAGTTAAGGCGGTGTCACACCTGTCCGGGCAAGCTACGCGGGCTTGTGGCGAGGAGGTAGTTTAAAGCTCGTAGAAGATTTTCCGCGGGCGGACAAGAATGTTTGCAATTTTTGCACTTGTTTCTTACTTACTAGACGCGAGCTACCTAGCTTCTATACTTGCGTACGTTCCGTGTGACTCGCGTGAGAGCTTTGAAACCGATCCATTTTCTGTTACGAGCGACTTACGGGGATTGCGAAGTACCTGCTTTGGAGTTGCCTGTGAGGTGCTACCGGTAAGGGTTTCCTACTTGTGTTCTGCGCGTACCTCTACGGGCAACTCCCGTGACTCTTCCGGAACAAGTTTTGAGCATGCTCAAGGCCTTGTCATACCGTATCTGGGGAAGTTTTGCGGCTTGACTTGCGGGGAAACAAATTTGCTACCCGGAGTTCTCCGCAGTTGGCCCGAACTTGACAGTACCTAGCACTTATCTCGTCCTTAGTTGCCCGAAGGTGCGCACGCTAGTCCAATTTTCCCACAGCAAAGCTTTGAGCATGACCAAAACTATTTCCGGATGAGTCGCGAGGATTGCCCGAAGAGTTCCACGCAGAACACCCGTAGGAGGGCCGTAGCCGCCGCAATTCACAGGCATTTGACCCACTTGAAGTAGGTAAGTTGCCCGCTGATCTATGCCTATGTGAAGGGAGTGCGTGCCATTTGTGGGCTCATTCTCTTCTTTGTCCTCTGTCCTCTGTGTCGTCGAGGACTCCCTGGTCCCTTTCGGACAGGACTTCATCCGCCGAATGGACTTCAGCAGCAATTTGATGCATTTGCTGTGAATCTTCCGGGCTTTGTGGCTGTCCATCCACTGGACGTTCTGCCCTTGTGCACTTTCCGTCTACGGGGCATCTTCACTTCTTGAAAGCTAGTTGACAAATGATTGTTTGCTCATCCACTCGAACCAGCCTATTGTTCAGGCTAGCACTCACCTCGCATGCGACTAGTACGCAGATAACACGCAGTTATGGCGCAGGTACTTCGCAGAGCCCGTATGTCGCCCGTAACTGACATAAAAGAAGCTATCACGAAGCTATCACGTGACACCCACGCGCCTAACATGCAGTTCAACGGAATACACGCAAGAAGGACTTAGGTATCACGCGTTTATCATGTAATACCCACGCCTAACTCGCCCTAAACCTTGTCCGGCCGCAGAAATTATTCTGCGTGCTGAAAAATCCCCATACGCAATAAGCCCGCTTAGCTGGTGTGACAGGGCCTTTTTTGGCAGCGGGTAAATAGAGCCAGCGTGCGCACCTCCGGGTAGCTACTTTTGAGATACATGCTAGGTACTGTCACGTGCGGGTCATCTGCGGGGACCTCCGGAGAGCAAAAATGTTCTTCGGAAGTCGCACGCAAGGCTGGTGTAACACGGCCTTTAGAGGGAAAGAGAGAGAGAGAGAGAGAGAGAGAGAGGGGGGGGGGGGGAGGGGTGGCTAGGGATTTGACAGAATAGATCACAATTCACCAGCACACTCGCAGGTATGGGATTAATACTTCCCATTGACTTGTGTGCATTGCGTGCATACTCTAGGGCTCACACAGGTATATATCTCCCCATAGAGACGAGTGTTAAAATTAAAAGTAAAAAAAAAAAAGTAAAATAGCTGTGAGAAATGGGTGTTTCATCTTCACTAACCTGGATAAGTGAGATATACCCTTCATCCATCAAATTCCTAATGCAGATTCTTCACCTGAAACTCTGTCCAAGGATTCGCAAAGCCAAACTTCGAGTTCTCTTTACTCATAAAAATAACATAATTTCTGTACATGCACCAAATCAAATATAGTCTCTCCTAATTCCGTGAGAAAAACTTTCATCTTCAAACCAAAAGGCAGTTTGTAGAGGATTATTCATACTCATTATCTGCAGCATTCAGTTGTTGTTGGGTGTTTTTTTGTCTAACATGCATTTCTGATTTTTAATCAAGTTTTTGTTCATTTATTCTAGTGTCTTTGGTACGCTTTTGTGATGCGGTCAGGGATATTCAATTATATTTTTATGGTGTGAGCCCAGTACAGCGCTGATAAAAGCCAATGGCGGCGCCATCAAATTCTAGGGCAATATAGATCTAGGGCGGCCATATATCATCAGAATCCAATACAGGGCCGGCGGAGCGTTTTCAAAATGAGCTAACAAACTAAAAAAAAAAAAAAAAGAAGAAAAAAGGAAAGATCCTCAGCTCATCCCTCCCCTTCCATTTCCGGGTTCATCTGCAAGCAAAAGAAAAAAAAAATGTCTTCAATAGAAAAACATAACCTTACCGTGCTCACACTTCAAGATCTCTATCTATTTCTATTTAGTGCCACTTACGTACTTCCGGGTTAAAAAAAAATGTGGGGGCCCAAAGTGATGACAACTTATGTATTCCTTTGTATGGTGCACAAAAAGTGTGGGGGCCCGCGAGCTAGCCCCCACGGTCCCCACGGTTCCGTCGGCCATGCAATATGGCCACCATATCCATGTTTAAAGGTAAATAACAGTGTAAAAGAAAAAAAAAAGTTACAATCTTTGACAAAGACAGTTCAAAATGCTGGATGAAGACAGCCGACATTTGACATCAATCTTTTTTCTTACTAGTAAGTCACCCTAAGTGTCATTTGGGACATACACGAATTCATGAAGGTTAATCTTCAAAATGGCTTGCACACAAAAACAGGGAATGGCAACCTCAGACAAACCATCGGAGCTGCTGAGGGATGGAGCAGGTCTTTTATTTCACGACAGGGGCTCATTGACTTTTGCGAAAACCGCGGCCCCGCAACCCTTACCCTCCCCCGCACATACATTCTTAAATAAGAAAAAAAAAATAAGTTCCGCCATAACGTACGCACCCCTGTTGATTTGTGGGTCTATTCCTTAGAACAACTGGACATGAAATTGATAAGATCACGTCACCTTGTCCCCTTGAAATCAATAATTATACACTGTAATGCACTAGAAACCTGTCCAACCGGTCTAAATGATCAAAGAGTGCTGAAGGGCCCTTCCCCCTCCTCTAAAGTAGAGCGTGCAGGACGTGTACACTATAGGTTAAATCACTACAGGGTCGGCGGAACGGGGGGGGGGGTGGGGGTGGGAGGAGAGGGGGTGAGGCTATAACCACTTTGGGCCTCTCCATTTCCTTTACCCTGGAAGTGAGAACAGAACAACAAAATAGAATGTGGTCAAGCTTTTGGCAATTTTAAGTTGTACCATGCAGAGCGCCGAAAGTTGGCATTGAAGGCCTTTCTTTTTGTCTAATGCTGTTTAGCTGATGAAACAAAGAAGTGGCACCAGAAATATAAACTGGGCCACCCCGATTTGAAAACGTGCAAGTCGTCGGACGTGACAACAGTAAGCGTACGTAGTATCACTCTACAAGTAGCTATTACCAGTACACAGAGTAGATACGTACAATAATTATGCCTACATGTCTGTACAGTGACTGATCTATAGGTTTACATGCATACCAAGGAGGTTTTAGGCACGTATTTCCTTGAAAAATACTGTATAGGCCTACTATAAAGAGTTTTCATTCAATACATGAATGACAATTATTTACGTTTGAACTGGAAGTCATTCGGAGAGACGATCTCTGAGTTTTTTTTTTTTTTTTTAAAGAATCAGATCATTCTATATAGGCCTATCTGTTTAGAGTCTTTTGTGAAGTGCTAGAGTATTGTGGATGGTAATACGTACAAATCACTCGTGAAATCAAATGAGATATACTATTATGAGTTATGGGCCGAAATTATATCTTTTAAAGGGATGGTATAGTATTGGTGAAGATGAGGATTGCTCCTTTAAGGATCAGATCATTCTATATAGGCCTACTGTTGGGAGTCGTTTGTGAAGTGCTCGAGTATAATGGATGGTGATACGTACACATTACTCATGGAATCGAATGAGATATTAATATAATGTATGGGCCGAAATGATAATGATAATGATAATAAATAACATTTATATAGCGCTTAATACTGATGTTTCTAAGCGCATCAAATCGGGGAAAAATAATATATATGATTTCTTTTAAAGGAATGGTATAGTATTGGTGAAGATGAGGATTGCTCTTTCAACTTTTTGCGACATAGTCCAGAAAACACTTATTAGGGCCTACATTGTAATACAGAATATGCCTTTTTAAGAGGTATTCAGAGTTTATTTGATCGAAATCGGTTTTGGAATGACTGAGACATAAAAAGCAACGTAAAACAAAACGATCGTAATGAAAGGCGGGCCCACCTTTTATCAGGATTGCTCTGTTTTAGATATATCTGAACAATAAATTAATCTTGAATTTACATGCTCTTTCATATTTTTTCATGAGAGATTTATCATTATCTCAACCAAATATGTTAGAAACCTGAAGTTAGGCCTCATCCAATTCCATACGATCCCTTTAAAAGGCAATAAATGTCAATGCTAAAAAAAACATCGTGATGGGGAATGTAAGCAGTGTGTGCAACTGCTTATCATTTTCTCTGCTAAACTTATTTGCCAGACATGGGGAAAAACAGGATAAGTCTAGCTTCATGGGTAACGCTAAGAATGACAATGGGGAGGGCAGATAGCTGAATGTGAAGGTTGGTGGAAGAATGGATGATACAAAGACTTGTGCTCCAGGGAGTATGGACAAACACCAAAGATATTTTTCTACTCTCTTTTTCATGCCGTATTGATACCTGAAAACGCTGAACATTCTTTTTCCTTCATGGTCAACCATGCATTCGATACTTGGCAGTCTGGTGTTTATACACTGTATCTCGTTAGACATACATTGTAACTGCCACAGACTTTCGACGTTGATATCATGACAGGTAGAGGGGATAGAAGCGCACAACTATCATTACAACGGCAGCTGCATTCCGTGTTGTTATTTGGACCTTACTTACTATAGTCTGGTAGGAATTGGGGGTCCCCATGCACCCTCCGAATACATTTTTTTTAACTTACTTTTTTGTAACCCTTAGGGCGTCTAGTTAATGAAATTCTTTGTTTCCAAGAAAAAAATCGTAGCCCCTGGGGGTCATATTGGCGGCCATCTTGGCATCCATCTTGGATTTTCAGGGATAATCATGAATTTCCATAACTTTTGAACTACACAGCATACAATTACAAATAAAGCATTTCTTCAGGGTAAATATGACATGAGGAATTGATTGAAACGATTATTTACATGATAAAAGAAAAATTGAAACAAGAAAAGCCAAAAATATGACAATTTCAATGTCATTTACACCGAAAAATACCCAAATAGTTTTAGTTTTGAATTACATAACATCCAGAGACAAATAACTCATTTCTTCAGAGTAAATACGGCACGAGGAATCGTTTGAGATAGTTATTTACATGATTAAAGCAAGTTTCATACTAGAAAAATCCAAAAATGCAAGAAAAATTAGTGTCGTTTACTCTAGAAATTGACCAAATAGTCTATATACATAGTACGTGACAATCTCACCTCATAAGAGTGACTGACCACTTTGTCTTAATAGTCTTGTAGTAAAGGGGGATCTTCATACATCCTCCTTTTTTGTATCCCCTAGGGTGTCTATTAAATCCCCTAGGGTGTCTATTCAATGATTTTTTTTTTGTCTTCTCGTAAAAATCGTTTCCCATGGGGGTCATTGGCGGCCATCAATTCAATTCAATTCAATTCAAACTTTATTTTCACTCTTTTCCCAACAGAATGTACAAAAAAAAAAACAATAGGATACATTTGGCATGCGAGTCTTTGATAATATACATAGTCAGACAGGGATAGCAACATGTTCATGTCTTTATGTTTAGTACAAAAAGAAACATACACTCTATTTATACACTCTGTGAAAAAAAAGTGGAGGTACCCACTCAAAAGACTATGCTTAGATTTGCGAGGAAAATCATTAATTTCTATAACTTTTAACATTTCCAACATACAGGGACAAATAAAACATTTCTTTAGAGTTAATATAGCATGAGGAGTCGTTTGAGATACTTATTTACATGATTAAAGCAAGTTTCATACTAGCAAAGTCCAAAAAATGCGAGCAAAACCAGTGTCGTTTACTCTAGAAATTGACCAAATAGTCCATATACATGCATGACAATCTCATACCTCATATGAGTGACTAACCACTTTGTCTTAACAGTCTGGTAGTATATATATATATATATATTTTTTTTTTTTTTTTGGGGGGGGGGGTCCCATGTACCCTCCTTTTTGTATCCGTTAGGGTGTCTTTATGATGATTTTTGTTTCGTTTCCAAGTAAAATCGTGTCACATGGGGGTCATTGGCCGCCATCTTGGATTTGCGAAGAAAATCATTAATGTCTATATCTTTTGAACTTTCCAACATGCAAGGACAAATAAAACGTTTCTTCAGGGTAAATGTGGCATGAGGAATCCGTTGAGATGGTTATTTAAATGATTAAGACAAGTCTGCAACAAGAAAAGTCCAAAAATGCAACAACAAAAAAAAAGAGCAGTGTCGTTTGCTCTGGAAATTGCCCAAATAGTCCATATAACATACATGACAATCTCATACCTCATAAGAGTCATGGTGACTAACCAATTTTGTCTTGAAGGATGGGGGATCCCCATGCACCCTCCTTTTTTGTATCCCTTAGGGTGTCTATTGAATGTTTTTTTTTTTTCAAGTAAAAATCGTTTCCCATGGGAGCCAATGGCGGCCATCGTGGATTTGCAAGGAAAATCATTAATTTTCATGACTTTTGAACCTCACAACATACAGGGACAAATATATCATTTCTTCAGGGTAAATGTGTCACGAGGAATTGATTGAGATGGTTATTTACATGATTAAAGCAAGTTTGATACAAGAAAAGTCAAAAATATGAAAAGTTTAGTGTCGTTTACACTGTACAGTACCCACTATATAATCCGTTTATATACATGACACAAACTACTTCACAAAAGTGACTTATCACTTTGTCTTTAGATCATGGCTCAGATCTGGTGTTTTGTATCAAAAAGAACATTCAATATTATCTTTAAAAATCAACTCCAAGCATTCTGACTTCTCACTTGTTGAAATCAAATGAAGAATGTAAGCACTATGGCAATCCATATGCAAATACCCCCTAAAATAGCAGATCAAAAAAGGTGAACATACATATTTTGAACACGACATGTGAAAGTGACCGTTGATAATGGACAAAAATAGAACCTAAAATGAAATTGAATACTTTTTGTGTGCATTCTATTTCACTTAATTTGCATATGAAGAGTTTGAGTTGGGGTATTTTCATGAAAACAATCACTCTGTCAAGATGCTCTGCCGATTTCAACAATTTAGGTGCCAAAATGTTGTCATTAAAACTTATTGAAGATTAAGTTAAAAGTGATTCATTCAAACGTATTTGTTCAAAGCCTTTCTGTCTGAAAATAAACATATGAATTTCACTTGACAGCCAGAAATCCACTCTATGAATAGAGACTGCTATATCAATGTTGATTGCGGCAACTGATTTTGGAGTATTTGCATACGAATCGCTGATGTGCTTACATATGTATTCTATTTCAACGAAAAGAAATGTCAAATTGTTTGAAATTAACTTTTCTTTTAAATTCTTTTAAAAGTTGTCTGATGCAAGAAAAAATATTTAACCTTTGATCAACAGACCAAGTGGTTCGTCACATTTTGTTACTTGTGTACTGCAGCTTGTGTTTTCAATGAAGTATGGACTTAAAGTATATCGAGAAAAGTGACACAATATGACTTCACCTTGTCAAAAGTATTCTGAATTCTCATCCTGTGCAATTATACAAAACACAGAAGCGGTAAGCGATATGATAGCTTTTGGTTTCACATTTCTGTAATTTCTAGTCATCATCAAAACGATCATTGTAATTAATCTCTGGCTGCTCGTCTTCATCCTTCTCCATCTACGCAGTAATTTTCTGAAGTAATCAATGAGGGAAGTAGTAAGGATAGGGCCAGTTAACCACACGTCCGGGTCCATGATACGGAAGGCTGTCTTCTGCCACCCTTGTCCAGGATCAAAGGGGTTAGCGCGCCATAGGACTGGCTAATCAGCTCGCTTAAAGATGGCAAGGTGGTGGTTCACATATTGACAGTGTTGGATAAGGTTGCCTCTGCCAGGTGGGAGCATGGAGAAAACCACCTTGGATTTGGTCATCAGTTGCTCGCCCTCTCCCATCATCTGTTTCAGCATGATGCTGCGGACGCTATTAATAGACTTCTCCCGGGCCTTGCTATACATTGGCATGTGAATGCTTTAATGTCATCTGTCACATCTGGCTCCACAGACTACCCATCACCAAGATTTCTGAGGAAAAAGCAAACAAACATTGGCACATAATGAAGTCATATTTTAAGATTTCAGTAGTGTTTATTATGATAATACTGAGCAAGTTACTAGATTTCAATAAAATACTTCTGGAATTATGATATCAGACTACTCTCACATGAATGCTATGTGGTACATGGGGTGGCTTTGTAGATTCTTTAGGGGTCCAACGTACATTGCTCAACCCTTGAAGGTACTTAATTATTACATCTTCCCCGGTAAACACATACAGTCCAAGTATTGTGGTACAGCTCATTTTGATTCTGCATTCAATTTCACTGACATTCACTATCTGGCAATACTTGACAGTCCATTTATTAAGGAAGATACTGCATTGTAGAAGTGAGGGCGATGGATTAAGCATGGAGCAAGGGGGTCGAAAATGTCTGTGTCAGGAGTCCTCACAAAAGCTACCTTGTACCAAAGCTTAGGGGCGCACTTGAGGTAGAGCACGACCCTAGTGTCCGTCTGATCCTTCTGGTTAGACAGCCGCTCATGGATATCGCTTATCGTCTCCTAGAACATATGTGACCCGCTACAACAAAATGATCCTAAAGTTGGGCGCGGTCGGTTATTTAAAAATTGCATGACACAACTCCCTAATCTTTCTGCTTTAAATTGATATATAACACATCTCATAAAAATAATCGGCTGCGGAGATATCGATGTTTAAAAGAGAGCATGTCGAGACGTCTAGGAAAGCACTGTTTCGAGAAAAGCGCCCTAAAAGTTCTCCTTGCGAAGCAATCACGATCAAGGGACACGCAAGTCAGTATTCACCTCCGGACAATAGAAGGTAAGCCCTAGCAACCCCCGAAATGCTCATTCAAACACAGCGTCGGCGGTCTCCTCACCGACCAATCAGTGACCAGGATGCATAGCGTACCCCGCTAGCACGCACCAGTCGACTAAGCAGTGTGCGAGCTTCACGCTTCGGTTAGCGGCAAGCAGCAAACTGACCAATGAGATCACTCTGGTTGTTGTTAGGGGCGGAGCCTACGTGTGGCGCTCAATCCAAATGTTCGAACCCGTTTCTGCTTCGTTGAAACGGCAAAAAAACATGGCCCAGAAAAACGCTATTTTTGTCCCCGCCGAACGAGTTCGAGCAGGGGACTATGAAACGGGCTCCGTACGTGTGTGTGTCCGTGTGTCCGTCCGTCCGTCCGTCCGTCCGTCCGTCCGTGTGTCCGTCCGTCCGTCCGTCCGTGTGTCCGTGTGTGCGTCCGTGTGTGATCAAAATCTTCAATTTGCTACTTCTCTGTCATTTATGAGCCAATTTTGATTCTGTTTGCTTTATATGATAGCACTACATGGGAGCTTTGAAACTTGTACACAGAATTTCAGTCGTGACCTTTGACCTTGACCTTTGACCTATATTGTACATTTTGCTACAAAATGCTACTCCTTCGCCATTTCTAACCCGATTTTGATTCCGTTTGCTTTATGTGATGGCACTAGGTGAGGGCTTCAAAACTTCTACACAGAATTTTGACCTTTGACTTCTTTGACCTTAATTTTTTGACCTATATTGTACATTTTGCTACAAAATGCTACTCCTTCGCCATTTCTAACCCGATTTCGATTCCGTTTGCTTTATGTGATGGCACTAGGTGAGGGCTTCAAAACTTCTACACAGAATTTTGACCTTTGACTTCTTTGACCTTTGACCTTGATTTTTTACCTATATTGTACATTTTGCTACGAAATGCTACTCCTTCGCCATTTTTAACCCGATTTCGATTCCGTTTGCTTTATATGATGGCACTAGTTGAGGGCTTCAAAACTTCTACACAGAATTTTGACCTTTGACTTCTTTGACCTATGACCTTGATTTTTGACCTATATTGTGCATTTTGCTACAGAATGCTACTCCTTCGCCATTTCTAACCCGATTTCGATTCCGTTTGCTTTATGTGATAGCACTAGGTGAGGGCTTCAAAACTTCTACACAGAATTTTGACCTTTGTCTTCTTTGACCTTTGACCTTGATTTTTGACCTATTTTGTACATTGGCTACAAAATGCTACTCCTTCGCCATTTCTAACCCAATTTTGATTCCATTTGCTTTATGTGATGGCACTAGGTGAGGGCTTCAAAACTTCTACACAGAATTTTGACCTTTGACTTCTTTGACCTTTGACCTTGATTTTTTACCTATATTGCACATTTTTATACAAAATGCTACTTCCGGCGGGGACATATGTTACGCACCGCGTAATTTCTACTTTTCCTTGTTTGGTCTTTCCTTTAATCATTTTCCTTCAAAAATTCGACAGATGATAGAAGACATGTCAGACTCTAATAATATGTCAAATTCAGAAAATCTTAAGTTTTGACCAATTTTGATGCTCTGACTTCAAACTCGATTTTCACGGCTTCGACCGTGCGCGACTTTAGGACCATTTTGTTGGAGCGGGTCACATATCAATGTGTAAACAAAAGGAATGTTACAGAAATCACATTCTCTGAAGCTCAAGTGATTCCTGTTACATTATTTCTATTCACACAATGATGCGTCCCAGGAGACAATTAGCTCTATCCATGAGCTGCTGTCCAACCAGGAGATGGACACCAAGGTTGTGCTCTACCTTGAGTATTCCACTGAGCATGGGTACAAAGCAGTTGTGGTGAGGACGCCAGACACAGACATTTTCTTGATTTTCTTGCGCCATGCTCACTCCGTCACTCGCTCTATATTCCTTGATAAACGGATTTTCGAGTATTGCCAGATTGTAAATGTCGGTGAACTGGCATACAGAATCAAAGGGAGCTAACTATTGTACCACAATACTTGGACTACAGGTGTTTACCGGGGAAGATGTAACAAGTGCCTTCAAGGGTGGGGACAAAGTCGGACCCCTAAAGAATCTACAAAGCCACCCCATGTACCACACAGCATTCAGGTGAGAGTAGTCTGATATTATAATTTCAGCAATATTTTACTGAAATGTATTAAATTGTTCAACATAACATTTAATAAACACTGCTAAGATCTTAGAACATGACTTTATAATGTGCCAATGTTTTGCCCCCTCATAAATCTCGGTGATTGGTGATCTGTAGAGCCAGAGGTGACAGATGAGATTGGAGCATTCGCATGCCGAATGTATGGCCACGAGGCCTGGGAGAAGTCTATTAACAGCAGCATCATCCTGAAACAGATGGTGGGAGAAGGCGAACAAATGACGATCAACTCCAAAGTGGATTTCTCCATGCTCCAGCCTTGAAGAGACAACCTTATCTCACACATTTAATGTGTGATCCATCGCCTTACCATCTTAAAGACAGCTGACCAGCCAATCTTCTGGTGCTCTGTATTGCATGACCCCTTTGATTCTGGATAAGGGTGGCAGAAGACAGCCTTCGGTATCACGGAACCAGTGTGGTCAAGTGGCCCTATCTCTCCAACCTCCCTCATTGACTTGCTTCAGAAAATTACTTAGGAGATGAAGGAGGATGAAGAGGATGAGCCAGACATTGATTATGATGATGGTTTTGTTAATGACTAGAAATTACAGAAGTGTGAAATGAAAAGCTGACGTGTCGCTTATGTCACAAATGTACACACTAGTAGTTATATGTACATATCATGATGTACTGTATGCATGGTTGTTTTAATGTGTATGTACACAGGTTGACCAGAGGAACATTCTATTTGGTATAGATATAGTACATACAGGCTGACCAGATTAGTGGAGAATTTTCTAGGTGGTATACAATGTAGCTATACAGTACATGCATGTGACAGGAAATACATGTACATTTTAGCTCACTCAATCTAGAATGGTATCTCACCCAATCTAGAATGTTCCAAGAAGTGCTTACATATTTGGCTGAGTGATGCACTGTCCCTGTAGCCCAATGTGATTGGTAGTTATTTTTAGTAGGCTGTTATGCACATAGTTAGGCAGTGAGTCAGCTCGGATTTCTAGAACCGTCTTGGACTTGCTAGTATATGCAAGTATGTGGCCCCAGGTTGGAGAAAATTACAGAATCTGCAAGAAAGGGGTGAATGGATAGTATTGTAAGAAGGGGAAATTCTGAGGTAGGCAAAGTACCCAACACCTCTGCTCTGAGAGTTACGTCACTTCTGGCTCTGAAGCGACTTGTTATCGTCATTCCTGTGTTACCAGCTGACCTGCTATACAAATATATATGCGGAGATTAGGCTAGGGAGACATTTTGCCTGTAGAGAATTACTTTGCCTTCATTGCAGATAGACTCCATATTTTAATGTCAACGGACATTGCTACGGCAAAGCTGTGACGGGCTGGATTCCTAGCTGGATATCATTAAATTGAATCATCATTCAACTAATTTAGATTCATCTACTAGACGCGGTCGTCATAACGTTGGATTTTTGTACATATTTCGCTGTGGACATACACCCTGGATATACTTAATGTGGACTATTAATTGTAACCAGCGCCTCTGGATTTACGTCGGAGGAATCATTCATCGGTGAGTCACAGATCATTCATCGGTGAATCGCGGATCATTTATGTGTGCATTGAGCATCGTATTTGGACATTTCCAGGAGATTACATGGATTTTGTGATTTGAGATTTGAATGTAATACATGTAAGTGATTCCATTACTGATACATAATTGTTTATAATCAGTGTACTGATGTTAAAAACGATTACGAGTCTGTAAAAAAAAAAAAAATCACTGTTAATAAACCGCCTGAACATTAGTTTATTGTTTCTTTTTTCTTTCTCAGAGTGATTTTGGTCGTAACACTTACCGCTTTTTTGTTTGTACAGTTACACAGAATGAGAATTCAGAATACTTTGGCAAAGTGAAGTCATACTGTGTTACTTTATTTTTTTCAATATACGTTACTTCCATGCTTCATGGAAAGCATAATTATACACACGTCACAGATGTAATCACTTTGTCTTCTGATAACAGCTTAAATATTGTGTCTTGTATCAGACAACTTTTAACAGAATTTGAAAAGAAAAAAACTTAATTCCAATCAATTTGTAGTGTATTTTGTTGACTTTGAATACAGAATGTAAGCAGAAAAGCGATTCATATGCAAATATTCCAAAATAAAACTAGCAGCAATCCACATTGGTATAACAGTCCCGTTACACAGGGTAGATTTCCGGCTGTCAAGTGAAAATTTGCTCTGTGTTTTCGGACGATAAGCTTTAAAGGGATCACATAGTTTTGGTCGAGACCTAACTTCAGGTTTCTAACATTTTTTGGTGAGATAATGAGAAACCTCTTATGAAATATGAAAGAGCATACTAATTTCATGACAAATTCAACGTTTATTTGATGAAAATTGATTTTGAAATGCCTGAGATATCCAAAACAGAGCGATCCTAATAAAGTGTGGGACCCACCTTTTATTACGATCGCTTTGTTTCACTTTGTTTTTGGATATTTCAGCCATTCCAAACCCGATTTTCATCAAATAAACTTTGAGTTCCTCTTAAAATGGTATGTTCTGTACTATTTCATAAATGTTTTCTCGATATCTCGCAAAAAAAAGTTTCAAAAGCCCAACTCTCATCTCCACCAATACTGTACCACCCCTTGGAACAAATACATTTGAATGAACTGCTTCTATAACCCAGCCTTAAATAAGTTTAAATAAAAACATTTTGCCAGCTACATTTTTGAAATCGACTGAACATTTTGTGTTTTCATGAAAATTGTTCATATTTTTGGACATTTCTTGTATCAAACTTGCTTTCATCATGTAAATAACCACCTCAATTAATTCCTCGTGCTACCTTTCCTCTGAACAAATGTTTTATGTGTCCCTGTATGTTGTGTATGGATCAAAAGTTGAACTATTTTGGTACTTTTCGATAAAAACGACACTGAATTCTTTATATTTTTGGACTTTTCTTGTATCAAACTTGCTTTAATCATGTAAATAACCATCTCAATCGATTCCTTATGCCACGTTTGCCCTGAAGAAGTGTTTTATCAGTCCTTGTATGTTGGAAAGTTGAAAAGTTATAGAAATGAATGATTTTCCACGCAAATCTAAGATGGCCGCCAATGACCCCCATCATAAACCATGGGAAACGATTTTTACTTGAAAAAAAAATCATTAAATAGACACCCTAAGGGATACCAAAAAGGAGGGTGTATGAAGATCCCCCTTTACTATGACTATTAAGACAAAGTGGTCAGTCACTCTTATGAGGTATGAGATTGTCATGTACTATGTATATGGACTATTTGGTAAATTTCTAGAGTAAACGACACTAATTTTTCTTGCATTTTTGGACTTTTCTGGCATGAAACTTGCTTTAATCATGTAAATAACTATCTCAAACGATTCCTCGTACCGTATTTACTCTGAAGAAATGAGTTATTTATCTCTGGATGTTATGTAATTCAAAAGTAAAACTATTTGGGTATTATTCGGTGTAAATGACACTGAAATTGTCATATTTTTATACTTTTCTTGTTTCAAATTTGCCTTAATCATGTATATAATAACTTCAATCGATTCCTCACGCATTTATCCTGAGTAAATGCTTTATTTGTAATTGTACGCTGTGTAGTTCAAAAGTTATGGAAATTCATGATTTTCCCTGAAAATCCAAGATGGATGCCAAGATGGCCGCCAATATGACCCCGATGGGACACGACTTTTTCTTGGGAACAAAAAAATTCATTAACTAGACGCCCTAAGGGTTACAAAGAAGTAAGTTAAAAAATGTGTTCGGAGGGTGCACGGGGACCCCCCATTCCTACCAGACTACTATGCATTATGCTATAAGATACTCTGATAAAGTCGTAGCTTAAGTTTCATATTGTTGCTCTTTGGTGTGTTTTTTTTTTCATTAATGTTAGCAGAACGAAACAAAGTCCAACTTCACATTCTTGTTGTTGTTGTTTTTTGCCCCATATAATGATACAATAAGCCAGTTCGGAGATAGCTCATGTGTACATGGGTACAAATGACCTTTCATTTTTCTCATTTGGTTAGGCACTTTACTTAATTCAAAGCGACATAATGCATCAACTTGCCAAACATAGCAATTTATGGAACTCGTTTATTCTAACAAAGAATGAACCTGTGTAGATGAAGTGACTAGAATGGCTCGTCAATCAACACTTTGGGAAGCATCTATTTCATTGTGCTGTTTTGAATACATTAACAAACTCTTTTTTTCTGTTAACATTGCCAAACACCAGGCTTGCTGTCAGGTGGATCATGGACCTATACTACAGATATGGACTATGAACGGAGGTCTTTCTTTGATCCAATGTTCACCACCGCCATTTGAATATGTGCATCTTAATGAGTACATTCAGACGTTTGGACAGTGACGATTGTGTAATCGTGCATCGTCAAGAACTGTTTCCCACATTTCGGTCCTATTTGGATGAGGTGCCTTTTCAGACTCAACTGCTTTTGAATAAACACCAATGATGGGGAGCAGCAAACCTCAAACAAGGACAAATTTTGCGTCGAAAAATTGGTAATTACTGAAGCGGACACTTGCGGCCATGTATGTAATGCCCCTGAACGGCGAGACAAGCGCAGTGGCGGATCCAGAGGGAGGCGCAACCGGCGCACGCCCCCTTTATTTTCCGTAAAAAACAAAAGAAATAAAAAGATAAATAATGAAATGAAACCCGGAAGTGGCATCAGAAATATAAGTCACGCCCCCCCCCCCTTTACAGAATTCCTGGATCCGCCCCTGCAAGCATGTCCTTAACTGTTATTGTCCATGTTTACTCTGAAACAATGTGCGACAAATGGGGAAAAATAAATTACAAAGCATAGTCAGCCTTCCTAATTATTTGCTTTTTCTTGTAAAGTACCTTTATTTCGCAAATGAAATTGCTTTAGCGATGATTTCGTAATCATACAGTACAACTGCACATGCATTTCTCTTGATTTAAGAGAGTTATTATCTTCTGCGCATGAAGTTTTTAGATTTCTCAAAGCGCCGTCTTGTTTTTATCCAGGCTGGCTGTCGGTGGACAACACTGGATCAAAGCTGGAAAGCATGTTCAAAATGTTTTTGTGACGCTTTTGACAGAAACAGGTGCACGAATTAATCAACAAGCGATGAATGTCTATGTGTAGTAGGTCCATGGATGGATGTACTGGCAGGGACCATTTACAAGGAGCCATGAATAATCATAACATTACAGATGCTTATGTCAGTGAAATTAAAGACCAACATGTCTCTCGGTACAAATGACCTTTTTTCTGCACATGCTCAGACTAGAACCCCGAACTGGCTTATTGTGGGGGTGCTATGGCACAGTGAATAACAGAGTCTTCTATTACAGAGTTTGGCAAAACCCTGTTATGAGTTTTTCGATCTACGGACGCCATTGTGTGCCCACCAAAGAGGTTCTATAATATTATGTAATAGAGTAAGCGCTCACCATTCAGTGCGTACAAATGAAAACGGGGCGTATTGAACAGTGGCGCGCGCGCACGAAAGAGGTCGACTACCAGAAACGTGTGGTACTCGTACCTTCGCGAATACTCGACTTCTCGACCTCTTTTCAAATGGCGGCGGGTCGTTCAATTGGCCCCGCTTCTATATGCGAGGGCGCACTCTATAACAAATAGAACCTCTTAGGCTTGCTCTTTGGTGGGCACAAAATGGCGCCTGTGCTTAACTGGACCAAACTCTGTAATATAAGGCTCTGGTGAATAAAACTCCCGATTCCCGATCGAAAGACCCGAGTTTGAACCCCGGTCAGTGCTTACGTCCTTGGAAAAGATTTTTTTTTTTTTTTTTTTTTTACCCACAATACCCCTCTCGACTCAGGTGTATAAATGGGTACCTGTCAACGATAGGGTAATAATAATGGCAGGGTCTTCTGTTAGAGCAGTGGCAACACTGAACCGTGCTATAAAAGAGGCTATGCTGGGTAAATAAGATCGTGTTATTGTTAATACACAAACACCACACACACACACACACCAACATGTTCAAGCATATTTTTACGATAACAGGCAAAAACCTTTTGCTGTTGTTTTTTTCTCCATCTTGCGTTGAGTACTCTCACTTCTAATTGTAGATGTCAATGTATCTCAAATAGTGATTATGAACAAAACGATGTCTGAGAACTTTCAATTGTGTGGGCTGGCACAGTCCGTAGTACTTCTAAGGAGATTCAAGAGAATGGAGTCACAACTGTCTTATTTCCTTCGAACCGAACCCATGCTTGATGCATGAAAAATGCACTGAAAAATATTTGAAGCATGTGCCAAACTGAATCTGCCGCGCAGATAGGAATACAAATAACAATTGACAATTGCATAATCACCAGCCACTTTCTAAGGAAGATATGTGTTTGTGATGGTAATACTTTTCGCCATCCCTATAACTTATAAGCAGCGGCAGCAGCCAACGGCCAGGGCGCAGAAGGATCCTCTGAGGGAACTCAACGGCCAAGTGTACACAATCGAGGGCGACCCACACTATATTAGTGGTCTACGGCCTGCGGTTACAAACTTGGAGAGGAGATGGGCGCCGCCAATGCTATCTCAAGCCAACTGAAAAGACATAAGAAGAAGCAAAGTACCAACATGCCGGATCTTTTAATAAAGAGATGGTATAGTATTGGTGAAGATGAGGATTGCTCTTTTAACGTTTTGCGACATAGTCCAGAAAACACTTATTAGGGCCTACATTGTAATACAGAACATGTCATTTTAAGAGGTATTCAGAGTTTATTTGATCGAAATCGGTTTTGGAATGGCTGAGACATAAAAAAGCAACGTAAATCAAAACGATCGTAATAAAAGGTGTGTCCCACCTTTTATCAGGAATGCTCTGTTTTAGATATCTCTGGGCACTGAATTAATCTTAAATTTACATACTCTTTCATATTTTTTCATGAGAGGTTTATCATTATCTCAACCAAATATGTTAGAAACCTGAAGTTAGGCCTCAACCGATTCCAGACGATCCCGGATCGATCGGGGCCCGGATTACCAACGACCGCACCTCCCGCTGACTCACTCCAGGGTGGGCGTGATAAGTTGACTACTGGAGCGAAAAACACCATCAAGCTGCCAACAAAGGGCATAGCTGTCGGAACGTGGCATGTCCGAACTCTGCACGCCTGGGGGAAGATCCTCGAGCTGACCCATGAGCTCGATCGCTACCGTTGGGACATCGTTGTACAATGCGACGTCGGGTGGACTGGATTTGGTGAAACCGGCACATAAGATCTGGTTTGCCGGGAATGAGAGGAAGCATCAACACGGCATGGCATTTATTGCTAGGAAAGAAATTTCCAGCAGTGTCATCAGCTGCACCTCAATTCTCCCCAATTCTCTCAGTGTACTTGACAATGACATAGCCTCTCTTGCTGGTAATATCAAGAAGTGCTACTGACGACGGCTGATGAATTGCTGGGGAAGCAGCAAAAGAAATCCAAACCTTGGGTCACGACGGAAGTGCTCGACCTCTGTGATTAGAGGCGAGAGCAGAGGCATGCAAAACACACCAGTGATGAGGCAAGGATACAGTACCGAGAGATGAATAGGAAGGTCAGGAAGAAAATGAAAGTCGCCAAGGTGGACTGGTTTGAGGCTCAGTGCAAAGTCATAGACAAAGGATTGACTGCAGGAAACATCAAGGAGGCGCACAACACTCTTAAGACCCTGACCAAAACCAGCCAGCCAAAGTTTCCTGTCAAAGATGATAAAGATAGTAACCTCTTGACAAACAACGAAGAAATTTTTAAAAAGATGTACTGACTACTGTATAGTGACCTCTACAATTATCAGCTTCAACTATACACCAGTATTCAGGGAGACACGTAGGTTAAAGATGATGAAGAAGATGGGCCCCCTGTACTAAAAGGATGAGGTAGAAAAGGCAATCCTCAGGTTGAAACCAGGGAAGTCTCCGGGAGTGGATATGTCCCCACTGCTCGAGCTATTAAAGTGTGGAGAAGCCATAGTTCTGGCCCTCACAACACTGTGTCAGAAGATATTGGAGGAGAAAAAGATGTCCAAGAGGATGATTTCAGTCCCTGATCATTCCACTTCCAAAGAAGGGTAACTCAAGGCAGTGTCAAAACCACAGGACCATAATCATCATTAGTCACCCCGGCAAGGTAATGCTCACAGTTATCCTCAACCGACTGACTACCAAGGCGAATGACCTGTTGGCAGAAGGACAAGCAGGATTCAGAGCTGGCCGGAGCACAGTGGAACAGATCTTTAACTGCAGAGTGCTGATCGAAAAGCATCTACAACACAAGCGAGACCTAGTTCACAATTTTATCAACTTCAAAAAGGCTTTTGATAGAGTGTGGCACGATAGTTTATGGAAGATCATGAGAAATTTTGGCATTGACGAAGAACTGGTGCAGGTTATTCAGGATCTCTGAGCCAACTATAGCAGTGCATTGCTAGTTGGGAGAGTTCTTCAAGACAACAGTTGGCGTGAGGCAGGCTTGTTTACTCTCTCCTGTCTTATTCAATCTGTTCCTGGAGAATATCATGCAGGAAACACGGCAGAACCACCATACTTCAATCTCAATTGGTGATAGACCCCTTGGCAGTAATCTTCTATTCGCAGACGATATCGACCTCACGGGAGGCACCAACAGAGAATTACAGGACCTCAGAGGCATATGGCATGGAAGTGAGTACAGCAAAGTGTAAAAGTGATGGTCAATAGCCCAAACAACACCAGTGCAAACATCACCTTGAATGGAGAGACCTTAGACGAGGTAACAAGCTTCAAATACCTCGGATCAACGATTTACAAAGATGTCACCTGTACAGGGGAAATTCGAACCAGGATAGCCACAGCAGCGATGGCTAAACTCAATAGAATGTGGAAGAGCAACATTATTTCAACACAAAGTACATGCTATTCATATCTCTTGTCACCTCCATTCTCCTCTATGGATGCGAGACTTGGACAGTGCTGGCCGAATCAGAAAAGCGAATCCAAGCTTTTGAGACGAAATGCCAGCGCAGACTGCTTGGCATTCACTACTGGGAACGCAAAACCAATGAGTTTGTCCGAAACAAGCTAGGTCACCAGCCTTGTTGGGTCTCAAGTGACTCTCCTACAAGTGGTCAAGGGACACAAGTTGGCCTGGCTTGGTCATGTTATTCGGCACAACTGCCTCGCAAAGACTGTGATGCAGGGCACTGTAGAAGGTGGACGCTGCCGCGGCCGAGAGAGAAAAAAATGGTTGGACAACGTGAAGGAATGTGTGAGGGTGTGGTTTGGTTGATGTGTTGGGTTGTCCTGTTGTTGTGATGTTTTGTGGTAAGGCACGTGGGCCCCCACAGGTCTCTCATTGGACCAGAGCACACAACACGTCAGGACACACCTCAGCTTCCGTTCGATATCATGCCTCTGTTAACAGCAAGCAGAGAGGTCACTTTATTAAAGTGTACCATAACGATCCATGGTGTAAGCTCATCAAACATATGCATAGAGGACCATAAAGGAGGAACAGTAATGAAATACGTCCCAACATTACTACTGAGTCTTCACATATCCTTCATAACCTATAGCCTCCCACGGGATCGAACTGCAATGTGTAATTGTGAGAACTATAATGTGATATGGGAATTATGTGATACGTACGTCAGTCGTAACTGTGGTGCCTTACACATTTAATGTAACGTGGTACTGTGGCTTAATCCAATAATATTTACACTCATGCGCATTTCAAACAACTGGAATTCTTTACAGGAAAGAATGCCGCATCTGTGACACTTCCATCAAACTTCTTCTTTATCGTACTGGCCTCATTAATAAATAACACTGATGTTTACCATCAACACTACGCTACACACACCCCTAACCCACTTGTTCTATGTAGCCTACAGTTAACCGAAATAACTCACGTCACTTCTTACAGCGAGACCCTCATACTACGTAAGTGATTCTGTAGCACGATAACCATACATAACCTGCACAAACATTACGTCGAGTCACCAAGTAATGCAATACAAGGGTTTTCTCTATTAATTAAAACCACGGCTGAATTACAGTACCTACTACAACCTGTATCACCCCATTGTCTTCTCCTTCAACACCAAAGAACACCAAACAATTCCTCCGCGAGTATTGCTCCAGATCCGCAGCTGTCAAACGAAGTTCATTGTGGTGCGCTGATCCTCAACAACAGCAGAAAGGGGAGCAATTTCGTCAGCCAGCGATTTGTTTTGAATCTCCAACTCCATCAGTCGGCCCTCCTGCTCATCCAAGCGATCTTCTTCTTCTTCTTCTTGGTTGTTCTTCCTCCGGAATTCGGAGATCAGCGGTTATCCGCGTCGAGCTGTGATGTAGGGTTTAGGCGTACAAGGTGAATTTGAAGAATGTATTGGAGGCAGTGGATCGTAATATCAGCAGAGAGAGAGGTAGGTAATGAGAGAAAGGGGAACAGAATGCTAGTGGTAAAGATGAACATGTCATTTACTGTGAAATCCTGGATGACCTGGTCTGGAGGGTTGATCATGAAGTCTGGAAAACTCTTTTGTTACATGGATGGACTTGAGTAGATTTTTTTTTTTGTTCTGAAAGCGCGAAAACATGCCATTCACGAGCCTTGCTGTTGCGTCATCGACCTCAGAAGTCGGAGGCGCCATATTGAGTGTAGGGATGATGGAATTTCGAAGTTACACCGTACCACTGTAGACAGTAATTAGACTGACCATTGACGACTCTATACTCACAAAGTACGCTCCGAGTATAATAATGCATTATGTCCATAAGTCACGCAGTGATGTTCAATAAGAGGTATGGATGCAACGACCAACAAATTTGAGTATCTATAGGCAATTGTCACAGTAGGCCTATGGATCATGGAGGGTACGAGAGTTCGGGTAGATCAAGAAGTACACCTAGGCCTACTAAAGCAGGTTGATTATTACTTCAGGCAAATATCAAAAACAAAGTGTGATTCAATGCAATAAGATTGTCTTGGCGGTCCTTGAAATCACATGATGAAAGTAATGAAGTTGGTAACCGGTGACTGGACATTTGACCGACACTGGAAGAGCACGTATGGGACTGGCCTTTTGTTGGCGTCTCCGTGGTGCACAAGAGGACATGGTGCTCCCTCCTCAAAAATCGGCACTGAAGTTCATAATTCACATAACCACCTGTTAAGTCAATCATTGACGCATATTAGGCAAATAGAAATTCATACTCCATAATCCTCGAGCAAAGAAGCCGATGAATTGCCGCTGGAAATCACGGCAAATTAGAGGAGTGTATCCATACCATTCCATACAATTCATTATCAACTGGTTTGCATACCACACCCACAAATCATCACACTTGCAACTTAATTTAATATACTGGAAGACACGACCACCGACTCAAGTACACAGTGCCCACAGCAACCATTGACCCCTACAAGTTTTCACTATTTCCAAGAGCAACAAGACTGTTGAACAGCTTGCCAAGGGCAGCTGTTGAACTCACCAACCCAACAGAATTCAGAGAGGCTACATTCCGACATATCATCACAATGCAGCCTTCTTCTGGTTCCAGTGTCCTGTAAGGAGCCAACCTTATTTCTACTTGCACGGGTTCAACGACTTTTATTGTAAATATGTGGGTTACGATTATGGCACCTCTGCACCCTTGTTGACACACAGCAAGGATTGTTCATCCCGGTATAGCTTCAACGGAGCTGCGGTTTTGGGATTCTTTCAACAAGTAACAAGTAATACCCAGTAAGTGAGGGTTCAGTAGAGATTTTCCAGTCTAGTGCCAGATGCTAAACCTTGTTTTTGTTTTTTTTTTGCCGTAGACCTGATGTACTTGATTATTCTCAATACAATTTCGACGATGCGTTGCAATCTTTGGGTGCGCATCAAAGAAGTAAGACGAAACGTAGTGCATTTATTCAAATATTGAAAAACAACAAGAGTCTTAAATATTCATGCTTATTTTTCATTTTATGATAAGAATTTATCTGAAATGTGACATCAGAGTCAAAACACCTCCCCCACCTCTTTAAAGACCTGATGTATAACTTCCTAATCAGTTTTGGAAGTGTATACAGTTACAGTTATTAAAAAACCCACATGACTGTTATTCTTTTTTTTTTCTTTAAACAACAGATCTTAAGGAAGATTTCCTCAAGGGCCACTTTGGTGCCGTCATTGCCGAAGCTCGGAAAGCAGGAGAAACTCAGCGATGTGTTGTAGCATGTGCTCTTCATTCCTCGTTCTATTACTACGGTGTTGGTCCTCTGGTGTTCCTTCACGGTTTCTACGTCAAGCCTGATTTTAGAGGTAAATGAACGTATTATCAGCGATCATCTATGTGGGCGGATATTTGGGATATAATATCTCTCTAATTCATGGAAGTGGCACAACTCATCAAAGTCCATTAGAGAGATATTGTACTTGCATTATATGTATGTGACAAAGCTATGCTTTTCTTATTCAATATCTTGAATAATTCGTTTAGTCGTTATGCTTCTTGCACATAATGCAAAGTCTATCGTTTCGTATGAGATACCACCTACAACGTCCTCATAAGCACCAATATTGCGAAAGCAATCTGATCGAGGTCTCGACTGATATTCAACCATGACCGAGAAACAATGAAGGACGGAAATGAATAGAGTGTCCACCTTAAATACGTATAAAGATAGGCAGCAAAACTGAAAAGTACATTATGTTTGTGCTTTTAAATTCATAAATACTGTTGAACTGCATTTCTATCATAATGTCAGTAAGGAAAAGTAATGCACTTTTTAAAACTTCTCTCTTGGAAACTACAGTTATCATTTTGAAGCAAGTTTTCTCTAATGTAAAATTTGATATCTAATGTCCGTCTCTTTATTCGCATTTCTCAAAACATTATCTTATTTGTTTTCTTTTAAATCTTTTAATAGGGAAAGATCTGGAGACGGTGTTGCTTCAACAACTGAAAAGAGTAAGTTTTGCGGCATTATACAACGAAACCTGTAGGGACTCCAAGCTATATATATATATATATATATATATATATATATATATATATATATATTTAATCCAGAGTGACATCTCGGTGCATATCAAAGAGTAAGGTGATTTATGTGCCGATAACTTTTCAGTCGCAGTCATGTCTGATTGGCAACGGAGTGCAAAATGCCGCATGGAATATTTCGTTACGAAATTGGTCATTTTCGTCGACAAAGTGACCGTTTCGTGAACGAAATTATCATTTCGTGGACGAAATGTTCATTTTACTTACAAAATGTTATCATTTGGTTACAAAATAATCATTTCAAGGGCGGAATGACTGATTTCGCAACGAAATATTCCGTGCGACACTTGACGCTCCATGGTTTTTGTCCATGGTTTAAACCATGGCTTCATTTGTACCACCTTCGTGAACTCGGGCCTTAGTGGCTGCTATGGATGTTGTTTGTCTTCATCAACATCAACATAACTTGACTTTATTTTTAAAAGAAAAGAACAAGACCCCATGGTATTTCATGACTAAACAGCCCACAAAACTCAACCTCAGATTAATAAAGTGGGCCTCTATGTCATCGCAAAGTGCCTCAGTGAGGCTCTTTGAAAATTTCCACAAATAAGCTCATGAACGTTCTAATATGTTGACTAATGTGCTTGTATGTACCCGATTTGAAATGCCAAATGAGTACCAGTAATTGTTCTACCAAGGACGTAATCAGGGCCGATGCGCTACATTTCTAAAAGTGAGGGGCCTCATTTTACGGGAACGGGGATGTCGATTCATTTTGAGGATCGAGGGAAAGACAATTTGGATAACATATTTCTTGTGCCCATTTCGGGTTCAATCAGCTGATAAGTCCGGTTGCGCAGGTCCTGAAAATCACTGGAAACTAATCCCTAGATCATGAGAAACATCAAATATGTCATTTGTTTCACTTCCTGTGCACTTATTTACATTAACTTCAAACAACACAAGACTACAACTGATGCTGGGCAGGGTATTATTGGAGTTTTCCCTAAAAGTGACAGCCTATGGCCGATGAGAGCATTGGAAACTGATGGCGCTGCTCCTGTAAGCAACGGAGATCTCCGTGTATGGACCATGAAGTACGGCATTACATCGCCTATTGTAAGTTAGAAACTAGTTAATCACCCTGAAATTTATACACTTAATTCAGATGAGAAAATAATCAGGTTGTATTTGGTGTCGTTTACTACATTTTCACGCTCCAAATCAATAACACAGGTTGTGTTTCTTATATATCGTAATTCCACAGGCTCGGCATCTCATGAAAGAGCTACCCTGCTAAAAGAAAACTTAATAATTAAATGAATATTCAAAACGTTCTGTGGACGTTCTGTGGACGTCCAGAAAACCTTTGAAAACCGTCTACAACTTTAAAAAAAAGTTTTAAGAACGTCTAAAATGTCTTATGACCCGTTCCAGAACGTTTATAGAACCTCTAGAACGTCCAGAAAACCTTTAAAAGGGGATGGCTAGTAACTGATCAGTGGGAATCAGTGGGAATGCTGGTTCAATTAAGAGTACAATATATATCTATTGTTATGTGAAAATTATTTGCTTCAGAATGGTCTCATATTCAAGTAATGGGCAGTTTAAAGGACAAGTTCACCTTCATAAACATAAGGATTGAGAGAATGCAACAATATTAGTAGAACACATCAGTGAAAGTTTGAGGAAAATTGGGCAATCGATGCAAAAGTTATGAATTTTTAATATTTTTGAGTTGGAACTGGATGAGGAGACTACTACAGCTAGTGAGTCATATGCGTACAACAGTATAAAGAAAATGTAAAGAAAATTCAACATATTTTCACTTTTTTCGCATAATAATAGAGCACTTGAATTGCCTCTTTCTAAAGGCAGGGGGAATAATATTACCCATAACATTTGTCGGTAACGAGTCGGGGGAATGTGTACTTTTTTCAAAAGATGAAATTTTTTTGAAATTCTCTTGATATTTTCCTTATACAATGTATTGTTGTACGCATGTGACATCTAAGTTATTCACACACTGCAGTAGTCTTCTCATCCAGCGGTTACTGCACAAAAACTTCAAAAATTCATAACTTTTGAACGGATTGTCCGATTTTCCTCAAACTTTCAATGATGTGTTCTACTAATATTGCTACATTCTCTCAATCCTTATGTTTATGAAGGTGAACTTGTCCTTTAATGTTTCCAGGTTAGCATGCCTGTACAGTGACGGGGTGATCGTTAACGGGCCGTTAACCATCGCCCCGGGAAGGGAAGGTTAATTGACTAGCTTGAAACTGATAACATGCAAATTCTATACGTCTTGTTTGTTGTTTATTGCTATCTTGTTGATTTACCTTATTGAACTAAGAAGTAAACCATTTTGGATAACTCAAAAAACGTCTGGGATGCAAGAGTTCTTTTCTCTAGATTTGTATTCAGGTATAATTGTAAAATAGAGTAAGAAATCGATTTTTCACATTTTTCACTGTCGCAAAGGAAATGTATCGGAAAATCCATGGGGGGGGGGGAACCATCCTGATTATTTCAAAATCCCCCCAAAATGAAATAATTGATTATTCCGTCGCCAGCTTGAGATGTTCAGCCGTTTTCACATCAGCTCTATGTTTCGAAATAGCGGGATAATTTGCGAATTAGCGCGCTATTTGACAATGTGAAATCGCCTCAAGAAATTAGCGCGATGCATCCCATCATGCCTAGCGTGTGTGATAACCGTCACTCATGTATTTTTTTTTTGAAAGTGCGAGCTCTACTGGTATACCCGACACTGTTCAGACACATGCTCAGCTGTCGAATTAGCTCGAAAAAAAAATCGGGCTAATTCTCTTCGGGCTGATGTGAATAGGAAATGAAATAGCGCGCTAATTTGCGATCGCGAAAAATATCTCAAGCTTGGATTTTTATCGGGTTGATGTGAAAACGCCTAATTTGAATGCTCATTGCTGAAATGCGTACTTCTCTCTTATATTTGAATATTCCGACAGTGAATTCGGATGAAAGGATTTTGAATTTGACTGCTGATTCAGTGCTGCGAGCATGAAATGCGTGGAAAATTTGAATGTTCAGAATAGGAACTTGAATGACAAACTTATGCAATCGACTCTGAAAACCTGTATCTTTTGGAACTGTAACAATGAATTGATCACAACGTATTGTGTGACATAATATTTAAAATAATCAATATCTCAAGATTTTCAATTTGTCTGATGCATTGTGAGCTTTATACCCTGCCGACAATATTACTGTAAAATATTGATAGACTGGCAGTGCATTGAATCATATCCATTGTAAACCATACATGCATTGCACCTCAACAAAATCGCGTGCGCTCTCACACGCGCACTCACCGCACACAAATTAATAATAATATTTGTATTCTGATTGCAGAAGACTGATATGGGACATTACAACATTAGAGAAGGAGAATTAAGCGACACGAAGTCGATCTTCGAACTCTTGGGAGAACTAGCCGCCTTTGAACAACTAGATTACTTCATCAACACGGAGGAAGGTAGGCTCCAGTCTGACGTGTAAAAAAGAAAAAAAAAATCAATATTTGTTGAAGTGTTGAAATGTCATGATATGGATATGAAGTTTATCTCGCTGAATGTCTTATCGTTAGCGATACATTATTCAAATATTCCCCATTTAGGTGGGTAATGTTCATGAATATATTATGACAATAACGGCTTTGACTGGTAAAACTATTTAGTCTCGAAGTAATACAATCCCCTTGGCATGTTTATTGTCTTAGAAAAGTATACATTATTGGCGACTCTTTTTTCTGTCCTTTTTCAAGCATTCACCATCGCCAAATCAAATGATTGTGGTCGATATCGAATGATGGTTCTCGAGTACCAGGCATCCGAGGAAGACAAGAGATTCGGAAGGTATCCAGATATCGTGGGTTGCGTCCTGTTTGTTCCGGGATATTTTTATCCCATGGGACGGATTTCCTTTATTCAGGGATTATACGTAAAGCCCAGTCACACTGGTAAGTGCTTTGGGGTCGTTTCACGAGCTCAACACCCACAAATCAAACACAGGTCACGAGCTCGGCATCGGAAAAACAAAAGTCCAAGAGTCAGCCAGCCCTCTAGTCATACAACTCTCGAGACAAAACCTACAAGCTCAACACTACGCAAAAGATAACCTGTTTGACATTCCCCCCCCCCCCAAAAAAAAAGGAAAGGAAAAAACCCACAAGAACGAGACAGGTGAGAAAGGCCCAAGACCTACACACGGGGCACCTTACTATAGTATCTAAAGCCCCGTGATGATATGTTGAGCATAAGGGCAGTTTTTCCTATCGTCGGTCTCGTGGGCCTTGTTTCCCTGGCGACGCGCCCGTAGGCGTCATTTACCTCTTGTGTGTTCAGTGTTGAGCTGCAGGTGCATTGTATAGCTGGTGGGTTTATTTCACTTGATGTCGTTTTCACGTGTCTTGTTAACTTTCGGAGAGTTTAGCTCGAGGTGGGCTATCTGACTCGTTAGTGTCGAGCTGTAACGGGCAACCAGTATTTCCTCATTACTTTTGTGGCAGATAAATCAAATGAAATATTCTTCATAACTAAGGTCTAGTCCGAAGTAGCCTTTGATTACTCTAGGCGCAGGACATGTCTGACTGAATTGTTTGCAGTCTGATCTGCGATGACTGAGTTTCTGCTTCGGTTATGATTTCTCTTCATTATTTTGCATGAAATTCTCCCCCTCACCCAGGACGAGGATTTGGAAAGGAACTTATCCGCGCTGGTCTTGAGGTAAGGAAGATAAAAGATATGAACTTTGACTGTATCATTAACATTAGAAATAACGTAATCATTACGTTGTGTAGGTAAAAAATTGCCTCATATATCCACGTACACACAGCACGATTTTAAATGGCATATCTTTTTAATATTATTAACATTTTTTCATGTTGTTATACAATATGTATGTATATTGTGTGTAAGTGTGCATAATATGTGTGTGGGTGTGTGAAATAATGTAACCTGGCCTAATCATTTATGTTGTTTGTAGTTTCTATCCAATTCTAGTGTCGTTTACGAAACAAATACTTTGCTTGACCTGTTCACTCTGGTCATTACAGGCATTGCACAAGGACAAGATATACGAGCACATTTTTATGATCTTGGAAGGTAACACAAAGTCCGAGTCATTGTTCGCTGCTTTGGGAGCTGTTAGATTAGCTGATACAGACAACAAACGTGAATTCTTGGTTTTCCAGCCTCTGTCTGAAAACAAATTCTGGTAGTCGCTTGTTGTCTACATCCGACGGATACTACTGCGTAGGCCCTACTCCTGTGGCACTCATCCCGTTATCCATATACCTTCGAACAGACAAAGATTGTTTTACGAGTATCATTTTTTGGACCTAAGAATTAGACAATGCAGTTCAGAAAGAGGCGACATCGCACACTAGAATCATGAAGAATGGGACAAAATAAACTGGAGACCACCCCGCCCCCCAAACACAGCTTCTCTCTAATGGGGACCAATACATGAACACTGAATCTCACCATTTAAAGGGATAGTACAGTATTGGTGGAGATGAGAATTGGGCTTTCAACTTTTTGCGAGATACTAAGAAAACACTTTAGAGCATGGCATTTTAACAGGAATTTAAAGTTTATTTGATGAAAATCGGGTTTGGAATGAATGAAACATCCAAAAACAAAGTAAAAGAAAGCGATCGTAATAAAAGGTAGGTCCCATACTTTATTAGAATCGTTCTGTTTTGGATATCTCAGCCATTTCAAAACCAATTTTCATCAATTAATAAAAGTTGAATTCCTCATGGAATTACATGCTTTTTCATATATATTTCATAAGAGGTTTCTCATTATCTCACCCCAAAATGTGAGAAACCTGAAATTAGGTCTCAGCCAAAACTATACAATCATCTTAACCTCAGTAAAAGTGTTTGTGTTTGTATGTGCGACAGTAACAAATCTGTTACAAATGCTGTCTTGGTCTCTTTTTATAAAGAATATTGTAAGTGTGCGTGCATTTGGACATCTAACGCATGTGTGGCAGTGGTAGTAGATATTTCTTAGCATATGCTCGGTTTTCGGTTCACTATGTGTGAGTCCTTAAAATGACTGTTGGAATGAGAGGAGGAATGCGAAGGTAAGAGAGGTAGCAGGAAAATGTTGAATTATGCGTATACGTGAAACAGATCAGGGCCGGCGCAGCGTTTTCAAAAGTGTGGGAGCCCACTTCCGGGTTTCATGAGCTAACAAGCAAAAAAAAAACACCAAAAAAACAAAAAAAAAAAACAAACAAAAAGAAACAAAAACAAGTCGGCTCATCTCTTCTCCCCGTCTACTTCCGGGTTTCTTCAGCTGACAAGCAAAATAAAGTGTGGGGGCCCGAGCCCCCACGGCCCCCACGGCTGCGCCGGCCATGCAGATTTGCAGAAATATTAATGTAATGTGCATTGACCAGATGGAAAGCATTCCAGTTTCATGCATGCATTGCATAGATGAACACAGCATAATATTGACTGTATAGCAATGCTGATAGCACAGTTTTGAAGAAGTTTCAACGAATGTATTTTATTTGTATTAAACTTGAACCATTTCAGTATCGTAGAAAAATATTGGGGATCGAAGTCATGATATAAAGAACTGATAACTGTGTCTCCGACGGTAAATATCATGCAACTGAGAAGTGCCGAGTCTTAGTTATTTTGCTTACATTGAATAGTAAAGGGTCCAAGATAGAACCTTGAGACAACCTCCGTATATTTGCGGAGCAATAAAGAGTCATGAGAGTGAAAATCGAATATTGTTTGCGGTTAGGCAAATAATCAGTAAACCAGAAAGCAAGTGACCTTGAACATTATGCGAATAAAGGTGATGGAGTAATGTATCTAGTGATCAATATTGTCTAATGCTTTCGATAAGTCCTGAAGTCTGTGTTATCTCTTAAAGAGTTCCTTGTATAAACTTCTTTCTTGTATTTTGCTTGTTTGTTTTCTGTGATCACTTGTATTGTTTTGCAAATGCCGAATGAATGAATAATAATAATGATAATAATCTAGTTATTATCTTGTAACACATGATTTCAACTGACTATCATTCGGTTTGTAAAGAAAGTGATGCAATTATGTGTGTAAACAATATAGAAATATTTTCAGGACTGTTTAGTTGTATTGCGACTGCTTAAATTACCCGGTATTATTTTTCTGATTTAATGAAGGGCGCTTCTATGGAGGGGATTTTGTTTCAATGAATGGATGCTTTAATAGAGAGATAATTATATGCTAGCTTGGTATAGTCGCTGATGGTTGCTTTTTTATTTCTTGATAGATAGAGATAATTTTGTGACGATTCGTAATTAAAGGTAGTGTAAGTGTTATGTAGACAATTGGCTTGATTGGTTAAATGGTTGGTATCTGTAGTGTTGGGTGCTGAACTTCAAACAGTTGGTCATTTGTTGGTTGTCATCAATAAAGATGTTTGCATTCTCTTCTGTAGAGATCATTGACAGTTTCCTGCAATAAATACTCAAAATATCGGATTATTATACTCTATGAAAAATCACCAAATTAAAGAGATACTCGTGTTTTGTTATTGAGTATGTTGTTTGTGTATTCTCTCCTCACAGACAAAGCCTACAAAATGATTGTCCTTTGCACAATACGCCTTACCCGTCAGTGTCCATGGTCTTTCAAATGACTTGACTTTCATATATGGATGTTAACATACATCCACAGGCAACTTTACAATAAGACAACGCAAACAACCAAGAATATATCAATATTTCTGCAAGGAATATTAGTTAGGACTCATTGGAGAAAACTCGTATGATAATGACAGAAGACGTATTTACATAATGTTTATGATTCTTTCCACAAAATACATTTGGTATTGTGGACGTTCATCCACGTCCAATCTAATGTATGATGGGAGGCTTACTGCAGTTATAACTCATCGTACATAGATGATTACATAGTAGGCCTATAGTATATATAAAGGCAAGCGTCCATGGGAGAATACGTCTGAAAACGAGGTATCTTAAGGGGAATTCAGTCCAAAGAGGATTTTTTTCCCCTTAAGGTTTTGACAATATTTTTTTTTTCAAAGCCTTATCATTGATCTGGGGCCTCAGGACTAAACACCACAATAGGCACATGTGGACTGTACCATTAATACAATATTAGGGGAGACTGGCAGAGATGAAACAAAAAAGTGTATACAGTATATTGGATGTGCATAAAAACGGATCATTCTGGGAATTCAGGTATTTCTGCTATTTCTTACAAAAAAGTTTTTTTTTTTTCATTATCAAGATACAGAATTTAGTGGTATAAGATGCATTTTGTGCTTTCGTCAGTTCAGTGCGTTACTGAGCCCATATTAATGCATTTTTTTTTCAAAAGGGCAATACTTGCATTTTCTGA
This sequence comes from Diadema setosum, assembly GCA_033980235.1. Taxonomy (NCBI): domain Eukaryota; kingdom Metazoa; phylum Echinodermata; class Echinoidea; order Diadematoida; family Diadematidae; genus Diadema; species Diadema setosum. The sequence continues at coordinate 1,714,914 of CM067078.1, read as the reverse complement.
ATATTTTCATGATTTTTACAAAATTCCCCAAAACTATCATTGTTCCGCATTTCCCCTTAATACTGGAAGTAACGTTATACATATAATATATAATATAATATAATATATATATATATATATATATATATATATATATGAAGAGTTTGTTCGCAAAAACCGATAAGTCCATTTTTGAAGATTTTGAAGTACGTCGCAGTACTATAGTACTCTCAACTTTGATAGTAGCGAACACACATCGGCACACACACTATTTAAAAAAAATTATTAGCATAAACACACACACACACACACACACACACACACACACCTATAGTACCTCCATGGACAGACAAGGGAGGTGGGCATGCATGATTGCATAATGCAAGGTTCGAGGAATCTTAGCTCTGTGGAACAATAGTGTTTGTTATTTCAATTCAAGGATGTATAGGTATTAATACGTTCCACTCTCAGACGAAACAATTTTTGAGGTTCCACCCTTTTTCGTGTTGAGTGAGAGTTATTGTAATTAAATCCTGGCGCATAATACAGGGACGTCTGATTTCGGAATTATCGACCGACGTCACGCAAGTATCCACTCTTACATCTCACCTATTGCATCGCACATATTTGTGATATCAAATATTCTTCTCCATATACTGCATTTACACTAACTCATTCCGCATTGGACAAAAAATAACAAATAGGACGGCATATTATATTAACATGTTCACCTGGACGAAAATCATTTGGATCATTGCTTGCTTCGTGACGGGACCAGGTGAGAAAATCATTCATTCTTTCTCTTAGTCTAGATCCAGTCTGTTCCTGCCGCAGCAGCAGGAAAGCCAGATTGGTAATAATCGTTTAAAGCTCTATCTCGAATCATTTCTCATTCAGGACTTTATCAGTACTTAAGGCCTTCGACTTTCTTTGTCCCTTAAAGCACCATTGCGCAGATTAAATAGGTAGTAACTCCTGCATAAGACATTGCAACGAGAACGTTTTAAAGTTGCCAGTCAAAACTGTAATTTTCAAGACGGTTTCTTGTCAATTATCAGCTAGGATGGTAGTCTCTTTTTAGGCGCCTGATTTCAATCACTCAATCATTTTTCATTCAATATGGAACTTGACATAGTTATAATTCATTTCCACAAACCCGTAATCACCTAATTTGAAAGACAACATTAATTTTGCCTTCAGATTCGCTATATGATGCATTCATTATTTGACGTTAAGTTTCAGTTTATTTTATACTTCTAATGTCAATATCTGATAATCAAAATGATGGCAAAAAATGAGTATTGCGTAGTATTTCAAGAGTAAAAAAAAATGGGTACACGGTATTTATGATGATAACTGGTAGAAATCGAAATAAGTGGTTAGGGTCGTACAAGGAGAAATATGACAGGGTCTACATAAATTCCAGTTTGTTTGGTTGTAAGCAAAGTTGATTTAAACTATGTGATATACAGTAAACGAAAGTATAGTGTGGATCACAATTGTGACCTAGTTTTCATTTGCCTTCAGAATGAAACTCGATTCCAGTATATCATGTACTTTGGCATGCAGAATTAGACTGCTGTTGCATTGCAACTATTATATACAAGTATTCACCATAAACACAAGAAGCCAGTTTGAATGCTTAAGCAGTCATTCCATAATGTAACTTGATATGGAACGGTGACAGGATTTGGGCTAGTTTCCCCTCCATTTTGGCCCGGATCGGCTTGGGTATGTACTTTATGATTACAACGACATCATGAGAGCAATCTACTTATAGCCTAACTTATCGAGGCTTACCGTCATCCTTATGATTTTGAAAGACATTTAGAAAGAGAATTATCTATTGTCATGCTATTACCATTCACATTTTGTCCACTTGGTCACTCCAACCTTTGCTGTAATGTTCCATCTGTGATTCCGACAGCGGTTGTTCCCCCTTGATGATTTGTAATTCCCCACTAATATTTGCAAAATATAGAAACAATATCATTTTCTTTCTTTAAAGTATGTATGCACTTTTTTCATTATCACATTTGTATGTTGAACTTGACAGTTTGTAGGTCAGTGTACATATACGGTGATGCCGAGAACACTACGTTCAGGGTGAAATATAGAAGCTATAATATTTCTCACAGATCAATGGTTATGTAAAAAAAAAAAAAAAAAAAACCAACTCCTATCTTACCCCCATGCAGCGTTTTAATTTTAATAAATGTATCATATTCCTGTTGCAGCGAGCACGCAGGTACTCATTGGCGAAAACCAGCGTATCCTTACGTCGAACATAACAAACAATGCAGTAAATATTTTCGACAATCATTTCGAAGCCATAACCGTCACAATGGGTGTAGACCCACTTCATGTTGATTTCGATCCGTCTGACGAGAAAGTATACTTCACGGATATCACGAATGGCATCGCTCGAGTAGGTCGAAATGGGTCTAACGAGGAAATTATTGCGAATGCCAGTGTTGGTAAGTATAAGTCTTGCTCTTCTATGAATCTATTTTTTAAGTTCATTCATGACATCACCGTAGCTTAATAGAAAAGCTTAGTTTGATGGACAGCCTCGATTTTGAGACCACATCCAGATAAACGCTTTGAAGTTTTCTGTAGCGGTAGAACGTTGGGCGGTAGAAGGTTTATCAGTGCACCAAACTTGTATTCTTTCTTGGATAGGCATATGTGGCCCTGCACTTCTCTTTAAAACGGCAAGAAATGCTTCCCGACACGTCGAAACTGGTAAAACCCTTATCAGGGCCACATATACATACCCAAGAAAGATACCCGTTGTACCGTAAAGCCTTCTATCACCCAACATCCAGATAAATGAATAAAGTATGTCCGTGTAGTATCTTAAAAACAGGGAAGCTCCATCAAACAGGAGGTATACAGTAGACAGTCAATGGCTGGAAAAAAACTGAGACCTGATAGTGCACTGTGGATTATCTTTCTATTTGTGACTTACCTTTGCTTATTTTGCTCATAGAGCTGAGCCCTGTTTTTCGAAAAAATTATCGGGATTACTCCAGATTTGACCGCATCTAAACTCTGATGGTCCAAACTGTCTAACGCATGTCATATTCCTGGATAAAGAAAAGATTAGGGTTGGCTAACGCAACATCTCTGTGGAAAGAAAGAATGATTTTATGAGACCGCAAGTATTCTCAAGACGATGACGCCAAGTTTCACGCTCTGACTTTTAGCCTGGAATATACAAAGAAGAGAAGGGTTCATTCAAGCAAGTCAAACGATAAATAAGTTCCATAGCTCTTTTTGATGTCAGGGTGATAAGTGTCCTAAATATTAAGCCTTGGTAGACCCCTGGCAGAATCGCTGGGCGTTTTGAATCCTCCTGGACCAAGTAGCCAGACCACCGCCCCCCCCCCCCCCCCCCCCCCCCATCCACACACACAGAAACGACCTGTCAAGGCCACCGTGAAAGCCCGGTGTAGAAACCTTGATTTCACAAAAGAGAAGGTTTTGCTTTCAAAAATTTAATAAGGCCCTTAATTAATTTCCTTTAGTCCACTCTATAGGAGTGCGTAGTAGATTGTTTTTATGTTTATATGACCCATGTGACATTAATCAAAGGAAGTTTGAAATCTGTAAATAACGTCCTTTACATGGACGGTTCCCTTGAAACGTACCGTGCAGTCTTGTTTTATGTAATACATGGTCTTTGAAGTATTAAATGGTGTTTAAAAGCGAGTGGCTTTTATACCCCAGGTTGCATATTGCCCCGGGTTCCTACACCCAACTCAATCGATGCTTTCCGTTTAGTTTGTACCCGCAAAGTAATTCAAAAGGTCTCTTCAGACTAGAGAACACGAGTCCAAACATCAAGAGATCGTCTGGAATGAGTTCTTACCAAGAATAGAGAAAGGAGTTAAGTAAATGTGTTCCAAGGTATTTTGTTGAAGATCAATGTCATCGCCAACGATACTCTGACGATCATTGCACCTGTGTCAAAGGACTCTTACACTGTGATATATCCAACGTCTTTACCGAAATGGTTGTTAGCATAGAGGTGTTAAGTTGGTAGACAGAAATGGTGGTAAATGTCGATTCCTGAAAATGTCTTCATGAAATCATCTTTAAAAGTTGGTGGACGCCTAAGCGGACTCAGGGTGAACAAATTAACCAAGGTGCTCTATTGGACTACTTACAACCCCGGTGCGGTTCGTATGATGGCTATCCAGTCAGCAAGTCAACCACCAACGGAGATTATCGGCAGTGGAAATTGCGGATGCATAGATTTTCTCGCTCTAGATATCGACGAAAACAAAGGGTAAGCACTTTTGTGCAATACAAAGTACATCAATTGTGTATATCATTATCCTCTCGCATGAGAAGAATGAAAAATATTTACCACTCACTGTAGTTTTGGATGGTTTATTACACAAAGATGAACAATTTCTGTTTATTACAATTTACTGTGTTACGTGCCATCGTGTATCAATATAACCCTAAGATCACGTGTAAGAACTTACCGCAAGTCTTAACTCATCACTTGACTATCGAATGTCCCTCCATTACATCCATTGATACCTTAAGTATGGTGTGCTTTTACAGGTACTTGTTTTTGGCAAGAAATGGTACAACCTACGATCTGATTCGGACAAACAGCAACGGCGAGGAGTTGACGTACCTCAAGAACGGAACAAAAGTCGACTATTTGTCATATGAAGTTGCCAGTGAGGATTTTTTTTTTATTTGGATATAAGCATTATTGTTTTGACCAGAGCAGCGTTCCATCAATACAAGTAGGGCCTATTACAGAACGACGTTATAAATACATTAACGACAAGAATATGACGCTGAATGTAGATTTTAGATGAAAATTGCCCATTGAAATATACCATATGCATTAAGTAATGTAACCTTGGCTAACATTTCGTCACCTGTCCACTACAAACATAATTACTTTGTCAAGACCATATTTCAGGGACTGTGGAATTTGCACGACAGTTCCACACTTTGTCATTTGCAATTTCACATTGCTCTTACAAATATCGTTGAACTTAGAATTTAAATGTGTAATTTTCGAAGGGTTAAAAGCCTAACTGCGTATTGTGATGACCATGTACTATATACCACGATGATTCTTATGACAGTGATTATAGTTCATTGTTTTTTCAAGATGTTAGGTCTCCTGTTGGTTGACAAAACTGATTCTTCATATAAAATCCATAAACCCAACAATTTGTTTTTATTTTCCTCTCCTCTTCATTACTAGTATGAGTAATACAATGAATATCGAATATGCATATTTTTTTTTTCTCAGAGAAACAGTCAAAGAAACATCTATAAATGCATTATTTCTTGCCTTTTTACAATGCTCATATCTATGCAGATGCTCGTTTATTCTGGGCCACTTCCGACGGTCTAGTCGGCTATGTCAATGTTGATGGCAGGGGTGAAGTGAACAACGTCATAAAACGCGGTACAATGCAGCTGTTCAATTTAGCAGTCTACGGAGAATTTCTCTTCGTTGGTGAGCAAGTAGACTCGCTAGCAGTGATGAAAGTCTTCGATACGAAAGGCGAGTTCGTAGATGAGCTGACGTCTGTAAGAGTGAGGGGAGAATCAGGGCAAGCTGTAATCAAGAATCGCTTTCGGGTTAGTCTACCAGGTGAGATTAGAAGGACGATCTGTAAGTTGCAAGTACAAGTAATGATAATTTCATTATAATAGAATTATCATGATGGATTTGTGCTTCCATGTTGAAAAACAACAACAACAAACGACAACATCTATATAGTAACGATTAACAGTCCGTGTCTGGTAACTTGAAATAGGCCTTGACACAAAGCGGTGACCTCAAAAGTATTTGTGAGTAGGGTCTTCGTGTGATAGAAAAAAGAACATAATTATTTCACCTGACTTTAATACGTTCCTAAGAACTTAGTACGATGGCTGCCTGTTTTTTTTTTTTTTTTTCGGTTCGCAATTACAGTTGATAACGACATCCCACAAATTACCTGTCCGACGTCGGAGACATTTAACGCTGATCCTGTGAGGTCAACGGCTGCCGTCACCTGGGGGCAGCCTTCTGCATCTGATGATACGACCTATGCTTGGACTACGTTTGAATCTGTAGGAGTCACAAACGGGTCGGAATTACCAATCGGATCCAGGACTCTCACATATGTAGCCACAGATGCTGCGGGGAACACAGCACGATGCAACTTTTCCGTTTCTGTTCTAGGTAAATAAAACTTATTCCTACCCACCCAGCAACCAACACACACACACACACACACACACACACTCCCTCACACTTCTTTCTTGGACTCCATTTGCAAAGAGCTATATAAACTGTGAAGTAATCGAACTGTTAGGGGAGCTGTCAAGAATCACACAGTCACAAAATTTAATCGTTTTCTCCTTTTTAAACTATAGCGTCATAATCATATAGTAACATAATGTATAATACTGCCCTATAGTGTATACATTGATTGAGTGCGTCCTTATGATACCAACCTGATGGCCAAGCGCGTCTGTAATGTCACTACTGTTATAACACATGGTATGTGTATGTATATATGGCAGTACTAATTATGGTCCTTCTAGCCTGCTATAGCATGCATATGAGAAAAGGCGGAAACAAAACATATCGAAAGATTTTGCTGATTTATCTCTTTGAAGATGTCATAGGGTGTGAGGCGGACCCGAAGTGCTCAGTCTTTGAAGAATGTATTGAGAACGAGTGCAGATGTAGACCTGGCTATATACGAAGAATGACACTTTGTGAAGGTATGTTTCAAACTGTATCTGTCCCGAATATACTAGCAAAAAAATGAAATACTACTACATAAACGAGTAATAAAGGAAAGACTGACTGACCTTTGCCTGTTTTCTTAGAACTCCTACAAGAATGACGCCATAGTATTAACACTGAAAATTAGTATAAGTAAAACTTCACTCGTGCCGTGCCAAACATTCATTCTGATTCTAAGAAGTTTTAATTTTTCTCTTCTTTGTACAATAGAGATCTTCTCTGTGCATAAAACATTCGCTTGATTCACAAATGAAAACGTGTAAGTATAGAGGCCTACAGTTAGCCAGATACTGTATATTACATATATAATCTTATATATATATATATAATTAAATATCAATTTTTGATCGAGTGCTTTAAAAAAGTCACAATGCCCTCAACGCAACTCGATGTTGTGATATTCCTTGTCAGAGGTGTATAGATATCGTATCACTGTTCACGTGACGGCGGAGAACGGGGTGAACTTGACCTACTCAAGCAACTTAGCAGACCAGGAATCCGAAGAATTTCTCACAAAGAGTGAGGTCTTCAAACGCGTGGTAAGTATTATGTATATTACAAATTTCAGAAATTCCTACTTTCTGCATTAAAAAAAAAATCAATAAGCCTTTTCTTCCCAAACATGCACAGGTCTTGCTGCCTTGGTAATCAAGGAATGATAATCATACTCTCACAAACAAATGTTTTTATGTAGGTTTCTTCCACACCCAATTTTATTCATCCGTCATGAATGTACTGTACTTGAGAATGAATTCAGTTGAATTTGTGCCTTGTTGATATTATTTGTACAATCTGAACTGATAACTTATGTGTTAATTTGCGTTGTCATGAATGCATATTGTAAGTACAACACTGTTTGATGAGCGTAGAAACTGAATAAATGCAATGAAATGAAACACCGAAACAAAGTGTTCGTAGAGATATACTATTTTGAAATGGATGCTTTACCGGCATCAAAAGACTTTTGTTTTTGAGGTACTGGTCTTTTTCCCCGCTCCATTGATATGATCATGGTTGATGTGTTACATGAATAACAAGGGACTTGTTTAAACAGTCAATATGTATGCTTGATCAAGTTTGAAATAACTGTAATCATATTTTACACCCGACACAGATTCTTGCGGAAACCACATCTGTCACTGGACTGGAAGTTGTAGATATTCAAAATGGCAGCCTTTTATTCACTGCTGATGTGTTCGTCCCTGCGACGACCAACATGTCGACAGTAGGCTATGACGTTATGGGGGCCGTGCGAAATGGAGTTGGGACAGACGGCAGAACAACGCTGGAGTTTGCACCAGAAGATACGAAAGTTTCAGGTGCGGAATTAGTAATAAAAATCTTTTTGTACCAGGATGTATGAACAAACTGATGTCGTTGAAAACAAACAAAAACAATTCTTAGGGGCGGATACAGGAATTCCGTAAAGGGAGGGGGGGGGGGGGGTGGATAATTTTGCTGCTACTTCCTGGTTTCATTTCATCTATTTCTAGTTATTTCTTTTATTTTTAGCAAGAAACAACGAGGGGCGCCCCCCCCCCTTCTGAATCCGCCACTGTTTTCGTCTCTATCACGTGGACGTAATTGTCATGTTATTTTCTGATAGACGAATTTGTTATGTTTGCCTACACAAACACCCAGTTAATACCATCGCAACCGCTGAACACATATCGTAGTTGTGGATTCTTAAAATGTACGATCTTGTGAACATGCGTTGTACTTTCAACATGGCGAGTTCCTTTTGTTTGGCTTATCTTTAAAGACGTTAACGAATGCCTACACGATGACTCCAACGATTGTTCACCAGACGGATACTGTACAAACTACGAAGGATCCTTCTCCTGTACATGTAATCGTGGATATAGTGATACCAGCCCGGAAGAACTCGGGAGTGGTCGAAACTGTGGTGAGTTGGACATCAAATCTCACATAATTATCTTATCATGCATACCACAATTGAATTAACCAGCTATGCCAATTAAGGATAACACACTGAGAAGGTGTCGCAATCAGTACATAATAAAGGCCAAAGCATGAAAACTCACAAAAAAATATAAACATTTTCATACAGCTCTATTTGATCCTTTTTTGCGCGTTTAATTACATCCGTATAAACGTTATCTGATCAATTATTTTCAAGCCATTTATGTAGGTAGTAAATATATTCCTGTCTATAAGACAATGGAAATACAACAGCAACAACAAAGCAAACAAAAACAGCATGGAGAAAGTATTTTCAAGGAGGCCTCCAATACACTTTTAATTTTTGGTTTGAAAAATTGATGCGGGAATCTAAAATGTGTTGAGTCATATTTCTATATATTAAATGAAATATTTGATTATAAATATTTGTGGCGATCGATATCTCCTACTTTCTTTAGTTTTCCCCAAAGTAACAACAAAAAAGCACGCGTCTTTGAAAAAAGTAATGAGCGAGGACGCTTAACATAAATTTTGGCTCATTTTGTCGAATATCTGCCAGCTAATATAATTTGATCCTTGCCTAGGATTAACCTTCATTGCTATTAAGTGGAAGGCAATCAAAATATGACAGATGAATGACTACATGTAAACTTTAGATCAGGCTTGTTTTTTTTTTTCGAAACTCAAATTCTATCACAACCGCCTATGGTCTCTATTGTTTTAAGTCTCACTACTGAAATTATTGCTCTTATAAGATCAAAAATTAGTTGAATTAAGAAACTGGAATCTGCCCCCCCCCCCCCCCCCCCACGGAAGAAAGCAGTAACTGCATAACTGCTGAGCTGAGATAAATGCGATTTTGTGTTTTTTGCAGATTCTTTAAAAACACAGAAACATTCTAAAATAATTTTGTGGTATGATTATGCACCATACCTAGTTGTCTAACAATACCTAGGAAAAAAATATGTTTCCATTTTTTTTTTTAAATGTTATTTAGGAAAATGCAGTTACTGCGGTGGCTCACCCTTGTTTCTGGGTAGTTTCCCCACGGAAAAAAGCAGTAACTGCAGACGGCCAGGAGTCTGCTGTTTTCCCCATGGAAAAAAGCAGTAACTGCACATGTCACATGACCATAGGAGGAGAATTGTTACCACCACCAGGTTATAAAGTTCTTCTACTTTCTGGTTAGTCTAGATCTATAAGATCTAGGACCTAACGCTAGACCTAGACTAGGTCTTGTCGATTGAATGGCATTCTGTGTAAAAATAAGGTACATGTAGGCCTACCCTAATTAAACTTTGAAGTGCCCGGCCTTGCCCCTGACACATGACCCTGGACTAGACAATAAAATATCAAGTCTCTTCGTCTTAGATCCTAGTCAAACTCTGACATTACACTTAAGCTAGACTACAGATCTATGCTCAATGTTAGTGCTAGACCTAGATCTATTACGTTAGATTAGGCCTACTGACATTTTGTCTAACACTAAACAGTTAACAATAGGCCCTAGATCTACTCTGTAACGTTAGATCTGGTACGCGGTAGACCTATAGGGCCTACATTTAACGTTAGACTTACGTTAGTGTATTAATACTAGTGCTCATCTCCCTTCAATATATTTTCAGCTCACCTAGATTTTCTGGTTCTGGCCAAAGCCATGGCTACCATGACTTTTCCTCTGCAATTCATGATAGATTTACAGGCATGCCTGGACGGCAGAAACTGTGTGACAGCATGGTTAGCACTGGCATGATCACTCAGACTGTACCAGACCTGGGGGTGTTTGACAAAGCCGTTCTTAAACTTAAGAAGGACGTAAGTGCGACTGGTGATCAGTTCTTGTGCTGCCGAATTATTGAGATTCTGATAAGTACAGCACACGAGAACTGATCACCAGTCGCACTTAAGTCCTTCTTAAGTTTAAGAACGGCTTTGTTAAACACCCCCCTGCAATACTGTGCAAGTGATGACTGTGATGTGATGCAGTGTTTAGCTAGTTACTGTGCAGTATGCTGCAGAATTTACGCGCATGCAGCTAGCTGCACGCGTATTCTACACTCTGAGCGCGCTGAGTCTGCCAGGTTTGCTAGTCTCCAGAAAGAAGCTTTTTCTACAACTTGTCATATGATTCCCTGCGGGCAGAGTCAAGTTACTGGTGAAACAATCTTTTTTATATCTACTCCCCTAAATTATGGAAGAAACTGCTGTTTACATTGTTAAAAAAAATTAGTAGAAAAAATAAATGGTATTAGGGGAAAAATATACAGGAAGGACTATACAGAGTCTGAATGATTAGACTAAATTGTTAGTTACTGCTTTCTTCCGTGGGCTTTGTTAGTTACTGCTTTCTTCCGTGGGAAAACTTGCAAAGTTGAATCAACTGGATGCAGTTACTGCTTTTTGCAAAAGTGAAAAATTGCATTTTTTGTCACTTTCATTTTTTTTTTGTGTGCAAAACTGACCTATTAACATTGGAGAGCATTGGGTAAACTATTCATTTTTGCAAAAAAAGTAAACATTCATAAAAATGTCAGTTACTGCGTTTTTCCGTGGGGGGGGGGGGGGGGCAGAAATAAACTCACTGTTGCGATGTTTCGCCAATTATCAATTGGCTTCTTCGGGCGAATGAAGCTCGCGATAATGGAATGGCCCTTAAATAGTGCGAGATTGTGCAGAGCGCACTGGACCTTGTCCTGCGCGCGAAAAACGGCTTGGGATTTTGTGAACGGCCCGTTCCCACGTGTGCGATAGATTGAAGCAGAGACGTCCTCTCTTGTTAAGTGTAGGTCTCTCCACACGTTCCCAGATGGCTTCCTTGACACCGCTCTCAAACCACTTGTATTCTCTATCCAGAATAATCACTTCATTGGTGTTAAAAGAGTGTTTGCTGGCGTTGATATGTGTGTATACTGCTGAATCCGGGATGCTTTCTGAGTTGCTGGGTCTTCTGTGTTGGTTCATGCGAGCTTTCAGCGATTGTTGGGTCTCCCCTATGTAGAAATCATGGCAATCCTCCTGGGAACATTGGATGCCATAGACCACGTTTCTCTGCTTTTCTTTGGCGACTCGGTCCTTGACGTGAACTAATCTCTGCCTTAATGTGTTGTGGGTCTTGAAAGCAGTAGTGATGTCCTGTTTCTGAAACAGCCTTTTGATCTTGTGCAATAGATCATACACGTACAGGATAGTGATGGTGACTTTCCGTCCCTGTACACCGTGGGTTCTCCGTGTGTTCTTGCTCGGTTGTTTCGGGGACGGTGTCGGCTTTGGAGAAGGCCCAGTCTGGGTATCCACATCCAGCTAAGGCATTTTTGATGTTGGTCTTTTCTTTTTCAACCTCAGATGGACTGTGAACTATGGTGTCTGCTCTGTGGAAGAGGGTCCTGATGACTGCAAGTTTGTGAACCAAGGGGTGATGTGACTGGAAATTAGGATACTGGTCCGTATGGGTCGGTTTTCTGTATACTGAAGTGGAAAGGGTACCATCTGAATCGACGTGAACCTCAACATCTAGGAATGCCAGATGTCCATCCTTGCATGTTTCTTGTCTAAAGGAAATGTGCGTGTCCAAGGAGTTGATGTTGCCAAAGAAAGACGCACTCTCTTCTTCACGGAGGATGACAAAAAGTGTCATCCACGTAACGGACCCAGATACGTGGTTTGTGTCCAGAGTAGGTACTTAGTGCTGTGGTCTCAAACTCTTGCAATGTAAATGTTAGCTACTATGGGAGAAACAGGAGAACCCATGGCACATCCATGTTGTTATATGTAGTGCTTGCCGTTGAAGGAGAACAAGGTTGTACTTAAACAAACTCCTAACGCTTCAACAAACTGATCTATGAAAAGTGAAGTACGATCCTTCCAGCTGTTATCCCGACTAAGACATGTCTTAACCACATTTACTGCTTCTGATGAGGGAATAGATGTAAATAGAGCACTTACATCGTATGAAACTAAGGTTTCGTCATCCGCTAGTTTGAGGTGTGAAATCTTCTCAACGAAATCTTGGCTGTTTTTCACGTGGTGAGGCGACTTTCCTACTAAGGGACTTAGAATGTTGGCAACGTGTTTGGCGAGGCTGTAAGTCACAGAGCCAATGCAACTTCCAATGGGTCTCACTGGAATAGGATCAGGTTTATGTACCTTTGACAAGCCATAAAATCCTGGTACTGTAGGTTCTGTAGGTGGAGTCAAGAACTGTTTTTGTCTATCGCTGAAACCACCATCTTTGTGGATCTTGTAAATGACACCAGTTACATGTTTGCTCTTATAGGTCTTCTTATCGTCCAACAAATCTAGACATTTGCCAGTGTACTTGTCCTTGTCAAGTAACAAACCTCCCTTTGTCTGCTGGTACAATTACAATGTTATCATCACCTGCTAACTCTTCCAAAACACGTCGTTCTTTCTCTGTGATGTTCGGTTTCGGTAATTCAGAGTGACATAATCGTGTGGGGAGACCTACAACAAGAGAGGAGGTCTCCGCTTCAATTTATCGCACGCGTGGGACCGGGCCGTTCGCAAAATCCTCTGGACACAATCCACGTATCTGGCTCCGTTACGTGGACGACACTTTTGTCATCCTCCATGAAGAAGAGAGTGCGTCTTTCTTTGGTCACATCAACTCCTTGGACACGCACATTTCCTTTAGACAAGAAACATGCAAGGATGGACATCTGGCATTCCTAGATGTTGAGGTTCACGTCGATTCAGATGGTACCCTCTCCACTAAGTATACAGAAAACCGACCCATACGGACCAGTATCTTAATTTCCAGTCACATCACCCCTTGGTTCACAAACTTGCAGTCATCAGGACCCACTTCCACAGAGCAGACACCATAGTTCACAGTCTATCTGATGTTGAAAAAGAAAAGACCAACATCAAAAATGCCTTAGCTGGATGTGGATACCCAGACTGGGCCTTCTCCAAAGCCGACACCGTCCCCGAAACAACCGAGCAAGAACACACGGAGAACCCACGGTGTACAGGGACGGAAAGTCACCATCACTATCCTGTACGTGTATGATCTATCGCACAAGATCAAAAGGCTGTTTCAGAAACAGGACATCACTACTGCTTTCAAGACCCACAACACATTAAGGCAGAGATTAGTTCACATCAAGGACCTAGTTGCCAAAGAAAAGCAGAGAAACGTTGTCTATGGCATCCGATGTTCCCAGGAGGATTGCCATGATTTCTACATAGGGGAGACCCAACGAAAACTGAAAGCTCGCATGAACAAACACAGAAGACCAAGCAACTTAGAAAGCATCCCGGATTCAGCAGTATACACACACATCAACGCCAGCAAACACTCTTTTAACACCAATGAAATGATTATTCTGGAGAGAGAATCCAAGTGGTTGGAGAGGGGCGTCAAGGAAGCCATCTGGGAACGTGTGGAGAGACCTACACTTAACAAGAGAGGAGGTCTCCGCTTCAATTTATCGCACGCGTGGGACCGGGCCGTTCGCAAAATTCCAAGCCGCCGTTCGCAAAATTCCAAGCCGTCTTTCGCGCGCTGGACAAGGTCCAGTGCACTCTACGCGATCTCGCACTGTTAAAAGGCCATTCCATCATCGGGAGCTTCATTCGCCAGAAGAAGCCAATTGGTGATTGGCGAAACGTTGCAACAGTGAGTTTATTTCCAGTTTCTTGATTCAATTAGTTGTTAATCTTGTACTTCGACTGGATGATTGAGAAGAATTTACATCAGTCTGTTGCCAGTATACTGATATCATTTCCATCATAGCGAAGCCAACGTTCCATACTTTTTATCATAATTATAAATGTTATGATTTTCATTTTCTTGTATATCTTTCTCCTGTTTGCAGAGTTCAACCTAAGGATTGGCATCGGAGGAGTGTTCGCTGTTGCCTTTGGTATGGTGTTCTTCTTGGTGCTGGTAGCCGGATGTATTCTTCTTGTCGGAAAAAGGTGTCGATGTTGCTCGGTATGTCCTAAGTTATCATTCTCAATCTTACTGCGACAGTATATGCAATGTTTGGAAAATGTCGCATCGGCTTTAGCTTCTTCCCATGTCTGTCTTACACATATTGTAAGGATACATATGAAGACCTGAATATAAGAACGACCCAAGTCCAATTTTTGGCCAAATTCAGTTTGACATGGGAAATTGTAGCTTATGCATGGACACATCTTGTGTATAAATGATAAATCCTAATTACCAGTGCCTGAAATAAATGAGTTAAATCTGATATGAATGTAAGAATGAAGGACTTGGGTCATTCTTACATTCATATTATAGCGCCATCTCTCGTCCTTCTCTCATCTTAAGCAGAATATCATGTACGTGTATATGAATCAAAGAACGACCCAAGTCCATATGAATCAAAGAACGACCCTAGTCCATCACACAAAATGGCCTCTCCACAATTAATGTAAAATAAATGTTAATTGTAATAGTAATATATGTTCTAATTTGTATATACAATGTTGCCTTCTCATCACAGTTAAATAAAAATTTATTGGACAAATAAAAAAGATATGAAGTTTTTTTAAGTTTACTCGAAATGGTATTCCATGGACTTGGGTCGTTTTTATATTCATATACTCATATGTGAGGAACTCCTTGCTGAGTATGGTTGAGCCAGGTGACAAGGAGAGTGATCGACTTCTGACTCTGCGACTCCAAACCTCTGATGGCCCAGTCACCCTTGTCAGTGCCTATGCACCAACTCTCACCTCCATGCCAGAGGCCAAGGACGAGTTCTATAGTAACCTCAGCGATGTCATCAGGAACATTCCAGACAATGAACACCTCCTCCTTCTTGGTGACTTTAATGCCAGAGTGTGTGCTGACCACGACTCTTGGCCATCCTGCCTGGGGCACTTCGGTGTGGGCAAGATTAACGAGAATGGACAGCGCCTGCTAGAACTCTGCTCCTTCCATGGCCTCTGCATAACCAACTCCTACTTTCAGACTAAGCCACAGCACAGAGTGTCATGGAGACACCCACGCTCCAAGCACTGGCACCAGCTGGATCTAGTCATTGTCAGATGAACAAGCCTCAAGACTGTGCTTCTCACTCGCTCATACCACAGTGCAGACTGTGACACTGACCACTCACTTGTGTGCAGCAAGCTCAGACTTCATCCGAAGAAGTTCCACAGAACAAAGACAGCGGGGAAGCCGTGCATCGACACCACAAAGATGCAGTGTCCAGATAAACTTGAGGAGTTTGCCAAGTCACTTGTGGATGCTTTGTCTGCAGACAAACAGCGAAACTCGGCTTCTGAGAAGTGGGACCACCTTCGAGAGACCATTCAGAAAACAGCTCTTCATACATTCGGAAAGAAGACCTCCAAGAACTGTGACTGGTTTGAAGCCAAGTCAAATGTGATGATGCCCGTCATCGATGCAAAGCGTGCTGCCCTTATTGAATACAAGCGCTCACCAAACGAGAAATCTCTTCAAGCACTCAGAGCTGCTAGGGGCAAAGTGCAGCAAACAGCAAGAAGATGTGCTAACGAATTCTGGCAGCAGCTCAGTAACGACATCCAGACTGCAGCTGCCACAGGCAACATCAAAAGGATGTATGAGGGAATCAAGTGTGCACTAGGCCCAACACAGACCAAGACGATGGCCCCCTCAAATCTGCTAGTGGGGAAGTAATTACTGACAAAGGAAAACAGATGGAGAGATGGGTTGAGCACTATTCAGAGCTGCCTGTAACGGAGGAGCTCGATGTAGATCCAACACAGGAGGAGCTCTGCAAGGCTATCGACAGCTTAACTTGTGGCAAGGCACCTGGCAACGATGGCATCCCGCCAGACCTGATCAAGTCTTGCAAAAATACCCTTCTTCTGCCCCTTCTTGACATCCTCTACCAATGTTGGAGAGAGGGAACCCTACCACAAGACATAACGGATGCCAAGATTGTCACCCTGTACAAAAACAAGGGTGACAAAAGTGACTGCAACAACTACAGAGACATCTCCCTCCTGAGTGTTGTCGGCAAACTCTTTGCCCGTGTCATGCTCATACGCCTGCAGATGCTAGCAGAACGCGTCTACCCAGAGTCCCAATGTGGCTTCCGTGCAGAACGCTCAACAGTGGACATGATATTCTCCCTCCGTCAACTGCAGGAGAAATGCAGAGAACAGCAAAAGTCCTTGTATGTCGCCTTCTTCGACCTGACTAAAGCATTTGACCAGGTGAGCAGGGAAGGGCTCTTCAACATTCTGCTGATAATTGGATGTCCTCCAAAACTACACAGAATGATTAGATCTTTTCATGACGACATGAGCGCAACTGTACAGTATGAGGGTAACATTTCCGAGCCCTTTGATGTCAAGAGTGGTGTGAAACAAGGCTGTGTCCTTGCGCCCACCCTCTTCAGTATCTTCTTCTCCATAGTACTAAAGAATGCCTTTGGGACCTCAGCTGAAGGGGTATACCTACATACCAGATCAGACGGTAGACTGTTCAACCTTGCAAGACTGCGAGCGAAGACTAAGATACGTGAAGTCCTTATCAGAGACCTACTATTTGCTGACGACGCAGCAGTTACATCACACACTGAGCGGGGTCTCCAGTGTCTCATGGACAGACTCTCTCAAGCTTGCAGGGACTTCGGTCTCACCATCAGCTTGAAAAAGACCAATATTTTGGGCCAAGATGTTGACACTCCACCTGTCATCACTATTGACAACTATAAGCTTGATGTTGTCCCCAAGTTCACCTACCTTGGTTCCACAATCAGCGAAAATCTATCCCTCGATGCTGAAATCAACTGTCGCATTGGGAAGGCAGCAACTACACTTGGCCGACTAACGACACGAGTCTGGAAGAATCCCAAGCTAACGATTACAACAAAGATGGCAGTGTACAATGCATGTATTATCAGTACACTCCTCTACGGAAGTGAAGCGTGGACCACATATGCCAAACATGAGCGGAAGCTGAATAGCTTCCATCTCCACAGCCTGCGGCGCATCCTTGGCATAAACTGGACCGACAAAGTGCCAAATGCCAAGGTCCTTGAGCGTGCTGGCCTCCCCACCATGCACACGCTGCTAAGAAAACGCAGATTGCGTTGGCTCGGGCATGTGCGCCGAATGGACGATGGCCGCATACCAAAAGACATCCTCTACGGTGAGCTCGCCTCTGGCAAAAGATCTATTGGCCGCCCCCAGCTGAGGTATAAGGATGTCTGCAAGCGTGACCTGAAGGCCCTGGACATTGATACCAACAGTTGGGAGGACATATCAGCAGACCGCAACAGATGGCGCAGTACGCTTCAGAGGCAACTCAAAGCAGGTGAAGCGAGGATCCTGAGCCTTGCAGATGAAAAGAGAGCCAGACGGAAAACACAAGCACGCGGAGAAAACCCTGCGACTACCCACACTTGTCACAGATGTGGTAGAGACTGCCATTCGCGAATTGGACTTGTGAGCCACAGCCGATGCTGTGGCACCAGTAAAAGGATTATCACCACAACTTGACAACTCCTAGAGCGCATTACCCATGGTCAACACTGACCGACGGAGGCCTATCTATACTCATGTGACCGTGCACCTGGAAACGAACATAAAGTCGCACACCCTGATATTGCGTGAGGACTGAAAATAAGTGAAATGGGTCAACCTAGCCGAACTTGATTTTTTCATGTTTTCTGAAAGAGCGGGTCTTCTTTTACATTATGCTAAAATTTGGTATCATAAAACGGGCAGGAATTGTTTTTTTTTTTTAGCAGTTTATCTCGAACATTTTTGGTAGAATAGTGTGATTAGGTGTGTCTTTAGAATCCCTATTTCATTTCTGACAAAACCTTTTCCACACTCTTCACTTTCAACTCTAATAACTTTTGAAAGGATAAAGCTACTGCCTTGAAAGTTGACATTAATTATGGACAGAATGTGTTAATGAGGCATGCTTAACTTCAGTTTAATCTGATAATCCCTTCATTGTTGTTACTCTGGTGGTTTACTTCCTGTTTTTTGTCCCATTCATTGCACAGCCAGCACGGTTTGGTAAAGATTAAGCGCTTGAATAGACACTGTACTTCAGAGCCTCTTTTCTCAGTTCACATTTTTAATGAGTTTGTGCTTTCTTTCCAATATTTAGATAGGTTAGGAGAGTCCATTTAATTTGAGTTATACATCATTTTAAAGCTTAAAGTGTATGCTCTTTCAGAATATTGTCTTAACTAAAAATTTATGTCTGGCGACTTTTTGTTTGTTTTGAGGTGCAGGGTCACATTATATATTCTGTAGAGATGACACACTTTAGTCCATTTGTCATTGTATTTGAGGGCGAGATCATGTGTTGTTTGAAAGAAAGTTTTAACGTGCTTTGATACCTATCAATTCACGTAGTATTGAGATTATCAAATATAAATATAGAGAGAGCGGTATAAATCGTGGAAGATCCCAAATCAAATAATTAAAGGAGCAATCCAGTCCAAATATAAGTTAGCCTAATTGGACGAAGTAAAATATTAACAGTTCAATGGTAAGATTTTGATCGAAATCGGATGATAAATAAGGCAGTTATGACATTTCGAATTTTCGCTAAATTTTGAGGAAACAGTTCTCGAACAATCGATATGAATATAGAAATGGAAAAGTGAGTATTTCATCCCCTCACAACTTGCCATATAGTTTGTACTTGAAATTGTGAAACTTTCAGTTTTTCATTCGAACGCAATTATTACCCGAGGCTCAATCCTGATATATGTAACTGATAACTATTCTGAATATCATTCGACCAGGAATAACATCATGTTTTAGACTTCAATGACAGAAACATTTTCGTCATTTTTTTTTTATGTAAATGCTCAACGAAAAATCGTGAGGGTATGACATCGTCAGCTCACTCATTTGCATATTCATATCCACGGTACAAAAACTGTTTTGCAAATCCACATTTCATAACTTCCTCATTTTTCATCCGATTTCAGTGAATTTTTTACCGTTGAACTCGTGAGATTTTACTCTTATTTATCAGACTAGCTCAATTTTGGACTCGATTTCCCCTTTAAGGAACTTTATATACCTCAGTGCACAATTTCTCCTCTCTCTCTCTCACCCTTGTTAGAGGAAGCAGCTGGAATCAGCTGATGACGTCAGTCTCAGGTATGTTAATCGTCAACGACGGCCAGAATCAGAACGTCCTCGTGATCGTTACGGAATCACCGATCGCAGGAACCCCACTGGAGGCATCTTCCGTTCCAAAGGAAACCCGCTGCAAACACCAATGCACCTTGACGACAGATTATACAACTTGTCCACGAGAAGCGAAATGTACTATTAAGAAGTGTCCCAGGGTCTGCTATAAAGGGCCATTTGCCCTATTTTTACTGTCACTTCATGCTATAGTCACACACGGCCGGGTCACAAAACGGATTTGATCCGGGTGAAAATGAGCCGGATGAGTCTCGGAATGGAGGGCAATTTATGTGCAGTCACACACGGCCGGATGTCGAACCAAGTCTTTGAGGAATCAAAACCGTATCGTCCCGGTTCGATCCGTAGGGACCCCTAATGACCCGTATCGAACCGTATAAAAATCCGCTTTAAATCCTTAACCGAATCCTTTTCGAACCCTGTCGACCCGTGTCAACCCGATTCGACCCGTACCCATCCGGATGTAAACCTTGTCATCATCCGTTGCATGCAGGCAATGCGGTATACGGCAAGGGTCCATTCGGTTTTATGTTGCGGGTTGCAACGAACCCATGAGAGTCAATGCGGTTCGAACCGGGTCAATTCGGATTTCAATACGGAGTCGAATTCCGTGAAAAATTTTGAACATGGCGAAATATTTTTTCAACGTCTTATCGTAGCCCCCTGAATCTACCAGGAATTGACACGGGTATCGATGAGCGTCAACGCGGGTCTCTACGGCCCAAACAGGGTCGATACTGTTTTAATTCCTTATGGACCCGGTACGAAATCCGGCCGTGTTTGACTCTAGCACCAAAGCGGCAATATGTTATCGAGCCATATTTAAGAATATATATGTAGGGAGATCAGGTGATGGTTAAAGGTTATACCACGAGATCGACACCCACGAGTCATACAGCCCACGAGTTCTACATTGAAAATAAAAAGGTCAATGAGTCATGCAGCCCACGAGTCATCAGTCGGGGGCTCGACACAAGGCTAAACGGCCCACAAGTTTGACATCACAACACGGGGCTTTATGTGTCGGTCTTGTTGGCTTAGTGTCGAACTCATGGGCTGTATGACTCACGGGCTGTGTAACTCGAGAACTGCATGACTTGAGGGCTGTATAACTCGTCGGATGTATGCCTCGTGGGTTTCGGTCTCATGATGTGCATCCGATGACTGTACCCATTGGATGATACGTGTATAATCTATTTGGAAATTCCGTGTCCTGTAAGGATACTAAAACAAAAATCAAAAACAAAATGTATCCCAAATGTTTGCTTTGACTGCTTAAATACATTATCAAACAGACCTGAGATTCTACTAGAAATGTTCATTGCTCTCATGACTATGTATTGGGCAAATAAGTGGATGCTTGGAGCATTATCTACAAATGATTAGCCTTTTGCTGTACCATAGACATTAGGTTATCTATAACTGCGATAGGTTGTTACGGATAATATTGAGCTCTGGTATTGACTTTGATTTCATGATATACACGGGTTAAAAGCCTGCTTTCAGCTGGGCAGCTATTCTCAGCAAGGCCATGTTTTAAATTTAGCAGTATTGCAGATAATACCAAATTTGCAAACATGATATACTGTTATTATATCCTCGAACAAGTTAGAAAGTTATCAAAAAGCAGGTAGTTAAAAAATCAATGCAAAAGTTAGAGCTGATGGTTCCTGAATGAGCAAAAGGATCATCTGATCATTGTACATAAATTTTTCGAGTTGAACATAATAGAGCGGAGATGAACTGAATCGAATGAAATTGAAGTGTGGTTGTGGTAGTACAATTTTGAGTATTTGAGTTTTACAGAGTGTAATTATTCAAATGACTTAAAAATTAGAGAATAGCGTGAGTGCTTTCTCCAGGGCCCCATTTTATATAAAAAGTTTATGATAGTAAGTCTTGCTGGAATGGAAATTGTCATAGTAACGACAAGAAACCAGGTTCCTGATTGGCTGATTCTATTAGAAGTTGCCATTCCAGGAAGAGTTGCTATCCTAACAGCTTTAATGAAATGGCCCCCATGTTTCGTGGGTTGATATCATGTTTTAATATCCATATAGTATGTTGATTTGTACAAAATAGCATTTGGGAATCATTGATACGAGACGCAATATCAATAAATTAATTGCAGAGAACAGATATGACAATCTCAACTTATAACTTCAATCATCTCGTGCCTGGTAGCACAACTAACAGTGATAAGAGAGAGAGAGAGAGAGAGAGAGAGAGAGAGAGACAGACAGAGAGAGTGTGTGAGAGAGAGAGGGAGAGAGAGAGAGGGAGAGAAGGGGGGGGGGGGGTGACCGCCCAATCTCCCCCCCCCCCCTTTTGCTTCGCTCTGGACTGATGCCTTAAAGACGTAATAAGCTTTTCGGAAACTGGTCAACTTGTCATTATGATACATCATAGAAACGATAGATGACAAGTTTATGACGTCAATGCGACGTATTTTTATAACCAGTGCTTTTCGTCGTCATATTTACGACATAATGCCACGTAAGTTTTACGTCAATAATTCAACCAGGTATTAACGTCTTATTAAGATAAAAGAAGGGTTTTAAAAGTCCAATTTGTCCTCGTTTGACGTCCATAAGACCATGAGCTGATGTGTGTGCTTTTCCGTCTATTTCTATACAGCAGATTGGTGTATTTAAGGCGACATAATAAAGCTGGTCATAAAATGGTCTGATCAGAATACGTCAAATAGATGGCAAATTTATTTTATAGAGGCGATTTTTTCCCGTTATGTGTATGATCATTATACATGTATTAGTATGCTAATTATATTAGTATGATACAATACATCTGAGAGGAATTCAGAGTTTATTCGATAAAAATCGGATTTTAAATGGCTGAAATATCCAAAAGCAAAGTAAAACAAAGCAGTCGTAATAAAAGACGGGACCCATCTTTCATTAGAACGTCTTTGTTTTTGGCTTTCGCAGCGATAGGAACACGGTTTTATGAATTTATTAAGTTCAAATTTGAATCCTCATCTCAACCAATCCATTTAATGGAATTTATATGCTTTCGAAAGTCACGATAAAACAGCTCACAGCGAGACTAGGGCTTAAATAATAGATTTCCTCCTCTCTGTCAAAACGTTATCACCTCCGATGCTTGAGTTACAATTAAACTAGTGAAAAGGATATATTTTTTGTTATTGTTATTTTGATCTTCACAGCGCGTGTCATTCAGTTGTGAATATAAAGGCCCCCTATCAGTTGAAAGGTCTCCGCGACCTATACGGCATGTTTAGATGTGATCGTTATTGTAGCACAATTAGTCTTAATTCAGACACACAGGTTATATTAATCCTGACGAAACGCGACATTCCAATCAGCTGCATATAGGTTTAGGTGGATGTTAAAACATGCATTCGTGTAAAAAAAAAAGATGACATAGAAAATAGCTTCGTCTTTGCTCTCTGTTTCGCCTGCACCGAGTTAGGTGACATTTTCAACATCGCATCAAACAAAACTGGTGTACTAGGAGTTACGGGTAGGCCCTTTTCTCTTTCGTTGTGAAGCTTGGCTAAACCTTTAGACATGAAAGGAGTAATCTTAGCAGTGTTCATGTTATTTGATCTCACTGGTATAGTCATGCTAGCGTATTCTTTTTTTTTTTTTTTTTTGGTTATAAACCGAGCTGCCGATGTTTGTTTCGTTGTTGCAGTTTATGTTACTCTTTCCCTAAAATATCGGCTTTGGAATAATTGAAGGGGTCGGTGCAATATAGTGCTAATCCACACAATAGTCATTTTGAGATAATCGCTGTTGAATGTTTGGAAAGTCCATGCATTGTACATTATAAGACATGAATGCATGCATTTTTTACCATCTTATTGGTTGAATTCAAGTATGATTTTTTTCACGGAGGTTAAGGTGAAGGATAAGGATTATGAAAATGCGTGTAACTCAATTTTGACAGAAGTGTGGGTTAGCACTATTTTGCACAGACCCCTTCAATTGTGTACCTATTCACCTATTCAACAGGTCCAATATGACTTCAAGTACCAGTTATAACAGTAACATACCTCACCTGTTGCTCCTTGTCTATACCATTCGATAAAAGAGAGAAAATCATCGTTTTAAAATCAATTTTCAAACCGGGTCAACCCGACCCAAAATCGAATTACGAGCGCGGGCTAGCTACGCACATTAACTTACACATGTATCGCATGCATGTAGTACGTCCGTGGACCGGAGCTAGCGAGCGTTTTTATACGCATGCATCCACGGTGCATTTTCATTTATTTTCATGAAAGTAATGGACTAATTGGAACGAAATTTGCACTGGTGTTACTGCAATCATACCCAAACTCCATGCTAACTATGAGACCAATTGCTGCAGGTTTACAAAATGTGGGCTAACACCTTTAAGAGTAGGTCAAGTTCTTCATGGAGGAGCCTTTAGGTGATGGTGACGCGTAGATGTCTCCTATCAAATAGCTGGATGGGTGGAGAGAAAATACACAGTATGTTTTAATGCGCAAATATGTCCTGTATTGATTTCTTGATTACTGTCCACATTGGAATAATTTTCTTTACTGCATTTTGATCGAAATTAGAATAACAATAATAATCATAGTAATGATGATGATGATGATGATAATAATAATAATAATAATGACGATAGTAAGGTCTTATTTACCCAGGCTAGCATCTTCAATGTTGCCACTGCTCTACCAGAGGGCCCTGCTATTTTTATTACCCTAGCGTTGCCAGGTACCCATTTATACACCTGGGTCGAGAATAGGGGAGATGAAAGAAGAAAGGAAATGAAATGTGTATGAAAAGGATCATTGTATATACACATACTAGTAATACTAGGTGTTTCAAAAAACATTTCCCACTTTTGATTCTTAACAATTCTAAAACTATATAGCAGATAACACTGTCATTAATATGAGTGATAGCTGGATAGTGTACAATTTTGTCGGAGGTAGTTTAAATATGAAAGCATAAATCAGTTTCATGAAATTCATGATTGATTTCACAGTTAGGTTCAAGATTTTGCTCTATTTTCAACCCTCTGTAGAAAACTTTCACTTTGCACAGGGGTCAATGAGTGTGTATAGGAGTCACTGTGGGGTTAACACCCTGACAATGGTCCTGAACAATGGCCAAGGTTTGAATGCTTCATTATCTATTATGAAATGGGTTCGAGAATGTAGCCAATTGGAAGCGCTTAAATGAGTCACGTGTGCGCTCATAATTTTCTTACGGCTCTTACCCTTTTAAGGCCCCGTCACACTACAGCGAATGCCCAACAAATGCCAAGCGAAAGCCCAGCGAATTCAAAAATGTGAAGACAGTTTGCATGTCTGACGTTCTTTGAATTCATTAGCTATTCGTTAGGGTTACGCAGAGATACGCTGGAGATTTTGGACATATTTAAAAAAAAAAAAAAATCGGCTCCAGCGTATCTCTGCGAATCCCGACGAATAGCTAATGAATACAAAGAACGCCAAGCATGTTACATAATATTCTACTATAACCAATGGATGTGAACATTTCCTCAAATTTTCAAATTTATTGGACATTCGTTGGGCATTCGTTGAGCATTCGTTGTAGTGTGACGGGGCCTTTACATGCGCAGTTGTTACAAGTGCGTCGCGCGCTACTATACGCGCTGTCAATCCTGTAAACAACTTCTAGTTCGGGCTGCCAGCCGGCCTTTCTTGTGCATAACATGTTTCGATGGCGTACGTATACTCTTATACGTACTTTTATGTGCGGGATTTCCGAGTGCGACGTGCGTAAATGTTTGGGACGAACATCTTCGGACATCTTAACTTTTGAGCGAGTGCTACATGTAGCTGACGGGTATTGACCCACAAAAGTACATGAAAAATTCTATTAGTTTTCGACCCATTTTGTAAATCAAATGTGACCGTGCACCTCAAAACGAACATAGAGTCGCACACACTGATTTTGTGTGAGGACTGAAAATAAGTGAAATGGATCAACCTTGCCGAAATGGATTTTTTCACATTTTCTGAAAGAGCGGTTCTTCTTTTACATTATGTTAAAATTTGATATCATAAAACGGGCAGGAAAGTGTGTTTGTTTCGCAGTTTCTCGAACATTTTTGGTAGAATAGTGTGATTAGGTGTGTCTTTAGAATCCCTTTTTCATTTCTGAAAAACCTTGTCCACACTCTTCACTTTCAACTCTAATAACTTTTGTAAGGATAGTGCTACTGCTTTGAAAGTTGGCATACTTAATGTGTTAATGAGGCATGCTTGATTTCAGTTTAATCTGATAATCCCTTCATTGTTGTTACTCTGGTGGTTTACTTCCTGTTTTTTGTCCCATTCATCGCACAGCCAGCACAGTTTGGTAAAGATTAAGCGCTTGAATAGAATCTGTACTTCAGAGTCTTTATTCTCAGTTCACACTTTTCCTGAGTTTGTGCTTTCTTTCCAATATTTAGATAGGTTAGGAGAGTCCATTTAATTTGAGTTATACATCATTTTAAAGCTTAAAGTCTGCTCTTTTAGAATATTGTCTTAACTAAAAATTCATGTCTGACGACTTTTTGTTTGTTTTGAGGTGCAGGGTCACAAATAATAGACAGGTTTAAGCTCGTGACGTTAGTGGAGGTGCAGCTCATTGTCGGGTAGTTACAATGTACTAGTGCATGTTCCACAATTGTAAATACCCTCGAGTGCGCTACATCTCCACTAACACACTCTCAACTGTGTATTATTTGTATATGCAGGAGAAATTCTGCCATCACACCTAGTTTTTGTGCAGCCTATGGCAGTATCTATAAAGTCAAACGCCTGCCGATACTGTCGTTGAGTCGCGACAGTGATCTCCCTACTTCTGAAAAACGAAATTACAATGAATACCTTCTGTTCTGTCGTAAACATGGTGATAGGAAGCAACGAAAATCAATTAGAGTATACACTTGTGTATAATTATGGAGCCTGAAATAAATCTACTGTGAAACAAATCGCCCCGATTAAAAATGCTCCTGAACTCTTTGCCAAAATGATCTCTTTTTATCGAAAATGCGAAAAATTTGTCAGACTATTAGTAGACAGTTGTATCAAAATGAAGAACTTTAGATCATTTATGCTTATTTATATCCCAAATTTAGTGATATGTGAAGCAAAATATGAAAATGATATCCAACTTGAATGAAATGTGGCGATTGCAAACACATGGAAACATGTGCTTACTTTTTCCATGTGCACGCATTTTACCCTTAATACCGTGCATGAATTCAGACTAACAGTGCCCAGGGCAATCCACATGAATTATAGACTAAGCATGCATGTGCCTGGGAGCGCGACACTGACGCCTACAAGTCAACAGGTGGTTCAGGTATATGTCCATTGTTCAGGACCATTGTCAGCACATACTCACATACACATAATTTTTCCTGTGGAAAGTTCAATTTCTGTACAGAGGCTTAAAATTTGTCCAAAAACTTCAAACTTACTTCAAAATCAATCTTAGATTTAATGAAACTGATTTATGCTTTCACATTCAAATCACCTTCAACAAAATTGTACACTATTCATCTATTACTCATATCAATGACAGTTTTATCTAATGAATTAATGATCAAAAGTGGGAAATGTTTTTTTTGAAACACCTAGTATATCACAGAGTATTTTTCATTGTAGAGAATAGAATGCGCATTCGATGGACATTTTTTCTTCTTCCTAAAAACACGTCTATAAACCGGTTTGAAACACCCTCAAGGAAATGATAGCTCTTTCCTACTATGCACTCGTACTTCCTACTGTGACGAAGGTTAGGATATTTTATAATACTTCGTTACTTGTTTACGGCTGTAAGAGTGAAATAACATGGCCGATAAAAAGTACAGTTGCAAACGAGACACACCGTTGTTAAAATCCACTTAATGATACCTTCCTGGTTTTTAATTGAAAAACAACATTACCTATCTTCTTGAGATAACATGACTACAAAAGGGAACTTTGTGAAGTCAAAGTACTTGGAGATGACATGTCGAAGAAAACTTGGCAGTGACATGTAGACATATAAATAATAATACCTCGATTCTTGTTTACGGCTGTAAGAATGAAATTACATGGCTGATAAAAAGTGCAGTTGCAAACGAGACACACCGTTGTTAAAATCCACTTTAATGATACCTTCCTGGTTTTTATTGAAAAAACAAAATTACGTATCTTCTGGAGATAACATGACTATAAAAGGGAACTTTGTGAAGTCAAAGTACTTGGAGATGACATGTCAAAGAAAACTTGTGACATGTGGACACATAAATAATAGAGTTGGAACTCACAAACTTCTAGAAAGAGCTTTTTCCACAATACTACTCGTGGCGTACATGATGTTGTAAAGCACGTGGCGATCACTGTGGTAATAGAGATCACGGGCTCAA
Organism: Diadema setosum; assembly: GCA_033980235.1. Taxonomy (NCBI): domain Eukaryota; kingdom Metazoa; phylum Echinodermata; class Echinoidea; order Diadematoida; family Diadematidae; genus Diadema; species Diadema setosum. Next base: position 1,686,683 of record CM067078.1, on the reverse strand, counting down.
AAGAATAAGCGAAAGAGAGAGAGAGAGAGAGAGAGAGACAAAGAAACCAAATTGCTATATTTCGTTTCATTAATATTCGGGTTCCTATTAACTAGGCTTTACTACGTTATTTTTGTCAATAAATTCATGTACATAATCATACCTGTATACATTCCTAACTATAACGAAGACCCTTATTGCGGCGGGGGGGGGGGGGGGGGGGTGGGGGGAGGCGCTGGAACGCGGAAATACCTTGTGTTTCTAAAAGTTTGATTTCTGCTCACTCGGAATGGCATACAGTTGTATTTGTGGATATTTTGAAAATCTGTAAACGCTGGCTAGGTTTGATTTTTCAGTGAAGTGTGGGTCACAATGTAATTATTCTTTACAGCTTTCATAGAAGTATGTATCTTTCTGAGAGACACATTTAACACTTTATGTGCCACGTTCGTACGCCCGACTCAGTCCACGGTGTTCCAACTTAGCATATTCTGCTTAAACCCACAAACCTGCCCAAACCGATCGAAAAATCGTCAAATGCAACAGTACTGCATCTCGTACTTTCATTCGTCTCACATTATGGTGATTGACTATTCCCTGATAGATTCAATTTTTTCAATTTTATTTCCATTTCCATTGAATAAACAGAAAAAATATATACAATACATTTACAGAACAAATTAATAACAATTTCAGAGAAAACGTACAAGTGGTCACGAGTAACAACAGAATTTCGTTTCTAAGGTATATACCTAATACAAAGATTAGAATGGAAATGGAGGGTCCCACTTAAAAAGCAAAGCTTGCGTGTAAATTCTATAAGTTTTTGTCACTGTGTGCAAAAAGTCATGCCTTTACAGTTATCTAGCTATACTGATCATTTCAAAGAAAAGCAATTGTCCATTTTTCACAGAAATCTTATGGAAGCAACGCTTGCATTTTCCCTACAACTTGCTTACTACATGTCCATCATAACACAAATCAATTCATACAGAAGTTATATGGACTTGAAAACAGATTTTTTTTTTCTCAAAGCATGACTACGTTGGTGTTTCAGAATAATGTAGCATACGTAAGTTATCTACCATGGCACATAAAGAGTTGAATACGCATACCTCTGTCTGCGTTGACTTCACATATCACTTCTGACGCCTTTGATCTCGTCATTCTGTCCTTTGGAATTTCATTGCTACTCTTCAAAGGTATCCGCTGACCCCTATATCGCTTTCATACTTCAGTATCATTACTCTGTAATTCCAATCAACCAGCAATATATCTTAATCCCTGTGATTTCCCCCTCTACACAGGTTTACACTGATATTTTCCTGTTGTATTTAACTCTAAAAATTTGCATAGCATTAAATATTACCCCTGATGTGGAGGAGGCAAGGGAATAATTTCTTCTTTTTTTTTTTTGGTACGCTGAGTTGAGAGAAGGGTGTGAGAACAGAGGGTGGAGAGCAGAGGTGTAAACTGTCACGACTGTGTAGGTTGGGTGCAGGGGGTTTCCTGGACGATATGTGAGGAGTTGGGTCAGAGCGATAAGAGTACAAGTGGAAGGGAGGGGGAAAGCTGGTGGGCAAAGAGGATGGAGACAGGATCTCCATGGATTGTTACGAAGGTGTTGGGTGGTGATAAGAATACAGAGAGGGGCTTAGAGGCAACCTCGACGATTTACAGTTACCGTCCGGAGGGTGTCGATGGAGGATTATCTGCTGGAGGACTGGGGTTACACCTCTGAATTGGTGATGGTTACATTTAAACTCCCAGTTGCTGGGTAGTATTTTGAGATGCAGTGGGTATGTTGTCGGGGAATTCCAACACAGCACAGGCTAGCCAGGAAAATATGGCTGGAACACTGGCGATCTCTAGTGTTCTGCTGACAACCCATCGGGATTAACGGGATAAACTACCTTCCATTATTCATCCAACCATGCACGGCATGCACACACTAAGAACAAAACCCAATTATATGCCCAACCTTCAAATTTAAAAACATAATGCACTTCACGCCCTGCACAGCACAGCACTGTACTCACAGCATCACACTTATTTCAATACTTTGTGAAACAAAATAAGATCAGAATATATTTTGACTGTTTTCGTCTCTGTTTTTACCCAATAATTATTACAATATTTCGTAATTTATTTTAAACCTTATATTTTGTAGACACGTCCCTCGTTGTTATGGAAGTCAAATCTAATTTCATTTTTTTTTCCATGAGGCCCCGATTTATGTCAAGCGGTATGCTGCTGAGTGTTTGCGGTATCTTGGTGTGTGTTTTTTTTCTTGCAATTAATGCAAAAACATATTTCCAAAATCCATTTATTTTAATCACCCATTTTTCAATTTTTTTTTCTTCAAAATTTTGGTTATTTATTAAAGGCATAGCATACTTTTAATGAATATTTCAGCCATTCTCTAGCTTCTTAACTGTTGTTATTTTTACGATCACTTTTTGAATCACTTGGTAATATAACATTCTCCTATAATGTTCAATGCATTAATGAATGTTGTTTTCATAATGTATTCATATATGTTTTCTTAATTACTTTGCAAAATAATTATATGCTAAAGCTTAAATGCATCGTGTAATGTTATGGGCAAAACGTACGTGTATTTATGTAGTCTTTTGTAATGTGTGGTATAAAAAAACACAGAAATAAATCAAACTAAACAGACAAAACGCATACCACCTGTTTCATGCCTTCATTGACGCATTGTAATTGCTGTAAAATTTTTACTTTCATCAACAGTATAATTGTTATCAAGATTAATATAAGCGGGTCCCATTTCACGCTTTGACTTCTTGTCATGTACGTATATCTGAATTGACTGAGAAGCCTCGCAGGAGTGCAAGAAAATAATCACCATCTGCGGCAAAACGCGAATGGGGAACGGACGCACCTTACAACTTATGTCGAAGAGCTCGTCGTCAAAGGCAGCGGGGGAAACTTCCGTGTTTACTGTGGATCCATGGGTTCTATGTGAACCAGAGAGTAAGGACTTGTACTTTCTTTTAATAATCGTAATACATAACATTGATAGAGCGCTTAATATCATATTTCTATTAAAGCGCTGGGGAAAAAAACAAAAATAGAAAACGAGTGAAGAAGAAAACAATAAGCAATCCACTTATAAGTACAGTAAACAATCATCATATAGCAACAATTATAAAACTTTTCAAAGGTTTATGAAACTAAAAAAAAAAAAAAAAAACTAGACTTGGAATTTGTCAACACTGACAAATTAGGTGATCCATTTTTTTTTTTTAATCAATGATTCGAGTCCTGATCGCAATACAGGCATGACCATAAAGGTTTCATCTGTGTTTAGAGACATTGGCTCTTTCAGAAAATATGAAAAAGTCAAGTTCGGCTAGGTTGACCCATTTCACTTATTTTCAGTCCTCACGCGAAATCAGTGTGTGCGACTTGATGTTCGTTTTGAGGTGCACGGTCACATTTGACCATTGACCCCACTTTGCACAGCCAAGATGGCATCTGAGAAAAAAGTGGTTATTTTGTGAAATGATCCTGGTAATGTGGTCTTTGTGTGTGCAAAATATTGGAAAGATAGGACATGTATTCACCAAGATACAGGATGATACACTTATGACCTTTGACCCTAATTTACCTACCAAAGATGGTGTTCTATCAAGTAGTTGTTACCTTATAAAATAATATACGTGACATGAACTAAACATGTGCAAAATATGGGGGTACGAGGGAATGTCTTTCATGTGTTATTGCAAAGAAATTTGCAAAAAGAAAGAAATATGAAAATACATCGAAGGTAAGCTTTAAATTAAGCGAAGTTTTTCGACGTAATTTCGACGTCGTATGAAAAAAGAGGACACACGACCAATGGTGCAAAGTCTCAGCTACAACATATCAAAATCTGGGACAAATTCACCGTAGGATAAGTGAGATAATGCTCGATAAAGACAGTCATGTTAATCTTCATTTCAAGAAAAACTGCACTCCTATAGAGATAACTCGCAAATGGGTCAAATTTGACAATGTTACCGTCAATCTATTTTTACGGGGTGAAGACTTCATCCAGCGAAATATTCGATTATTAAAACTGATAGAGCATTAAATTAGCTACAGCATACTGAAATCTGGGTGAAAATTGGACAAGGATAAGTGAGATACGCTCGAGTAAACTTGAAATTTGATGACGTCATTTTGAAAATTTACTTTTTTACTTTATTAAGAAATTTGATATGTTTTCGTCATTTTTCCAGCATCGCCAACCCATGGAATGACATGTGCAACTCATCAGCTTTCAAAATATGTATAGAAAATGGGAGTCATTGTCCATCCTGGCGAGTAAATTTGGATTTAAAATTGGCGGTTTTTTGGCATTGTTGCACTGTATATAGCCATTGACGCGTGCGCGGAATTTCAACTTTGATGGCCCCATATGACGTCATATTGAGTCGGATTGACTTGAAACTTGATAAAATATTCCTTGACATTTCAGACATTCGATCCGTGTGAAAAAACAGGAAATTTCTATTGCATATGAGCTGTGCGTGCGTATATATGCGCGCGCGTACGCGTCCGTCCAATTTTGTCAATTTTTCAAAAAATGCTCCAGATGGTCTGAAACGTGTGCAAAAAAAAAAAATTGAGCTCTATGGGAGCATACAAATATTTCAACGCGCGCATACGCGCACATTTTAACGATGGGATGAATTCTGAAAACATGAGTAGAATTCCCTTGAATTGAACTTTATGTGACGTAAATTTCATTGAAAAATTCCATTCTAATGATGAGATATGAATGAAAATGTGTTTTCATATAATGACGTCATAGTGACGTCACGGTCAACTGATCACTTTGATTTTAATAGATCTGTCGTCTTTGGGACACGATACATACATGGTATAAGTTTGACATTCATAGGCAATGCACTTTCTGAGCTTTTGCGGAGAAATAAAGAAGAAGAAGAAGAAAATCAAAGAATCAGGACAGATACAGAAGGTGATCCGAAGGATACTCGGATCACCTAAAAACACGCTTGTAAATGCGTACATATTGACATTATACATAACTATTGATACAAATTTAGATGTATACCATTTTCAAAAATTCTTATTCTGAGACAGATGCGTTCAGATGCGTTTTCTGTTTACATATTATTGAAATTCGTCTGTGGTCATTATTATTTTTATATCATCAAGCGATGATACAAACACAATACGCAGCAAACAAGACTTGGACAAACTTTGATGGCAATAATAGAAAACTTGCATGTCACTTGTTTGTGTGTTTTTTTTTTTTTGCTCTTCACATATATTTTCCCCATTTTACTGTTTTGATCGTAGGAGCGAAATATATATTTGTATATGTATAGATATTTTTTTTTGTTCATTGTCACTTCCAGTGCTAACTACTGTATTTGCCTTCTTTTGTGTTTGATAATTGTCCTGTTGTTTATTTTCCCTTTTTATTAATACTTTCTCTAGAAATGCCATATGATTTTGCGACAAAGGAAGACCGTATTAAACAAAATGTAAATATGGAAACATATAACTCAACTGATATTAGATATTTGCTCAAACCTGAACGACAAATGCAATCACTCAATTCATTTCCCATTAGGAAAAATCAGAGATTATAAGTTTAAGTCCTTATCTACGTCGATGAAATAATCCAAAGACAATTTTGTGAATTCTTCCAATATAGATCCTTATGATTATCACGTTGAAGATTAAATGAATGAGATTTTTAATCCCATCAAAAACTAAATATTTCTTGACTTCTGTATTGAATGAAGCAATACAAAACTGCTCAGTGACAAAAAACTTCAGCATGATTCATTTCAATGCAAGGAGCATGTGAGAAAATTTTGGTAGAATCCATACTTACCTTTTATGCATTATAATTTAAGTTTTCAGTGATAGCTATATCTGAAACGTGGATAAATTCAGCTATATATGTTCCTTTTGCACTTGACGGTTACAAATTTATCCATGTTGACTGACCAACTGGTCGTGGGGGTGGAGTTGGCCTCTTCATCCGAGAAAAACTAAACTTTACACATTATGAGTCCAAGGAGCAATGTGAAGGAGTTGATCATCATTAATCATCAAAATTAATTGTAAATCATTTCGAAATATTATAGACGGAGTGATATATCGCCAACCAAAATACTCCATTTCTACATTCACTCCTTTTTTTTGAGAAACTGATCAGTGAATTTGATATAAAACAAAATTGCATGTATTTGATAGGAGATTATAACATCGATTTCACTAAAAAAAAAAAAGATATAAGTTCATCAATACTGGAGTTTGTAAATGTAAGTGTTTCTTCCGGATTTCACCCCTTGATAGATAGACCAACTCGCGTCAGTGCTACGTCAGCCACAATTATCGACAATATATTCACTAATGATAATACAATTTCCACTCTGTCAGGTATCCTCATGACAAATATTTCTGATCACCTACCAATATTTTATATATCATTACACCCAGAGGAGAGACATAACAGTAAGAAACCAAAAATATTTAGGAAAATTACTAAAGAAAACCTCGCTACCCTTTGTGCTGACCTAGCAAACACGGATTGGTCAAGAGTGTATGAACAGTATGACCCCGAGGGGGTTTATAATGTGTTTTACGAAATATTCATTAATCTGTATGATATGCACTTACCTATTAAAGAGAGAAATCAAGAAATCAGAAAACAGTAGGTTACAAGTGAACTTTTAAAACTTATAAAAAATGAAGATAAATATTACAAGAAATATATGAACTCTCCCCTTGAACAAAATTATGAAAGATATAAGAAAATTCGTAATAAAGTTACTCTTTGCTTACGAAGAGCAAAGAAGGGTTTTTATTCGAAAAAGTTTAATCTAATCAAAAACAATTCAAAAGTGACATGGAAATTCATTAATACAATTTTAGGGAAAGCAAAAGATTACAACCAATAAAAAACAAACTTTTTCGCACAACGGAAGTGATATTTATGATACCGCTGATATTGCTGAACATTTTAATGAATACTTCGTTAATATTGGATCAAACATATCCGCTTATGATATGGCTGATATGCATAATAAAGATTTTTTTTCCATTTATATGAACAAACCTCTTTCTAATACTTTGATTTTTTAAACCAGTCAGAGTAGATGAAATCTTAGATATTGGAAAGGCATTAACCCTATTAAGCCCTAGCTATTTTGACCCCGAGCTCGCAGACCTTAGGGAGGGGGGGGGGGGGCCATATAACTTTTTTATTATTTGGTGTATCATCGTCATATTTGGCACGTGGGTAGAGTAACTCATACTCTACATGACCTTTTCTTCGAATTTTCACAAGGTCACCCATGGAGGGCGCTATTTACCAAAATATAAAGAAATACATAGGAAATAATTATGCTCAATACATGATTTTTCTGTATAATTTCTCTATCCCCATTAAATATGTCTTATTATAGACCAATCATTTTCATATTTGCCACAAATGATAAGCAAGTCACATGTGGAATTTTATTATTTGCTACGGTTGAAATTTCTCAAGATCACCACATGGGGGCGCTATTCACATCAACATAGTGATACATTATGAGACCTGAGATGAAATGTTTGGGATGGGCACATGTATAGTTATGACATTTCATACTGCATAATACTGGAATTTAGAGATTTCAATTGATAATATGATAAACTAATGCTATTAGAGGCATAACTTGGGTGAAGGAATCAAAATAACTCAAAATATAAGGGCAATCCTTAGAAAATATTATTGTTTTCAATTATCTCTATTATATCTATTGTTTTATGCCTTTGTAACATAAATACAAAGGAAATAATAAGAAACCAGGACCATAATTACTTCAAATTTTGCTCCTTTAACAAATAACAGCCAAGAAACATCCATTTCATACACTGTAATGCTGCTAAATGAAATGGGAACAGAAAAAAGATGCAAAATCTGACTCACATGGTTGTCAGTTTATGGTTGCCATGGCAACCAGTTACTTCAAATATAGCTAAATTGTATATCAAAATGTTTGCAATAAGATTTTAGCAAAAGTCACCTAATTTGGTTGAAATCGAATTAAGGGCGAAGGAGTGGCAAACGAAAATCTGGTAGGGGAGCACAATGTGCCCCCCCCCCCTTGGGCTTTATAAAACCAGTGGTTTTGACGATATTGATCCAACTGTGGTTAATATGTTTTACCTTATATTGTTGAACCTTATTTGCATGTATGTAATTTTTCGTTAAGTACTGGTATCGTACCATCCAAAAGGAAAGTTTCAAAAGTTATTCCAGTTTTTAAAAAAGATGATCCTAGAATATTCACAAATAACCGTCTGATATCTATTTTGCCTTGTCTTTCAAAAATATAAGAAAGTATGACTTATTATACGATAGTCAGTATGGATTCCGGCAAAATCTATCTACATATATGGCAGTAAGGAAATGCAGGACAGAATAATTCAAGAAGTGAATGATGATAAAGACGTTTTGGCAATATGGATCTTTCTGAAGCCTTTGACTGTCTTTCTCATGAAATTTTACTTCAGAAATTGCAATATTACGGTGTTCGGTGTCTGTTTTAAGTGGTTTAGATCTTATTTATGTGGACGGAAACAATTTACTGTTTATGATTCTTTTCATTCGTCTATTAGAAATATTAATACGGATGTGCCTCAGGGATCTATTCTTGGACTTTTACTCTTTTGATTTATATAATCGACACTGTCAATTCCTGCCGTGAATCTCATTTTCTTTTATATGCAGACGACACCTCACTTCTTGCCTCTCATAATGATAGTGATCAATGTTTTGATTGAACTTTTAAACAAAAATTTTAAACAAAAAAGTTTTGCGGCTTGACTTGCGGGGAAACAAATTAACGAACTGGAGCTATCCGCAATTGGCAAAAAAACAAAAAAAAACAAAAACCAATACCTTGCACGTATCTCAAACGCAGTTTCTCGTAGGTAAGCACGCAAGTCCGATTTACCAGCAGCAAAGTTTTGAGCATAAAGGCCGTGTCACACCAGCCTTGCGTGCGACTTGCAAAGAACAATTTTGACTACCCGGAGGTCCCCGTAGATATCCGCACTTGACAGTACCTAGCATGTATCTCGAAAGTAGTCGCCCGGAGGTGCGCACGCATATTTTTTAACCCGCAACAGTGTTTAGGCCCTGTCACACCTTTCCGGGCAAGCTACTCGGGCTTGTTACGTGTAGGGATTTTCTAGCATACCGGACATTCCTGAGGGCGGAAAAGAATTTGTGCGAGTCAGCGCATATGTCTTACTTGCTGGACGCGTTATACTTGCGAGTATACTGTGTGACCTTTGTACCAGTCGCGTGGGGGCTGTCAACTTAGTGAAGGAATTCCTCTAATGGAATGGTTGAAATCTCACAGAATTTCATTATCTTGGCTGCATACGGGACTGCGAAGTACCTGCGTGGGAATTGCCTGGGAAGTACTGCCGCTAAGAGTCTCCTACTGGCGTTCTGCGTGGACCTCTACGGGCATTCCCGCGACTCACCCGGAAGAAGTTTTGGTCATGCTCAAAACTTGGCTGCGGTTAAATCGGACTTGCGTGAGCACCTCCGGGCAACTACGCGCTAGATACTGTCAGGTGCGGACCAACAGCGGAGAGCTACTTGGAGTAAATTTGTTTCCCCGCAAGTCAAGCCGCAGAAGTTCCCCCGTACGGTATGACAAGGCATGAATGAAAATTGCAAACATTCTTGTTCGCCCGCTGAAAATCTTCTACGTGCTGGAAACTACCTCCTCGCCACAAGCCCGCGTTATGGTGTGACACGGCCTTTGACCAAAACATTTTTCCGCGTCAGTCGCGGGGATTGTCCGCAGAGACCAACGCAGAGCAGCAGTTGGATGCCCGTAGCTGCCGCAAGTCATAAGCACTTGACCCGCTTGAAGTAAGTAGATAGCCCGTGGTTTTATGCATCTATGCATCATCATGTTGGACTTCCGCCATATTCCGTCAGAGGGATTCTGTCACCAAGTTGTCAGCCCTCACTCGCCACCAATGCGCCTGACACGCAGGTCACATGGAATGGACGGAGAATGGACGTAGAACGTACGTAACAAGGATCCAGCATACAGGACGCACGCGAAACTCGCCGAAATCCTTGTCTGCCCGCGAAACAAAACACAAAAAAGAAAAGAAAAGAAAAGAAAAAGTACTGCGTGCTGGAAAACCCTCATACGCAACAAGCCCGATAAGGTGTAACAGACCACTTTTTTTTTTTTGGGGGGGGGGGGGGGCTGCGGGTAAATTGGACCTGCGTGCGCAACTACGGGTAACTTCGGGTGAGATACGTTATAGATACTGTCATGTGTGTCTATTCGGGGGAACTTCCGGGTAGCAAAAATTGTTCTTCGCAAATCACACGCAAGGCTTGCCTGGAAAGGTGCGAAACGGCCTTTAAATGTAATTCTGCCTTCATGCCGACTTTTTTTTTTTTCATTTGTAGCGTTCATTCCATTTACTAATAGTTACTGCTATATATCGGAGAGATTGGAATATCCTGATTATTTTGATTTTTTTTCTTTTGTACACGAATATCTCTTCTTCACGGTTACCACTCTTATGCATGCATGAAACAATAACAGCAATTATTCATATTTGTTTTTTGTCAGACTCTCTACCAGAGGAGCGCTATTTTGCAGTCATTTCGAGATCCAATTTATTTTTCCTAGCTGACTTGACATTGAAAGTGGATATAGAAATCGGAAGTTTCAGCACATATAAATGGGCAGCACCCTCATCGACACCATCTGTTCTGTCATTTGATCCTGTTGAGAAGGCTGTGTACTGGATTTGTGAGGGCACAAACTCGGTCATTCGATCTTCTCTTCTAGACACATCAACCACCGAAATCACTGATAGTAAGGAATACAAATTTGACTTTGAAAGCTCATAGAAAACGATCACACTCCCGTCCGTTTAGCCAAATGAAAAGAAGCAATCTTGACATTTCAGAATATTCTTTTCCCTGAATTGTGTACTACTGAATAGATAATTACCCTGCGGAAAGAAAATTTACTGAGATTGATTTATAGGGAGGATACATACTTCTTGCCCCTGATTCACAAAACGTGTTAATAGAGTTACACGTGACGTAGCCAAGTAAACAAGTGTTACCCAGTCGAATGTTAACACTCTCAAAATCTTTTTTTTTTTTTTTGATGAAGCTGGTTCCTAAAATCAATCAAGAATGGAAAAAAAAAATCAAAGCGTTTCATGATTATCTTTTTTTTCCCGTTTTTGTTCATGTTTGGTTTTACAGGTTTGCCTGGTAAAGGACTAGCCCTCTCCCTCGACCATTCTGATCAGAAACTTTACATGCTGAACTACAAGGAAAATGGAAATACCTTGACAGTTTTGCGCACAGGTGTGAGCAGGGGTCCAATACGTATCATTCTGAGGCTCCACGATTCCGGTGTAGAATCAACAATGCATCTTAACATCAAAAACAGGTGACTTCTGAATTTATAGCTTTTTATAGCTCCTTACCTATTGAATATTCCTGAATGGTGCAACGTCAAAGCCTTGTCCAAGCACGTCTTTGTCTGTAATGGCATCTTTGTGAATAATTATGATCATGATTGTTGAAATCAGGATGTAGATTACACGTTCCTTTATAGCCATTAAGAATAGGAATAATTCACTCCAAGAAAGAGTAGTAATTTCACGTAAAATACATTATCTATATCTATATCTATATCTATATATATATATATATATATATACACATATATTATATATATATATATATATATATATAATATATGTATATATATATATATATATATATATATATATATATATACAGAGAGAGAGAGAGATGAATTAAGATCTCGTATGGCTCGAATGATACAGGCACCCTAAAAACCACTGGTCAACTGATACCTCGATATTTGGAGTGACTTTTACCTCTTAGGAAACAAATGCATGTTTCTTGAAGAACGGAATCAGATAGTAATGGTGTGGAATGTATAGTGTCTAAAAGTTGATGAAATTTAGGTGTTTTCAGTAAACATATTATTCAGTAACGATGGCTTTGCACATAACGTCATTGGTTGCTCTCGTAGGTAATGGGCCACAGCAATTAGTTTAAACGCAAAGGTACAGGTAGTTAATAAGAATGTGTATGTTTAATCCCAAGTGTAAGGTGGCAGATATTCTTATGTCTTACATCTTTCATCCGCAGACTTGTCTATCTGGTTTTTAATGAGAGTACGGTCATGCAAGTGACATTTGATGGACACGTCAAGAATGTGATTTCATCAAACCTAGTTCTCCCACACCACACACGTATAAATTTCGAACGTAAGAAGCTGTATATTGAAAGTTTAAAAGCTATCTGTTTTCTTTTTATTTACGTGAAATTTTTATTTTGTAATTACTATACCTGAAACGTAATTTTGGCTTCATCTTCATTTCATTTCTTTTAGAGTCCATTGCCGATCGCTGCTACTTAATATGACGAAAGTATTCCTTCCTTTACAGATTATTAATCAATATCCACAATTTGTTTTTACATTTTTTAAAATTACGCATTCAAATACTTTTTATCTATTTGAAAATAAGTGCGTATACGTATACTATGCTGAAAATAATATAACAATGAGCAAACTTGGAAAAAGTGCAAATTTTCATTGCTGTTTTTAAAAGCAACTTACTCCATCATACATGATAATCGTCACGACAATTAGCTTTCAAAGGAAAGAGGAACAGTTCCCAATTCCCTACGACCTACGTTGTAGTCTCCATAGTACAATGTTTTGAAATAGTATTGGTCCAAAGTTTTTGGTTATCGTATTTTTGAAAGCACTGTAGAAACTAAAAAAAAAAAAAAATCCCTCCCTCTGCAAAACATACAATGCAAAATACTATAAATATCACAAAACACGTTTAAAGAATATGAAATTTATAAGATTATTTACCTTTATTTGATTTAGTTTGATGATAATCTAGCACTCTCTTAGTAAAGTTACCAGCTGTAGAGAGACTTTAGGCAAGTCATCACCGACTGCACTATCGTCTCGCAGCTTACCTTGTGCAGTCAAAAAGAAGCAGATTGGAATACAATGATAATCTAACTATCCGATTCCACTTACAATTGATCTGGCTATTGTGGGCTGAAATAAGTGATGCAGAGCAATGCAGAGAATAATAGTTTCGGTGCTGTCTCTCACATTATATAACGTATATGGGCTGCACACTATAGAAAGAGATATGTTTTATTTTGTATTTTGTACTATTATGTATTGTGTACATCTACACAGGTATGGAATTTTACTGGTGCAACGTTATCGGGGATTATGTGAGTATTCAAGTAGGAGATAGGAGGAATTATCATTTACGTCCTCGCGGAGATTCCTGGTGTGTTATTCGCCACTTTTGCGGACCCTTTTTCGTGATGATTACTAACAATAATATATTGCAAATAACGATACTACCATCAACTCTCATATCTCTATATCCTCTGTTACAAAAAAAATAGTGAAGCATGAAATTTCTTATATGATGATGTTGTGGATCATTTTGATTTTGTGAACGTGTACATTAATTGATCATCAGTGTCTACGGAGGTGTCATAAAGAGGAACATATCAAGCTAAGTACAATTTTTCCTGTAGGAATCTCATTTTTCAGGTATTGCTTTATGAATCGAAGTGACACCCTTTCATGTATCTAAATTTAAGGCTTATTTTAGCAAATTGAAATAAACGAATCTGAAAATGATGTGCAATCTGAGCAGTATCTATGTTTCCATTACATTTCTTACATGACTGTGATATGGATAATTAAAATAATTATACTTGAATTAACTAATATAAATATCGATGTCAATTTCGTTTCTTGTAGCATATAAAGTTTTCTACAAATGTTGCTTTGCGTGTGTTTGTGTTTGTGTGCGGATGATTGTGTGTGCACATAGTATGTCTGTCTAGATAATTCAGTGCTGCATTATGTAAGCGAATTTTATACCTCTTACCACATATATTTCAACATTAGATTTTTTTTTTTTTTTGTGTGTGTGTACCGTATCGTAAAATTAAACAGTGTTTTATCGTTTTATCACAAAATGAGATGAATCAACGGAGTGAATTAAATAAAAAAAAAAGAATAATTGTTGCCTTGAATCCATAACGTTTCGGTGTATTTATTGTCTGGATAAAAGTTGTAGGAGATTATACCATGTATACGGTTTTGGAAAGTGGATAAAGTACACGGTTGTTGTTGTTTGTTTGTTTTTATTCTATAAGATTATTGAAGTAGATTATTTAGCTTCGCTGCCAGCTTGGCAACCTTGGGCATTTTTCTTTTATTGCATAGTATAATTACGAAATTAACATATGTAAAATATGTTATATCATTATTGCTAATACACAGGAAGCCTGAAAACAAGGGAAACACAACGTTTGAACCCGTTGAGGACGGACTTGTTTTGCTATTAAAAGCATCTCAAATATCTCAGGCTGATGAAGGGTAAACGAGTGAAGGACTTTCTGTAACGACAACTCCATTCACAACACCAACATTTCGAATGATGCAAGTGTCTTAAATATAGTAATTAGCATAATGAGCTAATTTGCGAATGTATAAGTAGATGGTAAAGTTATCATATACCATGTATGACCTGAAAATGTTGTTTAGCACAAGTTATTGTTCTTGTTGGTGATGATTGATATTCTAGAGGAGTATTGAAGTAAAGTGAGCTTGGGTGGTACCTTGAGAACCTTCAGCTTATTAGCGCAGTGTGTAATATGCTGTTAATTAAAAAAAAAAAAAAAACGTGTTTATGCTGTGGTCATTCACAATTGTCAAGTGTTCTATGACCTTTAATAATTTAAGTCAGGTCTTTGACTAGTTATCTTCAGGTGTCAGTGCGACACATAATTATATGACCCTGCATCACAAAACTTTTCAATTCAATTCAATTTCAATTCATTTTATTTCCATACTTCTCATTTGTGGACATTATAACAGAAATCAAACAAGTTCTTTCACCTTGTAAACAATGTGCAAAACACAACAATATACATGGTGATAACACAGTAATTATATGTAATAACTGGTCAAATTCGAAATCGAGATGGGGTTGATCAAAGAAAAGTATGGCGGGACCTACATGAAAGCAAGCTTGTTTGGCTGTAAGCCCCGAGTAATCAGTGTTTGTGAAAAAGAGACGGAGAACGGATAGTAGATAAGACCAGATGATGTAAGAGTGCCAAATAAGAAAAAAACAGAAACAAAACTTAAATTTGAACTATTACTGTGACCGAGATATTGGTTTCAAGAGGACAACATGATTTGCATAATCATAAAGCCTACTTAGGTATATACATAATGTACACTATAAACTGTTGTTGCATTAATGCTATCGCCAGGATATTATCAGTAAGACACAAGAAGTAACATGTACAGCTATCAAGCTATTTGGTGTCTGCCGTCAAGCTCTGTATAGAAAGCTAGAGAGAGAAAGAGGGAAAGAGGAGGAGAGGGAAGCGAAGTAGAATGTGGAATTGATGATGAATTCGGAGAGCCTGACAGCAAGACCTTAAAATGGAATCTGCAGCGTGTTGACAAGAATGTTTGATCGGACAATAACATACCACAATATTACAAACGAGCGAAAAGTCGCCAGACATGAATTTTTAGTTAAGGGCAGATGCTAAAAGAGCAGATTCTGAACTTTAAATGATGTATAACTCAATTCAAATGGACTCTTCTAACCTTTCTAGATACTAGAAAGAAAGCACACACTCTGGAAAAGTGTGAATTTAGAAAAGCGGCTCTGAAGTACATGGTCTATTCAAGCACTTCATCTTTCTTTACCAAGCCGTGCTAGCCGTGCAATGAAAGGGACAAAACACAGGATGTAAACTACCGGAGCAACAACAATGAAGGGATTATCAGATTAGCTGTAATTAAGTATGTTCTATCAACACATTCTGTCCATGATTAATGCTAACTTTCAAAGCAGTGGAGTTATCCTTTCAAGTTATTTCAAGACACTTCATCATTCTATTTCCCCCCCAAGGGGTTGTAGAAAAACTGCTAAAAATACACCAATCATGTTATGATCGCAAACTAAAAAATAATGTAAAAGAAGGATAGTTCTTTCAGAATATATATATAAAAAAAAACAAACTTAAGATTGACTCGGTTGACACATTTGACCTTTTTTGAGTCCTCACGTAAAATCAAGGGGTGCGAATTTTTGTTCGTTTTGTGATGCAAGGTTACCTATGGCGCTACTTTTATACGACGATAACTTCATGTCGCATTATACTCAGTAACTGTTTGTGTGGTGGAACTTTTCGTTTTCTGTCTGAGATTTTCTGTAACTCCATGTTCAAAGAATGTTGATAAGATCCTAATTTTAGTCTTACTAGATGTCTATTAGATTTGAAAGTAAAATGCCTTATCTTTTTCTGTTCTCCTTTTCATCACTTTGTGTTAGTAATATTGTCGCGTCCATGTATGTTTGTGTAAACCGTTTCGTTTTAAATACTCTTGTGACTAGTCGTGAATAAGTGAATGCGCGACGTAAAAGGAAAAAGGTGTTTTTGCCAATGAATAAACTATGAATCAATGGTAAGCAATACATTGTTTTGCTGTTGTACCTAGGACTCTGGTAAGTATCCTGGTGAAGATGTGTTATGGATATGACAACTTATCCTGTATACGGCTTTATTCAACAATCTGTCAGTAGAAGAAGCAGAATGCAAAAGTGATGTTGACACAATACTTTGCTTCGCTTGAACATTCTAATTTATTTAATGGTGTAGACATCAGTTCACTTGTTGGCAATAAATGGACACATTTTATTTTATCTTTATTTATTTATTTCCAGCAATAGGGTGGATATCCCTTTCAGGACAGCTGATTTTCAAAGAGGTCCACTTGACATACATAAAAAAATACATATGAAAACAACAATAGCGATAAATACACATTAAGACTTGTACAGCATGGGTATGAAATCATTGTAAGAATTAAAAAAAAAGTGACTTACAGTCGACAAATTGATATAATTCAGCAAAATTATTTCAGTAGTAATAAACAAGTATGCACACAAGGAGTTACAGTCGACATATTCATGGCCTGAGCAACCGTGGGGGCTCGGGCCCTCACACTTTTTGTGCACCATACAAAGGAATACATAAGGTGTCATCATTTTGGGCCCCCACATTTTTTTTTTTTTTCAACCCGGAAGTACGAAAGTGGCACTAAAATAGAAATAGATGGAGATCTGAAGAGAGAGCTGAAGAAACCCGGAAGTGGATGGGAAGAGATGAGCTGAGGCCTTTTTTTTTTTTTTTTTTTTTAAAACGCTGCGCCGGCCCTGATATTGAAACAATATATTACAATAATGGCAGTAATAGAAATAGCGGACTAAAAAAAAAAAAGCGATAGAAATATGCTCACCGAGCTCAACTTAAAGTGAAAACATATTTTTGGTAAGGGTTTGAGAACCCGTCTGGCACCATTTCATATTTGCTTGCAGTATATCGAAAGAGTCTACTTAAGAAACTTACCTGGCTGACGCGATTTGCCGGGATGATGAGTCGTTTTTGGAGTTATTTGAGAAAAACAATAAAAGTAGGAAACCGACTTTTATTCCACAAGAATCCAGACTAAGTCGGTCTCAGGGAAAACTCGACCCTATTTCAGACAATTTACAAGCAGTTCGTGATCGCCATATTCTACTGCATAATACCGAACGAGGCCTAACTGAACAGACAGGAAAGCGCGTGATAATCCTGTACAAAACAAATGGACAGCGCGTGGTCCTTCAAGCCTATACGCACATCACCTCAGTTGCTGAGACGCGCTGTCTTTGAGAGTTTGAAAGTTTGAAAGTTTATTTACTCAACAACCCATACTCAGGGTATCGGAGTGCAATGAAATAGCACAGATGAATACAGAATTACAAATAAGTCTGAAAAGTGTACAAAAAAACTATAAAAAAGAAAATAAGAATGAAATGCGATTGATGAAAAGAAAAAAAATGTATAGAAATATACAATAATTATATACACGATATAAGGTGAAAAAAGAAAGAAAAGAAAGGGAAATATGACGAGAAAGAGAGAGAGAGGAGGGAGAAAGAAGGGAAATGAAGGTGAATAAGAGGGAGAGTGAGAAGGACACAAGACTGGTGAATTAACAAAAGAAATAAAAGTGACTTTTGGTCCAGGAAAAACAAATGAAATAGAAACAGAAAAAAGAAAAACGCGAAGATATACGGAAATGTACTCATACGCTAAGTGAACAAGAATGAAGGAAATATGGAGTATTTGTTGTTGTTTATCAAGCGTCATTTTGTTTTTAGAGGTGCCCGATAGGCGCACACTAATTTTGCATGCGCGCCAAAGAGATCTTTTGATGCGCCCGTTTTAACAACTCGGACCATTACTGCAAGTAGCCAGTGTGGCCAGAACGCGAAGTGCTAGTTTGTTGACCGATTCGGGTTCGTTGAGGGCAGCAGACATTTTACGGCACAGGGCGCAGCCCAAAGAGATTTTCCCCAGTGGTGGGGAGGAGAAAAATCTCTTTGGCGCAGCCATAGTGGGTGTATTATGACGGGCGTATGGCAAGCCGTTTTTACATTTAAAGTTAATTTCTGATATCACAAATTCCATTTTGTGATATCAAAAAATCAAATTTTTGATATCAAGAATTCAATTTGTGATATCAAGAATTAAATTTGTGATATCACAAATTCCCGTAAGTGTAGCACATGGACTTAATTTGTGATATCAAGATATCGAATTTGTGATATCACAAAATCCATTTTTGATATCACAAATTCAATTTGTGATATCAGAAATTCGAATTTGTGATATCTAAAATTCAATTTGAGATATCACTAAATGAATTTGTGATATCAGAAATTCGAATTTTTGATATCAAAAATAGGTTTCACGTGAAAAACCAGTGGTAATTCGTGATATCACAAAATGATTTTTTGATATCACAAATTCGAATTTGTGATATCACGAAATAAATTTGTGATATCACTAATTTCAATTTGTGATATCAAGAATTCTTATTTGTGATATCACAAATGCGAATTTCTGATATCACAAATTCCATTTTGTGATATCACGAATTGAATTATTGATATCACAAAATTGAATTTGTGATATCAGTAATTCACAGGGAATTCGAGCGTTAGTTTTGCGCTGAAATTCAACTGTGAATTCGAGCGTTAGTTGAGCGCAGAAATACACGGGGAATTCGAGCAATAGTTCAGTGCAGTAAATCCCTGTGAATTCGAGCGTTAGTTGAGCGCAGAAATAGAAAGTGAATTCGAGCGTTAGTTTTGCGCTGAAATTCAACTGTGAATTCGAGCGTTAGTTGAGCGCAGAAATACGAAGTGAATTCGAGCGTTAGTTTTGCGCTGAAATTCAACTGTGAATTCGAGCGTTAGTTGAGCGCAGAAATACACAGGGATTTCGAGCGTTAGTTCAGTGCAGTAAATCCCTGTGAATTCGAGCGTTAGTTGAGCGCAGAAATACAAAGTAAATTCGAACATTAGTTTTGCGCTGAAATTCAACTGTGAATTCGAGCGTTAGTTTAGCGCAGAAATACAAAGTGAATTCGAGCGTTAGTTGAGCGCTGAAATACACAGGGAGTTCGAGCGTCAGTTTAGTGCAGAAAATCGCTGTGAATTCGAGCATTAGTTTAGCGCAGAAATACAAAGGGAATTCGAGCGTTAGTTTTGCCCTGGAATTCAACTGTGAATTCGAGCGGTTATGTTTGTTGTTGTTTTTAGCGCAGAAATACAAAGGGAATTGGAACATTACTTTTGAGCTGATATTCAGATGGAAGGTATACTACTGCTAACTTTTTTTTAGAACAATGTTCAAAATGCCAATAACTATATATGAGAGATTTACACATCCATCATTCCCTAAATGATCGTCAAGGTATATTCGATGAATTATTGATACAAATCAATTGTTTTGCAACATGTTATCATGAATTCAATGATACTATGTTCACTTAGGGCTTACATTTAATTCATCGTTTTGGTCCTCAAATTATCATCTATTACTACATTATTGTTAATTATGATACATTTTTCATGTGGTAATCCCCTTTACAGTAGACTCTTCCACCAAATCGATGATAATTATGTGTGGTTGTATGTGTATGTGTGTTATAAAAGCATATACCATGTGTTTGTATTGCGGAGGACCGACCGAGGGCAATCAACCCTCTGGTCTGTGTATGTCAGCACCGGAGAATAAGAGAGAGAGAGACTGTGAGTCATGCGGGGTGCGAGAGGGAGTCGTAAACTTGCCAATTTAATGTCCACCACTGGTGTCGGCTGGCGGTCACATAAAGCAACGTGTTTCTCCTAAAGACATTTTCTCACTCCTCAAAATCAGTCCTCCAGAACAAAGGGGTGTATCCATTAAGACCAATTGTGTTGGGTGTACAGTTTGCCTGCCCCATGTTTACGATTTTGTAAAATAATTTAAAGTGTAATCATATAGGCAAGTTTATTCAAGAACCAAAACCAGGGAGAACAAAACTGGAACGCACAAGCCCAAAAGTCTTCAGACCAGATCAAGAAGAGTGAAGATATCCAGATTTTATGAGGAGTTTATGCAGCAGTATGCATGGCAAACAAACAGTTAGAATTTGTAGTAAAAAAAAGCAGTGGTACGAAGGACTTCAATTTTGTTAATCTGCGCAATGAGAAATCTCTCTTATTAACTCGGAGGAGTAACAGGGGGAGGTCGGGAGAGAGTATCTTTCACATGACAGAGTAAAGAGAAACGCAAACAAAAGTTGTAAGTCAACCAGTCTCTGCCAAATCAGTGGCGAGAAATGGAGGAAAAAATAAAATAATAATGTCTTTGAAGTAATTGACAACATATAAATAATGGCATTTTAGATATGTTGCTAAACGATTTGTTTTCATCGATTCTTTTAAAACCAATTCTTAATCACTTTAAATGAAGACGAGTTGCCAAAACTCTTCAATTAGGTTTTTTTTTTTGTAATTATCGTTATATACTATGTAAAGATAACACCTGAAATTCCATAGGAATATCTGCGCTAAACTAATGCTCGAATTCGCAGTGTATTTCTGCGCTCAACTAACGCTCGAATTCATTGTTGAATTTCAGCGCAAAACTAAAGCTCGAATTCCCTGTGTATTTCTGCGCTAAACTAACGATCGAATTCACAGTTGGATTTCAGCGCAAAACTAATGCTCGAATTTCCTGTGTATTTCTGCGCTCAACTAACGCTCGAATTCACAGTTGAATTTCAGCGCAAAACTAATGCTCGAATTCCCTGTGTATTTCTGCGCTCAACTAACGCTCGAATTCACAACTGAATTTCAGCGCAAAACTAATGCTCAAATTCCCTGTGTATTTCTGCGCTCAACTAACGCTCGAATTCACAGTTGAATTTCAGCGCAAAACTAATGCTCGAATTCCTTGTGTATTTCTGCTCTCAACTAACGCTCGAATTCACAGCTGAATTTCTGCGCAAAACGAATGCTTAAATTCCGTATGTATTTCTGCGCTCAACTAACGCTCAAATTCCCGTTGGTTTTCTGCACTGAACTAAAGCTCGAATTCTCTGTGTATTTTTGCGCTCAACAAACGCTAGAATTTACGGTTGAATTTCAGCGCAAAACTAATGCTCGAAATCAAATTATTTCTTTGCGAAAGATATGTGCTGAAATTCCATGTAAATTAATGATATCACAAATTGGAATTAGTGATATCACAAAATGTATTTCTTGATATCAAGAATGTCAATTCGTGATATCTCGAATTGAATTCGTGATATCACGAATTGAATTTGTGATATCACTAATTCGATTTCGTGATATCAAAAATTGGTTTTACGTGATAAACCAATGGGTATTTGTGATATCAAAAATTGAATTTGTGATATCAGAAATTCGAATTTTTGATATCACGAAAGGGAATTCGTGATATCAGAAAATCTTTTTAAAAAGTAATATGGCTTGCCATACGGGAGAGAGTATCTTTCACATGACAGAGTAAAGAGAAACGCAAACAAAAGTTGTAAGTCAACCAGTCTCTGCCAAATCAGTGGCGAGAAATGGAGGAAGAAGAATATAATAATGACTTTGAAGTAATTGACAACATATAAATAATGGCATTTTAGATATGTTGCTAAACGATTTATTTTCATCGATTCTTTTAAAACCAATTCCTAATCACTTTAAATGAAGACGAGTTGCCAAAACTCTTCATTTAGGTTTTTTAGTAACTATCGTTATATACTATGTAAAGATAACACCTGAAATTCCATAGGAATATCTGCGCTAAACTAATGCTCGAATTCGCAGTGTATTTCTGCGCTCAACTAACGCTCGAATTCACAACTGAATTTCAGCGCAAAACTAAAGCTCGAATTCCCTGTGTATTTCTGCGCCCAACTAACGCTCGAATTTACAGTTGGATTTCAGCGCAAAACTAATGCTCGAATTCCCTGTGTATTTCTGCGCTCAACTAACTCTCGAATTCACAACTGAATTTCAGCGCAAAACTAATGCTCGAATTCCCTGTGTATTTCTGCGCTCAACTAACGCTCGAATTCACAACTGAATTTCAGCGCAAAACTAATGCTCGAATTCCCTGTGTATTTCTGCGCTCAACTAACGCTCGAATTCACAGCTGAATTTCTGCGCAAAACGAATGTTCGAATTCCGTATGTATTTCTGCGCTCAACTAACGCTCAAATTCCCTTTGGTTTTCTGCACTGAACTAAAGCTCGAATTCTCTGTGTATTTTTGCGCTCAACAAACGCTAGAATTTACGGTTGAATTTCAGCGCAAAACTAATGCTCGAAATCAAATTATTTCTTTGCGAAAGATATGTGCTGAAATTCCATGTAAATTAATGATATCACAAATTGGAATTAGTGATATCACAAAATGTATTTCTTGATATCAAGAATGTCAATTCGTGATATCTCGAATTGAATTCGTGATATCACGAATTGAATTTGTGATATCACTAATTCGATTTCGTGATATCAAAAATTGGTTTTACGTGATAAACCAATGGGTATTTGTGATATCAAAAATTGAATTTGTGATATCAGAAATTCGAATTTTTGATATCACGAAAGGGAATTCGTGATATCAGAAAATCTTGTTAAAAAGTAATATGGCTTGCATGCTTGCCATACGGGCGTGGAGTGACGAAATTCAACACAACCATACAACTATACAGCCATGGTATGGATGCCAGGTTTTAACCAATCAGAACGCGAGAAACCTTACAACTATGCAACTTACTGTGCAACTATGCAACTGTGCAACTGTACAGCCCTAGAGTGCATGGTTTTCACTCGCACGGGCCGAAGTGCCATTAACCGAACAACCTTGCATCCTTACATGCATTACGGAACGCCTGTCGGGTTTTAGCCAATCAGGACGTGAAAAACTCGACAGACATACATAAATACATGAGTGTAGGAACGGCTGTAGTGTTTTAGCCAATCAGGACGCGAAAAAACCCAACGGACATACATGCATGGGTGTGGGAAAGACTGTAGGGTTCTAGCACACCAGAATGCAATAAATTCGACAGACATACATACATGCATTAGTGAGGGACGGCTGTTGGGGTTTTAACCATTCGGCCTTTCCCTCTGCGCGTAATTAGCCTTGGGGCTCTGCTAACCACTGAAACCCCCTGACAGATTTATTGTACCGTTGGTGCAATGGTCTCCATTCCTTTCCACATCAAGGGTTCATGACCTGCCCCCTAAGGCAGCTGTGGACGTATACTCAGGGAGGTGCTTCGAGAGAATGAAACTATACATGTGTGTATATCTGTCGAGTTTATTGCATTCTGGTGTCCTAAAACCCTACAGCCATTCCCACATCCATGCATGTATGTCTGTTGGGTTTTTCGCGTCCAGATTGGCTAAAACCCTACAGCCGTTCCTACACTCATGTATTTATGTATGTCTGTCGGGTTTTTCACGTCCTGATTGCCTAAAACCCGGCAGCCGTTCCTACACTCACGTATTTATGTATGTCTGTCGGGTTTTTCGCGTCCTGATTGGCTAAAACCCTACAGCCGTTCCTATTCTCATGTATTTATGTATGTCTGTCGGGTTTTTCGCGTCCTGATTGGCTAAAACCCGACAGGCGTTCAGTAATGGGATGCAGGGACGTATGGTTGTTCGGTTAATGGCACTTCGGCCCGTGTGAGTGACAACCATACAGGCATTCTAGGGCTGTACAGTTGCACAGTTGCATAGTTGCACAGTTGCATAGTTGTACGGTTTCTTGCGTTCTGATTGGCTAAAACCTGACATCCATTCCATGGCTGTATAGTTGCATAGTTGTACTAATTTTGACTCCCCTCGCCCGCCATAGTGTATCAGCCGACTCCCCACCCCCCCCCCCCTGCTCTCCCCCACCCCGGGGCAACATGTTTATCACGCACTTGTAACAAAGGTTCGCGCACTAAGCAAGCATTCGCGCACTCGGTACGAGACGCCTATTGGCTAAAACAGTTTTTCATTCTGCGCGCGTGCTAATGTAGGGAGAGGGGTGGGGGAGTGCGGAGGGGGGGGGGGGGGGGGGTCGGCAGATACACCCACTATGGCTGCGCCCATGCCAAAAATACACATAGCGCGTCACAGAATCGGTCAATACAGGCCGTTCTCATAGTACAACACTGTACAATCCAGAGGGACAACCAATACAACTCAGCCCGCCGTCAAAGCGAGGGCGAGTTATCCCCGAGTCCGAGTTTAGCCTGACCCCGTTCAGGCTAAACGGGGGCAAACCTGTATTACCAGAATATTGGAAAGAAGGCACGCACTCAGGAAAAGTGTGAATTGAGAAAAGACACTCGGAAGTACAGTGTCTATTCAAGCGCTTAATCTTTACCAAGCCGTGCTGGCTGCACAATGAATGGGACAAAAAAACAGGATGTAAACTACCGGAGTAACAACAATGAAGGGTGCATCTGATTAAATTGAAATTTATCATGCCTTATTAACACATTCTGTCCTTAATTAATACCAACTGCCACAGCAGTGTCCCTTCAAAAGTTATAGGACTTGAAAGTGAAGAGTGTGTACAAGGTTTTTAAGAAATGATAACGGGACTCTAAAGACACACTTAATCACACTATTCTGCCAAATAATGTTCCAGAAAATCGGCTAAAAAGCAAATTTTCCAGCCTGTTTTATAATCCCGAATTTTAGTATAATGTAGAAAAAGACTTGCTGTTTCAGAAAATATGAAAAAGTCAACATCGGCTCGGTTGACAATTTTAAACTTTATTCAGTCCTCACATAAAATCAGTGTGTGCGACTTTTTGTTCGTTTTTTGGTGCACAGTAACATTTACTCTTTTCCAACAAACATATACATGTATCGAATAAATACCTGATTTACTAAACAAGATTGAGGTTCTTTTTAAATTATCTACCTTTAAAACAATACGTAAAGCCCTTTTCTGTAAAACAAACAGCCAATTCAAAGTGGACTTTGTAGCAATACTCCATACTGGTGAGCAATAATCCAGATGATATTGAATGATAGAAAAATACAACATTTCTGCAACTTTAAAAATCACACAAAACCCGATTTTCCTCATTAGGAACAAATTTCTCAAAATTTTACCTCTTATGTAATCCTCGTGAAGCTTCCATGTTAATTTCAGATCAAAAACTTCTCCTAGATATTTACATTTATGTAGCTCCCACACCTGTGTGTATTTCAAAGGTTTAATAAAGTGATAGCTTCTCAGAGAAAAGAAAAAAAAATAGTGATCTTTGAATATCACAGTTTGTATTACCATTGCATCATTTTACTCGAATTTTAGCAGGATCTACACATTCATCCCTTTCCTGAACGTTGATTACCATATCATTCAATGCCAGAACGAATAGAGGCAAAGTCAAAACATATGAATAAACATTGACAACAAAAACAAATATTCGCTACAAGAACGTAACCTACATACTACCAGTAATTGAGAGGTGCACATATTTATCATATTTCTTACAAATGCTAAACAAAAATCCTACACCTATTATAGAAATACAAGAGCATTGTGCTGATAACGGGAAAGAAGGTTGGTGAGTTCCGTGTCACCCCACACCCCTTATTAAATTGTCTCAAGGGGCGGCCAATGTTGTACAGAGGCGGATAAATGTTGGTCTGGTCAGGGAAGTGAGACTCCACCTCCCTGGTCTGGTCTGGTCTAGTCTGTACTGGTCGGGGACTAGGTAATCACATAGAAACCAAACATCATCAAATTTCCAAACGTCAGAAAGAGACTAAATAATATATTTCTTCACAACAACAGTGAATACAAAATGCGAGAGAATGATAACATTTACAGTGGTAATGTCAATGCTGCTAACAGCATATTTATTCACCGACCTGCCTTCTCGTAGGTCTGAAACGGAAACTTAATCACAAACAATTTTCTTTTCTTACTACACAATGAAACACATCAGTCATCACTTAACTCTTCCACACCTTTGGAGACCATTATTTCATTAAGACTTTTCAAGGGAGGGGTTTTGTCAGTAGAGATAAATGATGTTCTGCCACTTATCTCGACATCGGCATGGTCGCAGAATGAGGTTCTCGCCTGCACGTCGAGCTCGTCCAAGGGCTGGGCGTCTGTTTTAACCGGCTTGCTTTCACTGCTTCCTTAAACGATTCGTCACCATTGCCGTCCACGTTGTGGCAATCTGACAGGACGCTTAAACATCTCCGATGACACCAGTCAACTGCATTATTTGGAGTTTGTTACACTCAGACTGGTGTAAACCAAAGTTCTGTCTGGTCGTGGCGTACAGTTTCTCAACTTGTCGTTGTCCACCAGTTAACTCGTTAACTTTAGAGCAGTCCAAGCAAGATCCTTGTCACATTCACAGGGTTTATAGAGTTTAGTTGATTAATATGGAGGGGAGCATGATGTACAAGGGAGGGGATCTCCTGACTCTATCTCTGTGGTCTCCAACTATTCTTGCCCCTTCTCTATCTTCCGGTCTCTCTCATCACGTAGCTCCTCTGCTCTGATTATTGTTTCCCCTCTCTAATAATCTCTGCTCAAACAAGGTCTTGTATGACAAATTTACTATTGGCATCCTTTCCCTAAAAGTATTTCATTGGGTAAATCTTATTTTTGGGTGTGATCTTCACTGGAAATTAATTTCCTATTGGTCAGATATTCCATTAGCTCCTCCCATTAGTTTCTGTGGAACTCCGTTTTCTCTGATTCATCTCCATTTCTGATTAACTCGCCCACTGTCTTTTAGTTTTTTTTTTGTTTCCTCTTTCTCTGTAACCAGAGGTCAAGACTTTATTGTTTCTTGGATAACAAAACGATAAAGCAAATGAATACTTGTGTCCTTATAGCGTTCAACGTTATCGTCATGATTGTTCTGAGTTGTTGGCCCTGAAATTGTCTTTGTAATTCCTGTCTGACCCGCTCCCCTAAAGAACGTCAAAATAAAGGAGAAGTTCTGGCTGGAGAACGACCTTCCAGCTCAGAGGTTCATTCATGTTTAGGGATCAGAGGGCAAAAACACGTAATCCGTAATTTGGACTGGGGCTTTGGGGATGGAGAGTGCAGGGAACTGACCACCAGCTGCAGAAAGTAGCCAATGTCAAACTCATGAATTCCTAGGACCAATAACTTTTTTTGGGAGAGGGGGATTGAAAAAAAAAAAGAAGTCTAGCTGGAAGCAAAGGGTTTTCAAAGGGTTCATAAACTCCATGAAGGGGAAAGACTAATTAATATTGACGTCACAGGGTGACTTGGAAAACAACTGTAATGCCCTGTTTTCCTAAACCTTTCTATCCTATTCTATACTTTATTATATGTGCTCGTAGCCATGCTGGGCTATATTTATATACTTCTTTCACATGTTTACCATTTATTTGAAGGATAATACCAGAATCATTATATAACTTCAACTTCTTCCTGGAATCCAAAATCATTTATTCTGATTCATCAGCATTCAAAACAAGGTTATTCGCCGTCAACCACATAGAAAACTCTTTCAAATCTTGATTTACTCGTGTTGTCCTTTCAACAGGATTATCAGAAGAAAAATACATATATGTATCATCTGCATAAAGAGATGAAACACAATGTTTAACCGTGTGAGTAATCTCGATGGGTGCTGTTCGTTATTCCGAAGGTTCGCTGTTCCGAAAGTTCGTTATTCCGAAGGGTCGTTACTCCGAAACACGCAAATTCCCTATACCTACAGGTTCGTTAATCCGAAAATTTATGGTGTTATTCCGAAGGTTCGTTATTCCGAAGATTGGTTAATCCGAAAATGAAATTCGGAACAATGAACCTTCGGAATAACGAATCTTAGGAATAAAGAGCCTTCGGAATAACGAACCTTCGGAATAACGAGCTGTAACCATACTTTTATTATCGTTTATGAAAAGTAAAAATAATACCGGCCCCATCAGTATCGAACCTTGTAGCACCCCGTACACAACTGGAGCAGGGTTAGACATGGCACCATTCACATCTGTTCTTTGCATTCTTCCTTTTAAATAATTCGTAAACCACAACAGGCTTGTGTGGTCAAACCCATATAATCTTAACTTTTCAACCATTATTGTGTGGTCGACCATAATTATCAAAGGCCTTTTTCAAATCTAATGTTACGGGGCCAGAAACCAGGCCTTTATCCATACTGGACAATACATTTTCAGTAACATTTAACAAAGCTGTGGTAGTGGAGTGACCGCGTCGAAACTCCGACTGATTAGTAGACAAAATAAACTATTCAGACAGGTATTTGGTGACTTTAGAATGAACAATTCTTTCAATTACCTTAGCCAAACCGGAAGAATGGAAATACATGCAGGTCGAAACTCTGTTGCTAACTCTGTTTCCTTATCGCCTTTGAATAAAGGAACGACTTTCGCACATTTCTATTCACGGGGATGACCCCACTCAAAAGGGATACATTTATTATGTGAGTAAGTGGTAGAAGAATACATGGCGTTGCCAATTTGACGAATCTCGCAGGTATTCCATCCAAACCTGTAGCTTTATTCAAGGACATGTTATCAAATACATTGCGAACATCACTTTCAGTCACTCTTGTAAATACACAAGTTGAATCAAACTCCGTCTTCACATACTGTCTAAAATCTCCTTGAAATAATTATTGTATCTTGTTTTATCTGATGTACTATGTTCGAAAAATAACTGTTGAACACATTTGCCAATTCTAAAAAATCAGCAATATCCCTATTGTGTAATTGAACATTACACACATCTCTATTTTTAGCTTTAGTGGGTAATATCTTTTGTATAACTTTCCACACCTTTTTACTATTTCTTTGGTTTTCATTAATACCATTTAGTACATGCTTTAATTTTCTCATACTCGATGTTACTTCAATTTTCTCATAGTCGATGTTACTTCATTTTTCTACTTTCTATAATCATTCCGATCTCTACTACTGTTAGTCTTTCTAGCTTTCTTTTCAGCTTCATCTCTCTTATACATCATATCTTTTACTTCAGCTGTTATCCAGGGTACTTTACTCTTCTTTTCCTAAGTGGTGCATGTTTATCAATAACTTTCATAAACGTCGTTATCCACTTCAGGAAGGCCTCCTCAACATCCTCCCACAATTCATTAGACAAATCTCCTAAAATATCTTCAAATGCACGTGTCATTACATACTTATTGTGTTGTGTTTTATGTTTAACTCGACCCCAAGTTGCTATCATCATGTAGTGATCACTAAGAAACATTGATATAACATTGCAATGAGTAACTTTCTCAGGGACAGAAGGAAATATGAGCTCAATGACTGTCGAGGAGCAGGGGGAATTCTTGTTGGCTTATCAATCACTTGTGTTAAATGATAATCCTCAGCAAATGTCATTAATCGCTGGGTGGATGAACTTTTACGCTGGTTTGAAATATTACAGTTCAGATCACCTAACAACATAACATCAAAATTTAATATTTCAATTTTTGGAAAAAGTTTCTTATCTAACTTTCCAAACAAAGATATTTTAGAATATGGTGGTCAATACCAAGGACATATCAGAAAAGCTTCTGCTTGATTCTGTCAATTTGTATAACAAGCATTTCAAGATCATCATCGATCAAGTCATGCCTGACTTCACAATAAATACCCCTTTTTAACATAAAACAGTATTCCTCCGCCATTCGTATTCCTGTCTTTTCTTATTGTAATATAACCATCAATTTCTACAGCTCCGTCTGGAATACTTTTGTCAAGCATCGTTTCACGAAAAGAAGTAATGTGAAATGGTGATTTCTGGAATATGTATCTTTTCTCATCAATGCATTTATACAAAGAACTGACATTTAGATGAGTAACATGAATTCCAGATTGGCTCGAAAGTAATTTACATGCATCGTTAAAATTTGTGTCAGACAGGGGAAGGCTACCACTATTTCTGACGTAGTCACATGTTGATTGATTATTTGGTTGGCAAACATCAAAATTGGTAAGATCATGCACATTCATGAAAGGTAATTCCTCGAAAATGCATTTGCTACATATTCAGCCTTCATTCGACAGAAATACGTTTGTAGAAACAGTACAGCATTTTACATGAACCCATAAGTTGTCGACGCATAATATTGAGGCCTAATTGTTTCGTACCGGGTAGGCACAAATTAAACAAGGGAATTTTATAGTCATAATGAAAAGATACCACAGAATTTTGTTTCTTGTACGAAAACAAAGCTAATAAGTCAGAGTAAGTCCAAATCATTTTTGCATGCAACGGTTATTCGCTTGTTTTCTTTTGTGAAGGCAAAGATCTTTCCGTCTTGAGACCACACAGATTGGAATTTGTTGTTTTGGAGTGTCTCCCAGTACAGCGAGGACCGAATGTTCGTCAGAGATTCACGAATGAAGATCTTCGCACCTTGGACATGCCTCAGTTTTGTGCGTGACTTGTTTCCTTGCTGGCTGGTCGTTGTAGCGGGTGTACTTCACAATTATCGCTCGTGGGTTGCTCTGCCTTGCCGCATCGGCGTAGGTGGCGCTATGCTACGGTCCAGCGTAGTGTCCCTGTATTGATTCAATACACGTCGTTGCCATGGCTACTCGAGTGGCGTCGATTGACCCGGTGTGATCTGTCGATGGCGGCTGGTCCCATGTCGACTCCCAGGTGACGATTGCTCACCTCTAGTACCTTGTCATCCGTACTTTCGTTTGGCGTTTTAGTAATGCCATGTATTCGCAGACAGTTTCTCCTGTTATACTGCTCAGCCTCATCCTTCGCAGCTTGCAGGTCTTTTACAGTGTTTTGTAGAAGTTTCACTTTTTCGTTCAACTGTTTAATCTCACTACATTTTGACACCAGATACATGCTTATGGCTTCATATACTATGGCGGTTACTTTTCTTCGAGCCACTTTTCAACTAGTTCAAAAATGGCGTTCGCTACTTTGTCAATCACTGCACGGGAACAAAGAGCTTCAGAAACTTGCTTATTGATAGCGTTTTTCAGGTCATTGTCCCCTTGCTGTTCGATGCGGCTGTTTGACCAGCCGATGGCTGGTCAACCGACGGCTCATCACCGGTAACAGGAGGGCTGGCGGAATTACGTGGAGTATGCCCGGTACTTGGTGCAGTTTTTGCAGTCGAGCTCGTTTCGTTGACTACAATATCAACATGGTCCTCATTCTGGTTGGAATTCTGCAGTTGATAGCGTTTATTTCCATCAGAGTCATGCGAAGTTGATTTTCCTTGTGATTTCGATTTGGTCATGATGATAAGAATCCACATAAGCACAATTTCACCGATTTTTCCGCCTTTCTCGGGACAGTCCAAAAACACGTCCGTCGCTGTCGCCGAAGTGCCCTCTAAACATGACTGCTGGTAAGCAATACCTTATTTTAAATGGGTTAGTCAAATACCGGTTAGTGATTGGCAGAACACAGTCACGTGATGGAGGTACATTTATTATGTTCGCCCATGGGCGAACATTCTTGTAAATGTTCTCCCATGGGAAAACATTTTCACGTAACAAATGACAGAAGGCTTAGGACCGCGCGCGCACAGTGAATTTGGCTCTGCGCGATCGAGCGCAGCGATGCGAGCGATCGAGTGCGTTGTGCGTTGGTTGACGTTGATGTATTTGACGTATTTGACTAACCCATATAATATAACAGATGATGACTTTTGTTGTCGGGAACATGTACCAAACGTTCCACCCTCAGGGTTTGAAATGCTATTTCGGGAGGCTATAAGTCTCTCGACTTCGTCTCGGGACTTATAAGAGAACCTCCCTCAATAGCATTTCAAACCTTGCGGGTGGAACATTCGGTACTTCCCTCTCCCGCCAGTCATCATCAGCTAT
Organism: Diadema setosum; assembly: GCA_033980235.1. Lineage (NCBI taxonomy): Eukaryota > Metazoa > Echinodermata > Echinoidea > Diadematoida > Diadematidae > Diadema > Diadema setosum. The sequence continues at coordinate 1,654,296 of CM067078.1, read as the reverse complement.
ATATCGTCTACTTGTGTCATTTTAAGTGGCTCGCTTAAATTTCATGCACAAACACCCATTAATCTTAATCCTTTATAGGCAAGATTACATAATTATACAAACTATAACAGTTCACACGCTAACGTTGAGACAAAACAACAACAACAACAAGTGCAAGAAAATTCCAACAGTCACCAAATTCTAAGTTGTATCAATACTGAAAAAAAAAATGACTGAACTCTGAGCGTCCGAATAAGTAAGCCTATTCAATGTAGAGTAACCAGAATTGACACCACTTCCCTTAACATAATATGTAAGAGACAAGATCCAAACATTTCTGATAGGGTTACTTTACAGTGTTACAATATTAAGTCTTCGAGCACCCTCCTTATACGAAGACACCTTACCCGTACCACAAGAAACACAACAATAGGCCTACTAGGGCATTAGGTATTTGTAATAGGCCAGAGAAAGTTTAGTTATTTTTGTACTAGGTATTAGAAGCATGCAGCGTATAAAGCACGGGCAATGTGTATGACCCAGTGGCTTAAGAAATTGTAATCTCTCTTATTAAAAAGAGAGAACGAAAATAATAACTCTTGAGATACCTCCACAGGCCGCTCGAACGCTCACTACCTGGCACGGTATACTACACGGTACCCTACGGTACCAATCGATCCAGTTAACTTTTAAGCGTTTGAACAGAGCAATTTAACTCTTTATGTGCCAACTTCGCATATTCTGCTAAACACACAAAGCCGCTTAAACCGATCGATAAATGGCTAATCCCGCGGTAAGATGAGATAATAAACGGAAAGATGTTAACTCCGCAAATGCCATGGTCGTCAGCAGCACACCAGGGATCACCAGTGTCTCGGCCATTTAAGTGCTGTACACCTCCCCCTGGCTTGCCGGTGCTGCGTTGGGATCCCCTTGACAGCACCCCCATGGCATTTCAAAGAAAAACAAAACAAAACAAAACAAAACAAAGCAAAACATCACAAAACAAGACCAAAAAAAAAAAAGGAAAACGCTTGGCATCAATCACCTCTCCTCACTCCAGAAACACTCTCTCTACCCCCCCCCCCTATTCCCACCACCCCCAGGCCTTCCCTACTATCCATGCATATCCTGTCTCTGCTGCCCCACAAATTCTCCTGATCCACCTTTCCCCTTCCCTACCACCTATTCCCATCCCTCTGACCCACCTCCTTACCGATCGTCCAGCATATCCCCTGCACCCCACCTCCACAGTATGCACCTCTGCTCTCCACCCCCTTTTCTCACACTCCTCCCTCAACTCTGCATACCTATCCAGCTTTCTTTCCCTTGCCTCATCCATCCTTGTCTCCCATGGCACAGTCAGCTCCACCATTGCTAACCAATCATCCCCCGCTGCTAAGATCCCCCACCATCATCCCTCTGACCCTTCCTTCTCACACTGCATCTCACCCCTCCTTCACAAACCGGATTCCCCTCACCCTAGGAGGCACATTCTTCTTCCTTGCCTCCACTGCCACCCTCGCCACCTCTGCCATCTCCTTCAACACCTGGTTATGCCTCCATGTATAGGCCTGTAATAGACCTCAACATGCTGGCAAAATGTGCTCTAGAGAGCCCTTCGCCTTGTTGCAAACCCTGCATTCACCATCTTCTACAATGCCCCATCTCTTAAGATTTACTGGAGACGGCAAAACATCAAAGGTGGAACTGATCATGAAGCGCACAGCTCCAGAGGACATTGGCCAAAGGTCATTCCATGACACCTTCCTCTGCTCCACCCCTTCCCATCGAGTCCATGCTCCCTGCAATCCCTGCTGTACAGCCTTGGCAAAGCAACACTCCTCCTCCTTCTCCTTAACCGCCTCCACCACCAACTCCCTCCTACCCTTCCTGTCTTGCTTGCTGTACCATCTAACACCCTGATGAAACCCAACCCCTTTCCGACCCACCTGAAAAGCACCCTGCATCTCCTTCCACTTTGCCATTGCCACTGCCTCGCCGCAGCCTCCTCCGCCCTCCACTTCCTCCCTGTGCGGATCGGTGGCCTAACTCCTGCTATTGCCTGGTCCTTTGACTCCCTCATCATCATCACTAGCCTAACCTTGCCAGCTTTAAACTCCTCCACCACTGACGTCATAGGCAATTGCAACCTGCCTGATCTGCAAAAGAATGCCAGATCTGTAAGCATTCTTGGAACGCCTAACCACTTACGGTAGTACGAGTTCATCTTCTGCTGCATCCTCTCAACCCTGGACACTGCCACCTCGTACACCTGCAGTTGCCACATGATCCGTGGTAGCAAGCAAAACTGGCAGCACCACACCTTCGCATTCCCAGGGATGAGTGTCCTGTCCACCCTCTTCAACCACTCCACCACTTTCTCATAGATCTGAACTCCTCGGTGCCTGTCATTCAACTTGCCCTCATACCACCGCCCAAGGCTCTTTACCCCCTGCTCAGTGACCGGAGGGATATCTTCTCCCCCAATCTGAAATCTCCTTGCGACCACCTTACCCTTCCGCACTGACACTGAGCGGCTCTTCTTGGCCTTGAACTTCATCCGTGTCCAGGTAACCAACTCCTCTCACCTATGGAGGCCATCTTTGACCTGGTTCTCGTTGCCAGACACGATTGTGAGATCATCCATGAAAGCTCTAATCGAAGGCACAACCACATCTGCAGCCAGCATCAACCCTTCAATTCTCGGGGCCACACACCGGGTTAACACTTCCATCCCAAGGACAAATAGCAGCGGCGAGACTGGACACCCCATGGGGATGCTAATTTTTAGTGCTTGCCATTCTGTTGTGTAAGTCTGGGTCGTGAATCTCATCCTGAACTGGCTGTAGTAGCTCTGCACCATCTCGCGGATTACCCTAGGGACCCAGAAAAAACTCAAGAGCAAAGCTGAGATACCTGTGAGGAACTGATCCATATGCATTTGCAAGATCCAACCAGATGACATCCACATCCTCCTTCTCACGTTTGCACCTCTGCATTGACTCCCAAATCATCTGGACATGCTCCGTGCATCCAGGGAAACCCGGGATCCCTGCCTTCTGTATAGCGGTGTCCACAAACTTCTTCATGACAAATTCTGACAACCGCCTCGCTAAGACACTATTAAGAGGATCTTACCATCCACGTTGAGAAGCGAAATTGGTCTAAACTGGTCAATGCCTTTGGCATCCCTCTCCTTTGGGATATATACCCCTTCTGCCACACACCAGCTGACTGGAACAATCCGTTCCCGCCATAGCACCCTTAGGATCCGCCAGAGCACCCTTCGGACACGAGGACAGTACTTGAACAGCTTGTAGGACAATGAAATCGCTTCTCGCGCTTTTGTTCCTCTCACATACGGCTTGCATTCTATGTGGTGATTGACTATCAAGCGGTGTTCCAAACTAGATTTGCGTGTACATTCTTAGTTTCTGTCACGGTTTTATGTGCGAAAGTCATGCCTTCCGAATAATGTACCAACTTGTCATTCAAAAGAAAAAATGAAAATAGATTTGTCATATAATTTATATAGAAGCAAAGTTTGGCTTTACTCTTTAACTTTGTTCACTATTTTGTCCATCTTAACAGAAATTTGTAGAAATTATACAAATTGGAAAAAACGAATTCTCTCTTAAAGCATGACTACCTTCGTGTCTCAGAATAATGTGGCACACAGGGGGTTTCCACCATGGCACATAAAGAGTTAAGGAGTGTTTTGTCATACAGTCCATGATGTTGACACTATTAAAGACAAACAAAGCCCAAAAGTTTTACACTGAATAAAAAACAGCACACGAGTTCGACAAAACAACATTTTGTATGTCTTGTTTTTTACACTTGTTTTGTTTTTACACTTGTGTTTCTTAACCCCGGACTTTCTCTGACCCAGGATTATCATTAGTCCCGTACCATTTTTTTTCAGCTTTTTACACTCGCCAATTAGTCTCGTACTATCTCTTGTCCGGGGCTAAGGAGAAAACTGACCTTTTTTACACTCGTATTTCTTAGCCCCGGACTTTCCAAACCACATGAATATTCATGATTACGCTGTGTACTCTACACGTACACCGGCAGCACTTGATTACCTCGTTTCTGATTAGTCAGTGAGGGTCAGACTTCGTCTCCGTCGCTTAGCCCAGGATTATTTTTTCGTTCTGTTTACATTCACTTGCTTGGCACCGCAATTGCGGTGCTAACCCTGCTATTTTGCAGGGCCAGATAGTACCAAACTATCGGCGGGCCTAGCCCACTTTGGCAAACACGAGTGTAAACAGAAAGTGGGCTAAGGATAGTCCCGTACCAACGGTGGGCTAAGGCTCCCCCCCCCCCCCCCCTTAGCCCCACCGTTGGTACTGGACTAAGCAAAAATTTCCTTAAAGTTTCCTTAGTGTCGAACTCATGGACTGTATGACTCGTGGACTTCGGTTTTGCGACGTGCACCACAGACACTGGAACAAGACTTAGAGCAGAAGAGGTTCAAAAGAGATAAAAACAATATTTTGAACAAACTACAGAATAAAGAACTCAATTCTCTGTTAACTGTAAGGCCCATACTGGCAGACATTTGAGTGAATGTTTAATAATCTTATTTCGAATGAAAAAATACAAGAATTCCTATTCAATGTTCAATTTGTTTTGTCAGGAAAAAAAAAAAGATGAATAAGTTTGAAACTTGAATTGCTATTGTGCTTGTTCAATTTCTATTGACATTCTGTACTTGAGGGGCCCACATTCTACAAGCATTGTCTTTTTAGTGGGTCCCTCCATTTTTCGATGTGTTACTTATTATATCGTCTTTATCACTTCAGTCAATTTTCATTACAACGTATTTCTTATCCCAAGGTTCCTCGATTATATTTTTCTCAATTTACTTTGTTTTGACTATGCAACCTTATTCTCTGTTACCAAAGAAAGTTAAATGTTTATGTTCTTTTCGAAAAATTGAATAAAGCATGAACTGAATTGAATTGAATTGAATTATGAAGACATTGCTGCTACTCAGAAAAGATTTTTTATACAATTTGTATGTATGTTATATATACACATATATGTATACGTATATCATATAAATATATATATATATATATGAAGAGAGAGAGGGAGAGAGAGAGAGAGAGGGGGGGGGGGGGACGGGAGGGGCGACCGCCCCTATCGCCCCTCTTGCTTCGTTATACAGTACGCTGATGCTTCAAAGACGTAATTCTAAGCTTTTCGGAAACTGGTCAACTAGTCATTATGATACGTCACATGTATATGTGTTAGGTTTTATAGATGACAAGTTTCCATCATTATTATGACGTATTTTTGTAGTCAGTTCGTTTCGTCGTTATATTTACGACATTATATGACGTAGGTTTAACGTCAATAATTCAAGCCGGTATTAACGTCTTATCAAGATAAAAGAAAGGTTTTTCAAGATCAATTGTGACCCTCCACCACAAAACAAACAAAAAGTCGCCAGACATGATTTTCAGTTAAGAGTAGATTCTGAAAGAACAGACTCTAAGTTTTGAAATGATATATAACGCAATTAAAATTAATTCTCCTACCCTATATAGATGTTAGGAATAAAGCACACACTCTGGAAAGTGTGAACTGAGAAAAGAGGCTCTGAAATACAGGGTCTCTTCAATCGCTAAATCTTCCCTAAGCCGTGCTATCTGTGCAATAAATGGGGCAAAAACATGATGTTAATCATTGCAGCACCAACAACTAAGAGTTTATCAGATTAGATTGAAATTAGGCATGGTCTATTACCACATTCTGACCATAATAAATACCATATTTCAGAGCACTAGCGCCACCCTTTCAAAAGTTATTAGAGTTGAAAGTGAAGATGGTGCAAAGAATTTTGAGGAAATGAAAGGGGTCTCTAAGAAAAAACTGATCACAATACTCTACCCAAAAGAAAGGGTTGTAGAAAAACTGCTGAAAACCCACTTTCCCATTCAATTTTATAATGATCCCGAACTCAAGAATCATGTAGAAGAAGAATAGCCTTTTAAGAAAAAAAAATGGAAAGCTCAAAATTGACTTGGTTGACCAATTTTACCTTTCTTGAGCCCTAACGTATAATCAAGGGACGCGACTTTTTGTTTGTTTTGTGATGCACGGTCACAATTGTTCCTCCTTTGACGTCTATAAGACCATGAGCTGACGTGTGTGCTTTTCAGTTAATTTCTATATAACACAGAGGTGTATTTAAAGGACAAGTTCACCTTCATAGACATGTGGGTTGACTGAATGCAGCAATATTAGTAGAACATATCAGTGAGAGTTTGAGCAAAATCGGACAATCCGTTCAAAAGTTATAAATTTTTAAAGTTTCTGCTCAGTCACGACTGGATGACAAGACTACTATCAAGACTATAGCTAATGATGTCACATGAGTACAACAATATAAAGAAAGAATAAAGAAAATTCCACATAAAATATTTCCATTTTTCTCGCATAACAAAAGAACACTCGAGTTCTCTCAGGGGAATAATATAGGTTTTCCAAGTCAATTTCATACTATTGTCACTCAAATTCATTAATGTGCATTCAAATTCACACAGCGCACGCACGCGAAAATATTCGGGCATTCAAATTCAAAATCCGAGCGATCAATTTCATTTATTGGCGTTCTATTTCGTTTTCGTGAAATCAAATTCACGATTGGGCATTCACTTTCAAAATGCGAGCACCGACTTTCCTACTCGTGCATTTAAATTCATGCGATAGTCATGTGATAGTCCCAATGAGTTTGTTTGTTACGTTCAAATTCATTTGTAGGCAATCAAGTTCGTATACTTCGTGCAATCAATTTAACGAGGAAAATGGAGTAGACTTTTAAGAAAGGAAAAAGGGCCAACACAACCACTGAAGGCTTGCATATAGTGTAATTATGATTGTTTACAGGTTCTACATTATTCTCTGCTCATGTATTCTTTTGTTTTTCATCTCAATAAATTTCAAATTGTAATGTGCAACCAGCAGTGCATCCAAACAACACAACGACAATTTAATCATATTTCTTGATGATACCGCATGCTGACAACGCCCCAATACCAACCACACAATGACAATTCACCAATTTAAAGACAAACTGACACACAATAATCTCACATAGTCCCGCAAAAGTAAATCAATATGACGACAATACACAACAAACAAGATAAAATGTTCGTGTATCAGTTCAATATAGTCGAAATTGTTTTTTTTTTTTATCCTCGAAAGTGTCAACCAACCCTCCGTATTATGTTCGTCTGTAGGCCTATACAGTGCCTAATTTTTGTTTGTTTGTTTCATTTTCCATCAAAGAAGATGGTTGGATAACCCATATTCAGCTGCAATAGCTGGTCTTCCATATGGGGCCCAGTTGGATGTTCTGTTCTTTGCAATGGTTAAATGAAGTGGGATCTTTTACGTGCATGAGTTGTGACTCTTCCACACATGGGACCTCCACTTTATGTCCAATCAGAGGGACATGTGCCTGTATATTCCTTTTTGCTAAGCGCGAGTTCAAAATTGTCAATGAACAGGTGGACCTCTGCCGCAAAACAGATAATCATCATAAATCCCAACATATTCAAAGCCAACTGAGAAACACATGCATACACGGCCCGAAACTAACTAAATTCAGGACTTCTTTTAAATTGAATGCAGTTATTTGGAACATGGTTGTCTATTCACAAATTTGAATGACCGACTAGATTCCGTCGCCAGCTTGACATGAATTTGAATGCTCATTGATGAAATGCGTGCTCCTCTCTTAAATTTGAATGCTCCAATAGTGAATTTGAATGTTCCGATAGTGAATTTGAATGTTCCGATGGTGAATTTGAATGCTCCGACAGTGAATTTGAATGCTCGGATAGTGAATTCGAATGACCGGATTTTGAATTTGATTGCTGATTCAGTGCTGCGAGCGTGGAATACATGAAATCGAATGCTCGGAATAGGAACTTGAATGACAAAAGTATGAAATTGACAGGGAAAGCCTATATTACTCTTAACATACGTCAGTAGCAAGTCGAAAATTTGTACAGTTTATTCAAAAATTTAAGTTTTGTGAAATTCTCTTTTTATTTTCCTTACATAGCTGTACGCATGTGACATACGCTGTAGTAGTCTTCTCTTTCCGCAGTGACTGCGCAGATACTTAAAACATTCGTAACTTTTGAACGGATTGTCCAATTTTCCTCAAACTTTCACTGATGTGTTCTACTAATATTGCTGCATTCTCTCAATCCTTATGTATATGAAGGTGGACTTGTCCTTTAAGGCGAGATTAGCTGGGCCCCGTTTTATCAAAAGATAAAATCGATTTTAGATTTCTTTACTACACAGGCTGTCATAGACTTACAGCTGAAATCAACTATATAATCAATTTTAACTCTTCATAATTCATTTTTATGGGCAATTTTCTCCGTTATACTTATGACCATAACAGTATTATGATACGATATAGTTAAGAAGAATTCAGAGTTTATTCGATGAAAATCGGATTTGTAAAGGCTGAAATATCCACAAGCAAAGTGAAACAAAGCAGTCGTTTGAAAAGCAAAAAAATGGGACCCATCTTTCATAACAACATCTTTGCTTCTGCATATCGTAGGGATTAGAAAAAAAAAACGGTTTTCATGAAATAAATAAAGTTTAAGTCTGAATTACCATCTCCATCGAATCTAAACAATCCTTTTGATGGAATTTATGCTCTCGAAAGTCATGAAAAAACAGCTCATAGCGAGACTAGGGCTTAAATAATGGATTTTCTCCTCTCTGTCAAAACGTTGTCACCTCCGATGCTTTAGTTACAATTAAACTCGTGAAAAGGAGATATATTTTGTTATTGCTATTTTAATTTTCACTACGCCTGTCATTCAGTTGTGAATATTTTAAAGGTCCCCTGCCAGCAACACTTAAGGAAAGGCTCCGCGAATTTGAATGTAGCCGCCGCAGCTCTAGGCCTATGCTGCATTCTCGGATGCGATCGTTATTGTAGCGCGATTAGTCTCAATTCAGACACACAGAGGATATTAACCCTAACTAAAAGCAAATTTCCAGTCAGCTGCATATAGATTAAAGTGGATGTGATAACATGTATTTGCGTAAAAAAAAAAAAAAATGACAAAGAAAATAGCTTCAACTTTGCTCCCTGTTTCGCTGGCACCGAGTTTGCTTGCATTTTTAACATCGTATCCAGACCAAACTGGTGTACTAGCAGTTACTGGCAGGCCTTTTCCTCTTTCGTTGTGAAGTTTGGCTAAACTTGTAGACATGAAAGGAGTAATCTTAGCAGTGTTCATGTTATTTGATCTCACTGGTAAGTCATGCGAGCGTATTGTGTTTTTTTTTTTTTTTTCATTAACCGAGCTGCCGATGTTTGTTTCATTGTTGCAATTTTTGCTGCACGGCTCTTTTCCTGAAATGCTTTTCCTGAAATCGACCTTAGAATAATTGTGTTGGATATCTACTTTGGAGGTACCTATACACCTGAAATAAATAATTACAAGAACCTAAGAAAAAACCTAAAAAAAAAAAAAGAAAATGCACTAAATGTGACAGTGCACCTCAAAACGAAGATAAAGTCGCACACACTGATTTCACGTGATGACTGAAAATAAGTGAAATGGGTCAACCTAGCCGAACTTGACTTTTTCACATTTTCTGAAAGAGCGGGTCTTCTTTTTTTAATACATTATGCTAAAATTTGTATCATAAAACGGGCAGGAAAGTGTGTTTTTTTAGCAGTTTATCTCGAACATTTTTGGTAGAATAGTGTGATTAGGTGTGTCTTTAGAATCCCTTTTTCATTTCTGAAAAACCTTGTCCAAACTCTTCACTTTCAACTCTAATAACCTTTTGAAAGGATAGTGCTACTGCTTTGAAAGTTGGCATTGATTCTGGACAGAATGTGTTAATGAGGCATGCCTAATTTCAGTTTAATCTGATAATCCCTTCATTGTTGTTACTCTGGTGGTTTACTTCCTGTTTTTTTTCCCCATTCATCGCACAGCCAGCACGGTTTGGTAAAGATTAAGCGCTTGAATAGACATTGTACTTCAGAGCCTCCTTTCTTAGTTCACACTTTTCCTGAGTTTGTGCTTTCTTTCCAATATTTAGATAGGTTAGGAGAGTCCATTTGATTTGAGTTATACATCATTTTAAAGCTTAAAGTCTGCTCCTTCAGAATAATTATGGTCTTAACTAAAAATTCATGTCTGGCGACTTTTTGTTTGTTTTGAGGTGCAGAGTCACAAATGGTTCTTAGTTGTATGAGGAAGAAACTCAGGATCCATGTCTGTACCACCTTGATGTTTTAAATGGTATCTCCAAGAGCGCTTTCCAGGAAGGGTTTATGAGGGTTGACAACAGTAGGGAAGTTATTCACTTAGCTTTGGGAGATTTTTCCTTATATAATTTCATCTAGAGAACTACTGAACGTATGGATGTTACGACTGCTTTTGGACGGTTATTCTTATTGAACATTAGGTGTGTTTGCTATCTGGAGATTAAGATATGACGTTTGACATGTCATTACACCCTTCAACATGGGTCTGTCGTACCATAGTTCCTTTTTTTATATTGTATTCATCTATTAAAGGACAAGTCCACCTTCATGTATATAAGGATTGAGAGAATAATCAGCAATATTAATAGAACACATCAGCGAAAGTTTGAGGAAAATTGAACAAAATAAGGAAAATAAAAAGAGAATTTCACAAAACTTTCCTTTTTGAATAAAGTACACATTTCTTCGACTTGCTACTGTTTATTAAGGGTGAATCCACCTGCCTTCTGAAAGAGAGAAGTCGAGTGTTCATCTGTTATGCGAGAAATATGGAAAAATGCTGAATTTTCTTTATTCTTTCTTTATATCGTTGTACTCATGTGACATCACAAGCTATAGTAGTCTTCTCATCCAGCCGTGACTGAGCAGAAACTGCAAAAATTCATAACTTTTGAACGGATTGTCCGATTTTGCTCAAACTCTCACTGATGTGTTCTGCTAATATCGCTGCATTCTCTCAACCCACATGTCTATGAAGGTGAACTTGTCCTTTAAGAGTAGGTCAAGTTCTCCATGTGTGAGCCTTTAGAAGATTATGACGCGTTGATGTCTCCTGTCCAATAGCTGAATGTGTGGATAGAAAAATTTATCCGCAGTAGAAATACGCAAATATTATGTCCTGTATTGATTTCTTAATAACTGTCCACATTGGAATAGATTACTTTACTGCATTTTGATCAAAATTAGAATAGGGGAAATAAAAAAAAATTACATAAGATACGTATGAACTGTAATATATATGCATGTATACAATTATATATAATATATCAAGGAATATTTTTTTTTTATTTTACAGAATAGAAGTGCACATTCGGTGGACATTTTGACCCTGCCTTAAAACGTCTATAAACCGGTTTAAAACACTCTCATGGAAAAAGTATCTCTTTTTTTTTCTATGAATTTTTATTTCCTCCTGTGTCGCAGGTTAGATATTTTATGATACGTTGTTCCTTGTTTACGGCCGTTAAAATGATTTTTACATTGCTGTTTATACAAAAAAAAAAGTACAGTTGCAAACGAGACGTACCGGTGTTAAAATCCTTTTAATAATACCTTCCTACTTTTTATTGAAAACAAAATTACCTATCTTCTGGAGATAGCAAGACTATGAAAGGAAACTTTGTGAAGTCAAAGTACTTGGAGATGGCATGTCAAAGACGACTTGGCAGTGACATATAACTTTATATTCCCTGTAAATATAGAGCTTGAACTCACAAACTTTACGGAGGAGATTATGAAATACTACTCGTGACCTAATTGTAATGCACGTAACAATCGATTTGGTAGTGGAGATCAAAAGAATAAGCGAAAAGGAGAGAGAAAAGACAGAAAGAGAAAGAGAGAAAGTTGTATTGATATTATGGTTTGTATTAACTACGTTATTTTTATCAATGAATTTTTAATACATAATCATATTTGTATATATTCATAACTATAACAAAGACCCTAAGTGCGGCGGGCGGGGGAAGGCTGGAAAGAGGAAATATCTTGTGTTTCTGACAATTTGATTTCTGCTCACTCGGAATCGCATACAGTTTTGGATATTTTGGAAAATCTGAAAAGCGCTGGCTAGGTTTGATTTCTCAGTGAAGTGTGGGTCACAATATAATTATTCTTTACAGCTTTCGTAGAAGTATGTATCTGTGTGAGAGGCACATTTAACTCTTATGTGCAACGTTCGTACGCCCGACTCAGTGGACGGTGTTCCAACTTAGTATATTCTGCTGAAACCCGCAAACTTGCCCAAACCGATCGATAAATCGCCAAATGTACTTCGCGCTTCCATTCGTCTCACATAAGCTTGCGCTTTATGTAGTGATTGACTGTTCCCTAACAAATTTGCGTGTAAGTTCTTAGTTTTTGTCACTGTTTTGTGTGCAGAATTCATGCCTTTACAGTAAAGTAGCTACTGATCATTTTAGAAGAAAAACAATCATTAATTTTTCATACAATTCGTATTATTCATTAAAACAACACTTGGCATTTTCTCTACAACTTGCTCACTTATGTCCTTCCTAAAAAAAATCAGTTAATACAGCAGTTACATGGAATTGAAAACAGAATGTTTTATGAAAACATGACTACGCTGGTGTATCAGAATAATGATTATAGCACACATGGGGTTTCTACCATATGGCACATAAAGAGTTAAATACTGGTGAAACACTGGTGGTCCCTGGTGTGCATGCCGACAACCCATGAGCAATGGTTATTTATCCACACACACAGCATGTACACACTATAAAGAACAAAACCCAGTTATATTCCTAAACTTCAATTAACAAAACTTCACTTAGGGCACAATTTACCATCTGCAGATGAAACAAGAACCCAACATTAGTGCTTCAAAATAGTTCTCTAATCTGAGTTAGGGATAGACGAAATTAATGTAAAAATCTGAATTGTAAAATCAATTTTGAGCATTGTTAGATATATACAAAATTTGAACAATGGTTGTAATGAAAATGTTACGAGAATATTCAGCCGTCTACAATTACTCTTTTTTTTTTGGAGAAAAATAGCGATATCTTATTCATGTTTTATTGCAGATTATATGACAGGATGTTTTGTGATGCAACTGACCTACACAGATGCATCAAATGTGTTTTCTTGAACTTTTTTTTTTAATCACTGCTCCCAATGGTAAACAGGACCTTTAACGTTCTACCCAGCACAGCACTGCACAGTACAGTATAATATCAATACTTTGTTTATTTAATATTCGACCTTCTTTAAATTTCCTTCTCTAACACAAATACAATCAGAAAACATTTTGATTTCTTCTTCCCTCTCACTTTTTCCTGACAATTATGACATTATGTCGTAGTCGATTTTAAAACTTCTTTTTTGTTGACAGGTCCATCATTATTAAGCAAGTCAAATCTAATTTGTAATTTTACCCCGACGCCTCGATCCATGTGTAGCAGTACGCTGCATAATGTTTGCGGTCTCCCGTTGTTCTTTTCTTATATTGCTACAAATACGTAATCACAATATCCATTACTTTATATCACCCCTTTTCTCTATTTTCATTTTGGAAATTTCGATCAGTTAAGGTATAACGTACTTTGAATGAGTATTTTAGCCATTATCTAGTTTCTTAACTGTTGTTATTTTTACGATAACTTTTTGAATTACTTGGTAATATAGCATTCTTCTATAAAGTCCAATGCATCAACTAAAGTTCTTTTCATCATATATTTATACATGTATTCTTAATTACGTTGTAAAATAGTATGCTAAGGCTCTATGCATCGTGTAACGTATGCACTAAATGTAGGCATATGTATATAATTCTTTTGTCGTGTGATAAAAAAGATGAAAGCAACTAAACAAACAAAAACGCATAGCATCTGTTTCATGCCTTCACTGGGGCATTGCAATTGCTGTATTTCCCATCATTACAATATTTGCTATCATTATCAATGTCATTATTATGAATAATATTCTTAGCTGATCCCCTTTCGCGCTTTGATATCTTGTTATGTACGTATATTTGAAATGGCTGAGAAGCATCGCAGGAGTGCAAGAAAATGTTAACGATTTGCGGTAAGAGGCAAATGGTGGACGGAAGCACCGTACAGCTTGTAGCGAAGAGCTCATCTTCCAAGGCAGCAGGGAACTCCTCCGTTTTGGAATCGCCTTTGGAACCATGGGTTCTATGTGAAGCAAAGGGTAAGGTACTTTCTGTGTTTAAAAGTTCATCAAGCTACAAAAATCGTTTTTAAACGCGTACAGAAATTATAAAGAATTGTTGCTACAAATTGTTAATACTGAGACAAGTTCTTGTACTTCTTCCTTTAGATTGGTCTTCTGTTACATGCTTTTATCATTATCATTTTTATCACCATCACCATCATCATTATCATTATTATTACTACTACAAGTACTATCATTATTGTTATTTTTTTTTATTATTATCATTATCATAATTCCATCGTTGATTGAGGAGATCGAGCAATGGTACAGCCCGAGTAATAAACGGAGAGATTTTAAACTGAAGCCGATTATTATAGTGGTGGTGCTGAAATTGCTGTGTACTTCATTTTATGCAATGGACAGATGGTATAGCTCTCTTTCGGGGACGCTTTTACTTAACAACATGATTACTTATAGTAGGTAAGTTGTACTTTTTTTTTGGTTAAATTGAAAGTTACTCCATAAAGATGACACTGATGTCCTAGTGAAACAAACACACAAAAAGCAGGAAAACGTACATACATGTACCAGCACACACAATATTGTGACCTAGTGAATTTGACCCTCGCCTAACTTTAAAACGATTGAGAAGTGTTTGCGTTGCGAAAAAAAAGACAAAAAACACACACACACACACACACACACACACACACACACAAAACCATAGCCAACAGAAAAAAAAAATATCAACGAATATTTTGTTAGGTCAGTAATCTTTAATGACTACTCTTCTTTGGGGAAATGTTTACTTGATTAAAACGCACGAAAACATCCAAATACATTTCATCGTTAAAAATTGTTCAAATGTGCGTCAACTCTGTGTGTCTGTATACATACATCGATAAATGGTATTTGTGTAATACCCCGACATACGCCGTCACCCTCATTATATAATATCAAATATCAAATATCAAAAATAGAAATTCGTTCATGATGCAGAAAAGACTTGTGTTTGACTCCACTACGAGGAAAGCAAACTGTGGTAGGCTGCAGTTGCTTATAAAACCTCCGTTCAAATTTGATTCTGCCTGCCTGTACTACTGGATTTTTATTACCTCCGCCAAGGGAGGAGGTTATGTATTCGTTACCGTTTTTTTTTTTTTTTTTTTTTTTTTTTGCTTGTCCGTGTGTAAAATAACTAAAAATCGGTTAATGGATTTGAATGAAACTTAAAGAAAGGGTTGAGAATGACATAAGTAACAAATGATTAAATTTTGGTAGTGATCCGGTAATTTTGGGGGGAATTTATGAGGAGTTTTTTTTTTTTTTTTTTTAGATTTTGGCAGGTAGGGTCAATGACCTTAGGAGGTCAAGCTGCGCATTTTTGAGGTTTTCACACGCGAAATAAAGTGAGTGCTCTAGTTTCTGCCAAAGACGCTTAACTCTATATAGCCGGATTCATACATACAACATTGCGGTATGACGATCGCGCTCCATATCTCGAGATTTTTTGCAACCGTTCACACGCTCCAAATTAGTCCACTCCTCGGACTGTTTTCTGAATTATTCACGTTACGTACGCGTACGTAACTGCTGGCGTTGAGGGTGTATAAAGCTATATCACGTTTGCTAGTCATCGGGCGGACAGATTAGTGGGGATATCGCGGTCTACGGGATAGCGCGATTTATATGGGTAAATGTATGCGATGGTGCCGCGCGTGTAGGGGATACGAAACGACAAAAAATGGCCAGAATCTGGACTAGCTCCAAATTAGCGGGATAGCGATCGCGCTCGGAATCTCGAGATTTTTGCAACCGTTCTAGTCCAGGCGCAGCGACCCAGAAAAAACGACTTCGTTTAACCCACCCCGCAGAAAAGGTTTGACTGCATGGGGTGGTCGGTTGGACCCTCTGGAACACCCCTAGGTAGTATGTGATATCAAATTGTGGTATCAATGAAATGTTACAGGCCATTTTAGTTGCGACATGACCATATTCTTCGAGGAAGCGTCTGCGCACACAAAGACTACTACACGTACCACTAAGCACTATACAGGCGCCAATGCCAGTGGTGCGTGGTATAGTCTAATACCCCTTTCATAAACTCAATAATGCGGATAATATCCGCAACATTTGGTCGTAAAATCGCAGCGGGGAAAGAATAATGCGCATTATTTCGACCCTTCTATTATCCGCATAATAGCAGCATCGGGACCAGATTTTGAGTTTATGAACGCAAACCCAAATAATGCGGATAATTGCCGGGGTGCGGTCAAACGTCACCTGTCTTTCCCGCAGAAGGGGGGTGTGCAGTCACCATGACGATTAGCCGCCTTTTTCAGGACGGGGGCTCGTAAAAATAATGCGGATAATTTTCAGAGTTTGTGAACGCATTTTTTATTGAATTGTCCGCATTATTCTTATGCGGATAATAGGAGGATGAGTTTATGAAAGGGGTATTACCGTACCAAGACTTTTTCGCGACAAACATCGGTTTTTGCCTGCAAACTAACTTTTCACGCTAGGCTGGGGTCGATGTAGTGTAGTTTACAGACGTTTTTATTTCGTCTTTATTTCTCCGAGTTGAAGCAAGCCAAGTGAGAGTGCATACCCAGCGATTGTGACGCCCGAACCGTGTTTTGTGGCAATTGTTGAGCATGCACTCTCACTCGGCTTAGCGCAATACAGTGGGCTTCTGCACAACACACAAGCTGTAACTCAGAGAAATAAAGGCGAAATAAAAACAGCTAGAAATTAAGACTAGGGTCGGTAACGCTTGTCGCTATTGGGGCACTGAAAATGACAAAATTATCACAGTTTTTGCATTTATTTCACGAAGGATTCATCGAAACGCCTTAAAACTATATATGTGCATGTCGCTAGAGGGGGATGCCAGCAATACAATGGGATACATTGTGAGGTATAATATTGTGCATGGTTACCATGGTAACCGGATGCCTACAGGTGATTGCTAACTCCCCAAAATATCTGGAATTTAGACAGGTTTGTTTCTTTTGCTTTTCGTGCACATCACTCATTGTAGATGAGCTCTACACTGTAAAATTAGTCTGGATAAAAAGGGAACAGACGCCCAAGATTTTCCCCCCATTCTCTCCTCAGCATTAATTCATTGCTGCACTTTTTGAATAAAATTGACATATCTTGATATGTCATTTTATTATATATATATATATATATATATATATATATATATATATATATAATATTACAATAGCTAACGAACACAAAAGTACGCTTTATTCTTTGATGGATAATCCAGCGCACGTGTATATTCCTTCTTTAGAAAGGAATTTATCGGTATTCTTGAATAAACTTCCTTTAAGAACATGAACAATCAATTGCTTTCCTCAGCTCTTTTCCAGGATTGTTTTGAATAACCATCGCTCTGTAAATACTCGAAAGAGCTACTATAGAATATTGGCTTTGTTTTCTGTATTCATCTTATTTTCAAGGGAAATTTGTGTCCATACATTATCAAAAACTGATAAACATTTGCCTATGCTTTAAGGTCAAATTTGTGTTGAAAGTACGACGGATGCAACTTTCTCATGCATTGTACTATTCGAGAATTATATCTTTTTTTCAATGGCCATTTATTATGCCTTTGCTTACAAATTTTGCTGTAACTTGATAATGCTTCAAAATATTCTTCACATATACCTGATGTCGTAAACTTTATGCAGAAGGAAGGACATGCTTATTGAGTTTTTTGAAATTATAGCTTTGGTGTTTGAGTTATTGACAACTAAATTCTGATTGGATAATACTGGTTGCCATGGCAACAGGGAAAACTTTTTTAACGAAAATCAATAAAAAATTGTGTGTTTTTTTATTGCATCTATAAGATTAAAAACAAAACAATGTTTGCAGCAGCAGGAGGCATTTTGGGGGTTACCAGTCACCTTTAGGCATCCGGTTACCATAGTAACCATGCACAATATAATAACTTAATATGAATCCCACTGTATTCATGACATCTCTAGCAGCATGTACATATATAGTTTTTTGCAGTTTTGATGAAATCTTCATGAAATAAACGCAAAAACTGTGTGAGTTTGTCGTTTTCAGTGCCCGAAATAGCGACAAGCGTTTACCGATCCTAGTCTTAATTTCTAGCCGTTTTTTCGTCTTTATTTCTCTGAGTTGCAGCTTGTGTATATGCAGAAGCCCGCTGTATATATTGCGCTTAGTGGAGTGAGAGCACACACCCAGTGAATGCGACTCGGTCGTCACAATCACTGGGTATGCGCTCTCACTCGGCTTGCTTGAACTCTGAAATAATGACGAAATAAAAAACGGCTAGATACTACACTACACCGAACCCAACTTGGCGTGAAAAGTTAGTGTGCAGGCAAAACCCTTGTTTATCGAAGAAAAAGTATATGCGCACTAAGACTACTACACGCAGCACTGGCACTGGCGCCTGTAGCAATGCAAGTGGTGCGTGTAATAGTCTTGGCGTGCGCAGACTCTTTTACGTTTATTCCAACAAATCATGATGAAAAGTGGCCAGTAAAATTCTACTGACACAATTTGGAACCACATACTACCTGGGGATGTTCATGGAGGTCCCATCTACCACCTTGTCTGGTCAAACCTTTTCTGCGGGGTCGGTTGAACGAACTCCTTAATTAAGCCTCTTACAGGAATTAGCGCCTTGACTATTCACACGTACCCCGCTAATATTGCCGATAGAGATGACAGCCAAACCTGCATTTGCGTCACACAGCGCGCTTCAATGCCTGCGCTTCTCTTTGACATAGTTTTTAGCTCACCTGAGCCAAAGGCTCAAGTGAGGTATTGCGAGCGCTCTTCGTCCATCGTGCGTCGTGCGTCGTGCGTCGTGCGTCGTGCGTCGTGCGTCGTCTGTCGTCCGTCGTGCGTAAACTTTTTGCATTTTCATCTTCTTCTTGAGAATCCCTGGACCGATTCTCACCAAACCTGGCAGGTAGCATTCCTAGGGGATTAGGATTTCAATTTGTTCAAGTGGGCACCATACCCCACCTGGGGGCCCCCAGAGGGGCCCCAACCCCCCAAAATTAATGAATCCTAAAAAAATCTTCTTCTCTAGAACCAGAAGTGGTAGAGCTAAGTTAATACAATGATAGTACATTGATGACTGTTGTTTCAAGTTTGTTCATGGCGGAATCAGGGGTGCCCCCCCCCCCCCCTTGGGACCCAGGGGAGGGGGGTGGGGAGGGGTCCTAATGGAGCCCAAATTGTACATTTTCATATTTTCCTTGAAAATGCCTTTATGCATTTTCACCAAAGTTGGCAGGTAGCATCCCTAGGGGGAAAGAATCTCATTCCCATCACATGGGCACCATGCCCCACCTGGACGGCCCCAGGGGGCCTAAATTTGGACCAAAATTGTACATTTCATCTTTTTTTGGAAAACCCTATTACAAATTTTCACCAAACGTGAACCAGAAGTGATTGAGCTAAGCTGATACAATGATACCCCTTTCAGGTTATCGTGGATGCGGATAATAGGAGCAATAAGTCGTAAAATTTGATTACATGAACGGGAGAGGAGTAAAAAAGTGCGCATTATTTTGATGTTGCTATTATGCGCATTATTGCAGCATGAGGGGTTGATCGAGAATACATGAACGCGTGTTACGACTTATGCGCACTAACATTCCACAGTTCGGTCAAAGGTCACTCGATTTCCCGCACAACCGCTGACTGCTGAGCTTGAGCGAGAGCTGTGCATACACGTGAGTATATATCACGGGAAACATTACGTCATTATAGAGGCGTGCGCAGTAACCATGACAAATACTCCCGTCTTTCGCACCGTTATATGAACGGGCGCTCGTAAAAGTAGTGCGCACTTCATGGGATATATGAACGCGATTTTGATTATTTCATCCGCATTATTTGGATGCGGATAATTGAACCGCGATTACCTGAAAGGGGTATTAGTCAATATATTGATGACTGTTGTTTCAAGTTTGTTCATGGGAAAATCAGAGGTGCCCTCCCCCACTCTAAGCCCCTTGGGACCCAAGGAAGCGGGATGGGAGGGGGGGGGGGTCAAATGCGGGCCTAAATTTTCATCTTTTTGCTGAAAACAACATAACGGATTTTCACCAAACTAGGCAAGTAGTATTCCTATGGGGATAAGATTTCAAAATGTGTGAATGGGCACCATGCTTTCCTTGGATGCCCCAGGGGTCCAAACCTCATTAATTTTTCTCTAGTTCTAATCAAACGTGGTAGGGCTTTAAGTCTTTTTCCCCCCAAGCTGCATAATCCAACTTTCTACAAAGTACAGTGCACTTGGTAGGTACTTTTACCAGTGTGATGGAATATGTACTGAGTAAATGGACACCATGCCCCCACTCTCAAAGCTACCCCCACCATAAGTTTCCACTGTTCACAGGTAAGAGTCTGTAAGAATGCATGGAAGGTGAACTTGCGATACTCAGGTGAGCGCGTGATCCCCGGGTCTCTTGTTTAATATACGTGGTGTGGGTCGTGCGCTGTTGTTGTAGTGCGCCAAAGATGTTAAGGACCTCTTCGCAGAGGACTCGCTGTTGTGATGTGCGCATTGAATGATGGGATATAAAAACTCGAGATTCTAAACCCTACCGTTCACGCGTGGTAGGCGCGGGGCGAATTATCTCGCTAATTGAGTAATTAGCGCAAAATTTCGATGCTTATCGCGCTAATTTTCGAATTCTTTTTTGTCCACACGTGCAAAAAACCTCGAGATACCGATCCCGATACAAATCTCATTTGTATCCCGCTAATTGGTGTGCGGGTGACCCCCCCCCCCCCCCCCCCGGGCGGGGCGCCGCTGACCTGATGGTTTATGACGTAACAAGGGCTTGTATATCGGGAAATCGGGCGTTTTGTCAGTATGTATGTACCTATGGGTGGAAATCGCTGAACCCTATCATGGAAGAGCCCGAAGAACTTTTCCCCAATTTTGGAGAGGAGAAAAATCTCTTTGGGGAGAGCAAGATCACCGGTGGAAAGTAGCTGCTTGGCGGAGGTCTGCGCTCTCAGAGTGTTTTCTAAAGAAGCTGACACTGAATAAGTCTGTAGCATTCTTTCCATATATTCAGTCAGACCGCAGCACCTGATAATTCGCTCGTATTTATTCAACTCGTATGCAAGCCCACTCGAGGCTTGCATACATAATGATCGAGCTGTGATGGGACTGTGATGGGAAGGCAACATTGCATATACAAATTAGAGCATATAATGTTATTATGACAATTAACATTTACATTAATTGTGGAGAGGCTATTTTGTGTGGTGGACTTGGGTCGTTCTTTGATTCATATAGGGCCTACATGATAGTCTGCTGTAGAGATGAGAGAAGGATGAGAGAGGGCGCTGTTATATGAATGTAAGAATGACCCAAGTCCTTCATTCTTACATTAATATAAGATTTAGCTCATTCATTTCAGGCAATTCCGGGGGTAATTAGGATTTATCATTTATACACAAGATGAGTCCATGCATAAGCTACAATTTCCCATGTCAAACTGAATTTGGCCAAAAATTGGACTTGGGTCGTTCTTCAAGTTCAAGTTCAAGTTCATATTTATTCGTTTTTTCCACAATAACACAAGCATAAATCTCACTTCCTTAAGTGACAAAATCAATGCATACAAACAGAGAAAACAACAATAATAGTAAAAAAAAAAACTAACAGTAGCGATACATTGCAATAGTTGCTAAGATAACGAAAGTGAAATAGTTTTCAATTATTATATGCACTGTGTGAAACGGAGGGACCCACTAAAAAGACAGAGCTTGTAGAGTGTGGGCCCCTCTTTTATTAGAAGTCCGATGTAGAAATTGAATTGAAAACAGCAAAAAATCAGCACAAAAAGTTCGGCACAAAAATGTTTGGCAGCCCACTAAGAGACAGACGAACAAACAGTTATACATAAAACAACTACAAACAGAGTAATGAACATGCAACAGAACTGGGACAGCAACAAGACTACTTGTAGGAGGAAAAACAAGAAAAAAAAAACTGACTTGACGACACAAGAGGAAACAAGACTATAGCGTGATAAAGAGGTAACAAAATAGACAGGAATATGCAACACAGATGACGATCCTCGGAGGTTTGAGGAAGAAAGAGAAGAAGAAAAAAGAATGTAGAACAAACCCTGCAACTGCGAAGTATAGGTTAAAGAAAATCATATAATCAAGGCTTGAGCAATAGTTACAATAATAAAGAGAACGGCAATGCCGATATTGCGGATGAGTAGCAAAGTAAGCCTATAAACTAATCTGATTCTGCGAGTCGTCATTATAAGATTGTAAAAGAAAAGACTTTAATCTCCCTTTAAATGAGTATATAGATGGAGCAGATTTTAAATCATGATTCAGGGAATTCCAATAATTTGGTCCAGTGTAAATAAGTGTATTCTTTGCGAAAATCTTTCGAAGAAGTGGTAAATGAAACTCGTTAGAACGTCGGGTGGGGTAATTATGGAATGATTGATTTTTTTTTTTTGAAACATAAAATCAAACATAGCTTATTACAGTCAAACAATGCATTTGTATGTGAACGTGTAGGAGAATTAGAAATGATACGGAGGGCTTTCTTTTGCAATAATAACACTCTATTCAGCAGTGTCTGATGAGTATTGCCCCAAGCTAAAATTCCATAATTAAGGTAAGGGAGTATCAAAGAGGAGTATAACACTAGTAGGGTCTTTTCAGGAATATAAAATTTCAGTCTATTCATAACACCTATATTGCGAGAAATAATTTTGCAGATATTTGATATGATCTATATGTACTTTCCAAGAAAGTTTATTATCTACAAAAATACCAAGAAATTTAAAATATGACACACTTTCTAAATTACAATCATTCAGAACTATTTCTGAGTTCAAAGAATCAACAGTATTGCTGAAAAGCATATATTTGTTTTTTGAACATTCAAAGATAACTTACTAGCTCTGACCCAGTTGGTCACTTTTTTCAATTCCGTATTTACTTGTTGAACTAGAACATCGATATCGTTATGGGCAAGAAAAACACTGGTATCATCAGCAAAGTGTTTAAAAGAAAGTAGCTCTGAAACAGAAGAAAAATCATTGATATAAAATAATGATGAATAACAGCGGCCCTAAGAGACTTCCCTGTGGAACGCCGCACTTAACATCTCTTATAACTGAATGATTATCTTTAATTGAAACAAACTGTTTTCTGTTAGCTAAATAACTCTTGAACCACTCCGAGGCCTTCCCACGTATTCCATAGTGCGATAAATTATGGAGCAAAATGTTATGATTAATCGTATCGAAGGCCTTGGAGAAGTCCAATAATATACTAATTAAATGAGAATGGTTGTCGGTTGCATTAACAACTTTATCAATAAAATGTAGAACTGCATGGATGGCACTGTGTCTCTCTCGAAAACCAAACTGGCAATTCGTGAATATTTTGTGCACATTACAAAAATTAATAGTTCTGATGTATATTATTTTTTCTAAAGCTTTTGACAATGAAGATAATAGAGAGATTGGACGATAATTGCTGACATCCAGATTATTACCTTTCTTAAATATTGGAATTACTTTAGCCAATTTCATTTTATCAGGAAAAATACCATTAGAAATTGACAGTTTAAAAATGTGGGCCAAGGGATCTGCAACTGAGGATATAACACCTTTAAGGATACAATTATCTATATCATCATAAGCGGAACTTCGTTTGTTTGTTAAAGAGGATACAATGTCGATAATCTCATATATATTTGTTGGAGTTAAAAAATAGAATTTGGGTTATTCTGGCCTAAATATTCAGTGAAATTCTGTTCTGTAGCCGGAATACCATGAGCAAGCGTTTCACCTATTTTTGAAAAATAAGAATTAAACATAATTGCAATATCAACAGGGTCATGAAATGTTTCATCATCCCACTTTATTTCACCAATTTCTGCTTTTTTATTCAGAATATTCATAGCCTGTTTTAAAGCTTTCCAGGTATTCTTAATATCAGACTTGTATCTCAAAAGCTGCTGAGAATAATACCTTTTCTTTTCCAAACGTAAAATCCTGGTTAATTTGTTCTTTGTTCGTTCAGTTTTTTCCATTTTGTATTTATAATACAATCGATTTTTTCTGTTTATTGAACGGAGAATTGATTTGGAAATCCATGGTAACCTAGGTGTATTTTTATAATCCATTTTACTTTTTTGCTTTGGAATAATAACATCCAAAAGAAAATTAAACATTTCCATAAAATTATCAAAAGACTCATTAACATCATCGCTTTCATACACTCGTGACCAATCAGCATTTTCAAGAGCAGCATCAAGACTGGCTAATTTTTCACATAAAATTATATTCTTATATTCAGGTCTTCAATTTGTTGCTTAATCCGGTCAGGAACCTGTAAAATATACATTGATGTCAGTGAAGGGCCCCGTTGCAAGAAAGTTGCAATCAATTGCAAATAATTGCTAATTTTGAAACAACCATTCTGATTGGCTCAGGGTCTGCCCTATTAAGAAGACATGCATGCAACAATGATTTTGATTGGCCAGTGACAATCAGTTGCAAGTTGCGTTTAAACGCAAAGTTTCTAGCAACGGGGCCCTGGTCAGCTTGAAACCGTGCAATCTCAAGAGTAAGCTCTCTCATTGGACAGCGCTTGCATTCAACACTTGCATTACGTCATTATACGCTGCTACGATTTTATGCCACATGCGTGCATAGCGCATGCTTGCGTACAGGCACGCATGAAG
This sequence comes from Diadema setosum, assembly GCA_033980235.1. Lineage (NCBI taxonomy): Eukaryota > Metazoa > Echinodermata > Echinoidea > Diadematoida > Diadematidae > Diadema > Diadema setosum. The sequence continues at coordinate 1,629,364 of CM067078.1, read as the reverse complement.
TTTTGTGCTTCGGACTTGCCTGGTACGCGTATACGACAGACTAGAAGCTTGGAACAGCGCGCGCCAGTCGCCGAAATTACACTCTTTCGTTCCACTGTACACTTTGTGTGGAGCATACTTCCTACTTCCTTAGGCTTAGGAGTAAAATTTATAGACATTTCAAAACGAAAAAAAAAAACTAGTATAAATCATGGTTGTGTCTCCTTGACTCCAATATAATATAACGATGAGCATCTAAAGTTTCCTCTCTACGAAAAAGCCAAAGATCAGAAACAACAGTTTCTTAATCCGGTCAGGAACCAAAAACGAACTTTAGACGACAAAATCTTCCGTGAAGAACAGGTAGAATTTACGCAAATGCAACTGATTATGTCGTCATGATAAGAACCGATATCACACGCAAATCTGGTATCAAAATAAAGATCAAAGTCTGACGAACAACTTACCGTGACTTGTCGCCATAATGAATGTATGTACAAGTCACTACACTGTGAAAACCATAGCCCTGTCAAACTTTTGCAAAATCTCGCACTCACGAGACACCTTCGGAACGCAAAGATCGTCAACTATCTCTCTAAAAAAGATCGAGTGAAAATTTTCACTCTTGAAGGAGTGAATACAAAAAAGAGTGAATTTAGAGTGAAATTGGAGTGAATTTCGAGTGAAAATGTTCATTTTCACTCGTTTTAGAGTGACGTCAGGGATCACTCCAAAATCTTCCAGTGATCCCTGAGGTCACTCGAAAATGAGTGAAAATTAATGTTATTAAATTAATTTTGTATTCACTCCTTCAAGATTGAATATTTTCACTCGATTTTTTTTTTTTTTTTTTTTTTTTTTTTTTTTTTTTTTTTAGAGTAGAGCGCTGAATAAATCTTGCCGGATCGGCTTATGAGCATACGTGCTGCGGCCTGACTGTATTGGAGGAATTCTAATATCCTCTTTATCGTGATTCGATTTTTTTTTTAATACAATACACGAGATTCTCTTCTTCACGTTACAATTCCTGTGAATGTAAGAAACAATGAAAATATGAAAGGAATTATCCACATTTGGTTTTGTCAGATTCGCCATTGATGGAGCGCTCTTTTGCAGTCATCTCGACAGCCAATTTATTTTTTGTAGCGGACTTGGAATTGCAAGGGGGGATAAAACTCGGAAGTTTCAGCACATATAGATGGGCAGCACCCTCACCGACACCTACTGTCCTGTCGTTTGACCCTGTTGAGAAGGCTGTGTACTGGATTTGTGAGAGCACAAACTCGGTCATCCGGACTACTCTTCTAGATTCAGCAACCACCAGTATCACTGACAGTAAGGAGTATAGTGCATAGATATCGAGGACACTCACGTCCGTTTAGCCAAAAATCAACATAATTACTCTTGTCATTTCAGAATATCCTTTCCCTCAAGTATCACGCACGGAATCGCACTGTGAAAACAAAATTGACTGAGATTAATTTTACAGGGTGGATGCGGGGTTATACCATGTTTTACTGCCCCTGATTAACAAAAAGTGTTAATAGAGTTACACGTGACGTAGCCAAATAAGCAAGTGGTACCCAGTCAGGTGTAACACTCTCACATCTTGTTCCGATGCAGCTGGTTCCTATAGTCAATCAGGAATGAACAAAAAAAAAAAAAAGAGACAAAAATCAAAGCATGTCATCATTATCTTTTTGTTTTTGTTTTGTCATGTTTGGTTTTTAAGATTTGCCTGGTAAAGGCCTCTCCCTCTCCCTCGACCTCTCCGATCACAAACTTTACATGCTGAACTACAACAAAATCGGAAATACCTTGACAGTCTTGCGCACAGATATGAGCAGAGGGCCAATACGTAACATTCTAAGGCTACACAATTCCGGTTTAAACTCAACAATGCATCTTGACATCAAAAACAGGTAGGCCTAACTTCTGAATTTATAGCTTTTATAGCTCCTTACCTAATATCCCTCAATGGTGCAACGTCAAAACCTTGTCCGAGCTGTACGTCTTTGCCCGTTATGGCATCTTTGTGAATAATGATCATGGTTGCTGAAATCAGGATGTAGATTACACGTTCTTTTATATACATTACAAACAGTGTTGGTTTACTGCACGAAAGAGTGGTCATTTAATTCAAAATACATTATATGTATACTAGTATATTATACAGAGAACAAGAAAGAGAAAGATGAATAAAGATCTCGTATCGATCGAAAGATACGAGCATCGTCAAGAACCGCTTTTCAACTGATACCTCGATATTTAGAGTGACTTTTACCTCTTAGCAAACAAATGAAGGTATTTTGGAGATAAGTCCGATCGGAATCAGATAGTAATAGTGTGAATTGTATAGTGTCAAAAGTTGGTGAAATTTAGATGTTCTCAGTAAATGTAATATTCAGCAACGAAAGCTTTCATAAGTCGCTTTCGTCGGTAATGGGCTACAGCAAAACCAAAGGTATGGGTAGTTAGTAATAAATATGTTTAATCCTAAATCTAAGGTGGCAGATATTCTTACTTCTTACTTCTTTCATTCACAGACTTTTCTATCTGGTCCTTAATGCGAATACGATCATGCAAGTGACATTTGATGGACACGTCAAGAAAGTGATTGCACCAAACGTACTTCTCTTACACTACATACGCATAGATTTCGAACGTAAGAAGCTGTATATTGAAACCTGTAAAAGCTAGTTTTTCTTTCTTTCATTCACGTGAAATAGTTATTTTGTAATTTTTTTTAATATTACCATTTCTGTATCCATGTCTACACATTGTATCTGCATGTTTTTAGGAATATTTTACTGTATATATATGTGCTTTGTAAGAAGCGAATAAAGAATATAATAATAATAGTAATACCTGAAACGTAAGTTGGGCTTCGTCTTCATTTCATTTTTTCAAAGTCTACTGCCGATCGCTACTACAATTAAGCACGTAATAGGACCGAACCATTTCTTCCTTAAAGATCATTAACCAATATCCATTATTTTTTAACATTTTGCATTCAATTTCTTTTTTATCTTAATTGTGGAATTACGCATACGGATATGTCGAAATAAAATAAAGCAATGAACTAACTTGAAAATAGTGCAAATTGTCATTGTTGTCTTTAAAAGCAACGTGCTCCGTCATACATGATAATCGTGACTTATACCATTGTCAACGAAAAGAGGAAAAGTTCCCCGTTCCTTGAGACCTATGTTGTGGTCTCCATAATAGAATGTTTTGAAATAGTATCCACCGAGGTTTCGATTATCCTATCTTTAAGCACACTGTAGAAACTCAAAACTCCTTCGCTCTGTAAAATTCTGTTGATATCATCAAACACGTATAAAAGATACGAAACCTATTAGAATGATTACCTTTTTTGATTTGATTTGATTTATTGTTGCACATCTCAAAACATAAATTACATGACACAATCGATTTTTGACGAAAGACTGAACATAGCGTCGTAATTACAAAGAATAAAAGAGAAGACAATTTTACAAACATGAAATGTGGGGGCCTACTAAAAAGCAAAGCTTGTAATGTATAGGTCCCTGTATAGATGAAATGTTGGTCTTCTTAAACAACCTAGTAACGAAAACTATGAAAAGAAGGAAAGAGACGTATAAAAGAAAAGAGAGCAAAAAGAGCAAGAAAAAGAAATGAAATATACGAGAGCATAACGAAATGCTAAGTAGCCACCTGCAATGCGCTTACAAGATTCCTTGTCACCCGGGCAACATAGTTACGTAACTGTAAGAATATAACCTTTATTTTAATAAGTTTGATGATGATCTAGTATTGCTGCAGTAATAATACCAGCTGAAAAGAGACTTCAGGCAAATCATTGCCGACTGCACTATCATCCTGCAGCTTACCTTGGGCAATCAAAAAGAAACAGACTGAAATACAATGATAATGTAATTATCAGATTCTACCAACAAGTTATCCGGCTAGTGTGGGCTTAACACAAATTTAGTGATGCAGAGCGATGCAAAGTGAATAGTTTCGGTGCTGTCTCTCACATTATATAACGTAAAAGGGCTACACCATAATGAAAGAGATTTTTATATTTTGTATGTGTACACAGGTATGGAAGTTTACTGGTGTGACGTTATCAGGGATTATGTGAGTATTCATATAGGAGGTCGGGGGATTTATCATCTGCGTCCTTCCAGATTTTCCTGGTGTGTTATTCGCCACTTTTACGGACCCTTTTTCGTGATGATTGCTAACAATAATATAGTGCAGATAAAAATACTACCATCAAATTTCATAACGTTACATTTTCTAATACAAAAGAACAATAAAGTACTAAATATCTTGTACGATGATGTGGATCATTTTGATATTGTGAAAGCGTACACTAATTGATCATCTGTGTTTAGGGAGGTGTCAGAAATAGAAACATAGCAAGCTAAGTAAAATTGTTCCAGTAGGAACCTTTAATATTGCTTTATGAATCGAAGTGACAATAATTATTTCATGTATCTGGGCTGAAGGCTAATTAGCAATAGTTGAAATAAACGAATCCAAAAATTACGTGCAATCTGAGCAGTACCTATATTTCCTTCCCGTCTCTTCATGACGTTTACATGGATAATCAAAATTACAAACTTGCATTGACTAATATAAATATCGATGGACATTACGTTTCTTTTAGCATATAAGGTTTTCTGCAAAGGCTGCTTTTGATGTGTTTGTTCTTGTCTGTGTATGAGTATGTGTGTGTGTGTGTGTGTTTGTGTGTGTGTACATAATATGTGTGTTTAGATAATTCAGTGTCGCATTATATAAGTGAAATTTATACTTCCTACCAGATATATTTCAATGATTATTTTTTTTGGTACCGTATTGTAAGATTCAATATCGTTGTACATGTATTGTTTGATCAGAAAATGAGATTAATAAACGAAGTGAATTGAATTGAAACAAAAAAGATAATTGTTGCCTGGTTGCCTGTTGTGTAGATAAAAGTTCTAGGCGAGTAGACCCTGTATACGGCCTGGAAGAACGGATAAAGAACAAGGTGGTTGTTGTTTGCTTGTTTGTTTGTTTGTTTGTTTGTTTTTTATACGCGTTCTATAAGGATATTGAAGTAGATTTAGCTCTGCTGCCACCTTTGAGCATTTCTTTATAACCTAGTGTAATTACGAAATTAGCATATGTAAAATATGTAAATTATCTATTGCTGTTATACAGGAAGCCTGAAAACATGGGAAACAGAAGTTTTTAATTCTTTGAGGACCGACTTGTTTTGCTACTAAAAGCATGTCCAATATCTCAGGCTGGTGAAGGGTTAACGAGTGAAGGGTTTGCTATAACAGAATCCATTCACTACACCAATTTCGAATGATGCAAGTGTCTTAGATATCGTAAATACCATAATGAGCTAATTTGCGAATGTACAATAGTCAAGTAGCATTATACCATGTACATGACTTGAAAAAGTTGTTCACCAAAAGTTATTGTTCTTGTTGGTTAGATGGATATTTTAGAGGAGTATTGAAGTAAACTGAGTTTAGGTGGTACCTTGGCAATCTTAATCATGCTAAGCAATCATAATTATTAGTTGTCTATATTCAGCTAATTAGGGCAGTATGTGATATGCTGTTAATGTCACAAAACGAATTTCTATGCTGTAGACATTTTTTTTTTTTGTCAAGTGGTCTCTGATCATTGATGATTTAAATCGGTTGTTGACTAGATTATCTTCAGGTGTCAGTGCGACACTATGTGACCCTACATCACAAAACCAACACAAAATCGCCAGACATGGATGTTTTAGTTATTGAAGGGCAGATTCTTAAAGAGCAAATTCTGAGCTTTAAACGATTTGTATAGAGTATTGATATTGTGTTGATGTTATGATGTAAAAAGGAATGTCCTTGATTTTGTGTTTGTTGAACTGTTATATTTTGTCATTTTGTTGCAGGGCCCCCTAGGATAACAGCGTGTAAACCACTGATGGGGCTCCCCTGGGTAAAGAAAACTGAATAAATTAATAAATAAATGTATAACTCAATTCAAATGGACTCCCCTAAAATATCTAAATACTGCATTAGAGTTACCCTTTCAAGTTATTAGACTTAAAAATGAAATGTGTGTAAAGGATTTACAAATTTACAAATGAAAAGGGTACTCTGAGACATATACTTGATCATTCTATTCTCCCCCCCCCCAGAAAAAAAAGAGGGTTGTAGAAAAACTCCTGAAAACACACTTTGCCTTTCATGTCATGATCCCAAACTAAAGAATAATATTAAAAAAAAAAAATGATAGCTCTTCCAGAAAATGTGAAGAACTCAAGGTTGAATAGGTTGACCCATTTTTCTTTTTTTTTTTAGTCCTCACGTAAGATCAAGGGGTGCGCATTTTTGTTCGGTTTGTGATGCACGGTTACGAATTGAGGTGCTACTTTTATACGATGATAATTTCATGTCGCATTATTTCTGTTTGTGTGGTAAAACTTTTTTTTTCTGTCGGAGATTTTCTGTAACTCCATGTTCACAGAATGTTGATAAACCTTAAATTTAGTCTAAATAGATGTCTATTAGATTTGATAATAGAATGTCTTATTTTTGTCTTTTCTCCTTTTCATCACTTTGTGTTAGTTACATCGTCGCGTCATTATGTATATTTGTGTAGACCGTTTCGGTTACTCTTGTAAAAAAAATCGTGAATTTATCAAGTGAATGCGCGACGTAAATTGAAAATGTGTTTTTGCCTATGAATGTTGGTTTGATCTTGAATGTATCGATTGATCTAGGCTTTGTGTTTTGAGTTGTCTCGTCCCTTTACTTGTATTTCTGCTTCTTCCCTTTCCCCCTTTCCACTTTTTTTTTCATCCCGCACACTTGTATTTTAGTTTTCATCTTTTTTTTTCCCTCCTGTGAGGTGCCCACGTTGTACAAGCCTAGTCTTTTGAGTGGGTACCTCCACTTTTTTTCGCAGAATGTATAAATATGTCTGTATGAAAAATGCCTAATTTTGTATTGATTATTGACAAATGTTATTCTTTGCTATCTATAATCATTCCTTCAAACGCATGTCAAATCTATATTTTTTTGTACATTCTGTTGAAAGAAGTGAAAATGAACATTTGAATTGAATTGAATTGAATAAACTATAAATCAATGCTTAGCAAGAAATTATTTTGATGTTGTGTAGGACTCTGGTAAATATCCTGGTTAAGAATGTGTTATATATATGACAACTTAACCAGTTTTGTACGACTTTATTCACAATCTGTCAGTAGAATGCAGGATGTAAAAGTGGTTACCGACTATACTTTGCTTCGCTTGTACATTTTGATTAAATCAACTGTGTAAACATCAGTTCACTTGTTGGCAATAAATGTAAACATGACTACTGGTAAGCAATACCTTGTGGTGTACTTGTATCATTTTAAGTAGTTCGCTTGAATTTCATGCATAGACACCCTTTAACCTTAATCCCTTCGGCAAGATTACATAATTATACAAACTATAACAGCCTACATGCTAACGTTGAGACTAAAAAACAAAAACAAGCAAGAAATATTTGGTTGTATGAGTACTGCAAAAATGACAGAAATCTGAGCTTCCGAAAAAGTAAGCCTATTCAGTGTAGAGTTACAAGAATTGAACACCATATCCAATGATTTATACGTTTCTTATAAGTTACTATACAGCGTGACAATATCAAGCTTTCCAGCACTCTCCTTTTACAAAGACACCTTACTCTTGCCATCAAGAAACACAACTATAGGCCTACTGGGGTATTGGTTATTTGGGGCCAGAAGAGGTTCAAGTATTTTTGTACTAGATATTAGAAGCTTGCAGCGTATAAAGCGCGGGCCTTGTGTATGACTCCGTGGCTTAACTCTTTGAATAAGTGCTTGGTGTGAACCCCTTGTGTGCCACATTAATCTGAGTCTGCAATCTAGTTATGCTTTGGAGAAATAATCCGCATTTCAAATCTCTCTAAGTTAAAGTACATTTGTGTTATCTTGAAAATGTAATAAACAAAGTTGTCGAGAAAATGCCAAACCTTGCTTTGATGATAAATCTACAATCCAGTTTTCTTTCAAATGACCAGTAGCCATATTATTGTAGAGGCATTACTTTTGCACGCAAAACAGTGCCAGCACCTTAGAATTTACTCGCAAATCCAGTAGGAAACTTCACTTGATAGCCAATCACCACAGAAAATCAAGCTAAGTGGGACAGGAATGGAATCAATAGAACGCTTTCAACGTACTGTGGCATTTGGCGATTTATAGGTCCGTTTGGGCGGCTTTGTGCTTTTGAACAGGATATATGAAGTTGGCACTCTGTCGACTGAGTTGGAGGTGCGAATAAAAGAGTTAAGAAAGTGTAATCCCTCTTACTTGAGTCAAAATACAGAACGAAAATAATAAGTCTTGAGGTACCTCCAGAGGCCGCTCGAACGCTTCCTTTATGGCACGGTACCCTACGGTACCAATCGGTTTAATTAACTTTTAAACTTTCGAACACAGCGATGTAAGGAGTGTTTTGTCATACAGTCCATGATGTCGACACTAGGCAAACAAAGCCCAAATGTTTGACACCAATAAAATAGCCAACGAGTTCGACAAAACAACGCCGTGTCTATCTCATTAATCGTGCTATGAACTGTATGACTCGTGGATGTCGGTCTTGTAACGTGCACCACAGACACTGGAACAAGAATTAGAGCAGAAGAGGTTTAAAAGATATTTTAAAAATGGAATACAGTATTTAACGATATATCTAACCGTAGGGCCCATACTGACAGACTTCTGAGGTAACGTTTGATGATTTTATCAAAATAAAAAACAAGATTTCCTCTTCAGTTATTTTCAATTTGTTTTGTAAGGAAAAAAAGATGAATAAGCTTGAAACTTGAATCTTAATGTGCAGGATTAGTAAAGCATGCTTGATTAGCTTCTATTTCAGTCTAGATTGCGATTGTGCTTGTGCAGACATTGCAACTACAGAAGAGAGGAAATTTGTACACTTGTATATATTATATATATATTGGATTAATAGATTTATGTGTATGAATAGAATTATTTATGTACGCGGATGTGTATGTTGGTATGTATCAAAAGAAGTGCATTAATATGTAGAAATTGTAATTTGGACGTTTTTATATTATCGAATAATTAAGAAATTGAGTATTTGTATTTTATGATTTATTATGAGAACGAGCCTCAACACAGACCCCCCCTCCACAAATATAACAAACACCCGACCATAACTTTCACACAGACAACATCACAAGACCACACTCATGCAGCACCAATAGAGTAAGATTTCCTCAGAGATTGTATTTAGTAATGGTATGTTTTTTGTCACAAAATGTGTTGCATTTAGGTATTTTTTGCATTTATTGATATGCAGTTGAGTATATTTTGGAATGTGTAATATTGAAGGTTAATTAAGTTTGGTATGATTTTACATCTAGGTTGATTTTGTCTATACGTTGTGTCATTGACTGTGTAGATCCTGAAGAAGGGCATTTCGCCCGAAAGCTTGATGATAAAAGGGGTGCTACCCAACACCAGCCACGTCTATTATGTGCAAGATTTGCTGTCTATACATATGTGTATATATATATATATATGTATTTATATGTATATATATATATATATATATGTATATTTATATATATATATATATATATATATATATACATATAATAATATGAACATAAATCACAAAACTGACAAAAAGTCACCACACATTAGTTTTTAGTTCAGCTCACAGCGAGACTAGGGCTTAAATAATGGATTTTCTCCTCTCTGTCAAAACGTTGTCACCTCCGATGCTTTAGTTACAATTAAACTCGTGAAAAGGAGAAATATTTTGTTATTGCTATTTTAATTTTCACTACGCCTGTCATTCAGTTGTGAATATTTTAAAGGTCCCCTGCCAGCAAAACTTAAGGAAAGGCTCCGCGAATTTGAATGCAGCCGCCGCAGCTCTATGCCTATGCTGCATCCTCGGATGCGATCGTTATTGTAGCGCGATTAGTCTCAATTCAGACACACAGAGGATATTAACCCTGACTATAAGCAAATTTCCAGTCAGCTGCATATAGGTTAAAGTGGATGTGATAACATGCATTCGCGTAAAAAAAAAAATGACAAAGAAAATAGCTTCGACTTTGCTCCCTGTTTCGCTGGCACCGAGTTTGCTTGCATTTTTAACATCGTATCCAGACCAAACTGGTGTACTAGCAGTTACTGGTAGGCCTTTTCCTCTTTCGTTGTGAAGTTTGGCTAAACTTGTAGACATGAAAGGAGTAATCTTGGCAGTGTTCATGTTATTTGATCTCACTGGTAAGTCATGCTAGCGTATTGTGTTTTTTTTTTTCATTAACCGAGCTGCCGATGTTTGTTTCATTGTTGCAATTTTTGCTGCACGGCTCTTTTCCTGAAATCCTTTTCCTGAAATCGACCTTAGGATAATTGTGTCGGATATCTACTTTGGAGGTACCTATACACCTGAAATAAATAACTACAAGAACCTAAGTTAAAAAAAAATAGGAGATGCACTAAATGTGACAGTGCACCTCAAAACTAACATAAAGTCGCACACACTGATTTCGCGTGAGGACTGAAAATAAGTGAAATGGGTCAACCTAGCCGAACTTGACTTTTTCATATTTTCTGAAAGAGCGGGTCTTCTTTTACATTATACTAAAATTTGGTATCATAAAACGGGCAGGAAAGTGTGTTTTTTTAACAGTTTATCTCGAACATTTTTGGTAGAATAGTGTGATTAGGTGTGTCTTTAGAATCCCTTTTTCATTTCTGAAAAACCTTGTCCACACTCTTCACTTTCAACTCTAATAACTTTTGAAAGGATAGTGCTACTGCTTTGAAAGTTGGCATTGATTCTGGACAGAATGTGTTAATGAGGCATGCTTAATTTCAGTTTAATCTGATAATCCCTTCATTGTTGTTACTCTGGTGGTTTACTTCCTGTTTTTTTGTCCCATTCATCGCACAGCCAGCACGGTTTGGTAAAGATTAAGCGCTTGAATAGACATTGTACTTCAGAGCCTCCTTTCTCAGTTCACACTTTTCCTGAGTTTGTGCTTTCTTTCCAATATTTAGATAGGTTAGGAGAGTCCATTTGATTTAAGTTATAAATCATTTTAAAGCTTAAAGTCTGCTCTTTCAGAATATGTGACCGTGAACCTCAAAACGAACATAAAGTCGCACACACTGATTTTGCGTGAGGACTGAAAATAAGTGAAAGTGGTCAACCTAGCCGAACTTGACTTTTTCATATTTTCTGAAAGAGCGGGTCTTCTTTTACATCATGCTAAAATTTGGTATCATAGAACGGGCAGGAAAGTGTGTTTTTTTAGCAGTTTATCTCGAACATTTTTGGTAGAATAGTGTGATTAGGTGTGTCTTTAGAATCCCTTTTTCATTTCTGAAAAACCTTGTCCACACTCTTCACTTTCAACTCTAATAACTTTTGAAAGGATAGTGCTACTTCTTTAATAGTTGACATTAATTATGGACAGAATGTGTTAATGAGGCATGCTTAATTTCAGTTTAATCTGATAATCCCTTCATTGTTGTTACTCTGGTGGTTTACTTCCTGTTTTTTGTCCCATTCATCGCACAGCCAGAACGGTTTGGTAAAGATTAAGCGCTTGAATAGACACTGTACTTCAGAGCCTCTTTTCTCAGTTCACATTTTTCCTGAGTTTGTGCTTTTTTTCCAATATTTGGATAGGTTAGGAGAGTCCATTTGATTTGAGTTATACATCATTTTAAAGCTTAACGTCTGCTCTTTCAGAATATGTGACCCTGCACCTCAAAACAAACAAAAAGTTGCCAGACATGAATTTTTAGTTAAGACCATATTCTGAAAGAGCAGACTTTAAGTTTAAAATGATGTATAACTCAAATCAAATGGACTCTCCTAACCTATCTAAATATTGGAAAGAAAGCACAAACTCAGGAAAAGTGGGAACTGAGAAAAGAGACTCTGAAGTACAATGTCTATTCAAGCACTTAATCTTTACCAACACCATGCTGGCTGTGCGATGAATGGGACAAAAAAAAAAACAGGAAGTAAACCACCAGAGTAACAACAATGAAGGGATTATCAGATTAAATTGAAATTAAGCATGCCTCATTAAAACATTCTGTCCATAATTAATGCTAACTTTAAAAGCAGTAGCACTATCCTTTCAAAAGTTATTAGAGTTGAAAGTGAAGAGTGTGGACAAGGTTTTTCAGAAATGAAAAAGGGATTCTAAAGACACAACTAATCACACTATTCTACCAAAAATGTTCGAGATAAACTGCTAAAAAACACACTTTCTTGCCCATTTTATGATACCAAATTTTAGCATAATGTAAAAGAAGACCTGCTCTTTCAGAAAACATGAAAAAGTCAAGTTCGGCTAGGTTGACCCATTTCACTTATTTTCAGTTCTCACGCAAAATCGGTGTGTGCGACTTTATGTTCGTTTTGAGGTGCACGGTCACATATGGTCTTCACTAAGAATCCATGTCTGGCGACTTTTTGTTTGTTTTGAGGTGCAGTGTCACATATGGTCTTAACTAAAAATTCATGTCTGGCGACTTTTTGTTTGTTTTGAGGTGCAGAGTCACAAATGGTTCTTAGTTGTATGAGGAAGAAACTCAGGATCCATGGCTGTACCACCTTGAAGTTTTAAATGGTATCTCCAAGAGCGCTTTCCAGGAAGGGTTTATGAGGGTTGACAAGAGTAGGGGAGTTATTCACTTAGCTTTGGGAGATTTTTCCTTATATAATTTCATCTAGAGAACTACTGAACGTATGGATGTTATGACTGCTTTTGGACGGTTATTCATATTGAACATTAGGTGTGTTTGCTAGCTGGAGATTAAGATATGACGTTTGACATGTCATTACACCCTTCAACATGGGTCTGTCGTACCATAGTTCCTCTTTTATATTGTATTCATCTATAAAAGGACAAGTCCACCTTCATGTATATAAGGATTGAGAGAATAATCAGCAATATTAGTAGAACACATCAGCGAAAGTTTGAGGAAAATTGAACAATATAAGGAAAATAAAAATGAGAATTTCACAAAACTTTACTTTTTGAATAAAGTACACATTTCTTCGACTTGCTACTGATGTTTATTAAGGGTAATATTATTCCCCCTGCCCTCTGAAAGAGAGAAGTCGAGTGTTCTTCTGTTATGCGAGAAATATGGAAATATGTTGAATTTTCTTTATTCTTTCTTTATATCGTTGTACTCATGTGACATCACAAGCTATAGTAGTCTTCTCATCCAGCCGTGACTGAGCAGAAACTGCAAAAATTCAAAACTTTTGAACGGATTGTCCGATTTTGCTCAAACTCTCACTGATGTGTTCTGCTAATATTGCTGCATTCACTCAACCCACATGTCTGTGAAGGTGAACTTGTCCTCTAAGAGTAGGTCAAGTTCTCCGTGTGTCAGCCTTTAGAAGATGATGACGCGTTGATGTCTCCTATCCAATAGCTGAATGAGTGGATAGAAGAAATTATCCGCAGTAGAAATGCGCAAATATTATGTCCTGTATTGATTTCTTAATAACTGTCCACATTGGAATAGATTACTTTACTGCATTTTATCAAAATTAGAACAGGGGAAATAAAAAAAAAACAACTGACATAACATACGTATGAACTGTAATATATATACATGTATACAATTATATATAATATATCAAGGAATCTTTTTTTTTTTTTTTTTTTTTTTTTTTTACAGAATAGAAGTGCACATTCGGTGGACATTTTGACCCTGCCTTAAATCGTCAAGGCTATAAACCGGTTTAAAACACTCTCATGGAAATAGTAACTCTTTTTTCTATGAATTTTTATTTCCTCCTGTGTCGCAGGTTAGATATTTTATGATACGTTGTTCCTTGTTTACGGCTGTTAAAATGATTTTACATTGCTGTTTATAAAAAAAAAAGTACAGTTGCAAACGAGACGTACCGGTGTTAAAATCCTTTTAATAATACCTTCCTACTTTTTATTGAAAACAAAATTACCTATCTTTTGGAGATAGCAAGACTATGAAAGGAAACTTTGTGAAGTCAAAGTACTTGGAGATGGCATGTCAAAGACGACTCGACAGTGACATATAACTTTATATTCCCTGTAAATATAGAGCTTGAACTCACAAACTTTACAGAGGAGATTATAAAATACTACTCGTGACCTAATTGTAATGCACGTAACAATCGATTTGGTAGTAGAGATCAAAATAATAAGCGAAAAGGAGAGAGAAAAGAGAGAAAGTTATATTAATATTATGGTTTGTATTAACTACGTTATTTTTATCAATGCATTTTAAATACATGATCATATTTGTATATATTCATAACAATAACAAAGACCCTAAGTGCGGCGGCGGGGGAAGGCTGGAAAGAGGAAATATCTTGTGTTTCTGACAATTTGATTTCTGCTCACTCGGAATCGCATACAGTTTTGAATATTGTGGAAAATCTGAACAGCGCTGGCTAGGTTTGATTTCTCAATGAAGTGTGGGTCACAATATAATTATTCTTTACAACTTTCGTAGAAGTATGTATCTGTGTGAGAGGCACATTTAACTCTTATGTGCAACGTTCGTATGCCCGACTCAGTGGACGGTGTTCCAACTTCGCATATTCTGCTGAAACCCACAAACTTGCCCAAACCGATCGATAGATCGCCAAATGTACTTCGCGCTTCCATTCGTCTCACATATAGCTTGCGCTTTATGTAGTGATTGACTGTTCCCTCATAAATTTGCGTTTAAGTTCTTAGTTTTTGTCACTGTTTTGTGTGCAAAATTCATGCCTTTACAGTAAAGTAGCTACTGATCATTCTAGAAGAAAAACAATCATTCATTTTTCATACAATTCGTATTTTTCATTAAAACAACACTGAACACTACAACTTGCTCACTTATGTCCATCTTAACAAAAATCAGTTAAAACAGCAGTTACATGGAATTGAAAACAGAATGTTTTATGAAAACATGACTACGCTTGTGTATCAGAATAATAATTATAGCACACATGGGGTTTCTACCATATGGCACATAAAAAGTTAAATACTGGTGAAACACTGGTGGTCCCTGGTGTGCATGCTGACAACCCATGAGCAATGGTTATTTATCCACACACACAGCATGTACACACTATAAAGAACAAAACCCAATTATATTCCTAAACTTCAATTAACAAAACTGCACTTAGGGCACAATTTACCATCTGCAGATGAAATAAGAACCCAACATTAGTGCTTCAAAATAGTTCTAAAATCTGAGTTAGGGATAGACGAAATTAATGTAAAAATCTGAATTGTAAATTCAATTTTGAGTATTGTTAGATATATACAAAATTTGAACAAAGGTTGTAATGAAAATGTTACGAGAATATTCAGCCGTCTACAATTACCTTTTTTTGAGAAAAATAGCGATATCTTATTCATGTTTTATTTCAGAATATATGACAGGATGTTTTGTGATGCAACTGACCTACACAGATGCATCAAATGTGTTTTCTTGAACATTTTTTTAATCACTGCTCCAAATGGTAAACAGGACCTTTAACGTTCTACCCAGCACAGCACTGCACAGTACAGTATAATATCAATACTTTGTTCATTTAATATTCGACCTTCTTTACATTTCCTTCTTTAACAAATATACAATCAGAAAACATTTTGATTTCTTCTTCCCTCTCACTTTTTTCCTGACAATTATGACATTATGTCGTAGTCGATTTTAAAACTTCTTTTTTGTTGACAGGTCCATCACTATTAAGCAAGTCATATCTAATTTGTAATTTTACCCCGACGTCTCGATCTATGTGTAGCAGTACGCTGCATAATGTTTGCGGTCTCCCGTTGTTCTTTTCTTATATTGCTACAAACACGTAATCACAATATCAATTACTTTATATCACCCCTTTTCTCTATTTTCATTTTGGAAATTTCGATCAGTTAAGGTATAACGTACTTTGAATGAGTATTTTAGCCATTATCTAGTTTCTTAACTGTTGTTATTTTTACGATAACTTTTTGAATAACTTGGTAATATAGCATTCTTCTATAAAGTCCAATGCTTCAACTAAAGTTCTTTTCATCATATATTTATACATGTATTCTTAATTACGTTGTAAAATAGTATGCTAAGGCTCTATGCATCGTGTAACGTATGCACTAAATGTAGGCATATGTATGTATTCTTTTGTCGTGTGATAAAAAAATGAAAGCAACTAAACAAACAAAGACGCATAGCATCTGTTTCATACCTTCACTGGGGCATTGCAATTTCTGTATTTCCCATCACTACAATATTTGCTATCATTATCAATATCATTATCATGAATAATATTCTTAGCTGATCCCTTTTCGCGCTTTGATATCTTGTTATGTACGTATATTTGAAATGGCTGAGAAGCCTCGCAGGAGTGCAAGAAAGTGTTAACGATCTGCGGTAAGAGGCAAATGGTGGACGGAAGCACCGTACAGCTTGTAGCGAAGAGCTCATCTTCCAAGGCAGCAGGGAACTCCTCCGTTTTGGAATCGCCTTTGGAACCATGGGTTCTATGTGAAGCAAAGGGTAAGGTACTTTCTGTGTTTAAAAGTTCATCAAGCTACAAAAATCGTTTTTAAACGCGTACAGAAATTGTAAAGAATTGTTGCTACAAATTTTTAATACTGAGACAAGTTCTTGTATTTTTTCTTTTAAATTGGCCTTCTGTTACATGCTTTTATCATTATCATTTTTATCACCATCATCATCATTATCATTATTATTACTACTACAAGTACTATCATTATTATTATTATTGTTTTTATTACTATCATTATTATAATTCCATCGTTGATTGAGGAGATCGAGCAATGGTACAGCCCGAGTGATAAACGGAGAGATTTTAAACTGAAGCCGATTATCATAGTGGTGGTGCTGAAATTGTTGTGTACTTCATTTTATGCAATGGACATATGGTATAGCTCTCTTTCGGGGACGCTTTGACTTAACAACATGATTACTTATAATAGGCAAGTTGTACTTCTTTTTTTTTTTTGTTAAATTGAAAGTTACTCCATAAAGATGACATTGATGTCCTAGTGAAACAAACACACAAAAAGCAGGAAAACGTACATACATGTACCAGCTTACACAATATTGTGACCTAGTGAATTTGACCCTCGCCTATCTTTAACACGATTGAGAAGTGTTTGCGTTGCGAAAAAAACAGACAAAACACACACACACACACACACACACAAAACCAACAGAAAAAAAAATCAACGAATAATTTTTTAGGTCAGTAATCTTTAATGACTACTCTTCTTTAGGGAAATGTTTACTTGATTAAAACGCACGAAAACATCCAAATATATTTCATCGTTAAAAATTGTTCAAATGTGCGTCAACTCTGTGTGTCTGTATACATACATCGATAAATACTATTTGTGTAATACCCCGACATACGCCGTGTATACATACGCCGCGCGTGTAGGGGATACGAAACGACAAAAATTGGCCAGAATCTGGACTAGCTCCAAATTAGCAGGATAGCGATCGCGCTCGGAATCTCGAGTTTTTTGCAACCGTTCTAGTCCAGGCGCAGCGACCCAGAAAAAAATGACTTCGTTCAACCCACCCCGCAAAAAAAGGTTTGACTGCATGGGGTGGTCGGTTGGACCCTCTGGAACACCTCTAGGTAGTATGTGATATCAAATTGTGGTATCAATGAAATTTTACAGGCCATTTTAGTTGCGACATGACCATATTCGTCGAGGAAGCGTCTGCGTACACTAAGACTACTACACGTACCACTAGCACTGCTACAGGCGCCAATGCCAGTGGTGCGTGTTATAGTCTTAGCGTACAAAGACTTTTTCCGCGACAAACATCGGTTTTTGCCTGCAAACTAACTTTTCACGCTAAGCTGGGGTCGGTGTAGTGTAGTTTACAGACGTTTTTATTTCGGCTTTATTTCTCCGAGTTGAAGCAAGCCAAGTGAGAGTGCATACCCAGCGATTGTGACGCCCGAACCGTTTTTTGTGGCAATCATTGAGCATGCACTGTCACTCGGCTTAGCGCAATACAGTGGGCTTCTGCACAACGCACAAGCTGTAACTCAGAGAAATAAAGGCGAAATAAAAACAGCTAGAAATTAAGACTAGGGTCGGTAACGCTTGTCGGTATTGGGGCACTGAAAATGACAAAATTATCACAGTTTTTGCATTTATTTCACGAAGGATTCATCGAAACGCCTTAAAACTATATGTGCATGTTGCTAGAGATGTCAGCAATACAATGGGATATATTGTAAGGTATAATATTGTGCATGGTTACCATGGTAACGGGATGCCTACAGGTGATTGGTAACTCCCAAAAATATCTGGAATTTAGACAGGTTTGTTTCTTTTGCCTTTCGTGCACATCACTCATTGTAGATGAGCTGTACACTGTAAAATTAGTCTGGATAAAAAGGGAAAAGACGGCCAAGATTATTCCCTCATTCTCTCCTCAGCATTAATTCATTACTGCACTTTTTGAATAAAATTTACATATCATGATATTTCATTTCATTCTATATATATATATATATATATAATATATATATACATATATATATATATGTATATATATATATATATATATATATATATATAGTATATGTATATATATATATATTTTTTTTTTACAATAGCTAACGAACACAAAAGTACGCTTTATTCTTTGATGGATAATCCAGCGCACGTGTATATTCCTCCTTTAGAAAGGAATTTATCGGTATTCTTGAATAAACTTCCTTTAAAAACATAAACAATCAATTGCTTTCCTCAGCTCTTCTCCAGGATTGTTTTGAACAACCATCGCTCTGTAAATACTCGAAAGAGCTACTATAGAATATTGGCTTTGCTTTCTGTATTCATCTTATTTTCAAGGGAAATTTGTGTCCATACATTATCAAAAACTATATACATTTGCCTATGCTTTGAAGTCAAATTTGTGTTGAAAGTACGACGGATGCAACTTTATGCAGAAGGAAGGACATGCTTACTGAGCTTTTTGAAATTATGGGCTTTACTGTTTGAGTTATTGACAACTAAATTCTGATTGGATGATGCTGGTTGCCATGGCAACAGGGAAAACTTTTTTAACGAAAATCAATAAAAATTGTGTTTTTTTATTGCATCTATAAGATTAAAAACAAAACAATGTTTGCAGCAGCAGGAGGCATTTTGGGGGTTACCAGTCACCTTTAGGCATCCGGTTACCATGGTAACCATGCACAATATTATAACTTACAATGAATCCCAGTGTATTAAAGACATCTCTAGCAACATGTACATATATAGTTTTATGCAGTTTTGATGAAATCTTCATGAAATAAATGCAAAAACTGTGTGAGTTTGTCGTTTTCAGTGCCCGAAATAGCGACAAGCGTTTACCGATCCTAGTCTTAATTTCTAGCCGTTTTTTCGTCTTTATTTCTCTGAGTTGCAGCTTGTGTATTATGCAGAAGCCCGCTGTATATATTGCGCTAAGTGGAGTGAGAGCACACACCCAGTGAATGCGATTCGGTCGTCACAATCACCGGGTATGCGCTCTCACTCGGCTTGCTTGAACTCTGAAATAAAGACGAAATAAAAAAAAAACGGCTAGAAACTACACTACACTGAACCCAGTTTGGCGTGAAAAAGTTAGTGTACAGGCAAAACCCTTGTTTATCGAAGAAAAAGTATATGCGCACTAAGACTACTACACGCAGCACTGGCACTGGCGCCTGTAGCAGTGCTAGTGGTGCGTGTAATAGTCTTGGCGTGCGCAGACTCTTTTACGTTTGTTCCAACAAATCATGATGAAAAGTGGCCAGTAAAATTCTACTGACACCACATACTACCTGGGGATGTTCATAGAGCTCCCATCTACCACCTTGTCTGGTCAAACCTTTTCTGCGGGGTGGGTTGAACGAACTCCTTAAAGGACAATTTCACCTTCATAAACATAAGGATTGAGAGAATGTAGCAATATTAGTAGAACACATCATTGAAAGTTTGAGAAAAATCGGACAATCCGTTCAAAAGATATGCATTTTTGAAGTTTTTGTGCAGTAACCGCTGGATGAGAAGACTGCTGCAATGTGTGAATAACTTAGATGTCACATGCGTACAACAATATAAGGAAAATATAAAGAGAATTTCACAAAATTTCATCTTTTGAAAAAAGTACACATTTCCCCGACTCGTTATCGACAAATGTTGTGGGTAATATTATTCCCCCTGCCTTTAGAAAGAGGCAAGTCAAGTGCTCTTTTATTATGCGAAAGAAAGTGAAAATATGTTGAATTTTCTTTACATTTTCTTTATACTGTTGTACGCATATGACTCACAAGCTGTAGTAGTCTCCTCATCCAGCGGTTCCAACACAAAAATTTTAAAGATTCATAACTTTTGCATCGATTGTAGAATTTTCCGGTAACTTTCACTGATGTGTTCTACTAATATTGTTGCATTCAATCCTTATGTTTATGAAGGTGAACTTGTCCTTTAATTAAGCCTCTTACAGGAATTAGCGCCTTGACTATTCACACGTACCCCGCTAATATTGGCGATCGAGATGACAGCCAAACCTGCATTTGCGTCACACAGCGCGCTTCACTGCCTGCACTTCTCTTTGACATAGGGTGCGTTTATAAGATTTTGCGGGCCTAGAATCACTGTTTAGAAACACTGTTTTGAAACACTGTTTCAAATCACACTTTCGTCAGGAGAGCGTTTATAAGATTTTTTTCACCGAGCGTGTTGGGGCTCTCGCTCAGACTGTGCCATTGCGCGACTCACTCTGCGCAGTTTTTCCTCGGCAAAAGATCAAACAGGGTGCGCGCAATACATTGTGACGTCATTATAAACAGTGTTTGCGATCGCGGTTGCGTTTATAAGATTTTTGAAACACTGATTCTACAGAAACACTGTTTGTAAACGCACTATTTTGTGCGTTTACAAACAGTGTTTCATAACAGTGTTTCAAATCACGGCGAGCGTTTATAAGATTTTTTTTTTCGAGCTAGAATCACTGTTTGGCCAGAAACAGTGTTTCAAAACACTGTTTCTGGCCAGAAGAAAAATCTTATAAACGCACCCATAGTTTTTAGCTCACCTGAGCCAAAGGCTCAAGTGAGATATTGCGATCGCTCTTCGTCCGGCGTCCGTCGTGCGTCGTGCGTCGTGCGTCGTCTGTCGTCCGTCGTGCGTAAACTTTTTGCATTTTCATCTTCTTCTTGAGAATCCCTGGACCGATTCTCACCAAACCTGGCAGGTAGCATTCCTAGGGGAATAGGATTTCAATTTGTTCAAGTGGGCACCATATCCCACCTGGGGGCCCCCAGAGGGGCCCAAACCCCCAAAAATTAATGAATCCTAAAAAATCTTCTTCTCTAGAACCAGAAGTGGTAGAGCTAAGTTAATACAATGAATTAGTACATTGATGACTGTTGTTTCAAGTTCGTTCATGGCGGAATCAGGGGTCCCCCCCCCCCCCCCTGGGACCCAGGGGAGGGGGTGGGGAGGGGTCCTAATGGGGCCCAAATTGTACATTTTCATCTTTTTCTTGAAAATGCCATTATGAACTTTCACCAAAGTTGGCAGGTAGCATCCCTAGGGGGAAAGAATCTCATTCCCATCACATGGGCACCATGCCCCACCTGGAGAGCCCCAGGGGGCCTAAATTTGGACCAAAATTGTACATTTCATCTTTTTCTGGAAAACCCTATCACAAATTTTCACCAAACGTGGCATGTAGCATCCCCAGGGAGATAGAATCTCAATTCCATCAAATGGGCACCATACCCCACCTGGGGGCCCCAGGGGTCCCCCCCCCCCAGTGTGTTAAGGAATGTTTACAGATTATTTCTGGAGCCAGAAGAGATTGAGCTAAGTTGATACAATGAGTCAATACATTGATGACTGTTGTTTCAGGTTTGTTCATGGGAAAATCAGAGGTGCCCTCCCCCACTCTAATCCCCTTGGGACCCAAGGAAGCGGGATGGGATGGGGGGGGGGGGGGGTCAAATGCGGGCCTAAATTTTGGGTCTAGAAACAGTACCCCCTGGAAAACCACCCTCCGGATAACTACCACCCGGATAATTACCCCCCAGGACAATTCCCCCCTAGGGCAACTACCCCCCGGACAACTACTCTCCAAGGGCAATTACCCTCCAGGGTAATTACCCCCTAGGACAACTACCCCCCGGGCAACTACCCTCCTAGGGCAATCACCCCCCAGGGCAATTCCCCCTTAGGAAATCTACCCCCTGGATAACTACCCCTCTGATAACTACCCCCGGAAAACTACCCCCTGGGTAACTACCCCTCGGATAACTACCCCCCGGATAATTACCCCCGGATAATTACCCCCCAGATAATTCCCCCCCCCCCTCCCGGATAATTACCCTCCGGATAACTACCCCCCCCCCCCCCCGATAATTACCACCAGGATAATTATCCCCAGATTAATTACCCCCTCCTCCGATAACTAGACCCCAGATAACTTCCACCCGATAACTACCCTCTCCGATAACTCCCCATGGATGATTACCGCGGATAAGTAGGCCTACAACTTCCTCTCCCCTATAACTATCAAGAGGAAAATTACCCCCAGGACAGTGCACCACGTCAATTACTCCCTGGGTAACTACCTCCCGGGTCACTGCCCCCACCCCCCCCCCCCCTCGACTCTTACTTTTAATAAAAAGGATATCATTAATACAGAAAACGAAGTTCTTTGTATTATTTGCCAGGAATCACGGAGATGCCATGCTGAGACATCATCTTATGAAAACAACATCTTAAGGATTCACGATTTGTATCGTTTGCATTTAGGACGATTTATGGAAAGCTTAATTTCTCCCTCTGTATTCTGACTCTATGTTCATAAAACACGAAGCTGTCCCTTCATATCCTACCCGGTAATCCAGTAAATGTCAATGCCTTTAACCAAAACTATTTTCGCTAAATGTGTATTTTCTTTTACTGTTCCGAAATTTCGGCCTTTACCATTGAATTAAAGACATTTTGAAGAAATGTTACACTTCAGAATGAGTTATACTTTTTGCAATATTTTTTTAACCACAATCGTCTATCGTTTACCACAACTCCATGTAACACTTCTTTATTTTGAGGAGCTTATATCTCATGCCTCACGTGCCCTGGTTTTGACCCATCATCTTCCTATTCAATCTCGCTTTTCTCTGTCCACCGTGAAGGTAGTCTATTCCTGTCATTCATTACTCACCTTTCCTCTTTCTCTCATTACAAGGGATTTATCTCGTGTGTGTTCATGTGCAATGCACTCCCGTTAGAACGAAATGCTCAGGACCGGCAGTTTTTTGTGTTTTTTGGGTTTTTTTTTTTTTCGTTTTAACGAAATTTCATTATAAGCGAACAAATATAATATGCAATGTATAAGGAAAAGAAGGAAACCACGCGTACAAAATTTTATTTGTTGAATCCTCATCATACGCTGGAAAGCTATGTGAGATGGGAGAATAACTTTTTAATTTCGTTTAAATATTATATTTTAAAGAGAGCATAAAGTTGTTCGCGTTGTCACACATGTGTAGAAAATGACGGTGTAGGATTTGGTTACAGTTCGCTATTCCAAAGGTTCTTTTTTTTACTAAAGTACGTTACTTCGAAGGCTCCTTATTCCGATTTTTTTTTTCCATTCCCGGGATTCCGATGGTTTGTTTATCTGAAGGTTCGCATTTCTGAAGAATCATTATTCCGAAAGTTCATGATTTAGATCAAAATAATATATTGTTCATTTTCCGAAGGTTCGTTGATCTTAAAATGAAATGAGGTTCGTCATTTTGAAAGTTTATAAATCAAAAAGTGAGAAAGGTTCACTAATCAGAAATTCTGTTGTTCCGAAGGCTTTTTCATCCGAAAATGAAATAAGGTTCTTTATTCCGAAGAAATTTTGTTAATGAAAACAAAAATGAGAAAGGTTAGTTATTTCGAAGATTTACTTATCTTAAGACGATTATAAGGATAGCATGTTCTTAAGTTTTGTTGGTGTACTCTCCTTTTTTCACCATGGATTAACGATATTTTTGTAATGTTCCGATTAACGAACGTTTTGAATTCCTATCATGTTCGGACTAACGAACCCTATAAGAATGAGAATAAGGACCATATTTTATTATCGGATTAACGAACCTTTGTTATGGAATAACGCCAAAATGTGCTTAATATTTCATTTCCGAACTATTACGGACATTTTTTTTTCAATTCAATTCAAAGTTTATTTCATTTTTCGACATAACATATGTTTCACTTCTTTTGATAACAGAGAACAAGGTAAATAGAACATAGTGAAATGAAAAGACTGTGCAATAATTGAGGACCTATAGTAATCATACAGTGTATAGTAAAAAAGAAACAGAAGTGATCGAAATGAAGTACATGTATACCGTGCGAAAAATGGAGGGACCCACTAAAAAGACAGAGCTTGTCGTGTGTGGGCCCCTCTGGAAAAGAACATTGATGGAATCGAATCATCGTAGATACAAAAGATAACAAAGTGGAAGAAGCCTGGATACAAAAGATAATAAAGTGGAAGAACTCTGGAAGCCCACTAAAAATTAGATTACCAGATATACACTTTCATAGACGCGAACAAACATGAAACAGGACTAGACAGCGAGACAACTACTGAAAAAAAAAAGTTGTACAAGACAAACGGAATGGACAAGACTGACAAACTGAAGACAAAATACCAGACAAAAATGCACAACAGAAACAGAGACAGATCAACAGAAACAGCGATCTTCGGCAGAAGCATGCCAAGAGAATAAGAGGATAGTTGTAGGGGAAAAGTAATATTTTGACGCCTGAAATAAGACAAGAAAATAGAAAATAGAGGGACGTATGAACAGGAGTAACATACGGAAAGTCAACTTCAAGACGCTATGGGCAAAATGGCATAGGTGACAACATTGCGAGCATCCAGGAAAAAGATACCATTAATTCTTTGAAGAGGGGACAAAGTGAGCAGGTAAGTGTAACTGAGAAAAAAAAGGCCAAATGGTTAATTCGGTATTGTAGAGTCGTACGATTGCAATAAATAAAAATTCAGTCTCCTCTTGAAAGAACATATGGATGGAGCGTTTTTTATGTCTTGATTCAAAGAATTCCAATAATTTGGGCCTACATAAATAAGTGTGTTTTTAGCAAAAATCGTTCTTAAAAGAGGTAAGTGAAATTCATTGGAACGCCTAGTAGGATATTCATGAAATGAATGATTTTTTAGGAACATAGAGTCAAAAATAGACGGAAGCAAGTTATTACAATACTTGTACATAAATTGCCCTAAATTAAACAAAAACAAATCTGCAATTTTTAAGAGCTTGTTGGAGGCAAACAACATATGTGACTGTGCACCTCAAAACGAACATAATGTCGCACACACTGATTTTGCGTGAGGACTGAAAATAACTGAAATGGGTCAACCTAGCCGAACTTGACTTTTTCATATTTTCTGAAAGAGCGGGTCTTCTTTTACATTATGCTAAAATTTGGTATCATAAAACGGGCAGGAAAGTGCGTTTTTTGGCAGTTTATCTCAAACAGGTTTGGTAGAATAGTGTGATTAGGTGTGTCTTTAGAATCCCTTTTTCATTTCTGAAAAACCTTGTCCACACTCTTCACTTTCAACTCTAATAACTTTTGAAAGGATAGTGCTACTGCTTTGAAAGTTGGCATTAATCATTGACAGAATGTGTTTATGAGACCTGCTTAATTTCAGTTTAATCTGATAATCCCTTAATTGTTGTTACCCTGGTGGTTTACTTTCTGTTTTTTGTCCCATTCATCGCACAGCCAGCACGGTTTGGTAAAGATTAAGCGCTTGAATAGACACTGTACTTCAGAGCCTCTTTTCTCAGTTCACACTTTTCCCGAGTTTGTGCTTTCTTTCCAATATTTAGATAGGTTAGGAGAGTCCATTTAATTTGAGTTATACATCATTTTAAAGCTTAAAGTCTGCTCTTTCAGAATATGGTCTTAACTAAAAATTCATGTCTGGCGACTTTTTGTTTGTTTTGAGGTGCAGGGTCACATATTTGTATGAGAACGTACAGGGGAATAACAGATAACACGGAGAGCTTTCTTTTGTAAGAGGAACACTCTCTCTAATAAATTCTGATGCGTGTTGCCCCAAACTAATATTCCATAATTAAGATGAGGCAATATTAACGAAGAATATAGCATAAGTAATGATTTTTGTGGAATATGAAATTTCAATCTATTTACAATGCCTATATTACGTGAAATTATATTGCAGACATTATCAACATGTGATTTCCAGGAAAGTTTTTCATCCACAATGACACCCAAAAATTTGATATGTGAGACTCTTTGTAGATGAGAGTCATCTAATACTATATTTGTACTTAAACTATCAACAATATTACTAAAAAGCATATATTTTGTTTTTTGAGCATTGAGTGATAGCCTATTGGCCCTGACCCAATTTGTCACTTTTTTTCAATTCAATTTTAATGTTATGAACGAGAAAATCAATATCATTATGGGCAAAAAATACATTAGTGTCATCTGCAAAATGAATAAAAGAGAGGTCGTCGGATACGCGACAAAAATCATTGATATAAATAATGAACAATAACGGCCCTAAGAGACTTCCCTGTGGGACACCACGTTTAACTTCTCTGACAACGGAATCATTGTTTTTAATTGTAACGAATTGTTTTCTATCAACTAAATAACTCTTGAACCAATCCAAGGCCTTCCCACGTATTCCATAATGCGATAACTTATAAAGTAAAATATCATGATTGATAGTGTCGAAGGCCTTGGAGAAGTCCAAGAAAATACTAACTAAATGAGAATGGTTATCGATTGCGTGAACAACTCTATCAACAAAATGCAAAAGAGCATGCGTAGTACTATGTTTCTCACGAAAACCAAACTGAAAATTCGTAAAAACGTCGTGTACCTTCAAAAAATTGATCGTTCTCTTGTAAATAAGTTTTTCTAAAACCTTAGACAATGACGATAATAATGAAATTGGGCGATAATTGCTGACTTCGAAATTATCGCCTGCCTTAAATATTGGGATTACTTTAGCTAATTTCATTTTATCAGGGAACACACCATTAATAATTGACAGATTAAATATATGAGCAAGTGGATCAGCAATCGAGGAAATAACACCCTTAAGTATGAAATTATCTATCTCATCATAACCAGAACTTCGTTTATTTTCAAAAGAAGAAATTATATCAATAATTTCAAATCTGTTAGTTGGTATAAAAAATATGGAATCAGAATTACGCTGACCTAAAAATTCAGTAAAATGAGAATCTGTTGCAGTAATGTTTTGAGCATAATTTTCGCCTATTTTTGAAAAATAAGAATTAAAAATATTTGCAATATGAAGAGGATCATTAATCAATTCATCATTTAATTTAATTTTATCAATGTCAGAGTGTTTACTCGGAACATTCATGGCCTGTTTTAGGACTTTCCAAGTATTTTTCATATCAAACTTATAATTCGATAATTGCTTAAAGTAATATCTTTTCTTTTCAGAACGTAAAATCATTGTCAAAGTATTTTTATATGATGTATATCTATTTTTCGATCGCTCAGTTTTTTCCAATTTGTACTTGTAATACAAACGATTTTTCCTATTAATTGAACGAAGAATTGATCTGGAAATCCAAGGTAATCTAGGTGTCTTTTTATACTCTGTTCTATTTCTTTGTTTTGGGATTACATCATCTAAATGATGACTAAAAGTTTCCATAAAATTACAAAAGGATATATTAACATCATCGCTGCCAAATACTCCTGACCAGTCAGCATTCTCCAGGGCCACATCAAAACTAGCTAACTTTTCAGGTGAAACTCTACGTCCAAACAAAAGAGGTGAAATAGGTTTAATATTAGCTGGTGTTTTAAGAGTAAAACAAGTCATTATTGGAAAATGATCAGTCATATCTGAAAGGATTATAAAAGAGTCAGGGAGGGGTAGAATATTACAAAACAAGTTGTCAATGAGGGTGGCAGAGCGATCTGTAACACGTGTGGGTTTAGAAATAAGAGGAAGAAAGGACGAGGACAGAAGTGTGTGAAGAAAATCACTAGAGATATTATCATGCTCAGACTTCAGCAAATCAATATTGAAATCACCGAGTAAAAAGCAATCCTTATTTCGGAAAACGTGTGAATTATCAAGATCTGAAAAATAAGTTAAAAAATCATTGGCGTTTGAATTAGGAGGTCTGTATAATATGCCTACCATAAGATTTCTACATCCTGGGATAAGAATTTCTATAAACAAAGATTCAACAACATTGTCCATTCTAGAAATATCTTCATGAACAATAGTATCAAAGGAACGTGATATGTACAATGCAACGCCCCCTCCATTCTTATCAAGCCTATTGTTAACAAACAAATTATAACCCTAAATTGCGAAATAATTTTCTGTATTGGAAGCTAACCATGTCTCACTTAATCCGATAACGGATAGCGACTGGCTTGCATCAGATTCTAATAGAAATTTTAAATCATCAAAATGTTTATTCAAACTCCTTATATTTAAATGTAACAAAGAAAACGTGTCCTCAGAAAAATTATGAATCATATCTTTGCATTGATTCACTGTAATATAATTGCACAACATATTTTGAGTGAAATCATTACTAAGATCTTGAGGCAATTCATTTGCAGCTGTATTCAGGCTATCGGTAACAAAATCATCGCAAGGGGTGATTCGTGTACTGGTTAACCCACTAACTGGGTCAGAATCTAAGCTTGTGTTCCTAAACAATTCAAAAAAAATCATCGTTCGATACGGAATGAAATGGAGCATTCAGAAAATTATCCATAATTAAAAATACGAGACGAATCTTTAAAAGTCTGCGTTATTAACGAAACTAGGACGTCGTGAATAAGTGGACGATACAAGAAAATACCCAGTCGCCGGGATGTGGCAAGACGCTGGAGTAATCTACGAACATGGGTGACGTCAAAATTATGACAAGCAGAAGATCGTTGAAGAGACGTAGAACGTGAAACGAGAAAGGGCAGAATAAGGTAAGTAAGAACACTGAGAAGCATGGACAGAAAAAGACATAGAACACACACAACATAATAAGAATAAATCCAGTGTCTCTGTGGGCTTCCGAGACGACAGCAAAAACATACATACACAAAAATTTGAGCCGACATTAGACAAGGACAACGTGGCTTGGCTATTACATTCGATCAATTTCCGGATCATCAATGATATATGATAAGTACAGAATAGCTCCAAAACCCCAGGCCAATAATATACCTTCTCGGGCACTTGTTAGCACAACGCAGGTCTGAATACGAAACATATTTTCACACCAATGCCGCCAATGGCATCATTATAACAGTGGTCGTGTGTGTATGCATGGCGTGTGTAAGCATGATAACATGCGAGAGTATGATTGTGCTTGAGAGTGTGAGATTTGGGTGTGTGTGTGTGTGCGTGTGTGTGTGTGTCTTAACGTGTGCGTGTTTGACGTGGGCGTGGCTGCGAGTGTAGGCAGATAAGGAAAGGGTTCGGTTCAGTGCAGACGATACTGGGACCGTACAAGTGAACAATTGCTGTACAAGCAAGTACTGTACTTCACATTACTCCAGTTTGGCAGAATGATGAGTACGCAGGAATTGTGCGCATATGAATATGTAGACAAGCGATAAAGATCTAACGTACGGATAAAAACTTGTAACTTTTCCAAAAATTGTCACAATTAAGAGGGGGATCAGACTTGTAGTAATAATCATCTCAATCATGGATGGGGGGGGGGGTCGTTTATAAAATGCAATATATTCCTCAACTGGTCAAAGTACAACCCAACAAGGATTACACATGTATTGGAAATATGATACAGACAAATGAAGTTAATACACACTACAGACACAATCAGTTGGAACCCCTGGAAACCTTTTGTTCCATTGTGTAAATATGGTGGGGGGGGGGACACTCGCAACTGCATAGCCTTTCGGCACTGAAAAAATGAAATTCATTATTGTCGTGTACAAGATATCACTGCAATATTCATGTATATCATTCATTACATCATAATATCAAGTTTGCGTAATTCCCCAACACCAACAAAAAATAAATAAAAAGAAAGAAATCCGAACAGTTACATAAATCTAAATTCATAATCCCATTCATCTCTAATTTTACAGGATGTTCAATTAATGCATACCACAACATATCATATTGTTAAGCAAAACAATATTTTGTTGGCATTACCTTATATATGTATATATATTTTTTTTTGAAAGTAGAGAAGAAAACTTATGACCAGTAGAATTATCTATCCTGATTGCACTGTGATGTTTTGCAAAATAATCAAAATTATATGGATATTCTCATCAGACCCGACGGCAGTTGCTGTCAGAAAAACAGTCGAAAACACAACCGCAAACAATATCATATTGTTAGACAATAACATCACATTGCTAAACGACATATCCTATTGCTAGACAAAGCAATACTTTGTTGACATTTCCATATATATTTTTTTTTGGAAAAAAAAATAAAGGGGAAATAACTTGTAACCAGTGAGAATATTCATCCTGATAACATTTCCATATATATATATTTTTTTGGGAAAAAAAATAAAGGGGAAATAACTTGCAACCAGTAACAATATTCATCCTGATTACACTGTAATGATTTGCAAAATAATCAAATTATAGGTATTCTCAATTCAGACCTGACGGCAATTGTCGTCAGAAACACGGTCAAAAACACAACCGTAAACAATATATCATTTTGTCACACTATACATCATATTGCCGAACAACACTGTTAGGCAAAGCCATAGCTTGTTGGCGTTTCCTTACATTCTTTTTTGAAAAAGGGGAAAAAACTTATAACCAATAACATTGTTAATCCTGATTACACTGCAATGTTTTGCAAAATAATCAAAATCATGGATATTCTTACTTCAGACCTGACGGCACTTACTGTCAGAAACACGGTCAAAGACACAATCGAAAACCATACATTTTCATTCTAATGTCAATAAATTCCATATATATTATTTTCATTACACAAATTAATTGATCATCAAGTGTGTTCACAAGAGAACAAAACTTTACAAACGTGACTGTAATTTTCCATGAAATGTCACATTCATAACACTCGGTAAAGTTGTCTATCTGATCACATCAAACACGCAGGGAATACATACTAAACTTATATCAAAATGAAAATTTGAATTCCATGATCACAAAACATGAGTTTTCATCTATTAAACCATAGCAAGTTGCGCAATACAAATCCTGCATTACGCCAAAATTCATTTTTTGTTATCATAATATGCTCGGATTCTTTTTCAAAACAAAAACAAAAACAAACAACAAACAACATTGCATCCAAAGTCATATCGTATGATATAAAAACGTGTCATCCTTTCATTATTTTGATGTGCAACTGTTCAGACACGTTTTGTATTCAAGATACATGACCCCTGTATTCATTTTGTTTAACTTTTCACCATATCATATATTTCACCTATCAATTATAATTCTAATGAACTTAATATACTTCCATATCAAAACTGCACCATGCATATTATCCATGATAAACCA
This sequence comes from Diadema setosum, assembly GCA_033980235.1. Lineage (NCBI taxonomy): Eukaryota > Metazoa > Echinodermata > Echinoidea > Diadematoida > Diadematidae > Diadema > Diadema setosum. The sequence continues at coordinate 1,597,708 of CM067078.1, read as the reverse complement.
AAGATTTAGTTTAGATAAACCAAACATTTAGTTGTATCAGAATAAGTGTGTTTTGTATTAAAGGACTTCGGAACAATGAAACAAACCTTATCTGAATTCAGATTATTGTATTGCAATAATGCAAGTTCCCCTCGGAAACTGTGCGTGATACACGGAGTGAACATTCAATGATGCGTTCGCTCATGCAGAGGCGCTTTAAAAATGCTTGTTGCGCTGCGCATTTTCGAATGCGATCCGCATTTCGTTAAAACGGAGCAAATTTCCTTTATTTTTCTTTGTCAGTGGTGCTCAGGAAATACTTCGTGATAACGAAAATTTTGTTATAACCGTCTTCGTTATAAACGAATTTTGTACCATAGACTTTAATGGCGATAATTTTGGGACCAGAAGTTTTGCTTCGTTATAACGAAATTTCGTTATAACCGTGTTCGTTGTAACGGGAGTGCACTGCATCTTTATTTGTGTTCTTCGTCTCTGTCTTAATTTCCTCTCTTTGCATTGTTTCATCAATTTTGTAACTATTTTACTGTTATACCGTTAACGCTCATTTCAGAATTGCCCTACTGCATCATTGGGCATTAACGACTAGTATATCAAGAATGTGGGAAGAGATTTTCACCTCCTTGGTATGATCACCGCAGAGCATTACCTCCCTTGACAATTACTCCTTATTAAAATTAGGCTCCAAACAGTCACCCCTCTTACAATAACTCTCCCCCAGAAAATTACGTTTCTCATTGTTATTTACGAACAACGTTTGCTATTTGAATTGAAAAAAAAAAAATTCACTACATATCGTCTGGTTTTGGTCGAGACCTAACTTCAGGTTTTAAACATCTTTTGGGCGAGAAAATTAGAAACCCCTTACGAAATATTAAAGAGCATGTTATTCTAAGAAGGATTCAAGTTTTTGGAAAAAAAAAAACTCTTTAAATGGCCGGGATAAAACAGAGCAGCCCTATAATGTAAAAAGGATTCTGTCAAGTACAACTCTCTATAGATCTATTAAAAAAGAAGGTGCAGGACAAAAGACTTCGTTAACAACTAGGGGTGTTTTGTAAAAAAAAAAAAAAAAAAAATGCCGTTAAACTCGTAATATTTTACTCTTTCTAATCAGACTAACTTATATTTGAACTGGATTTCCCCTTAAAGTGTCGAGAACATTTAATTTGAAAACTAGCACATTTCTACTTGTATGTAAAAACAAGCTGTAATCTTACTCTTATGACAGATTTGGGCACCGTTTGATAAAAGTTGCCAGTTATGACATCTTGTTAGTCTCTAATAATTTCAATAAAACCATGGGTTCTACTTGATTGATAAGCTCGAGTCACCGCCTTGTTACCATGATGGACCTGCTTTGATCGACCTACAACGATTGGTAATTGTGTGGAACTGACAGCTTGTCAGGACTGACTTCATAAAACCGTGCCCGGATCCTATCAGAAATTATGGCTTTATATCGAAGGGTCCCTCGCTAATGTTAAGGAAATATGAATTGCAGTGAAATCAACTCTCCTTTTCTTATGTTTATCTTCTGATGTGTTATAACGGTAGAAAATGACAAGCCAAAAGAGTAAATGATGACAGTGTAAGAGAAAGGTGCATCTTCTGATATGGTGTTATGAACTTATGGAAAAATTACAAAGGGTGGTACTTCTTTCGGGGGGGGGGGGGGAGGGAGGGTTGTCCAGTAGGTAAGTATCAGGAGGGGGGGGGGGGGTCGGGGTATGGTTATTGGGGGTAGTAATCCGGGTGGTAGTTATCCGGGGGGTAGTTATCCGGGGGGTAGTTACCCAGGGGGTAGTTCTCCGGGGGGTAGGTTATCCAAGGGGTAGTTATCCGGGGGGTAGTTATCCAGGGGGTAGTTATCCGGGTGGTAGTTATCTGGGGGTAGTTATCCGCGGGGTAGTCATCCAGGGGGTAGTTACCCAGGGGGTAGTTATCCGGGGGGTAGATGTCCTAAGGGTAATTGCCCTTGGGGGTAGTTGCCCTAGGAGGGTAGATGACCGGGTGGTAGTTGTCCTAGGGGGTAATGGCCCTGGAGGGTGATTGCCCTAGGAGGGTAGTTGTCCGGGGGGTTGTTGCCCTAAGGGGGAATAGACCTTGGGGGTAATTATCCGGGTGGTAGTTATCCGGAGGGTAGTTGCCCAGGGGGTAAGTGCCCGGATACGCTAAATTTTCATATTTTTGCTGAAAACAACATAACGGATTTTCACCAAACTAGGCAAGTAGCATTCCTATGGGGATAAGATTTCAAAGTGTGTGAATGGGCACCCTGCTTTCCTTGGAGGCCCCAGGGGTCCAAACCTCCTAAATCAATGAATACTAAATCATATTTTTCTCTAGTTCTAATCAAACGTGGTAAGGCTTTAAGTCTTTTTTCCCCCAAGCTGCATAATCCAACATTCTACAAAGTGCAGTGCAGTTGGTAGGTACTTTTACCAGTGTGATGGAATATGTAAATGGACACCATGCCCCCACTCTCAAAGCTACCCCCACCATAAGTTTCCAATGTTCACAGGTAAGAGTCTGCAAGAATGCATGGAAGGTGAACTTGCGATACTCAGGTGAGCGCGTGATCCCCGGGTCTCTTGTTTGAATATACGTGGTGTGGGTCGCGCGCTGTTGTTGTAGTGCGCCAAAGAGGTTAAGGACCTCTTCGCAGAGGACTCGCTGTTGTGATGTGCGCATTGAATGATGGGATATAAAAACTCAAAATTCTAAACCCTACCGTTCACACGTGGTAGGCGCGGGGCGAATTATCTCGCTAATTGAGGAATTAGCGCAAAATTTTGATGCTTATCGCGATAATTTTCGATTTTTTTTTTTTGTCCACACGTGCAAAAAACTCGAGATACCGATCGCGATACAAATCTCGAGATTTGTATCCCGCTAATTCGTGTACGGTATTGCGGATGAGTAACAGAGTAAGCCTATAAACTAATCTGATTCTGCGAGTCGTCATTATAAGATTGTAAAAGAAAAGACTTTAATCTCCTTTTAAATGAGTATATAGATGGAGCAGATTTTAAATCATGATTCAGGGAATTCCAATAATTTGGTCCAGTGTAAATATGTGTATTATTTGCTAAAATCGTTCGAAGAAGTGGTAAATGAAACTCGTTAGAACGTCGGGTGGGGTAATTATGGAATGATTGATTTTTTTGAAACATAAAATCAAACATAGGACTGGTGGGAGTAAATTGTTATCATACATATACATAAATTGACCTAAGTTAAATAAGAATAATTCGTTGATTTTCAATAGCTTATAACAGTCAAACAATGCATTTGTATGTGAACGTGTAGGATAATTAGAAATGATACGGAGGGCTTTCTTTTGCAATAATAACACTCTATTCAGCAGTATCTGATGAGTATTGCCCCAAGCTAAAATTCCATAATTAAGGTAAGGGAGTATCAGAGGAGTATAACACTAGTAGGGTCTTTTCAGGAATATAAAATTTCAGTCTATTCATAACACCTATATTGCGAGAAATAATTTTGCAGATATGATCTATATGTATTTTCCAAGAAAGTTTATTATCTACAAAATACCAAGAAATTTAAAATATGACACACTTTCTAAATTACAATCATTCAGAACTATTTCTGAGTTCAAAGAATCAACAGTATTGCTGAAAAGCATATATTTTGTTTTTTGAACATTGAAAGATAACTTATTAGCTCTGACCCAGTTGGTCACTTTTTTCAATTCCTGATTTACTTGTTGAACTAGAACATCGATATCGTTATGGGCAAGAAAAACACTGGTATCATCAGCAAAGTGTATAAAAGAAAGTAACTCTGAAACAGAGGAAAAATCATTGATATAAATGATGAATAATAGCGGCCCTAAGAGACTTCCCTGTGGAACGTCACACTTAACATCTCTTATAACTGAATGATTATCTTTAATTGAAACAAACTGTTTTCTGTTAGCTAAATAACTCTAGCCGGAATACCATGAGAAAGCGTTTCACCTATTTTTGAAAAATAAGATTTAAAGATAATTGCAATATCAACAGGGTCATGAAATGTTTCATCATCCCACTTTATTTCACCAATTTCTGCTTTTTATTCGGAATATTCATAGCCTGTTTTAAAACTTTCCAGGTATTCTTAATATCAGACTTGTATCTCAACAGCTGCTGAGAATACCTTTTCTTTTCCAAACGTAAAACCCTGGTTAATGTGTTTTTATATGATGTATATTTGTTCTTTGTTCGTTCATTTTTTTTCCATTTTGTATTTATAATACAATCGATTTTTTCTGTTTATTGAACGGAGAATTGATTTGGAAATTCATGGTAACCTATGTGTCTTTTTATAATCCATTTTACTTTTTTCTTTGGAATAATAACATCCAAAAGAAAATTAAACATTTCCATAAAATTATCAAAAGACTCATTAAGATCATCGCTTTCATACACTCGTGACCAATCAGCATTTTCAAGAGCAGCATCAATACTGGCTAATTTTTCACATGAAATTATATTCTTATATTCAGGTCTTCAATTTGTTGCTTAATCCGGTCAGGAACCTGTAAAATATACATTGATGTCAGCTTGAAACCGTGCAATCTCAAGAGTAAGCTCTCTCATTGGACAGCGCTTGCATTCAACACTTGCATTACGTCATTATACGCTGCTACGATTTTATGCCACATGCGTGCATAGCGCATGCTTGCGTACAATCACGCATGAAGTTCTGTGCTTCGGACTTGCCTGGTACGCGTGTACGACAGACTAGAAGCTTGGAACAGCGCGCGCCAGTTGCCGAAATTACACTCTTTCGTTCCACTGTACACTTTGTGTGGAGCATACATCCTACTTCCTTAGGCTTAGGAGTAAAATTTATAGACATTTCAAAACGAAAAAAAAAAAACTAGTATAAATCATGGTTGTGTCTCCTTGACTCCAATATAATATAACGATAACCATCTAAAGTTTCCTCTCTACGAAAAAGCCAAAGATCAGAAACAACAGTTTCTTAATCCGGTCAGGAACCAAAAACGAACTTTAGACGACAAAATCTTCCGTGAAGAACAGGTAGAATTTACGCAAATTCAACTGATTATGTCGTCATGATAAGAACCGATATCACACGCAAATCTGGTATCAAAATAAAGATCAAAGTCTTACCGGGACTTGTCGCCATAATAAATGTATGTACAAATCACTACACTGTGAAAACCATAGCCCTGTCAAACTCTTGCAAAATCTCGCACTCACGAGACACCTTCGGAACGCAAAGATCGTCAACTATCTCTCTAAAAAAAAATCGAGTGAAAATTTTCACTCTTGAAGGAGTGAATACAAAAAAGAGTGAATTTACAGTGAAATTTGAGTGAATTTCGAGTGAAAATGTTCATTTTCACTCGTTTTAGACTGACGTCAGGGATCACTCCAAAATCTGCAAGTGATCCCTGAGGTCACTGCAAAATGAGTGAAAATTAATGTTTTCACTCGAAATTAATTCCAATTTCACTCTAAATTCACTCTTTTTTTTTTATTCACTCCTTCAAGAGTGAATATTTTCACTCGATTTTTTTTTTTTAGAGAGTAGAGTGCTGAATAAACCTTGCCGGATCGGCTTAAATATGAGCATACGAGCTGCGGCCTGACTATATTGGAGGAATTCTAATATCCTCTTTATCGTGATTCGATTTGTTGTTTTTTTTATACAATACACGAGATTCTCTTCTTCACGTTACCATTCCTGTGGATGTAAGAAACAACGAAAATATGAAAGGAATTATCCACATTTGGTTTTGTCAGATTCGCCATTGATGGAGCGCTCTTTTGCAGTCATCTCGACAGCCAATTTATTTTTTGTAGCGGACTTGGAATTGCAAGGGGGGATAAAACTCGGAAGTTTCAGCACATATAGATGGGCAGCACCCTCACCGACACCTACTGTCCTGTCGTTTGACCCTGTTGAGAAGGCTGTGTACTGGATTTGTGAGAACACAAACTCGGTCATCCGGACTACTCTTCTAGATTCAGCAACCACCAGTATCACTGACAGTAAGGAGTATAGTGCATAGATATCGAGGACACTCACGTCCATTTAGCCAAAAATCAACATAATTACTCTTGTCATTTCAGAATATCCTTTCCCTCAAGTATCACGCACGGAATCGCACTGTGAAAACAAAATTGACTGAGATTAATTTTACAGGGTGGATGCGGGGTTATACCATGTTTTACTGCCCTTGATTCACAAAACGTGTTAATAGAGTTACACGTGACGTAGCCAAATAAGCAAGTGGTACCCAGTCAGGTGTAACACTCTCACATCTCGTTTCGATGAAGCTGGTTCCTAAAGTCAATCAATGAAAAAAAAAAAAAAAGAGAGAAAAAATCAGAACATGTCATGATTACCTTTTTGTCTTTGTTTTGTCATGTTTGTTTTTTAAGATTTGCATGGTAAAGGCCTCTCCCTCTCCCTCGACCTCTCCGATCACAAACTTTACATGCTGAACTACAACAAAATCGGAAATACCTTGACAGTCTTGCGCACAGGTATGAGCAGAGGGCCAATACGTAACATTCTAAGGCTAAACAATTCCGGTTTAAACTCAATGCATCTTGACATCAAAAACAGGTAGGCCTAACATCTGAATTTATAGCTTTTATAGCTCCTTACCTAATATCCCTCAATGGTGCAACGTCAAAACCTTGTCCGAGCTGTACGTCTTTGCCCGTTATGGCATCTTTGTGAATAATGATCATGGTTGCTGAAATCAGGATGTAGATTACACGTTCTTTTATATACATTAAAAATAGTGATAGTTTACTGCACGAAAGAGTGGTCATTTAATTGAAAATACATTATATGTATACTAGTATATTATAATTATAGAGAACAAGAAAGAGAAAGATGAATAAAGATCTCGTATCGATCGAACGATACGAGCATCGTCAAAAACCACTTTTCAACTGATACCTCGATATTTAGAGTGACTTTTACCTCTTAGCAAACAAATGAACGTATTTTGGTGATACGTCAGATCGGAATCAGATAGTAATGGTGTGCATTGTATAGTGTCAGAAGTTGGTGAAATTTAGATGTTCTCAGTAAATGTAATATCCAGTAGCGAAAGCTTTCATAGGTCGCTTTCGTCGGTAATGGGCTACAGCAAAACCAAAGGTATGGGTAGTTAGTAATAAATATGTTTAATCCTAAATCTAAGGTGGCAGATATTCTTACTTCTTACTTCTTTCATCCACAGACTGTTCTATCTGGTCCTTAATGCGAATACGATCATGCAAGTGACATTTGATGGACACGTCAAGAATGTGATTGCATCAAACGTACTTCTCTTACACTACATACGCATAGATTTCGAACGTAAGAAGCTGTATATTGAAACCTGTAAAAGCTAGTTTTTTCTTTCTTTCATTCACGTGAAATTGTTATTTTGTAATACCTGAAACGTAAGTTGGGTTTCGTCTTCATTTCATTTTTTCAAAGTCTACTGCCGATCGCTACTACAATTAAGCACGTAATGGGACCGAACCATTTCTTCCTTAAAGATCATTAACCAATATCCATTATTTTTGAACATTTTGCATTCAATTTCTTTTTTATCTTAATTGTGGAATTACATACGCATACGGATATGTAGAAATAAAATAAAACAATGAACTAACTTGGAAATAGTGCAAATTGTCATTGTTGTCTTTAAAAGCAACGTGCTCCGTCATACATGATAATCGTGACTTATACCATTGTCAACGAAAAGAGGAAAAGTTCCCCGTTCCTTGAGACCTATGTTGTGGTGTCCATAATAGAATGTTTTGAAATAGTATCCACCGAGGTTTCGATTATCCTATCTTTAAGCACACTGTAGAAACTCAAAACTCCCTCGCTCGGTAAAATTCTGTTGATATCATCAAACACGTATAAAAGATACGAAACCTATAAGATTAATTACCTTTTTTGATTTGATTTGATTTATTGTTACACATCTCAAAACATAAATAACATGACACAATCGATTTTTGACAAAAGACTGAACATAGCGTCGCAATTACAAAGAATACAAGAGAAGACAATTTTGCAAACATGAAATGTGGGGGCCTACTAAAAAGCAAAACTTGTAATGTATAGGTCCCTGTATAGATGAAATGCTGGTCTTCTTAAACAACTTAGTAACGAAAATTATGAAAAGAAGGAAAGAGACGTATGAAAGAAAAGAAAGATAAAAGAGCAAGAAAAAGAAATGAAATATACGAGAGCATAACGAAATACTAAGTAGCCACCTGTAATGCGCTTACAAGATTCCTTGTCACCCGGGCAACATAGTTACGTAACTGTAAGAATATAACCTTTATTTTAATAAGTTTGATGATGATCTAGTATTGCTGCAGTAATAATACCAGCTGAAAAGAGACTTCAGGCAAATCATTGCCGACTGCACTATCATCCTGCAGCTTACCTTGGGCAATCAAAAAGAAACAGACTGAAATACAATGATAATGTAATTATCAGATTCTACCAACAAGTTATCCGGCTAGTGTGGGCTTAACACAAATTTAGTGATGCAGAGCGATGCAAAGTGAATAGTTTCGGTGCTGTCTCTCACATTATATAACGTAAAAGAGCTACACCATAATGAAAGAGATTTTTGTATTTTGTATGTGTACACAGGTATGGAAGTTTACTGGTGTGACGTTATCAGGGATTATGTGAGTATTCATATAGGAGGTCGGGGGATTTATCAGCTGGGTCCTTCCAGATTTTCCTGGTGTGTTATTCGACACTTTTCCGGACCCTTTTTCGTGATGATTACTAACAATAATATATTGCAGATAGAAATACTACCATCAAATTTCATAACGTTACATTTTCTGTTACAAAAGAACGATAAAGTACGAAATATCTTGTACGATGATGTGGATCATTTTGATATTGTGAAAGCGTACACTAATTGAGTATCTGTGTTATGGAGGTGTCAGAAATAGAAACATAGCAAGCTAAGTAAAATTGTTCCAGTAGGAACCTTTAATATTGCTTTATGAATCGAAGTGACAATATTTCATGTATCTGGGCTGAAGGCTAATTAGCAATTATTGAAACAAACGAATCCGAAAATTACGTGCAATCTGAGCAGTACCTATATTTCCTTCTCGTCTCTTCATGACGTTTACATGGATAATCAAAATTACATACTTGCATTGACTAATACAAATATCGATGGTCATTACGTTTCTTTTAGCATATAAGGTTTTCTGCAAAGGCTGCTTTTGATGTGTTTGTTCTTGTCTGTGTATGAGTATGTGTGTGTGTGTGTGTTTGTGTGTGTGTACATAATATGTGTGTTTAGATAATTCAGTGTCGCATTATATAAGTGAAATTTATACTTCCTACCAGATATATTTCAATGATTATTTTTTTGGTACCGTATTGTAAGATGCAATATCGTTGTACATGTATTGTTTGATCAGAAAATGAGATTAATAAACGAAGTGAATTGAATTGAAACAAAAAAGATAATTGTTGCCTGGTTGCCTGTTGTGTAGATAAAAGTTCTAGGCGAGTAGACCCTGTATACGGCCTGGAAGAATGGATAAAGAACAAGGTGGTTGTTGTTTGCTTGTTTGTTTTTTATACGCGTTCTATAAGGATATTGAAGTAGATTTAGCTCTGCTGCCACCTTTGAGCATTTCTTTATAACCTAGTGTAATTACGAAATTAGCATATGTAAAATATGTAAATTATCTATTGCTGTTATACAGGAAGCCTGAAAACATGGGAAACAGAAGTTTTTAATTCTTTGAGGATCGACTTGTTTTGCTACTAAAAGCATGTCCAATATCTCAGGCTGGTGAAGGGTTAACGAGTGAAGGGTTTGCTATAACATAATCCATTCACTACACCAATTTCGAATATTTCGAATGATGCAAGTGTCTTAGATATCGTAAATACCATAATGAGCTAATTTGCGAATGTACAATAGTCAAGTAGCATTATACCATGTACATGACTTGAAAAAGTTGTTCACCAAAAGTTATTGTTCTTGTTGGTTAGATGGATATTTTAGAGGAGTATTGAAGTAAACTGAGTTTAGGTGGTACCTTGGCAATCTTAATCATGCTAAGCAATCATAATTATTAGTCGTCTATATTCAGCTAATTAGGGCAGTATGTGATATGCTGTTAATGTCACAAAACGAATTTCTATGCTGTAGACATTTTTTTTTTTGTCAAGTGGTCTCTGATCATTGATGATTTAAATCGGTTGTTGACTAGATTATCTTCAGGTGTCAGTGCGACACTATGTGACCCTACATCACAAAACCAACACAAAATCGCCAGACATGGATGTTTTACTTATTGAAGGGCAGATTCTTAAAGAGCAAATTCTGAGCTTTAAACGATTTGTATAGAGTATTGATATTGTGTTGATGTTATGATGTAAAAAGGAATGTCCTTGATTTTGTGTTTGTTGAACTGTTATATTTTGTCATTCTGTTGCAGGGCCCCCTAGGATAACAGCGTGTAAACCACTGATGGGGCTCCCCTGGGTAAAGAAAACTGAATAAATTAATAAATAAATGTATAACTCAATTCAAATGGACTCCCCTAAAATATCTAAATACTGCATTAGAGTTACCCTTTCAAGTTATTAGACTTGAAAATGAAATATGTGTAAAGGATTTACAAATTTACAAATGAAAAGGGTACTCTGAGACATATACTTGATCATTCTATTCTCCCCCCCCCCCCAGAAAAAAAAGAGGGTTGTAGAAAAACTTCTGAAAACACACTTTGCCTTTCATGTCATGATCCCAAACTAAAGAATAATATTTAAAAAAAAAATGATAGCTCTTCCAGAAAATGTGAAGAACTCAAGGTTGAATAGGTTGACCCATTTTACTTTTTTTTTTTAGTCCTCACGTAAGATCAAGGGGTGCGCATTTTTGTTCGGTTTGTGATGCACGGTTACAAATTGAGGTGCTACTTTTATACGATGATAATTTCATGTCGCATTATTTCTGTTTGTGTGGTAAAACTTTTTTTTTCTGTCGGAGATTTTCTGTAACTCCATGTTCACAGAATGTTGATAAACCTTAAATTTAGTCTAAATAGATGTCTATTAGATTTGATAATAGAATGTCTTATTTTTGTCTTTTCTCCTTATCATCACTTTGTGTTAGTTACATCGTCGCGTCATTATGTATATTTGTGTAGACCGTTTCGGTTACTCTTGTAAAAAAAATCGTGAATTTATCAAGTGAATGCGCGACGTAAATTGAAAATGTGTTTTTGCCTATGAATGTTGGTTTGATCTTGAATGTATCGATTGATCTAGGCTTTGTGTTTTGAGTTGTCTCGTCCCTTTACTTGTATTTCTGCTTCTTCCCTTTCCCCCTTTCCACTTTTTTTTCATCCCGCACACTTGTATTTTAGTTTTCATCTTTTTTTCCCTCCTGTGAGGTGCCCACGTTGTACAAGCCTAGTCTTTTGAGTGGGTACCTCCACTTTTTTTCGCAGAATGTATAAATATGTCTGTATGAAAAATGCCTAATTTTGTATTGATTATTGACAAATGTTATTCTTTGCTATCTATAATCATTCCTTCAAACGCATGTCAAATCTATATTTTTTTTGTACATTCTGTTGAAAGAAGTGAAAATAAACATTTGAATTGAATTGAATTGAATAAACTATAAATCAATGCTTAGCAAGAAATTATTTTGATGTTGTGTAGGACTCTGGTAAATATCCTGGTTAAGAATGTGTTATGGATATGACAACTTAACCAGTTTTGTACGACTTTATTCACAATCTGTCAGTAGAATGCAGGATGTAAAAGTGGTTACCGACTATACTTTGCTTCGCTTGTACATTTTGATCAAATCAACTGTGTAAACATCAGTTCACTTGTTGGCAATAAATGTAAACATGACTACTGGTAAGCTATACCTTGTGGTGTACTTGTATCATTTTAAGTGGTTCGCTTGAATTTCATGCATAGACACCCTTTAACCTTAATCCCTTCGGCAAGATTACATAATTATACAAACTATAACAGCCTACATGCTAACGTTGAGACTAAAAAACAAAAACAAGCAAGAAATATTTGGTTGTATGAGTACTGCAAAAATGACAGAAATCTGAGCTTCCGAAAAAGTAAGCCTATTCAGTGTAGAGTTACAAGAATTGAACACCATATCCAATGATTTATACGTTTCTTATAAGTTACTATACAGCGTGACAATATCAAGCTTTCCAGCACTCTCCTTTTACAAAGACACCTTACACTTGCCATCAAGAAACACAACTATAGGCCTACTGGGGTATTGGTTATTTGGGGCCAGAAGAGGTTCAAGTATTTTTGTACTAGATATTAGAAGCTTGCAGCGTATAAAGCGCGGGCCTTGTGTATGACTCCGTGGCTTAACTCTTTGAATAAGTGCTTGGTGTGAACCCCTTGTGTGCCACATTAATCTGAGTCAGCAATCTAGTTATGCTTTGGAGAAATAATCCGCATTTCAAATCTCTCTAAGTTAAAGTACATTTGTGTTATCTTGAAAATGTAATAAACAAAGTTGTCGAGAAAATGCCAAACCTTGCTTTGATGACAAATCTACAATCCAGTTTTCTTTCAAATGACCAGTAGCCATATTATTGTAGAGGCATTACTTTTGCACGCAAAACAGTGCCAGCACCTTAGAATTTACTCGCAAATCCAGTAGGAAACTTCACTTGATAGCCAATGACCACAGAAAATCAAGCTAAGTGGGACAGGAATGGAATCAATAGAACGCTTTCAACGTACTGTGGCATTTGGCGATTTATAGGTCCGTTTGGGCGGCTTTGTGCTTTTGAACAGGATATATGAAGTTGGCACTCTGTCGACTGAGTTGGAGGTGCGAATAAAAGAGTTAAGAAAGTGTAATCCCTCTTACTTGAGTCAAAATACAGAACGATAACAATAAGTCTTGAGGTACCTCCAGAGGCCGCTCGAACGCTTCCTTTATGGCACGGTACCCTACGGTACCAATCGGTTTAATTAACTTTTAAACTTTCGAACACAGCGATGTAAGGAGTGTTTTGTCATACAGTCCATGATGTCGACACTAGGCAAACAAAGCCCAAATGTTTGACACCAATAAAATAGCCAACGAGTTCGACAAAACAACGCCGTGTCTGTCTCATTAATCGTGCTATGAACTGTATGACTCGTGGATGTCGGTCTTGTAACGTGCACCACAGACACTGGAACAAGAATTAGAGCAGAAGAGGTTCAAAAGATATTTTAAAAATGGAATACAGTACTTAACGATATATCTAACCGTAGGGCCCATACTGACAGACTTCTGAGGTAACGTTTGATGATTTTATCAAAATAAAAAACAAGATTTCCTCTTCAGTTATTTTCAATTTGTTTTGTAAGGAAAAAAAGATGAATAAGCTTGAAACTTGAATCTTAATGTGCAGGATTAGTAAAGCATGCTTGATTAGCTTCTATTTCAGTCTAGATTGCGATTGTGCTTGTGCAGACATTGCAACTACAGAAGAGAGGAAATTTGTACACTTGTATATATTATATATATATTGGATTAATAGATTTATGTGTATGAATAGAATTATTTATGTACGTGGATGTGTATGTTGGTATGTATCAAAAGAAGTGCATTAATATGTAGAAATTGTAATTTGGACGTTTTTATATTATCGAATAATTAAGAAATTGAGTATTTGTATTTTATGATTTATTATTTTTTGCATTTATTGATATGCAGTTGAGTATATTTTGGAATGTGTAATATTGAAGGTTAATTCAGTTTGGTATGATTTTACATCTAGGTTGATTTTGTCTATACGTTGTGTCATTGACTGTGTAGATCCTGAAGAAGGGCATTTCGCCCGAAAGCTTGATGATAAAAGGGGTGCTACCCAACACCAGCCACGTCTATTATGTGCAAGATTTGCTGTCTATACATATGTGTGTATATATATATGTATTTATATATATATATATATATATATATATATATATATATATATGTGACCCGCTACAACAAAATGATCCTAAAGTCGGGTAAGGTCGATTATTTGAAAATTGCATGACAAAATTTCCCAATCTTTCTGCTTTAAATTGATATATAACACATCTTATGAAAATAATCGGCTGCGGAGATATCGATGTTTAAAAGAGAGCATGTCGAGACGTATGGGAAATCACTGTTTCGAGAAAAGCGCCCTAAAAGTTTTCCTTGCGACGCAATCGCGATCAAGGGTCACGCTAGTCAATTTTCACCTCCGGACAATAGAAGGTAAACCCTAGCAACCCCCGAAATAGTGGAGCGGCATAGCCGAACAATTGTGCATTTTGTGATAAAAGCACCAAATTTCGTACACAGGTTGACAATCACGTTCAGATTAAATTTAGATATTGGGCCATCGTAAATAGCGCCCTCAACGTCCATGGCAGCCATTTTTCAAAATGGCTGCCATAAATGCCATGTTTTCGTAAAATTTGCTAATTTTAGGAGAGAAAAGTAAACAAGATATTGGTTACAAATGGGAAATTACATTCAAAATAAATCTAGATATCGAGCCATCGGAAATAGCGCCCTCAACGCCCATGGTAGCCATTTTTCAAAATGGCCGCCATAAATGTCATTTTTTTCAAAACAGTTGCTAACTTCAGAAGGGAAAGCCAGTAAGATTTTGCAAACAAGTGGGAAATTACATTCAAAATGAATTTAAATATTTTGCCATTGTTAACTGCGCCCTCAACGTCCATGACAGCCATTTTTTAAAATGGCTGTCTAATGTGCCACTTCTTCGATGATTTTGCAAATTTCAGAAGGGAAAAGTTAATAAGATTTTGCCCATAAATGTTCATTACATTCAAAATAAATCTAGATATTGGGCCATCGGAAATTGCGCCCTCAACGGCCATGGTAGCCATTTTTGTTAAAAAATGCAAATTACAGAAGGAAAAGCCAATTTTTTTTTCTCTTTTGTGCAAACAAGCGGGAAATTACATCCAAAATAAATCCAGATATTTGGCAATTGAAAATTGCGCCCTCAATGGCTATGGCAGCCATTTTTTTTTTTTAATGGTCACCATAAGTGCCACTTTTTCATTTAAAAAAAATGCTAATTTCAAAAGGAAAAGTCAATGAAATTCTGGTTATAAATGGGAAATGACATTTAAGATAAATCTCGATATTGGGCCATCGGAAATTGCGCCCTCAACGGTCATGACAACCATTTTTCAAAATGGCCGCCATAAATGCTATATTTTCGAAAAGATTTACTAAAATCAGAAGGGAAAGGAAACGAGATTTTGCAAACAGGTGGGAAATTACATTCAAAAGTAAACTTATTGGGCCATTGCAAATTGCCCCCTCAATTTTTCGTAAAGTGTTGGACTTTTTATTACTGGATTGTCACATGTGACGAGACATTTTATGGAAGCATAGCATAAAGTAAATTAACTTTTTTCGTAAAATGACAGGCCATTAAGAATGTCTTAACAATGTTTAGGATGTTACATTTTAGAATAGATACACGTCATATAGTCCCATATATTCAATGATATGGTGTTACTGTCAAAGTTGATACATGGCGCCATTATCCCTGGATATTCATATTACTCTTTTTCGGAAATTTTTCATGTTTGCCACCTTAAATATGCATTCATCATTGGTGAGATATAATCGCTAAGCATTTGCCTTGTTTATTTTAGTTGTTTCTCAAATGATTTCTTTAACACCATATTTCAGATTACACAATGTCTCTGTGAGTATGATGGCTCAATGTTTAAACTTCTTTGTATATAATTGTCAACTTGCGCAAAAAAATGTTTATTGTCTTCTTCCGGCATTAGGACATCTTCATAGAAGAAAAATGGCATCTATGACAGCCATTTTGGAAAATGGCTGCAATTACCGTTATTAGCATTTTTTTTCTTCTTGAAAATTTGCGATGGAACAATCTCTAGAGTTAGTGCAACCTGGATATTATATTGTTTGATTTTAAACATGATTTTCAATTTATGTACACATTTGTTGACTTTTCTTTCTGAAATTATCATTTTTTAAACAAAATGATTATGACAATTGCAGCCATTTTGGAATATGGCGGCAATGGCCGTTGAGGGCAGTATTATAAAAATCTAACACAAATATTTATTATAATAATCTAATACAAATATTTATTTCAAACATGATTTTGAAGTTGTGTGCAAAATCTTATTGACTTTTCCTTTTGTGAAATCAGGAAATAAAAAATAATGGAATCCATGGTGGCCATTTTGAAAAATGGCTAAAATGGCCATTGAGGGCGCTATTTACAGTTATGTACTACATAGGCGCAAGATATATTTCAAACGAAATTTTTGAATTGAATGCAAGATCTTATTGACTTTTCTTGTGGAATTATTAAATTCAGAGAAAAAATTTCATTTTTGGCGACCATTTTGAAAAAAAAATGGCTGCCATGACCATTGGGGGCACAATTTGCGATGGCCCAATATCTAAATTTATTCTAAATGTCATATTCCACTCGTTTGCAAAATCTTATTGATTTTCCCTTCTGAAATTTGTAAAATCTTACGGAAACTGGCATTTATGGCCGCCATTTTGAAAAAATGGCTGCCATGGCCGTTGGGGGCGCAATTTGCGATGGCCCAATATCTAAATTTATTTTGAATGTTATTTCCCACTCGTTTGCAAAATCTTAATGATTTTCCCTTCTGAAATTTTTAACATTTTACGAAAACTGGTATTTATGGGGGCCATTTTAAAAATCCCTGTCATCGCCGTTGAGGGCGCAATTTGCGATGGCCCAATATCTGAATTTACTTTGAATGCTATTTCCGACACATTTGCAAAATCTTATTGATTTTCCCTTCTGAAATTTGTAAATTTTTACGGAAAATAGCATTTATAGTGGCCATTTTGAAAAAAAAATGGCTGCTATGGCAGTTGAGGGCGCTATTTACGATGGCCCAATATCTGAACTTATTTTGAATGTTATTTCCCACTCGTTTGCAAAATCTTACTGGTTTTCCCTTCTGATTTTTTTAATTTTTTTTTGCGAAAAATGGCATTTATGGCGGCCATTTTGAAAAAATGGCTGCTATGGCCGTTGAGGGCGCTATTTACGATGGCCCAATATCTGAACTTATTTTGAATGCTATTTCCCACACGTTTGCAAAATCTTACTGGTTTTCCCTTCTGAAATTTTAATTTTTTTTGCGAAAAAATGGCATTTATGGCGGCCATTTTGAAAATGGCTGCCATTTCCGTTGAGGGCGCAATTTGCTGTGGCCCAATATTTAAATCTATTTTAAATGTTATTTCCCACTCTTTTGCAAATCCTTATTGATTTTTCCTCCTGAAATTTGTAAATTTTTACGAAAAATGGCATTTATGGCGGCCATTTTGAAAAATGGCTGCCATGGCCGCTGAGGGCGCTATTTACGATGGCCCAATACCTGAATTTATTTCAAATGTCATTGTCAACATGTGTGCGAAATTTGGTGCTTTTATCATAAAATGCACAATTCCTCTAATTTTTCAAGCTATGCCGCTCCACTAAAATGCTCATTCAAGCACAGCGCCGGCGGTCTCCTCACCGACCAATCAGTGACCAGGATGCCAGGAGAAGCAGCTGGGCATAGCGCACCCCGCCCGCACGCACCAGTCGACTTGGCAGTGTGCGAGCTTCACGCTTCGGTTAGCGGCAAGCAGCAAACTGACCAATGAGATCACTCCGGTCGTTGTTAGGGGCGGAGCCTATCTGTGGCGCTCAATCCAAATTTTCGAACCGGTTTCTGCTTCGGTTGAAACGCCAAAAACATGGCCCAGAAAAACGCTATTTTTTGGTCTTTCCTTTCATCATTTTGCTTCAAAATTTCGACAGATGGTAGAAGACATGTCAGACTCCAATAATATGTCAAAATCAGAAAATCGTAAGTTTTGAACAGTTATGATGCTCTGACTTCAAACTCGATTTTCACGGCTTCGACCATGCGCGACTTTAGGACCTTTTTGTTGTAGCGAGTCACATATGTATATATATATATATATATATATATATATATATATATATTTATATATATATATTTATATATATATGAAGGGTTTGTTTACAAAAACCGATAAGTCCATTTTTGAAGATTTTGAAGTAAGATCTCTGTCATAAAGTACAAAATACTACCTTTTAAATGATATATTGGTTACTACATATAAAGCTATATTTTTGAAGATATGGTCAGAAGAAGCAAAAATTTTCTTATTATTCTCTTTATTTTTCTTGACCTTTAATCGCAAATATCACCATTTGGCAAATATGGACTTATCGGTTTTTGCAAACAAACTCTTCATATATATATATATATATATATATATGTATACATATAATAATATGAACATGAATCACAAAACTGACAAAAAGTCACCACACATTAGTTTTTAGTTCAGCTCACAGCGAGACTAGGGCTTAAATAATGGATTTTCTCCTCTCTGTCAAAACGTTGTCACCTCCGATGCTTTAGTTACAATTAAACTCGTGAAAAGGAGAAATATTTTGTTATTGCTATTTTAATTTTCACTACGCCTGTCATTCAGTTGTGAATATTTTAAAGGTCCCCTGCCAGCAAAACTTAAGGAAAGGCTCCGCGAATTTGAATGCAGCCGCCGCAGCTCTAGGCCTATGCTGCATCCTCGGATGCGATCGTTATTGTAGCGCGATTAGTCTCAATTCAGACACACAGAGGGTATTAACCCTGACTATAAGCAAATTTCCAGTCAGCTGCATATAGGTTAAAGTGGATGTGATAACATGCATTCGCGTAAAAAAAAAAATGACAAAGAAAATAGCTTCGACTTTGCTCCCTGTTTCGCTGGCACCGAGTTTGCTTGCATTTTTAACATCGTATCCAGACCAAACTGGTGTACTAGCAGTTACTGGCAGGCCTTTTCCTCTTTCGTTGTGAAGTTTGGCTAAACTTGTAGACATGAAAGGAGTAATCTTGACAGTGTTCATGTTATTTGATCTCACTGGTAAGTCATGCTAGCGTATTGTGGTTTTTTTTTCATTAACCGAGCTGCCGATGTTTGTTTCATTGTTGCAATTTTTGCTGCACGGCTCTTTTCCTGAAATCCTTTTCCTGAAATCGACCTTAGGATAATTGTGTCGGATATCTACTTTGGAGGTACCTATACACCTGAAATAAATAACTACAAGAACCTAAGTTAAAAAAAAATAGGAGATGCACTAAATGTGACAGTGCACCTCAAAACTAACATAAAGTCGCACACACTGATTTCGCGTGAGGACTGAAAATAAGTGAAATGGGTCAACCTAGCCGAACTTGACTTTTTCATATTTTCTGAAAGAGCGGGTTTTCTTTTACATTATGCTAAAATTTGGTATCATAAAACGGGCAGGAAAGTGTGTTTTTTTAGCAGTTTATCTCGAACATTTTTGGTAGAATAGTGTGATTATGTGTGTCTTTAGAATCCCTTTTTCATTTCTGAAAAACCTTGTCCACACTCTTCACTTTCAACTCTAATAACTTTTGAAAGGATAGTGCTACTGCTTTGAAAGTTGGCATTGATTCTGGACAGAATGTGTTAATGAGGCATGCTTAATTTCAGTTTAATCTGATAATCCCTTCATTGTTGTTACTCTGGTGTTTTACTTCCTGTTTTTTTGTCCCATTCATCGCACAGCCAGCACGGTTTGGTAAAGATTAAGCGCTTGAATAGACATTGTACTTCAGAGCCTCCTTTCTCAGTTCACACTTTTCCTGAGTTTGTGCTTTCTTTCCAATATTTAGATAGGTTAGGAGAGTCCATTTGATTTAAGTTATAAATCATTTTAAAGCTTAAAGTCTGCTCTTTCAGAATATGTGACAGTGCACCTCAAAACGAACATAAAGTCGCACACACTGATTTTACGTGAGGACTGAAAATAAGTGAAAGTGGTCAACCTAGCCGAACTTGACTTTTTCATATTTTCTGAAAGAGCGGGTCTTCTTTTACATCATGCTAAAATTTGGTATCATAGAACGGGCAGGAAAGTGTGTTTTTTTAGCAGTTTATCTCGAACATTTTTGGTAGAATAGTGTGATTAGGTGTGTCTTTAGAATCCCTTTTTCATTTCTGAAAAACCTTGTCCACACTCTTCACTTTCAACTCTTATAACTTTTGAAAGGATAGTGCTACTTCTTTAATAGTTGACATTAAATATGGACAGAATGTGTTAATGAGGCATGCTTAATTTCAGTTTAATCTGATAATCCCTTCATTGTTGTCACTCTGGTGGTTTACTTCCTGTTTTTTGTCCCATTCATCGCACAGCCAGAACGGTTTGGTAAAGATTAAGCGCTTGAATAGACACTGTACTTCAGAGCCTCTTTTCTCAGTTCACATTTTTCCTGAGTTTGTGCTTTCTTTCCAATATTTGGATAGGTTAGGAGAGTCCATTTGATTTGAGTTATACATCATTTTAAAGCTTAACGTCTGCTCTTTCAGAATATGTGACCCTGCACCTCAAAACAAACAAAAGGTTGCCAGACATGAATTTTTAGTTAAGACCATATTCTGAAAGAGCAGACTTTTTTTTTTGCAGAATAGAAGTGCACATTCGGTGGACATTTTGACCCTGCCTTAAATCGTCAGGCTATAAACCGGTTTCAAACACTCACATGGAAATAGTAACTCTTTTTTCTATGAATTTTTATTTCCTCCTGTGTCGCAGGTTAGATATTTTATGATACGTTGTTCCTTGTTTACGGCTGTTAAAATGATTTTACATTGCTGTTTATAAAAAAAAAAAGTACAGTTGCAAACGAGACGTACCGGTGTTAAAATCCTTTTAATAATACCTTCCTACTTTTTATTGAAAACAAAATTACCTATCTTCTGGAGATAGCAAGACTATGAAAGGAAACTTTGTGAAGTCAAAGTACTTGGAGATGGCATGTCAAAGACGACTCGACAGTGACATATAACTTTATATTCCCTGTAAATATAGAGCTTGAACTCACAAACTTTACAGAGGAGATTATAAAATACAACTCGTGACCTAATTGTAATGCACGTAACAATCGATTTGGTAGTAGAGATCAAAATAATAAGCGAAAAGGAGAGAGAAAAGAGAGAAAGTTATATTAATATTATGGTTTGTATTAACTACGTTATTTTTATCAATGCATTTTAAATACATGATCATATTTGTATATATTCATAACAATAACAAAGACCCTAATTTGATTTCTGCTCACTCGGAATCGCATACAGTTTTGAATATTGTGGAAAATCTGAACAGCGCTGGCTAGGTTTGATTTCTCAATGAAGTGTGGGTCACAATATAATTATTCTTTAAAGCTTTCGTAGAAGTATGTATCTGTGTGAGAGGCACATTTAACTCTTATGTGCAACGTTCGTATGCCCGACTCAGTGGACGGTGTTCCAAATTCGCATATTCTGCTGAAACCCACAAACTTGCCCAAACCGATCGATAAATCGCCAAATGTACTTCGCGCTTCCATTCGTCTCACATATAGCTTGCGCTTTATGTAGTGATTGACTGTTCCCTCATAAATTTGCGTTTAAGTTCTTAGTTTTTGTCACTGTTTTGTGTGCAAAATTCATGCCTTTACAGTAAAGTAGCTACTGATCATTCTAGAAGAAAAACAATCATTCATTTTTCATACAATTCGTATTTTTCATTAAAACAACACTGAACACTACAACTTGCTCACTTATGTCCATCTTAACAAAAATCAGTTAAAACAGCAGTTACATGGAATTGAAAACAGAATGTGTTATGAAAACATGACTACGCTTGTGTATCAGAATAATAATTATAGCACACATGGGGTTTCTACCATATGGCACATAAAGAGTTAAATACTGGTGAAACACTGGTGGTCCCTGGTGTGCATGCTGACAACCCATGAGCAATGGTTATTTATCCACACACACAGCATGTACACACTATAAAGAACAAAACCCAATTATATTCCTAAGCTTCAATTAACAAAACTGCACTTAGGGCACAATTTACCATCTGCAGATGAAATAAGAACCCAACATTAGTGCTTCAAAATAGTTCTAAAATCTGAGTTAGGGATAGACGAAATTAATGTAAAAATCTGAATTGTAAATTCAATTTTGAGTATTGTTAGATATATACAAAATTTGAACAAACGTTGTAATGAAAATGTTACGAGAATATTCAGCCGTCTACAATTACCTTTTTTGAGAAAAATAGCGATATCTTATTCATGTTTTATTTCAGAATATATGACAGGATGTTTTGTGATGCAACTGACCTACACAGATGCATCAAATGTGTTTTCTTGAACATTTTTTTAATCACTGCTCCAAATGGTAAACAGGACCTTTAACGTTCTACCCAGCACAGCACTGCACAGTACAGTATAATATCAATACTTTGTTCATTTAATATTCGACCTTCTTTACATTTCCTTCTTTAACAAAAATACAATCAGAAAACATTTTGATTTCTTCTTCCCTCTCACTTTTTTCCTGACAATTATGACATTATGTCGTAGTCGATTTTAAAACTTCTTTTTTGTTGACAGGTCCATCACTATTAAGCAAGTCATATCTAATTTGCAATTTTACCCCGACGTCTCGATCTATGTGTAGCAGTACGCTGCATAATGTTTGCGGTCTCCCGTTGTTCTTTTCTTATATTGCTACAAACACGTAATCACAATATCAATTACTTTATATCACCCCTTTTCTCCATTTTCATTTTGGAAATAATCATCAGTTAAGGTATAACGTACTTTGAATGAGTATTTTAGCCATTATCTAGTTTCTTAACTGTTGTTATTTTTACGATAACTTTTTGAATAACTTGGTAATATAGCATTCTTCTATAAAGTCCAATGCTTCAACTAAAGTTCTTTTCATCATATATTTATACATGTATTCTTAATTACGTTGTAAAATAGTATGCTAAGGCTCTATGCATCGTGTAACGTATGCACTAAATGTAGGCATATGTATGTATTCTTTTGTCGTGTGATAAAAAAATGAAAGCAACTAAACAAACAAAAACGCATAGCATCTGTTTCATACCTTCACTGGGGCATTGCAATTTCTGTATTTCCCATCACTACAATATTTGCTATCATTATCAATATCATTATCATGAATAATATTCTTAGCTGATCCCTTTTCGCGCTTTGATATCTTGTTATGTACGTATATTTGAAATGGCTGAGAAGCCTCGCAGGAGTGCAAGAAAGTGTTAACGATCTGCGGTAAGAGGCAAATGGTGGACGGAAGCACCGTACAGCTTGTAGCGAAGAGCTCATCTTCCAAGGCAGCAGGGAACTCCTCCGTTTTGGAATCGCCTTTGGAACCATGGGTTCTATGTGAAGCAAAGGGTAAGGTACTTTCTGTGTTTAAAAGTTCATCAAGCTACAAAAATCGTTTTTAAACGCGTACAGAAATTGTAAAGAATTGTTGCTACAAATTTTTAATACTGAGACAAGTTCTTGTATTTTTTCTTTTAAATTGGCCTTCTGTTACATGCTTTTATCATTATCATTTTTATCACCATCATCATCGTTATCATTATTATTACTACTACAAGTACTATCATTATTATTATTATTGTTTTTATTACTATCATTATTATAATTCCATCGTTGATTGAGGAGATCGAGCAATGGTACAGCCCGAGTGATAAACGGAGAGATTTTAAACTGAAGCCGATTATCATAGTGGTGGTGCTGAAATTGCTGTGTACTTCATTTTATGCAATGGACATATGGTATAGCTCTCTTTCGGGGACGCTTTGACTTAACAACATGATTACTTATAATAGGCAAGTTGTACTTCTTTAATTTTTTTGTTAAATTGAAAGTTACTCCATAAAGATGACATTGATGTCCTAGTGAAACAAACACACAAAAAGCAGGAAAACATACATACATGTACCAGCTTACACAATATTGTGACCTAGTGAATTTGACCCTCGCCTATCTTTAACACGATTGAGAAGTGTTTGCGTTGCGATAAAAACAGACAAAACACACACACACACACACACACACACACACACACACACACAAAACCAACAGAAAAAAAAAATCAACGAATACTTTTTTAGGTCAGTAATCTTTAATGACTACTCTTCTTTAGGGAAATGTTTACTTGATTAAAACGCACGAAAACATCCAAATATATTTCATCGTTAAAAATTGTTCAAATGTGCGTCAACTCTGTGTGTCTATATACATACATCGATAAATACTATTTGTGTAATACCCCGACATACGCCGTGTATACATACGCCGCGCGTGTAGGGGATACGAAACGACAAAAATTGGCCAGAATCTGGACTAGCTCCAAATTAGCGGGATAGCGATCGCGCTCGGAATCTCGAGTTTTTTGCAACCGTTCTAGTCCAGGCGCAGCGACCCAGAAAAAATGACTTCGTTCAACCCACCCTGCAAAAAAAGGTTTGACTGCATGGGGTGGTCGGTTGGACGCTCTGGAACACCTCTAGGTAGTATGTGATATCAAATTGTGGTATAAATGAAATTTTACAGGCCATTTTAGTTGCGACATGACCATATTCGTCGAGGAAGCGTCTGCGTACACTAAGACTACTACACGTACCACTAGCACTGCTACAGGCGCCAATGCCAGTGGTGCGTGTTATAGTCTTAGCGTACAAAGACTTTTTCCGCGACAAACATCGGTTTTTGCCTGCAAACTAACTTTTCACGCTAAGCTGGGGTCGGTGTAGTGTAGTTTACAGACGTTTTTATTTCGGCTTTATTTCTCCGAGTTGAAGCAAGCCAAGTGAGAGTGCATACCCAGCGATTGTGACGCCCGAACCGTTTTTTGTGGCAATCATTGAGCATGCACTGTCACTCGGCTTAGCGCAATACAGTGGGCTTCTGCACAACGCACAAGCTGTAACTCAGAGAAATAAAGGCGAAATAAAAACAGCTAGAAATTAAGACTAGGATCGGTAACGCTTGTCGGTATTGGGGCACTGAAAATGACAAAATTATCACAGTTTTTGCATTTATTTCACGAAGGATTCATCGAAACGCCTTAAAACTATATATGTGCATGTTGCTAGAGATGTCAGCAATACAATGGGATATATTGTAAGGTATAATATTGTGCATGGTTACCATGGTAACCGGATGCCTACAGGTGATTGGTAACTCCCAAAAATATCTGGAATTTAGACAGGTTTGTTTCTTTTGCCTTTCGTGCACATCACTCATTGTAGATGAGCTGTACACTGTAAAATTAGTCTGGATAAAAAGGGAAAAGACGGCCAATATTATTCCCTCATTCTCTCCTCAGCATTAATTCATTACTGCACTTTTTGAATAAAATTTACATATCATGATATTTCATTCTATTCTATATATATATATATATATATATATATAATATATATATACATATATATATGTATATGTATATATATAGTATATGTATATATTTTTTTTTTTACAATAGCTAACGAACACAAAAGTACGCTTTATTCTTTGATGGATAATCCAGCGCACGTGTATATTCCTTCTTTAGAAAGGAATTTATCGGTATTCTTGAATAAACTTCCTTTAAAAACATAAACAATCAATTGCTTTCCTCAGCTCTTCTCCAGGATTGTTTTGAACAACCATCGCTCTGTAAATACTCGAAAGAGCTACTATAGAATATTGGCTTTGCTTTCTGTATTCATCTTATTTTCAAGGGAAATTTGTGTCCATACATTATCAAAAACTATATACATTTGCCTATGCTTTGAAGTCAAATTTGTGTTGAAAGTACGACGGATGCAACTTTATGCAGAAGGAAGGACATGCTTATTGAGCTTTTTGAAATTATGGGCTTTAGTGTTTGAGTTATTGACAACTAAATTCTGATTGGATGATGCTGGTTGCCATGGCAACAGGGAAAACTTTTTTAACGAAAATCAATAAAAATTGTGTGTTTTTTTATTGCATCTATAAGATTAAAAACAAAACAATGTTTGCAGCAGCAGGAGGCATTTTGGGGGTTACCAGTCACCTTTAGGCATCCGGTTACCATGGTAACCATGCACAATATTATAACTTACAATGAATCCCAGTGTATTAAAGACATCTCTAGCAACATGTACATATATAGTTTTATGCAGTTTTGGTGAAATCTTCATGAAATAAATGCAAAAACTGTGTGAGTTTGTCGTTTTCAGTGCCCGAAATAGCGACAAGCGTTTACCGATCCTAGTCTTAATTTCTAGCCGTTTTTTCGTCTTTATTTCTCTGAGTTGCAGCTTGTGTATTATGCAGAAGCCCGCTGTATATATTGCGCTAAGTGGAGTGAGAGCACACACCCAGTGAATGCGATTCGGTCGTCACAATCACCGGGTATGCGCTCTCACTCGGCTTGCTTGAACTCTGAAATAAAGACGAAATAAAAAAAAAAAACGGCTAGAAACTACACTACACTGAACCCAGCTTGGCGTGAAAAAGTTAGTGTGCAGGCAAAACCCTTGTTTATCGAAGAAAAAGTATATGCGCACTAAGACTACTACACGCAGCACTGGCACTGGCGCCTGTAGCAGTGCTAGTGGTGCGTGTAATAGTCTTGGCGTGCGCAGAAATAAGAGGTGCCCTCCCCCACTCTAATCCCCTTGGGACCCAAGGAAGCGGGATGGGATGGGGGGGGGGGGGGGGTCAAATGCGGGCCTAAATTTTGGGTCTAGAAACAGTACCCCCTGGAAAACCACCCTCCGGATAACTACCACCCGGATAATTACCCCCCAGGACAATTCCCCCCTAGGGCAACTACCCCCCGGACAACTACTCTCCAAGGGCAATTACCCTCCAGGGTAATTACCCCCTAGGACAACTACCCCCCGGACAACTACCCTCCTAGGGCAATCACCCCCCAGGGCAATTCCCCCTTTAGGAAATCTACCCCCTGGATAACTACCCCTCTGATAACTACCCCCGGAAAACTACCCCCTGGGTAACTACCCCCAGGAGAACTACCCCCTGGGTAACTACCCCCAGGATAACTACCCCCCGGATAACTACCCCTCGGATAACTACCCCCCGGATAATTACCCCCGGATAATTCCCCCCCGGATAATTCCCCCCCCCTCCCGGATAATTACCCTCCGGATAACTACCCCCCCCCGATAATTACCACCAGGATAATTATCCCCAGATTAATTACCCCCTCCTCCGATAACTAGACCCCAGATAACTTCCACCCGATAACTACCCCCTCCGATAACTCCCCATGGATGATTACCGCGGATAAGTAGGCCTACAACTTCCTCTCCCCTATAACTATCAAGAGGAAAATTACCCCCAGGACAGTGCACCACGTCAATTACTCCCTGGGTAACTACCTCCCGGGTCACTGCCCCCACCCCCCCGACTCTTACTTTTAATAAAAAGGATATCATTAATACAGAAAACGAAGTTCTTTGTATTATTTGCCAGGAATCACGGAGATGCCATGCTGAGACATCATGTTATGAAAACAACATCTTAAGGATTCACGATTTGTATCGTTTGCATTTAGGACGATTTATGGAAAGCTTAATTTCTCCCTCTGTATTCTGACTCTATGTTCATAAAACACGAAGCTGTCCCTTCATATTCTACCCGGTAATCCAGTAAATGTCAATGCCTTTAACCAAACTATTTTCGCTAAATGTGTATTTTCTTTTACTGTTCCGAAATTTCGGCCTTTACCATTGAATTAAAGACATTTTGAAGAAATGTTACACTTCAGAATGAGTTATACTTTTTGCAATACTTTTTTAACCACAATCGTCTATCGTTTACCACAACTCCATGTAACACTTCTTTATTTTGAGGAGCTTATATCTCATGCCTCACGTGCCCTGGTTTTGACCCATCATCTTCCTATTCAATCTCGCTTTTCTCTGTCCACCGTGAAGGTAGTCTATTCCTGTCATTCATTATTCACCTTTCCTCTTTCTCTCACTTCAAGGGATTTATCTCGTGTGTGTTCATGTGCAATGCACTCCCGTTAGAACGAAATGCTCAGGACCGGCAGTTTTTTGGTTTTTTTTTTGGTTTTTTTTTCCTTTTAACGAAATTTCATTATAAGCGAACAAATATAATATGCAATGTATAAGGAAAAGAAGGAAACCACGCGTACAAAATTTTATTTGTTGAATCCTCATCATACGCTGGAAAGCTATGTGAGATGGGAGAATAACTTTTTGATTTCGTTTAAATATTATATTTTAAAGACAGCATAAAGTTGTTCGCGTTGTCACACATGTGTAGAAAATGACGGTGTAGGATTTGGTTACAGTTCGCTATTCCAAAGGTTCTTTTTTTACTAAAGTACGTTACTTCGAAGGCTCCTTATTCCGATTTTTTTTTCCATTCCCGGGATTCCGATGGTTTGTTGATCTGAAGGTTCGCATTTCTGAAGAATCATTATTCCGAAAGTTCATGATTTAGATCAAAATAATATATTGTTCATTTTCCGAAGGTTCGTTGATCTGAAAATGAAATGAGGTTCGTCATTTTGAAAGTTTATAAATCAAAAAGTGAGAAAGGTTCACTAATCAGAAATTCTGTTGTTCCGAAGGCTTTTTCATCCGAAAATGAAATAAGGTTCTTTATTCCGAAGAAATTTTGTTAATGAAAACAAAAATGAGAAAGGTTAGTTATTTCGAAGATTTATTTATCTTAAGACGATTATAAGGATAGCATGTTCTTAAGTTTTGTTAGTGTACTCTCCTTTTTTCACCATGGATTAACGATATTTTTGTAATGTTCCGATTAACGAACGTTTTGAATTCCTATCATGTTCGGACTAACGAACCGTATAAGAATGAGAATAAGGACCATATTTCATTATCGGATTAACGAACCTTTGTTATGGAATAATGCCAAAATGTGCTTAATATTTCATTTCCGAACTATTACGGACATTTTTTTTTTTCAATTCAATTCAAAGTTTATTTCATTTTTCGACATAACATATGTTTCACTTCTTTTGATAACAGAGAACAAGGTAAATAGAACATAGTGAAATGAAAAGACTGTGCAATAATTGAGGACCTATAGTAATCATACATTGTATAGTAAAAAAGAAACAGAAGTGATCGAAATGAAGTACATGTATACCGTGCGAAAAATGGAGGGACCCACTAAAAAGACAGAGCTTGTAGTGTGTGGGCCCCTCTGGAAAAGAACATTGATGGAATCGAATCATCGTAGATACAAAAGATAACAAAGTGGAAGAAGTCTGGATACAAAAGATAATAAAGTGGAAGAAGTCTGGAAGCCCACTAAAAATTAGATTACCAGATATACACTTTCATAGACGCGAACAAACATGAAACAGGACTAGACAGCGAGACAACTACTGAAAAAAAGGGTTGTACAAGACAAACGGAATGGACAAGACTGACAAACTGAAGACAAAATACCAGACAAAAATGCACAACAGAAACAGAGACAGATCAACAGAAACAGCGATCTTCGGCAGAAGCATGCCAAGAGAATAAGAGGATAGTTGTAGGGGAAAAGTAATATTTTGACGCCTGAAATAAGAGAAGAAAATAGAAAATAGAGGGACGTATGAACAGGAGTAACATACGGAAAGTCAACTTCAAGACGCTATGGGCAAAATGGCATAGGTGACAACATTGCGAGCATCCAGGAAAAAGATACCATTAATTCTTTGAAGAGGGGACAAAGTGAGCAGGTAAGTGTAACTGAGAAAAAAAAAGGCCAAATGGTTAATTCGGTATTGTAGAGTCGTACGATTGCAATAAATAAAAATTCAGTCTCCTCTTGAAAGAACATATGGATGGAGCGTTTTTTATGTCTTGATTCAAAGAATTCCAATAATTTGGGCCTACATAAATAAGTGTGTTTTTAGCAAAAATCGTTCTTAAAAGAGGTAAGTGTAATTCATTGGAACGCCTAGTAGGATATTCATGAAATGAATGATTTTTTAGGAACATAGAGTCAAAAATAGACGGAAGCAAGTTATTACAATACTTGTACATAAATTGCCCTAAATTAAACAAAAACAAATCTGCAATTTTTAAGAGCTTGTTGGAGGCAAACAACATATTTGTATGAGAACGTACAGGGGAATAACAGATAACACGGAGAGCTTTCTTTTGTAAGAGGAACACTCTCTCTAATAAATTCTGATGCGTGTTGCCCCAAACTAATATTCCATAATTAAGATGAGGCAATATTAACGAAGAATATAGCATAAGTAATGATTTTTGTGGAATATGAAATTTCAATCTATTTACAATGCCTATATTACCTGAAATTATATTGCAGACATTATCAACATGTGATTTCCAGGAAAGTTTTTCATCCACAATCACACCCAAAAATTGGATATGTGAGACTCTTTGTAGATGAGAGTCATCTAATACTATATTTGTACTTAAACTATCAACAATATTACTAAAAAGCATATATTTTGTTTTTTGAGCATTGAGTGATAGCCTATTGGCCCTGACCCAATTTGTCACTTTTTTCAATTCAATTTTAATGTTATGAACGAGAAAATCAATATCATTATGGGCAAAAAATACATTAGTGTCATCTGCAAAATGAATAAAAGAGAGGTCGTCGGATACGCGACAAAAATCATTGATATAAATAATGAACAATAACGGCCCTAAGAGACTTCCCTGTGGGACACCACATTTAACTTCTTTGACAACGGAATCATTGTTTTTAATTGTAACGAATTGTTTTCTATCAACTAAATAACTCTTGAACCACTCCAAGGCCTTCCCACGTATTCCATAATGCGATAACTTATAAAGTAAAATATCATGATTGATAGTGTCGAAGGCCTTGGAGAAGTCCAAGAAAATACTAACTAAATGAGAATGGTTATCGATTGCGTGAACAACTCTATCAACAAAATGCAAAAGAGCATGCGTAGTACTATGTTTCTCACGAAAACCAAACTGAAAATTCGTAAAAACGTCGTGTACCTTCAAAAAATTGATCGTTCTCTTGTAAATAAGTTTTTCTAAAACCTTAGACAATGACGATAATAATGAAATTGGGCGATAATTGCTGACTTCGAACTTATCGCCTGCCTTAAATATTGGGATTACTTTAGCTAATTTCATTTTATCAGGGAACACACCATTAATAATTGACAGATTAAATATATGAGCAAGTGGATCAGCAATCGAGGAAATAACACCCTTAAGTATGAAATTATCTATTTCATCATAACCAGAACTTCGTTTATTTTCAAAAGAAGAAATTATATCAATAATTTCAAATCTGTTAGTTGGTATAAAAAATATGGAATCAGAATTACGCTGACCTAAAAATTCAGTAAAATGAGAATCTGTTGCAGTAATGTTTTGAGCATAATTTTCCCCTATTTTTGAAAAATAAGAATTAAAAATATTTGCAATATGAAGAGGATCATTAATCAATTCATCATTTAATTTAATTTAATCAATGTCAGAGTGTTTACTCGGAACATTCATGGCCTGTTTTAGGACTTTCCAAGTATTTTTCATATCAAACTTATAATTCGATAATTGCTTAAAGTAATATCTTTTCTTTTCAGAACGTAAAATCATTGTCAAAGTATTTTTATATGATGTATATCTATTTTTCGATCGCTCAGTTTTTTCCAATTTGTACTTGTAATACAAACGATTTTTCCTATTAATTGAACGAAGAATTGATCTGGAAATCCAAGGTAATCTAGGTGTCTTTTTATACTCTGTTCTATTTCTTTGTTTTGGGATTACATCATCTAAATGATGACTAAAAGTTTCCATAAAATTACAAAAGGATATATTAACATCATCGCTGCCAAATACTCCTGACCAGTCAGCATTCTCCAGGGCCACATCAAAACTAGCTAACTTTTCAGGTGAAACTCTACGTCCAAACAAAAGAGGTGAAATAGGTTTAATATTAGCTGGTGTTTTAAGAGTAAAACAAGTCATTATTGGAAAATGATCAGTCATATCTGAAAGGATTATAAAAGAGTCAGGGAGGGGTAGAATATTACAAAACAAATTGTCAATGAGGGTGGCAGAGCGATCTGTAACACGTGTGGGTTTAGAAATAAGAGGAAGAAAGGACGAGGACAGAAGTGTGTGAAGAAAATCACTAGAGATATTATCATGCTCAGACTTCAGCAAATCAATATTGAAATCACCGAGTAAAAAGCAATCCTTATTTCGGAAAACGTGTGAATTATCAAGATCTGAAAAATAAGTTAAAAAATCATTGGCGTTTGAATTAGGAGGTCTGTATAATATGCCTACCATAAGATTTCTACATCCTGGGATAAGAATTTCTATAAACAAAGATTCAACAACATTGTCCATTCTAGAAATATCTTCATGAACAATAGTATCAAAGGAACGTGATATGTATAATGCAACGCCCCCTCCATTCTTATCAAGCCTATTGTTAACAAACAAATTATAACCCTCAATTGCGAAATAATTTTCTGTATTGGAAGCTAACCTTATGTCTCACTTAATCCGATAACGGATAGCGACTGGCTTGCATCAGATTCTAATAGAAATTTTAAATCATCAAAATGTTTATTCAAACTCCTTATATTTAAATGTAACAAAGAAAACGTGTCCTCAGAAAAATTATGAATCATATCTTTGCATTGATTCACTGTAATATAATTGCACAACATATTTTGAGTGAAATCATTACTAACATCATGAGGCAATTCATTTGCAGCTGTATTCAGGCTATCGGTAACAAAATCATCGCAAGGGGTGATTCGTGTACTGGTTAACCCACTAACTGGGTCAGAATCTAAGCTTGTGTTCCTAAACAATTCAAAAAAAAATCATCGTTCGATACGGAATGAAATGGAGCATTCAGAAAATTAGCCATAATTAAAAATACGAGACGAATCTTTAAAAGTCTGCGTTATTAACGAAACTAGGATGTCGTGAATAAGTGGACGATACAAGAAAATACCCAGTCGCCGGGATGTGGCAAGACGCTGGAGTAATCTACGAACATGGGTGACGTCAAAATTATGACAAGCAGAAGATCGTTGAAGAGACGTAGAACGTGAAACGAGAAAGGGCAGAATAAGGTAAGTAAGAACACTGAGAAGCATGGACAGAAAAAGACATAGAACACACACAACATAATAAGAATAAATCCAGTGTCTCTGTGGGCTTCCGAGACGACAGCAAAAACATACATACACAAAAATTTGAGCCGACATTAGACAAGGACAACGTGGCTTGGCTATTACATTCGATCAATTTCCGGATCATCAATAATATACGATAAGTACAGAATAGCTCCAAAACCCCAGGCCAATAATGTACCTTCTCGGGCACTTGTTAGCACACCGCAGGTCTGAATACGAAACATATTTTCACACCAATGCCGCCAATGGCATCATTATAACAGTGGTCGTGTGTGTATGCATGGCGTGTGTAAGCAGTGTTTTGACATGCGAGAGTATGATTGTGCTTGAGAGTGTGAGATTTGGGTGTGTGTGTGTGTGCGTGTGTGTGTGTGTGTTAACGTGTGCATGTTTGACGTGGGCGTGGCTGCGAGTGTAGGCAGATAAGGAAAGGGTTCGGTTCAGTGCAGACGATACTGGGACCGTACAAGTGAACAATTGCTGTACAAGCAAGTACTGTACTTCACATTACACCAGTTTGGCAGAATGATGAGTACGCAGGAAGTGTGCGCATATGAATATGTAGACAAGCGATAAAGATCTAACGTACGGATAAAAACTTGTAACTTTTCCAAAAATTGTCACAATTAAGAGGGGGATCAGACTTGTAGTAATAATCATCTCAAAAACAGAATGGATGGGGGGGGGGGGGGTCGTTTATAAAATGCAATATATTCCTCAACTGGTCAAAGTACAACCCAACAAGGATTACACATGTATTGGAAATATGATACAGACAAATGAAGTTAATACACACTACAGACACAATCAGTTGGAACCCCTGGAAACCTTTTGTTCCATTGTGTAAATATGGTGGGGGGGGGGGACACTCGCAACTGCATAGCCTTTCGGCATTGAAAAAATGAAATTCATTATTGTCGTGTACAAGATATCACTGCAATATTCATGTATATCATTCATTACATCATAATATCAAGTTTGCGTAATTCCCCAACACCAACAAAAAATAAATAAAAAGAAAGAAATCCGAACAGTTACATAAATCTAAATTCATAATCCCATTCATCTCTAATTTTACAGGATTTTCAATTAATGCATACCACAACATATCATATTGTTAAGCAAAACAATATTTTGTTGGCATTACCTTATATATGTATATATATATTTTTTTGAAAGTAGAGAAGAAAACTTATGACCAGTAGAATTATCTATCCTGATTGCACTGTGATGTTTTGCAAAATAATAAAAATTCTATGGATATTCTCATCAGACCCGACGGCAGTTGCTGTCAGTAAAACAGTCGAAAACACAACCGCAAACAATATCATATTGTTAGACAATAACATCACATTGCTAAACGACATATCCTATTGCTATAAAGCAATACTTTGTTGACATTTCCATATATATTTTTTTTTGGAAAAAAAAATAAAGGGGAAATAAACTTGTAACCAGTGAGAATATTCATCCTGATAACATTTCCATATATATTTTTTTTTGAAAAAAAAATAAAGGGGAAATAACTTGCAACCAGTAACAATATTCATCCTGATTACACTGTAATGATTTGCAAAATAATCAAATTATAGGTATTCTCAATTCAGACCTGACGGCAATTGTCGTCAGAAACACGGTCAAAAACACAACCGTAAACAATATATCATTTTGTCACACTATACATCATATTGCTGAACAACACTGTTAGGCAAAGCCATAGCTTGTTGGCGTTTCCTTACATTCTTTTTTGAAAAAGGGAAAAAAAATTATAACCAATAACATTGTTAATCCTGATTACACTGCAATGTTTTGCAAAATAATCAAAATCATGGATATTCTTACTTCAGACCTGACGGCACTTACTGTCAGAAACACGGTCAAAGACACAATCGAAAACCATACATTTTCATTCTAATGTCAATAAATTCCATATATATTATTTTCATTACACAAATTAATTGATCTTCAAGTGTGTTCACAAGAGAACAAAACTTTACAAACGTGACAGTAATTTTCCATGAAATGTCACATTCATAACACTCGGTAAAGTTGTCTATCTGATCACATCAAACACGCAGGGAATACATACTAAACTTATATCAAAATGAAAATTTGAATTCCATGATCACAAAACATGAGTTTTCATCTATTAAACCATAGCAAGTTGCGCAATACAAATCCTGCATTACGCCAAAATTCATTTTTTGTTATCATAATATGCTCGGATTCTTTTTCAAAACAAAAACAAAAACAAACAACAAACAACAAACAACATTGCATCCAAAGTCATATCGTATGATATAAAAACGTGTCATCCTTTCATTATTTTGATGTGCAACTGTTCAGACACGTTTTGTATTCAAGATACATGACCCCTGTATTCATTTTGTTTAACTTTTCACCATATTATATATTTCACCCATCAATTATAATTCTAATGAACTTAATATACTTCCATATCAAAACTGCACCATGCATATTATCCATGATAAACCAAAGATTTAGTTTAGATGAACCAAACATTTAGTTGTATCAGAATATGTGTGTTTTGTATTAAAGGACTTCGGAACAATGAAACAAACCTTATCTGAATTCAGATTATTGTATTGCAATAATGCAAGTTCCCCTCGGAAACTGTGCGTGATACACGGAGTGAACATTCAATGATGCGTTCGCTCATGCAGAGGTGCTTTAAAAATGCTTGTTCCGCTGCGCATTTTCGAATGCGATCCGCATTTCGTTAAAACGGAGCAAATTTCCTTTATTTTTCTTTGTCAGTGGTGCTCAGGAAATACTTCGTGATAACGAAAATTTTGTTATAACCGTCTTCGTTATAAACGAATTTTGTACCATAGACTTTAATGGCGATAATTTTGGGACCAGAAGTTTTGCTTCGTTATAACGAAATTTCGTTATAACCGTGTTCGTTGTAACGGGAGTGCACTGCATCATTATTTGTGTTCTTCGTCTCTGTCTTAATTTCCTCTCTTTGCATTGTTTCATCAATTTTGTAACTATTTTACTGTTATACCGTTAACGCTCATTTCAGAATTGCCCTACTGCATCATTGGGCATTAACGACTAGTATATCAAGAATGTGGGAAGAGATTTTCACCTCCTTGGTATGATCACCGCAGAGCATTACCTCCCTTGACAATTACTCCTTATTAAAATTAGGCTCCAAACAGTCACCCCTCTTACAATAACTCTCCCCCAGAAAATTACGTTTCTCATTGTTATTTACGAACAACGTTTGCTATTTGAATTGAAAAAAAAAAATTCACTACATATCGTCTGGTTTTGGTCGAGACCTAACTTCAGGTTTTAAACATCTTTTGGGCGAGAAAATTAGAAACCCCTTACGAAATATTAAAGAGCATGTTATTCTAAGAAGGATTCAAGTTTTTGGGAAAAAAATAAAAAACTCTTTAAATGGCCGGGATAAAACAGAGCAGCCCTATAATGTAAAAAGGATTCTGTCAATTACAACTCTCTATAGATCTATTAAAAAAGAAGGTGCAGGACAAAAGACTTCGTTAACAACTAGGGGTGTTTTGTAAAAAAAAAAAAAACGCCGTTAAACTCGTAATATTTTACTCTTTCTAATCAGACTAACTTATATTTGAACTGGATTTCCCCTTAAAGTGTCGAGAACATTTAATTTGAAAACTAGCACAATTCTACTTGTATGTAAAAACAAGCTGTAATCTTACTCTTATGACAGATTTGGGCACCGTTTGATAAAAGTTGCCAGTTATGACATCTTGTTAGTCTCTAATAATTTCAATAAAACCATGGGTTCTACTTGAATGATAAGCTCGAGTCACCGCCTTGTTACCACGATGGACCTGCTTTGATCGACCTACAACGATTGGTAATTGTGTGGAACTGACAGCTTGTCAGGACTGACTTCATAAAACCGTGCCCGGATCCTATCAGAAATTATGGCTTTATATCGAAGGGTCCCTCGCTAATGTTAAGGACATATGAATTGCAGTGAAATCAACTCTCCTTTTCTTATGTTTATCTTCTGATGTGTTATAACGGTAGAAAATGACAAGCCAAAAGAGTAAATGATGACAGTGTAAGAGAATGGTGCATCTTCTGATATGGTGTTATGAACTTATGGAAAAATTACAAAGGGTGATACTTCTTTCGGGGGGGGGGGGGAGGGAGGGTTGTCCAGTAGGTAAGTATCAGGAGGGGGGGGGGGGGGGTCGGGGTATGGTTATTGGGGGTAGTAATCCGGGTGGTAGTTATCCGGGGGGTAGTTATCCGGGGGGTAGTTACCCAGGGGGTAGTTCTCCGGGGGGTAGGTTATCCAAGGGGTAGTTATCCGGGGGGTAGTTATCCAGGGGGTAGTTATCCGGGTGGTAGTTATCTGGGGGTAGTTATCCGCGGGGTAGTCATCCAGGGGGTAGTTACCCAGGGGGTAGTTATCCGGGGGGTAGATGTCCTAAGGGTAATTGCCCTTGGGGGTAGTTGCCCTAGGAGGGTAGATGACCGGGTGGTAGTTGTCCTAGGGGGTAATGGCCCTGGAGGGTGATTGCCCTAGGAGGGTAGTTGTCCGGGGGGTTGTTGTCCTAAGGGGGAATAGACCTGGGGGGTAATTATCCGGGTGGTAGTTATCCGGAGGGTAGTTGCCCAGGGGGTAAGTGCCCGGATACGCTAAATTTTCATTATTTTGCTGAAAACAACATAACGGATTTTCACCAAACTAGGCAAGTAGCATTCCTATGGGGATAAGATTTCAAAGTGTGTGAATGGGCACCCTGCTTTCCTTGGAGGCCCCAGGGGTCCAAACCTCCTAAATCAATGAATACTAAATCATATTTTTCTCTAGTTCTAATCAAACGTGGTAAGGCTTTAAGTCTTTTTTCCCCCAAGCTGCATAATCCAACATTCTACAAAGTACAGTGCACTTGGTAGGTACTTTTACCAGTGTGATGGAATATGTAAATGGACACCATGCCCCCACTCTCAAAGCTACCCCCACCATAAGTTTCCAATGTTCACAGGTAAGAGTCTGCAAGAATGCATGGAAGGTGAACTTGCGATACTCAGGTGAGCGCGTGATCCCCGGGTCTCTTGTTTAAATATACGTGGTGTGGGTCGCGCGCTGTTGTTGTAGTGCGCCAAAGAGGTTAAGGACCTCTTCGCAGAGGACTCGCTGTTGTGATGTGCGCATTGAATGATGGGATATAAAAACTCAAAATTCTAAACCCTACCGTTCACACGTGGTAGGCGCGGGGCGAATTATCTCGCTAATTGAGGAATTAGCGCAAAATTTCGATGCTTATCGCGATAATTTTCGATTTTTTTTTGTCCACACGTGCAAAAAACTCGAGATACCGATCGCGATACAAATCTCGAGATTTGTATCCCGCTAATTCGTGTACGGTATTGCGGATGAGTAACAGAGTAAGCCTATAAACTAATCTGATTCTGCGAGTCGTCATTATAAGATTGTAAAAGAAAAGACTTTAATCTCCTTTTAAATGAGTATATAGATGGAGCAGATTTTAAATCATGATTCAGGGAATTCCAATAATTTGGTCCAGTGTAAATAAGTGTATTATTTGCTAAAATCGTTCGAAGAAGTGGTAAATGAAACTCGTTAGAACGTCGGGTGGGGTAATTATGGAATGATTGATTTTTTTGAAACATAAAATCAAACATAGGACTGGTGGGAGTAAATTGTTATCATACATATACATAAATTGACCTAAGTTAAATAAGAATAATTCGTTGATTTTCAATAGCTTATAACAGTCAAACAATGCATTTGTATGTGAACGTGTAGGATAATTAGAAATGATACGGAAGGCTTTCTTTTGCAATAATAACACTCTATTCAGCAGTGTCTGATGAGTATTGCCCCAAGCTAAAATTCCATAATTAAGGTAAGGGAGTATCAGAGGAGTATAACACTAGTAAGGTCTTTTCAGGAATATAAAATTTCAGTCTATTCATAACACCTATATTGCGAGAAATAATTTTGCAGATATGATCTATATGTATTTTCCAAGAAAGTTTATTATCTACAAAAATACCAAGAAATTTAAAATATGACACACTTTCTAAATTACAATCATTCAGAACTATTTCTGAGTTCAAAGAATCAACAGTATTGCTGAAAAGCATATATTTTGTTTTTTGAACATTGAAAGATAACTTATTAGCTCTGACCCAGTTGGTCACTTTTTTTCAATTCCTGATTTACTTGTTGAACTAGAACATCGATATCGTTATGGGCAAGAAAAACACTGGTATCATCAGCAAAGTGTATAAAAGAAAGTAGCTCTGAAACAGAGGAAAAATCATTGATATAAATGATGAATAATAGCGGCCCTAAGAGACTTCCCTGTGGAACGTCACACTTAACATCTCTTATAACTGAATGATTATCTTTAATTGAAACAAACTGTTTTCTGTTAGCTAAATAACTCTAGCCGGAATACCATGAGAAAGCGTTTCACCTATTTTTGAAAAATAAGATTTAAAGATAATTGCAATATCAACAGGGTCATGAAATGTTTCATCATCCCACTTTATTTCACCAATTTCTGCTTTTTATTCGGAATATTCATAGCCTGTTTTAAAACTTTCCAGGTATTCTTAAAGCCCGTGTACAGTAGTCGATTAGACACCTGAATTGTCGCCAAAAGCCACGAACGCGATTGATTTTCTCAACGAGACATTGTAGAGTATTATATAGCATTCTGACATTGATATACATGGATGTTGAGGGTTGAAATTACTGAAATTACCCGATCACCGAAGTGCTTCAAAATCTAGTTTCGCCAGTTTCGCGGTCAGTTTTTTCTTTCGAATAAAGTACGATCGGCCGTTACTTCAACAGCACCACCATGCGGTGTGTTTGTGCCATCCACAAACTTTCCTCCCGATTTTCCGCCCGATCGAGAGCGAGTGAGACACGATGGTGCTACAACTGTACGCATAGCTACAGTAATAAAGCAATCGCTGTCTGTTGTGTGACCGCGCTAAGTCGCGCTGAGCCGTAGCACTCAACTGCCTCTGACCGACCAGACGCTGTTACTAGTGTACTACGCTGTGCGAATACACGTACAGCGACTGGGCTGTGTACAGCCAAGGAGGTATCTCATACACACCGCCGTGGGCTACACCTCCAACTGTGCAGTTTGTGTGACACGTACACGTTCATCCACATCGGTGGGAAACGGTGGGATCAGTCGGCAAGGAAGCCCGAAAATATCCAAAATATCCAAGTCCTCGCAGGCGTGACCTCGAGTTGACCCCGCAGGTCATGGTATGAGAGAGCGCGATTGCAGAGTCGTTTTGAAATGCTCATATCTTGGTCACTGAATTACATTTTCACATGATTTTTCTTTATTTGATAGGTAAGGGTTAAAACTTGGATGTGATCTTGTTCATTTTTCCAAGAACGACATGAAAGACTATCAACTTCGTGGCTAATTAATTGCCAATGTTCCGGAAATAATGGGTACAGATATTCTTCTAAAATCCTCCTAAAAGTCTTCTTTTTCATCGTAAGGCACCAACGAAAGTTATACCATGTAAAAGAATAATTATTCAGCTTTAAGATGATACCTAGAGTGTAATGTGATGATTTGTAGATGGGTCAGCAGCCAGCCGAAATCATGGGGATGTCATTCCTTTTTTTCTCGGCACAAAATCGCGAAAATACAGTATTGTCCCACATATAGAAATTGACGTGTGTCCTCGATGCCTTTGTTCGTGTGTTACGAGCGACCCCATGCAGGCAACGTACTACATGTACTCGACATGGTCAGTTATGAGCGTCTAGCTGTGATATACATGTACTGTACTTGTGTCTGTCATTAGATATTAGGTACTAAAAGTCTACTGCCTCTTGCTGGGCCTCTCTCCCACTCCCTCTCCCTCTCTTTCTTCGATTACACGGAAAGAGTTCCT
The DNA here is from genome assembly GCA_033980235.1 of Diadema setosum. Lineage (NCBI taxonomy): Eukaryota > Metazoa > Echinodermata > Echinoidea > Diadematoida > Diadematidae > Diadema > Diadema setosum. Next base: position 1,556,577 of record CM067078.1, on the reverse strand, counting down.
TATGTCCCCCCCCCCCACTAGTTTGCTCAAAATGGATAGATTGCTATTTTTTTTTATACTAATACCAGTAATGGACTAAATAAAGGTTTTGCTATTTATGGGAAGACTTCCCATAACCTTTATTTAATTTATTATTAGTGAGGGGGAATGGTGGTTTGTTTATTTTGTTTAAATTGGTGTGTGGGGGGGGGGGGGGGGGGACATAAGGAACTCTTTCCGATTCCATGTTTTCCCTTGTTCTTGTAAATCATAATACAAAATGTACAAGTATGTTTATTTGGTTTGCTTTTGTCCACCCTTCTGATTTCGTTGATGGGAAGTGCTGTCTGATTCTCAGTTTCATTCTGCCATCAATCATTCAGATCACTCTCTCTCAATTCAAAGCATCATAAGCATTCACTCAAATATACTATAACCACTAGTTATACCCTTTACTCCCGTCAAAGTGAACAGTTACATTATATCAAAATTCCACTTACAACATTATCCACTTTTTTTTTAATTTGCTCAGTTATAACAAGTGCTGTTCATTATTCCGAAGGTCACTGTTCAGAAGGTTCGTTATTCCGAAGGGTTGTGAATCCGAAACACGCAAATTCCCTATATAGTACCTAGAGGTTCGTTAATCCGAAAATGTGTAGCGTTATTCTGAAGGTTCGTTATTCCTGAAGATTGGTCAATCTGAAAATGAAATTCGAAACAATGAACCTTTGCAATAACAAATCTCAGAAATAAAGAGCCTTCGGAATAACGAACCTACGGAATAACGAGCTGTTACCTAACATTTTGATATAAAAAAAGAAAACTGCTGATCCTAAAGGACTTCACTACAATGGGAGGCCATTGTGCCTATTCTCTCTATTACTTTAGGAGGCCTACCTAACTAGGCAAAGAACTTTCAATACATTATTTCACATGTCATTTTCATCAATTAGTAAAATACCTTCTTTATTCATTAATAACAACAGAGAAAGGAGCACAATCGACAAGTTCTCTTTCCTTTATAAATGTATATACATCTCCACATATTTATTACATGTAGGTGTTGAAAGAACTACATTGTAGTTTAGTTTCAAGGTACTGTATCCATCACTCTTCATGGCAATGTATCACACACAAGACAAAAATATGTACGTTACCAAAAGCAAGAGCTGCATAAGCAGTCTACAGTTTTATCTACTTTTTAGCATTATAGTCAAGTGCAGTTTAGATTATTTTATTTATTTATTTATGTATTTATTTATTCATCTATTTACTTATATATAATATATATATATATATATATATATATATATATATATATATATATATATTTTTTTTTTTTTTTTTTTTTTTTTTTTATTTTGGTGGTGGTGGTGGAATTGGTATCAGTCTCAGGCCAAGTCACATGTAAGAGACCTATGAAAGGTACAACTGTCAGCGGTCTTTTGAGTAGGAACATGAGTAGGAACAGTCTGTCTTGACTGTGATGTACAGTGAACATTTCAAAAATAATTCTTCTGGTGAAGCTCAGTAAAAAGACAAAAGCAAACGCATGTACATGTACCAGGTACATGTAGTTTGAACAATTGCAGAGCTACATTGTATCAAGCAGATCTGTATAAATAATTTGCAGGCAAGTTTTCGAACTGGCAATAAACAAACTATACTGGTACATGTTGTACAAACATGGAAGAGTTGTGAATATTGCTTGAATGTTTTGTAAGTGAATAAATACTAGTAAAGCTAGAATAACACAAATGTTTTTGAGGCAATTGTACTCTGTAAATTACATGCCATCTACACTTTTGGCAAGGTTTCACTCAAATGATACAGAGATAACTTCATTAATAGTCCAAACTGCATGAACGTTTGAGGGTGTACAAATGTCCTTGAGTACTCTGGAGGCAGGTACACAAACATGTATCTACTAGTATTCACATCACCAAGGCTTCACACACATGAATAGAGGGTCACATAAACTCGCAGCTGCAAAAGCAATTTGAAGGTGTACATGTATACATAATTATAAAGTGTACTTATTGGAAACAAAATGAAACATGTACAAACTAGAAATGTCGCTAAGGCGACTGGTTTGCCTCCACCATAATGCATGGTTCTCCAAATAGGTCTTTACCACAATGTCTTGACAATGTGTGATGACAGTTTCACATAACTACTGGCAAAAATATTAAGAATGACAGGTTTGTCACAAATGCAATGAATGTTCACTTTCCTTGAACTAGGTTTATTTGGTTGAATGGCTATCGAGTCTAATAAGAGCGCAGGTATTTGGGGATTTGTACCCAACTTTTGACCCTTTCATAAGTTTAAAGAAGAAATGAAATTTAGCGCTTTCACTTGACCTTTAACCGTTTGGCCTTTGACCTTTTGACAAGAAACTTCCAAGAGAATACGTATTGGGTAATACTTGTGTATGCATACACTAAGTTTCAAGAAAAAATCCTGCAGGCATTGCATATGTAGATAAGAGGGAAACAATGACAATTTAATGAGTTGCAGAGACTCCAACTCTCCCGTTTTCGACGGGAGATCTCCTGCCGAAAAACCCACTTTTGCAAAATCTCCCGTTCTCCCGCTTGAGAGCTAATTCCTCCCGCCCTGGCTCTGTGTCTCCCATTGGAAATGATTTCTTACTTATTGCTACCGTATGTTGAAAAAACAAGCCTTAGATAGCACCAGAGAGCATCTAGAACCATACGAACTTCGCACTGATGAACTTGGAGTCTCCCGTTTGCTAGGGGTTTCGGGCGGGAGAATCTCCAGATCAGAAGGTGCTTGGGGTTGGGGTCTCTGGAGTTGACCTTGACCTTTGACTCATGACCCCTTAATTCCCTACATGATCACTGTCATTCATTACATAAGTTCCATGAAGATACCTTGAAACATTTATGGAGAATTAAGTGACATTTTCACTTGACCCTTGACCTTCGACCTCGTGACTCAAAACCTCCCTGGGGAATCTTCATTTGGTAGTTATGTACAGTATACACCAAGTTTCAAGAAAATACCTCCAGGCATTGCAGAGGGGGAAATAGTGAAATGTTCAGCATTTGACCTTGACCTTTTGACCTTTGACCTTGAGTATGTGCACTCAAAAGTTGATAGGCACAACTTCACCCACTCATACATATACATGTAAAGTTTCATTTGATACCTCTAACGGTTTTTTAGATACAATGTCCACAAAATTGACTACAGACGGAAGGATGGACAGACGGAAGGACGGACAGACAGACAACCCGAAAACATAATGCCTCCGACGACACTTTGTGGCGGAGGCATAAAAATATAAACTTGATCAACAGTCCAAACAGCAGAGAATGTTTTGAAGGTGTAGATGTACATGCCCTTAATTACAATTGTACATGTACTTTGAAGGCAAGTATCTATTGGTCACTGCCAATGTTTCAAACTCATAAACTGGCAGCTGCATCAACAATTCAAAACTGTACGTACATGTACATAATATAAAGTATGCTTATTGGAAACAAAACAGATATAACATTTTGAATACACTTCAAAACATCAATATTACTAGAAATCAAAGCAGACAGATCAGAACTGGCCCTTATAACATCTTGCAAAACATCTATGTGAAGAAATCTTTCATCCCCAACTTTAGCATTGGCTGTACAGTGTATACACATGTACCGTACAATCTTATCTGAAATGTCCAAAGGCAAACTAATCATCCCAACATCTCGTGTCAACTGGATACATATGTATCAGTACATCAGGGCTGCCAACACTGGAAACTAGTTGAGAGTGAGACTCCCATAGGTCAATGCTATAATTTAGGAGTCAAAATGTGTGAGATCAATAGAAATGCATGCAAATGAAATAAAGTTTTAGGGTGAGAAAGGACCAAAATATGCGAGTCTCAGGCTCAATGCGTGAGAGTTGGCAGCCCTGCAGTACATGTGTACAAGCAGCATCATACACATTTAAAATATCTGTGTGTCACTCTCTTCATGGTAATAAATGAATGAGTGAATGATATTCAACCCCCTTACCAGTAACAATTCACTCGACCACTCTGGTGTTGGTGGCCAACATGACCCCCCCCCCCCCCCCCCCCCCCAGGTGGTATAAAAATCTGCTCATCTTACCTTTCACAGGGTCCACAATTTTTCTTGATAGGTATCTGATAAGAGCATGCTCGGTCATGTGAACATGTACAAATTTCGGCCGATTTGGTGGAAGTGCATGTTGTATCATCATCTACAAAACTGCTGTGTCAGAATCTTCATCTTCCTTATCCCTTCTTGACCATTCAATTCTTTTTGATGACATACCTTGTGTACCTACCTGATCAAACAGAATTCTTAAATCTTTGAAACCTTTTCTGAAATATCACAACCAAAATGTCAACAACAAAACATGTATACTCACTAAACCTCTTATAGTGCGTCAGTGGTGATGTACAAATTAAATTCATAATTAGGCCCTCTGTTGAGTAATGGCTGGACATCCAGATAATACTTCATACAAAGTACTTGGTTCCCTAACATTTATCAAGAATATCATGAAGGATAATATCTAATTTAATGAGGGCAGGCAACATTTGAAGTTTCATCCCTCATACTTCTGCCATCTGTACAGACTCCAAAGGAATTTACATGCACTGATTTAACATATTATAGATTATTGCATACATTTGTACATGTAGTTCCATACATTATCTGTATTCGTCGAACTTCGCATTTACTACAACACCCTTGCTTTTCAAAGGATAAATGTACCTTCGTCTTTACTAAAAATGTTACCGTAAAGATGAATGAAGAATAAAGTTGATATAGAATAATATGTTATATCAACTTCATTCTTCTATTGTATCATACATGTATCACATTAGCACCTTTCTGAGTTAGGTTATCATGATGACATACTGCTCTAGGTTTTTCAATGAACTGAAAAAGTCTACTAATCAGTTGTTCTCTTGCAACAGCAGTGCTCTCCTTGTTAAAATCTGTCAGAGATTGAATGGTGCATCCAGGAAAACAAGTGCAAACAATAGCTTGTACAGTGTAGATCTCCTCGTTTATGTCATGCAGATTATCCTGGAGGCCACGGAGAAGAGAATCACCAGAAATATGCACGTTCCACCGATGTGATGTCAGGTACTGGGGATACCTACGTGTACAAAGTGACACAAGAGAAAGAGATTAGAGAAAGGATTAGAAAATGCATTACAATTTTCCCAGCCATTACTCCAAATTAATAATGGATGATATTCTAACCCATTATTCACATAACATGTCTGAAAACATTATTATGATGGAGTAAACCCCAATACAAGCAAAGAGAAACTACAGAAATGCACTGTACGTACATGTGCACATACATGTATACACACATTGAGAGAAAAAATAATGTAAGAATCGGTAATAATTCATAACTCACACACCTTGTAAGTAAAACCTCTCTGAGAATAATTCAGACTACATCCTCGTAAAATTTATTGGTAGATGTGGAAGACTCTGCATCTCCACTACACTGTATTTACAGACAATACAGCTGTACACTTGTACAGTAAGTTGGATACCAACTTGAACAATTCAAAAAGCCTGGTACTCTGTTCGTCTTAAACTTGCAGCAGGGTCAACTCTTGATGATTTCCTGAAAATTATGTTTATATCAGAGACTCTTGTCAATAATGTCTCGCAAGTAGGCACAATAATATTGAATCTATTCTAGGGTTAAGGGTAGGAGTAGGACAGGTTCTCGTTTGAAACCCAATCATAGGTCACTGCAATATCCACAGCCAACACCTTCAAGAAGTTCACTCAGCAAAGCATCTGGGGGTCCATCTAAACAGAAAGCTGAATTTCAACACACATATATGGAATATTGATGCCACCGTCAAGAAGGCAAACTCTATTTGTGCCTTCGTCCGTCGTATCTTTCTTCAGACACTGCAATCAGAAGATAAAGCAGGCCACCTAATTCACCTACATTCGTCCAGTTGTGGAGTATGCCGCAACAGCATGGGACCCACACACCAGGAAAAATGTGAACAAGATCGAGATGGTTCAGCGACGAAGTGCATGTTACGTGACTGGCAACTTCAAATGTCACAGCAGTGTCACCGCCATGTTGGACAGGTTACACAATGGCCATCACTTGCTAGCAGGCATCTACAAAGCCATCTTGTAATGCTGTATCGCATAAGTTATGATCTGGTGAACAATGACTTGCAGCAATACCTACAAAAGTCAACATCTTCCACAAGAGGGCATGATTCCCGCTTCAGGACAACATTATGCACCAATCTGGTGTATATACATGTATAGCTCATCCTTCTTCCCCAGAACTGCCAGACTGCACGGAACCACCTACCAGCAGACCCAGCTGACTCATCCTCCCTCGAGGCATTCAAGTCCTTCTTGAGGGAGATGTCACTGCAGCTCATGATATGTATGAAATTATTGATTTTTACTTGCACTCCATACGTATATGTACTGTAAAAGTGGAAATTTTCGCGGTGTTGAAATTTTCGCACAACCAGAAACTAGCGCGAAAATAAAAGCACGCGAATATTTTTGCTTGCCAAATGTTCCTGTGTGGGGTGTCTTGATTCCGCGGAATTAAGAACACACAAAACTCTTTTCACCCGGCAAAGCGCGAAAAATTAGTCGCGCGAAAATATCCACTTTTACAGTAATATGTTTTGTAAATATACTAGGCCTACTTGTGGAATTTGACTGGCACTGGTAGACCACACATACGGCTGCACACTCTCACACACTACAACAGTGCGTAATCTTCAGAAGTTCAAGCAGGAAGCTGCACTTAACAGAAGAAGAAGAAGAAGAAGAAAGAGTAGCCTATACAATTGGGCTACTCTTTCAAACGAGAACCTGTCCTACTCCTACGAGAACCTGTTCCAGAACCTATGTTACTCCTACAGCCACAGGCTGGAATCCTACCCTACCACCTTACTAACTAAACACAGCCCAGTCGCTGTACATAGGTACGTCGCGACGTACCATGTACAGTGACTGGGCTGTGTATGTAGTTACCACCCTACAAGGTTGTAGTATATAAGGCCTACCGTGTAGTAACACACGTCAGAACATAATTTTCAGGAAATAATTAAGAGATGAAGATAAAGACTGTTTATTATACTATAATTTATAGACAGCGTCATCCGATCACTCTTTCTTGAGCTGTAAAATCCATACTCCAATATAATAATCCAATATTTGTACACTGTACAATTGTTGTAAATTAGCTCAATAGCTGTAACGTTACAAACACAACTGCCATCGCCATCGCCACATACACAACACACGATCACGCGATGACGGAGTTTCACTTGACCGAATGAACGACGCTAATTTCAATGTATGGGACTGACCCCGCGCCTCTGCAGAGATGTGTCAACGGTGCATCTACGGTCCGAAAAAGTCCCCTTCCGCACTAGATGCGATCACGTGACCTTCCGGGGGACTAGAATACATTATTTGGCCTCTAAAAGTACAATCTTCAGGCCTAATTTTTAATAAATTATGCTTTAAATTGTCTTTATTTACGTCCTAACTTAGATAAAATAGCGACCGGCGTCTGGTTCGCATACTTAGTAATCCAACTCTGTGGGCTACTGTTACTGAGTATGTATGAAATCCCTGTAACCTACCCGTATATCGCGGCCAGCAGCCCCATAATAGCGTAATGGGTGTGCGGCAAAGAGATTTTTCTCCTCCCCACCCACTGGGGAAAATCTCTTTGGTGTGCGGCGGCCAGCAGCATACTCAAGTACGCTATGCGTGTGGGGCTGCCGGGTAGCAGTTTGTTTCCCTAACCTAATCATGCTAACACAACAGTAAACACAACAGTTGAGTGAAACGCTAAACGAATAAACTAACGCAGTATAAACGGTAGGCCTTATGTTTACAATTACAACCCTCTAGTAGTCCAGATGGATGTATTCTAGACATAGAACAAACTGGTAACTCGTAACTTGCTGGTAACTTGTTGGAAATGTGGGTCGCATTTACTTACACAGTCAGCAGCAGCCCTGCGAAGTCCCGTCCCCGCCATTCGAGACGGCACTTGCCTGGCGAACCTCCATCGACGACGTGTGTAGAGTAGTGTGCTATGCATGCTGTATACAATGACTCAATGTACAGTATAGTAGTACGTATACTTCTGTACTTCTGCAATACGATGGAGTACGATCGCAGCGCGATGTAAACTTGTAACCGTTTCATTACCATCACCGTTGAGGGAGCTAAACAACTTTTTTTTTCAAACCAAATTCGAATAAATTCGGATAAAGTTGGGGCATGTCGTCTTTTTTCCGTTCGTTCGTTTATTCATATTTTGGCCATTTCTGACCCAATTTTCTTCAAACAAACGGCACCTGTGCTTTAGATTCATAATTTCACATCAATATGCATAGCTATTTTGCTTCCAGCTGACGAAGTAGTTAAAATCCCAAACGCCACCTCCCCCACTTCTGTACACGCCCTTTAATATCAGACTTGTATCTCAACAGCTGCTGAGAATACCTTTTCTTTTCCAAACGTAAAACCCTGGTTAATGTGTTTTTATATGATGTATATTTGTTCTTTGTTCGTTCATTTTTTTTTCATTTTGTATTTATAATACAATCGATTTTTTCTGTTTATTGAACGGAGAATTGATTTGGAAATTCATGGTAACCTAGGTGTGTTTTTATAATCCATTTTACTTTTTTCTTTGGAATAATAACATCCAAAAGAAAATTAAACATTTCCATAAAATTATCAAAAGACTCATTAAGATCATCGCTGTCATACACTCGTGACCAATCAGCATTTTCAAGAGCAGCATCAATACTGGCTAATTTTTCACATGAAATTATATTCTTATATTCAGGTCTTCAATTTGTTGCTTAATCCGGTCAGGAACCTGTAAAATATACATTGATGTCAGCTTGAAACCGTGCAATCTCAAGAGTAAGCTCTCTCATTGGACAGCGCTTGCATTCAACACTTGCATTACGTCATTATACGCTGCTACGATTTTATGCCACATGCGTGCATAGCGCATGCTTGCGTACAATCACGCATGAAGTTCTGTGCTTCGGACTTGCCTGGTACGCGTGTACGACAGACTAGAAGCTTGGAACAGCGCGCGCCAGTTGCCGAAATTACACTCTTTCGTTCCACTGTACACTTTGTGTGGAGCATACTTCCTACTTCCTTAGGCTTAGGAGTAAAATTTATAGACATTTCAAAACGAAAAAAAAAAATGGTTGTGTCTCCTTGACTCCAATATAATATAACGATAACCATCTAAAGTTTCCTCTCTACGAAAAAGCCAAAGATCAGAAACAACAGTTTCTTAATCCGGTCAGGAACCAAAAACGAACTTTAGACGACAAAATCTTCCGTGAAGAACAGGTAGAATTTACGCAAATTCAACTGATTATGTCGTCATGATAAGAACCGATATCACACGCAAATCTGGTATCAAAATAAAGATCACATTCTTACCGGGACTTGTCGCCATAATAAATGTATGTACAAATCACTACACTGTGAAAACCATAGCCCTGTCAAACTCTTGCAAAATCTCGCACTCACGAGACACCTTCGGAACGCAAAGATCGTCAACTCTCTCTCTAAAAAAAATCGAGTGAAAATTTTCACTCTTGAAGGAGTGAATACAAAAAAGAGTGAATTTACAGTGAAATTTGATTGAATTTCGAGTGAAAATGTTCATTTTCACTCGTTTTAGACTGACGTGAGGGATCACTCCAAAATCTGCAAGTGATCCCTGAGGTCACTGCAAAATGAGTGAAAATTAATGTTTTCACTCGAAATTAATTCCAATTTCACTCTAAATTCACTCTTTTTTTTTATTCACTCCTTCAAGAGTGAATATTTTCACTCGATTTTTTTTTTTAGAGAGTAGAGTGCTGAATAAACCTTGCCGGATCGGCTTAAATATGAGCATACGTGCTGCGGCCTGGCTGTATTGGAGGAATTCTAATATCCTCTTTATCGTGATTCGATTTGTTTTTTTTTTATACAATAGACGAGATTCTCTTCTTCACGTTACCATTCCTGTGGATGTAAGAAACAATGAAAATATGAAAGGAATTATCCACATTTGGTTTTGTCAGATTCGCCATTGATGGAGCGCTCTTTTGCAGTCATCTCGACAGCCAATTTATTTTTTGTAGCGGACTTGGAATTGCAAGGGGGGATAAAACTCGGAAGTTTCAGCACATATAGATGGGCAGCACCCTCACCGACACCTACTGTCCTGTCGTTTGACCCTGTTGAGAAGGCTGTGTACTGGATTTGTGAGAACACAAACTCGGTCATCCGGACTACTCTTCTAGATTCAGCAACCACCAGTATCACTGACAGTAAGGAGTATAGTGCATAGATATCGAGGACACTCACGTCCATTTAGCCAAAAATCAACATAATTACTCTTGTCATTTCAGAATATCCTTTCCCTCAAGTATCACGCACGGAATCGCACTGTGAAAACAAAATTGACTGAGATTAATTTTACAGGGTGGATGCGGGGTTATACCATGTTTTACTGCCCTTGATTCACAAAACGTGTTAATAGAGTTACACGTGACGTAGCCAAATAAGCAAGTGGTACCCAGTCAGGTGTAACACTCTCACATCTCGTTTCGATGAAGCTGGTTCCTAAAGTCAATCAATGAACAAAAAAAAAAAAAAAGAGAGAGAAAAAATCAGAACATGTCATGATTACCTTTTTGTCTTTGTTTTGTCATGTTTGTTTTTTAAGATTTGCATGGTAAAGGCCTCTCCCTCTCCCTCGACCTCTCCGATCACAAACTTTACATGCTGAACTACAACAAAATCGGAAATACCTTGACAGTCTTGCGCACAGGTATGAGCAGAGGGCCAATACGTAACATTCTAAGGCTACACAATTCCGGTTTAAACTCAATGCATCTTGACATCAAAAACAGGTAGGCCTAACATCTGAATTTATAGCTTTTATAGCTCCTTACCTAATATCCCTCAATGGTGCAACGTCAAAACCTTGTCCGAGCTGTACGTCTTTGCCCGTTATGGCATCTTTGTGAATAATGATCATGGTTGCTGAAATCAGGATGTAGATTACACGTTCTTTTATATACATTAAAAATAGTGATAGTTTACTGCACGAAAGAGTGGTCATTTAATTGAAAATACATTATATGTATACTAGTATATTATATATGACCCTGCACCTCAAAACAAACCAAAAGTCGCCAGACATGAATTTTTAGTTAAGACCATATTCTGAAAGAGCAGACTTTAAGCTTTAGAATGATGTATAACTCAAATCAAATGGACTCTCCTAACCTATCTAAATATTGGACAGAAAGCACAAACTCAGGAAAAGTGTGAACTGAGAAAAGAGGCTCTGAAGTACAATGTCTATTCAAGCGCTTAATCTTTACCAAACCGTGCTGGCTGTGCGATGAATGGGACATAAAACAGGAAGTAAACCACCAGGGTAACAACAATTAAGGGATTATCAGATTAAACTGAAATTAAGCATGCCTCATTAACACATTCTGTCCATAATTAGTGCCAACTTTCAAAGCAGTAGCACTATCCTTTCAAAAGTTATTAGAGTTGAAAGTGGAGAGTGTGGACAAGGTTTTTCAGAAATGAAACAGGGATTCTAAAGACACACCTAATCACACTATTCTACCAAAAATGTTCGAGACAAACTGCTAAAAAATACACTTTCCTGCCCGTTTTATGATACCAAATTTTAGCATAATGTAAAAGAAGACCCGCTCTTTCAGAAAATATGAAAAAGTCAAGTTCGGCTAGGTTGACCTATTTCACTTATTTTCAGTCCTCACGCAAAATCAGTGTGTGCGACTTTATGTTCGTTTTGAGGTGCACTGTCACATACAGAGAACAAGAAAGAGAAAGATGAATAAAGATCTCGTATCGATCGAACGATACGAGCATCGTCAAAAACCACTTTTCAACTGATACCTCGATATTTAGAGTGACTTTTACCTCTTAGCAAACAAATGAACGTATTTTGGAGATACGTCAGATCGGAATCAGATAGTAATGGTGTGCATTGTATAGTGTCAGAAGTTGGTGAAATTTAGATGTTCTCAGTAAATGTAATATCCAGTAGCGAAAGCTTTCATAGGTCGCTTTCGTCGGTAATGGGCTACAGCAAAACCAAAGGTATGGGTAGTTAGTAATAAATATGTTTAATCCTAAATCTAAGGTGGCAGATATTCTTACTTCTTACTTCTTTCATCCACAGACTGTTCTATCTGGTCCTTAATGCGAATACGATCATGCAAGTGACATTTGATGGACACGTCAAGAATGTGATTGCATCAAACGTACTTCTCTTACACTACATACGCATAGATTTCGAACGTAAGAAGCTGTATATTGAAACCTGTAAAAGCTATTTTTTTTCTTTCTTTCATTCACGTGAAATTGTTATTTTGTAATACCTGAAACGTAAGTTGGGTTTCGTCTTCATTTCATTTTTTCAAAGTCTACTGCCGATCGCTACTACAATTAAGCACGTAATGGGACCGAACCATTTCTTCCTTAAAGATCATTAACCAATATCCATTATTTTTGAACATTTTGCATTCAATTTCTTTTTTATCTTAATTGTGGAATTACATACGCATACGGATATGTAGAAATAAAATAAAACAATGAACTAACTTGGAAATAGTGCAAATTGTCATTGTTGTCTTTAAAAGCAACGTGCTCCGTCATACATGATAATCGTGACTTATACCATTGTCAACGAAAAGAGGAAAAGTTCCCCGTTCCTTGAGACCTATGTTGTGGTGTCCATAATAGAATGTTTTGAAATAGTATCCAACGAGGTTTCGATTATCCTATCTTTAAGCACACTGTAGAAACTCAAAACTCCCTCGCTCGGTAAAATTCTGTTGATATCATCAAACACGTATAAAAGATACGAAACCTATAAGATTAATTACCTTTTTTGATTTGATTTGATTTATTGTTACACATCTCAAAACATAAATAACATGACACAATCGATTTTTGACAAAAGACTGAACATAGCGTCGCAATTACAAAGAATACAAGAGAAGACAATTTTGCAAACATGAAATGTGGGGGCCTACTAAAAAGCAAAGCTTGTAATGTATAGGTCCCTGTATAGATGAAATGTTGGTCTTCTTAAACAACTTAGTAACGAAAACTATGAAAAGAAGGAAAGAGACGTATGAAAGAAAAGAAAGATAAAAGAGCAAGAAAAAGAAATGAAATATACGAGAGCATAACGAAATACTAAGTAGCCACCTGTAATGCGCTTACAAGATTCCTTGTCACCCGGGCAACATAGTTACGTAACTGTAAGAATATAACCTTTATTTTAATAAGTTTGATGATGATCTAGTATTGCTGCAGTAATAATACCAGCTGAAAAGAGACTTCAGGCAAATCATTGCCGACTGCACTATCATCCTGCAGCTTACCTTGGGTAATCAAAAAGAAACAGACTGAAATACAATGATAATGTAATTATCAGATTCTACCAACAAGTTATCCGGCTAGTGTGGGCTTAACACAAATTTAGTGATGCAGAGCGATGCAAAGTGAATAGTTTCGGTGCTGTCTCTCACATTATATAACGTAAAAGGGCTACACAATATTGAAAGAGATTTTTACATTTTGCATGTGTACACAGGTATGGAAGTTTACTGGTGTGACGTTATCAGGGATTATGTGAGTATTCATATAGGAGGTCGGGGGATTTATCATCTGCGTCCTTCCAGAGTTTCCTGGTGTGTTATTCGCCACTTTTACGGACCCTTTTTCGTGATGATTACTAACAATAATATATTACAGATAAAAATACTACCATCAAGGCTCATAACGTTACATTCTCTGTTACAAAAGAACGATAAAGTACGAAATATCTTGTACGATGATGTGGATCATTTTGATATTGTGAAAGCGTACACTAATTGATCATCTGTGTTTAGGGAGGTGTCAGAAATAGAAACATAGCAAGCTAAGTAAAATTGTTCCAGTAGGAACCTTTAATATTGCTTCATGAATCGAAGTGACAATATTTCATGTATCTGGGCTGAAGGCTAATTAGCAATTATTGAAATAAACGAATCCGAAAATTACGTGCAATCTGAGCAGTACCTATATTTCCTTCCCGTCTCTTCATGACGTTTACATGGATATTCAAAATTACATACTTGCATTGACTAATATAAATATCGATGGTCATTACGTTTCTTTTAGCATATAAGGTTTTCTGCAAAGGCTGCTTTTGATGTGTTTGTTCTTGTCTGTGTATGAGTATGTGTGTGTGTGTGTGTGTTTGTGTGTGTACATAATATGTGTGTGTAGATAATTCAGTGTCGCATTATATAAGTGAAATTGATACTTCCTACCAGATATATTTCAATGATTATTTTTTTTTTGGTACCGTATTGTAAAATTCAATATTGTTATACATGTATTGTTTGATCAGAAAATGAGATTAATAAACGAAGTGAATTGAATTGAAACAAAAAAGATAATTGTTGCCTGGTTGCCTGTTGTGTAGATAAAAGTTCTAGGCGAGTAGACCCTGTATACGGCCTGGAAAAATGGATAAAGAACAAGGTGGTTGTTGTTTGCTTGTTTGTTTGTTTGTTTGTTTGTTTTTTATACGCGTTCTATAAGGATATTGAAGTAGATTTAGCTCTGCTGCCACCTTTGAGCATTTCTTTATAACCTAGTGTAATTACGAAATTAGCATATGTAAAATATGTAAATTATCTATTGCTGTTATACAGGAAGCCTGAAAACATGGGAAACAGAAGTTTTTAATTCTTTGAGGACCGACTTGTTTTGCTACTAAAAGCATGTCCAATATCTCAGGCTGGTGAAGGGTTAACGAGTGAAGGGTTTGCTATAACAGAATCCATTCACTACACCAATTTCGAATATTTCGAATGATGCAAGTGTCTTAGATATCGTAAATACCATAATGAGCTAATTTGCGAATGTACAATAGTCAAGTAGCATTATACCATGTACATGACTTGAAAAAATTGTTCACCAAAAGTTATTGTTCTTGTTGGTTAGATGGATATTTTAGAGGAGTATTGAAGTAAACTGAGTTTAGGTGGTACCTTGGCAATCTTAATCATGCTAAGCAATCATAATTATTAGTCGTCTATATTCAGCTAATTAGGGCAGTATGTGATATGCTGTTAATGTCACAAAACGAATTTCTATGCTGTAGACATTTTTTTTTTTGTCAAGTGGTCTCTGATCATTGATGATTTAAATCGGTTGTTGACTAGATTATCTTCAGGTGTCAGTGCGACACTATGTGACCCTACATCACAAAACCAACACAGAATCGCCAGACATGGATGTTTTAGTTATTGAAGGGCAGATTCTTAAAGAGCAAATTCTGAGCTTTAAACGATTTGTATAGAGTATTGATATTGTGTTGATGTTATGATGTAAAAAGGAATGTCCTTGATTTTGTGTTTGTTGAACTGTTATATTTTGTCATTCTGTTGCAGGGCCCCCTAGGATAACAGCGTGTAAACCACTGATGGGGCTCCCCTGGGTAAAGAAAACGGAATAAATTAATAAATAAATGTATAACTCAATTCAAATGGACTCCCCTAACATATCTAAATACTAAAAAGAAAGCACACTCTCTGGAAAAGTGTGAACTGAGAAAAGAGGCTCTGAAGTACATGGTCTATTCAAGCCCTTAATCTTTACCAAGGCGTGCTAGCCGTGCTATGAAAGGGACAAAACACAGCATGTAAACCACCGGAGCAACAACAATGAAGGGGCTGTCAAATTAGCTGAAATTAAGCACGGTCTATCAACACATTCTGTCTACGAAGAATACCAACTTTTAATGCATTAGAGTTACCCTTTCAAGTTATTAGACTTGAAAATGAAATGTGTGTAAAGGATTTACAAATTTACAAATGAAAAGGGTACTCTGAGACATATACTTGATCATTCTATTCCCCCCCCCCCCAGAAAAAAAATGAGGGTTGTAGAAAAACTCCTGAAAACACACTTTGCCTTTCATGTCATGATCCCAAACTAAAGAATAATATTTAAAAAAAAATGATAGCTCTTCCAGAAAATGTGAAGAACTCAAGGTTGAATAGGTTGACCCATTTCACTTTTTCTTTAGTCCTCACGTAAGATCAAGGGGTGCGCATTTTTGTTCGTTTTGTGATGCAGGGTTACAAAGTGAGGTGCTACTTTTATACGATGATAATTTCATGTCGCATTATTTCTGTTTGTGTGGTAATCTTTTTTTTTTTCTGTAACTCCATGTTCACAGAATGTTGATAAACCTTAAATTTAGCCTAAATAGATGTCTATTAAATTTGATAATAGAATGTCTTATTTTTGTCTTTTCTCCTTTTCATCACTTTGTGTTAGTTACATCGTCGCGTCATTATGTATATTTGTGTAGACCGTTTCGGTTACTCTTGTAAAAAAAAAATCGCGAATTTATCAAGTGAATGCGCGACGTAAATTGAAAATGTGTTTTTGCCTATGAATGTTGGTTTGATCTTGAATGTATCGATTGATCTAGGCTTTGTGTTTTGAGTTGTCTCGTCCCTTTACTTGTATTTCTGCTTCTTCCCTTTCCCCCTTTCCACTTTTTTTTTTCATCCCGCACACTTGTATTTAAGTTTTCATCTTTTTTTCCCTCCTGTGAGGTGCCCACGTTGTACAAGCATAGTCTTTTTAGTGGGTACCTCCACTTTTTTTCGCAGAATGTATAAATATGTCTGTATGAAAAATGCCTAATTTTGTATTGGTTATTGACAAATGTTATTCTTTGCTATCTATAATCATTCCTTCAAACGCATGTCAAATCTATATTTTTTTGTACATTCTGTTGAAAGAAGTGAAAATAAACATTTGAATTGAATTGAATTGAATAAACTATAAATCAATGCTTAGCAAGAAATTATTTTGATGTTGTTTAGGACTCTGGTAAATATCCTGGTTAAGAATGTGTTATGGATATGACAACTTAACCAGTTTTGTACGACTTTATTCACAATCTGTCAGTAGAATGCAGGATGTAAAAGTGGTTACCGACTATACTTTGCTTCGCTTGTACATTTTGATTAAATCAACTGTGTAAACATCAGTTCACTTGTTGGCAATAAATGTAAACATGACTACTGGTAAGCTATACCTTGTGGTGTACTTGTATCATTTTAAGTGGTTCGCTTGAATTTCATGCATAGACACCCTTTAACCTTAATCCCTTCGGCAAGATTACATAATTATACAAACTATAACAGCCTACATGCTAACGTTGAGACTAAAAAACAAAAACAAGCAAGAAATATTTGGTTGTATGAGTACTGCAAAAATGACAGAAATCTGAGCTTCCGAAAAAGTAAGCCTATTCAGTGTAGAGTTACAAGAATTGAACACCATATCCAATGATTTATACGTTTCTTATAATTCCTTTAACGGCGCTAGTCGTTAAAAGGGGTTTACACTCGCTCACTGACTTGTTTTCTGCCTTTGAGGGCGTTCGGCGCTAGTCGGAGCCTGAGAGCAGGCGGCATACGCAAAGAGCGCCGCCGAAAACATGAACGAGTGATCTCCTTTGATGGTTCCCGATGGCGCAACCGCATTAGTACGCTTAGCAGTGCGCGTGGGAAAGCTGAACATTTAGCGTGGGAAAGTTTAGTAGTTAATGTGAGAAGGGATCATTCTGTACGTGGATTTCATGGAGAAAGCATCAATTTTGGGCCCTTGCTTAAATTATTGTATAGAGCTATTCATTCGGATACAAAATCGTCAACTCTTGCTACGATCAGAGGCAGTGGAATTTCCAAGATGCCAAAGCACATGCCAAAACATTCGCAGCGGAAAACTTCACGGGCTGCAGCATCGGCCAGCGCTCCTCCTGTACCGACAAGAGCAAGGAGGATTGCTCGGAATGCTCCCGCACCCAGTACACGCCGGGAAGGAACGACTACTCCCCCTCCAGTGTCCTCGCGATCCGCGGGGTCGGCGGCCCGAAGCCCAGCAGACGAACATAATACCAGCCGGGACCCCGGCGCAAGTTCCGCTGTTGGGCAGCCGGACTACACGGTGCAGACGGAGGACCGTGCTACGGGGCAGGCGGCCGGGAGGCGAGCTCATGTGACGGCCCAGCCTGAGCAGGACATGGGTGGCGCGGTCGGCGATAACGGTGAGTACCCAATGAAGGGCTTCTAGTGCCTTGGCCTACGGTGACCGTACATAAGGTTAATGAAATGCCTGTGATCGAGGACGATGAACAGGGTCAGTCGTCAGACACTGGATTCCCGAAGCCTCCCCTGATGTCGACACCTAGGGAAGAGCTAGGTTCAACGGTTCCCATATCGACCAAAGAAAAGATATGGAAGGGCGAGTTTGTAGATTTGGGTTGTTTACTCAAGAATGCCCCAATTCTCAAAGTGATCAAACCCCTATACTCAGGTGCTGCACTAACTGCGACCAGCAGCCCCAACGTACAACGTACAGTGTTGGGGCTGCGCCGTTTTGGCCTCGATATTTTAATGTTGTACCAAACGGGTGCCGTTCCGGCGCTGTATTTCCTTAATTTTTCAACAAAAACTACTGGGAATACTTACATGGGTGGACTAAACCTAAATGATTCACATCGGCGACTGTTTGATGCATTTCATTGCTTATGATGCAGAAAATGCTGTCTTATAAGGCAAATATCTTCAGCTCACCGATGCTCACTAAAACTCAATCACTTGCACATGCGCACTAAATGCATAAAGATGCAGTGCATTGACAGCTGTATTACTCGCAACATGATGCATATTCACCGTGCGATGATGCATTATTCATATCCTTTTGCGTCCGTAACGTTGACGTCATCATTTACGCATGCGTAGATGCGTACTGATGGATATACACGTTCAAAATAGCAGCAAAGCTCTCCACTAGGGCAGACCGCCTACTCCTAAAAAATGTGGAAAATTATGCAGTTTCCAGATAAATTGGTGAGAAGGACCAGGGTAATGGGGTAGTGTATATTTCATTTTATATTGTCACTGTGTTTATAATGGACATTTAGCCATGGTTTATTTGTGAAGTTGCCGTATATGTGGCAATAGGGAGTTGTTCGTGATTCTCACTTGAACGAAACTGCGGGGTAGCCGCCAGGACCCCGCCGCCGCGAGCGGCGGGTCTCCGGGGCTAGTGCTGCACTAACTGCGACCAGATTCAGATCGCATTCAGATCGAGGAGTTGTACAAAACGGTGCCGTCTCGGCGCTATATTTTCTTAAATTTTCAACAAAAACTACTAGGATTATTTACATGGGTCGATTAAACCTAAATGATTGATTTCGGTGACTGATGTATTTCATTGCTTATGATGCAGAAAATGTTGTCTTATAAGGCGAATATCTTCAGCTCAACGATGCTCACTAAAACTCACAATCACTTGCACATGCGCACAGCATGCGTGCAGTGCATTGACAGCTGTATTGCTGGCTACATGATGCATATTCATTTCACCTTATATGCACGCACCGTGCGATGGTGCATCATTCATATCCTTGAGCGTCCGTAACGTTGACGTCATTGTTCACGCATGCGTAGATGCGTACTAATGGATATAGCAGCAAGTCTTTCCACTGTTGCACTAGGGCAGGCCGCTTATTACTCCTAAAAATGTGGAAAATTTTGCAGTTTCTAGATAAATGGGTGAGAAGAACCAAGTCGAAAAATTTTATGCATATTTCATTTTTTTTTATTGTCACTGTGTTTATGATAGAAATTTAGCCGTGCTTTATTTGTGAAGTCGCCGTGAATGTGGCAATGGAGTTATTCGTGATTTTTGCTCCCGCTCAGCTGCGAGGTAGCCGCCAGGACCGCGCCTTGCGGCGCGGTCTCCGGGGCTAGTGCTGCACTACAACTACAGCCGCAGCGCAAAGTCCCACGAATTACCACCATGGAGCAGTGAACTAGTGCCTTCACTGTATACGCATCAGTGTATACCGAGAGACACGGTTCCCGGGCGAGAGAGTTGTTCAAGTATATGGACGTCGTTAGATCTGCTGCCCGTTTTCCCGGCTATGGCTGGCGCATTAGAGTCGCGTTCACCTCCCACTCATTCCGAATAGGTGCTACCACGGCGGCAGCAGTAGCGGGTTTTGACTCGCAGGTAATCCAGCAGATGGGGCGCTGGGTGACAGATACACATAAACGTTACATTCGCATAAATTTGGTAGGGGCAGAATAGTCCCTTACATGTTGGGGACAGTTTATGTTCGTAGCTTCATGTTGCTATAGTTACTAAAATAGTGGATATGTTTTTGTTATGTTGGTATATATTGTGGTATGCTGAGGAACGAGGGTCTTGCTCACTATAACATTCAGTTTGAGCACATAAACTTTTGTAAATTATCATGTTAGATTATAGACCCGTTCAAGTATGATTAACCCAGTTTAGTAGGGTTAACCCAGCTTAGAAATTGTGAATTATGTCGAAAAGTATGGACAATTTTACTATATACAAAGGCTTGGGCACATAGAGCAAATATTTGGTTGAGCTAGACGCTGCCGGGTGATAGTTTTGTTTGTTTTGCAGGCAGGCGAGGCCGGCGTACGATCCTGGTAGTTGGGGACTGGTAGCGTACTGGGCCGGGAGATTCGCCAGTCGAGAGGGAGTCCAAGCAATGAGGCAGCGGGCTCCAGTCCAATGGAGAGGATATAGGGGGCTTCGACTCGGCCAGGTTCATAGCAGGCTGGAATCGATTCTTTCGTCTCAGCACTTCTGCAACTTGTCACACGTCATCATCCACGCGGGTACAAACGACATCGGGTTTTTTTTCCGAAGAAAGCACGGAAGGAGCTGGTCTCAGAGACAATGTTTGAATTGCAGCAACTTCTTCCAGAAGCAATGATTGTTTGGTCGGAAATCCTGCCAAGGAGGAAATACGCCCGTTTTGCGGATTCCCACCAGAATTGGGCTGATAGGATAAGCCTTGCTATGATCAAGCGAACACGCGCATGTTGTCAGCAAGCAGGGGCTCCTGTTATTACGCATCAAGCCATCCGACATCATGACGCCACTCTTTACAAACAGGACGGCATACACTTATCCGATGTTGGCATAGCACTATTTCTAAAAGACCTCAGAAGCGGGATAGCCGACATGATAATTGATATGATAACAATAAATAATTGATATGACTTATATAGCGCCAAATCCACTCTGCAGAGTGCTCTAGGCGCGGAAGGAAGAGAAAGTGAAGGAGACAAAGACATACAAATATCAAATACATGTAACGAGTAGTCAAATTGAGGCTCTAAACAAGTGAGTTTTTAGACTGCTTTTAAAAGGGTCTGATGAAGAACAATTTTTTTTTCTTTACGGCTGAAGGTAAGTTATTCCGTAAGGTGGGAGCAGCACGGCTAAAGGCACGTGTGCCCCATATTGTAGTGAATCTTGGAATTATCAGAGAACCGGATTTGGATGAACGTAGAGATCTAGCAGGGATGTGATTATGGAGTAAGTCAATGTTATACTGAGGAGCAGCGCCCTGAATGCAATGAAAAGTCAGAAGTAAAATCTTAAAAATAATGCGATCTTTGACTGGTAAACAATGAAGTGATCTCAAAATAGGGGTGATGTGAGTGTGCTCCTTGGATAGTGTAATGATGCGTGCTGCCGCATTTTGAAGCCTCTGTAGCATGGAGAGCTGAGTTAATAAGACAGAGTTTCCAAAATCGAGCCTAGAGGATATCAAAGCATGGACTAATTTTTCGGTAGAAGATCGGTTCACATATTTTCTAATGAAGCCGATATTGCGGAGTTGGTATCTTACAGATCTACAAATGCTAGAAACTTGATGAGACATAGTGATATGAGCTAGGTGTGGTTTGCTTTTGTTTTGTTTTGTTTTTGTCTTTTATGTGTCAGTTGCCTCTTGCACTCACGTTGGGTACACCAGTAATGATGTACCACAAATCTTTATTGGTACAGGTATGTACTCTGACTTTGGCAAAACCTATAACGACTGTTTAATGAGCTAGGAGTGATTTGTTTTTGTTGCCCCTTTTCACTCACAATAACGTGGGCACATCAATACCTACCACAATGTTTGATTGATGCATGTACTGAGAATTTTGTTAAACAATAGCAACTATGTCTAAGTTGTTAAATAATAATAATAATAATAGACACGGGTAGTGAGGTTGGTACTGAAAGGTGTTCATTAGATTGATAAGGGAGTCTATGAGATCGTTTTGAGTTCGATAACTCCCAAGTTTGGTAGTAAGTGTTTTGTAATGTTTTGTGGGGCTAGAGATAGTCATAAAATGCCTTTACTATAGGATGTAAACTAGCTCTTGTCCCGATGTGTGCTTTCTAGATTAACGTTGTGTATAGCAAAACAACAACAAAATATGTGTAACGTGGATCTTTATTGCGTCCCCCCTTTTACCGCTGTTCCGCTCTCCTGCGCATTGGCGGCGGGCTGTGCCCGTATGGCGGAAATTGTTCATTTCTGGGCCTCTGCGCAGATGTAGTTTATACAGTACATGAAATGTTTTCCACTTGTTATGTCAAACTCGTAGGGAAGGGTGTATTTCGGAATGTTTGTTTTATTAACAATTGTTATTGTGGCCATTTATGCATCAAGAGGCACCGTGAGGAAAGCCGGCGGGTCACGGACGCGCCCGCCTGTGACTAGTGCCGAGCACTTTTCTGATGCAGGGGGCTTTTGTATATGGGTCTGTACGCGCTTGTGGGTTCAGAGTTGAGTGGGCTCGCCTGTCAATCAGAGAAGTCCATTGTAGTTATACTCGATGGGGATACTTCTCGGATTACCATGCAGGGAGTCCTCCGACAAGGGCCTAAGAGGCAAGGCGGGATCCGGGGTGCTTGTCTGTAGGTGGCCCGTACGCAGAGAGCACTGCCATATATATATGTTGTTGTATTCCACGGTGCAGATGCTCGTCATGAGATGAATACAAATTTGCGGAGAGAAAACCCGGGTCCTTCCAGAGTTAGACATAGCAGTGGCGTGTTTGAAAGCACTTACTACTTGGATGATATTGCTGTTTGTCGGTGTAAAATTACCGAATCCTGAAACCGGAAAGTATAATTGTGTATAACAAGCATTGGTACGATCATGTTTTTACTTTCTCGTCTATAAAGTGTACAACCCTATCATGTTATCATGAGTAACTATGTTATGTAATGTGGTAAGCACTTTTTGTTTTGGTAAACTTGTACTCTCCAATAAATCCACGAACATGTATACGCCATTCTTGGTTTGTCTTTATGTCGAAAGTGCAGTGAGTGTAAGTTACTATACAGCGTGACAATATCAAGCTTTCCAGCACTCTCCTTTTACAAAGACACCTTACACTTGCCATCAAGAAACACAACTATAGGCCTACTGGGGTATTGGTTATTTGGGGCCAGAAGAGGTTCAAGTATTTTTGTACTAGATATTAGAAGCTTGCAGCGTATAAAGCGCGGGCCTTGTGTATGACTCTGTGGCTTAACTCTTTGAATAAGTGCTTGGTGTGAACCCCTTGTGTGCCAAATTAATCTGAGTCAGCAATCTAGTTATGCTTTGGAAAAATAATCCGCTTTTCAAATCTCTCTAAGTTAAAGTACATTTGTGTTATCTTGAAAATGTAATAAACAAAGTTGTCGAGAAAATGCCAAACCTTGCTTTGATGACAAATCTACAATCCAGTTTTCTTTCAAATGACCAGTAGCCATAGTATTGTAGAGGCATTACTTTTGCACGCAAAACAGTGCCAGCACCTTAGAATTTACTCGCAAATCCAGTAGGAAACTTCACTTGATAGCCAATCACCACAGAAAATCAAGCTAAGTGGGACAGGAATGGAATCAATAGAACGCTTTCAACGTACTGTGGCATTTGGCGATTTATAGGTCCGTTTGGGCGGCTTTGTGCTTTTGAACAGGATATATGAAGTTTGCACTCTGTCGACTGAGTTGGAGGTGCGAATAAAAGAGTTAAGAAAGTGTAATCAATACAAAAATTTGATTGGATGACGTCATCACCTCGTAAAAATGGATTGAAAGCATCCTTGTAAAATTTGACCAGTTTACGTGTTATCTCTATGGGAGAGCAGTTTTTCTGGAAGTGAAAATTGACATGACTATCTTTTTCGAGCACTAGCTCACTTATGCTTCGGTGAATTTCTCCCAGATTTCGGTATGTTGTAGCTGAGACTTTGGGCTATCGTGAATGTGCCCTTCATTTTTTCATATGGTGTCGGGATCACGTCCAAAAACTTGGTTGAAATTAAAGCTTATCTTCGATGTATTTTCATATTAATTTCCTTCTGCAACTTTCTTTGCAATAACTCAAGAAAAACAAGCCCTATCTACCCAATATTTCGCACATGTTAAGTTGATGTTACGTACATCATTTCATAAAATAACAATTACTTGATCGGACGCAATCTTTGGTATGTAAATTAGGGTCAAAGGTCATAAATGGTTCATCCTGTATCTAAGTGAATACATGTCCTATCTCTCCCATATTTTGCACACGCAAAGATCATGTTACAAGAATCATTTCACAAAATAACCACTCTTTGCTCAGATGTCATCTTGTCTGTGCAAAGTGGGGTCAAAAGGTCATATGTACTTCTTTCTGTTTCTTCGTTATGACGTGTTATCTCTATGGGAGGGAATTTTTCTAGATGTGGAAATTGACATGATTGTCTTTATCGAGCACTAGCTCAATTACCCTTTGGTGAATTTTTCTCAGATTTTAATATGTTGTAACTTAGACTTTCCGCTATCGTTACGTGCCCTTTTTTTTTCATATGATGTCGGGATCATGTTAAAATACTTGGTTGAAATTAAGCTTATCTTCGATGTATTGAGATATTTCTATGTTTCTGCAACTTTCTTTGCAATAACTGAAGAAAAACAGCCCCTATCACCCCCATATTTTGCACATGTTTAGCTCATGTCACGTACATTATTTCATAAAATAACAAGTACTTAATCGGACAACATCTTGGGTATGTAAATTAGGGTCAAAGGTCACAAATGTTTCATCCTGTATCTTGGTGAATACATGTCTTATCTTTCCCATATGTTGCACACGCAAAGATCATGTTACAAGAATCATTTCACAAAATAACCATTTTTTGCTCAGATGCCATCAGGGTTGTGCAAAGTGGGGTCAAAGGTCATATGTACTTGTTGCTGTATCTTCGTTATAGTGTATACAGATTTTGTACCAAAGATGGCAGATATGACTCCCTTTTCTAAATGAGAATCCAAACATCACTCGGCCAATGTCTCTGAAGACAGATGAAACCTGTCATGGTCATGCCTATTGCGATCAGGACTTGAATCATTGATTTAAAAAAAAAAATCGGATCACCTTAATTTGTCAGTGATGACAAATTACAATCTCTAGTTAACTTTTAAACTTTCGAACACAGCGATGTAAGGAGTGTTTTGTCATACAGTCCATGATGTCGACACTAGGCAAACAAAGCCCAAATGTTTGACACCAATAAAATAGCCAACGAGTTCGACAAAACAACGCCGTGTCTGTCTCATTAATCGTGCTATGAACTGTATGACTCGTGGATGTCGGTCTTGTAACGTGCACCACAGACACTGGAACAAGAATTAGAGCAGAAGAGGTTCAAAAGATATTTTAAAAATGGAATACAGTACTTAACGATATATCTAACCGTAGGGCCCCTACTGACAGACTTCTGAGGTAACGTTTGATGATTTTATCAAAATAAAAAACAAGATTTCCTCTTCAGTTATTTTCAATTTGTTTTGTAAGGAAAAAAAGATGAATAAGCTTGAAACTTGAATCTTAATGTGCAGGATTAGTAAAGCATGCTTGATTAGCTTCTATTTCAGTCTAGATTGCGATTGTGCTTGTGCAGACATTGCAACTACAGAAGAGAGGAAATTTGTACACTTGTATATATTATATATATATTGGATTAATAGATTTATGTGTATGAATAGAATTATTTATGTACGCGGATGTGTATATTGGTATGTATTACAAGAAGTGCATTAATATGTAGAAATTGTAATTTGGACGTTTTTATATTATCGAATAATTAAGAAATGGAGTATTTGTATTTTATGATTTATTATGAGAATGAGCCTCAACACAGACCCCCCCCCCCTCCACAAATATAACAAACACCCGACCATAACTTTCACACAGACAACATCACAAGACCACACTCATGCAGCACCAATAGAGTAAGATTTCCTCAGAGATTGTATTTAGTAATGGTATGTTTTTTGTCACAAAATGTGTTGCATTTAGGTATTTTTTTTTTGCACTTATTGATATGCAGTTGAGTATATTTTGGAATGTGTAATATTGAAGGTTAGTTAAGTTTGGTATGATTTTACATCTAGGTTGATTTTGTCTATACGTTGTGTCATTGACTGTGTAGATCCTGAAGAAGGGCATTTCGCCCGAAAGCTTGATGATAAAAGGGGTGCTACCCAACACCAGCCACGTCTATTATGTGCAAGATTTGTTGTCTATACATATGTATATATATATATATATATATATATATATGAAGAGTTTGTTTGCAAAAACCGATAAGTCCATATTTTCCAAATGGAGATATTTGCGATTAAAGGTCAAGAAAAATAAAGAGAATAATAAGAAAAATTTGGCTTCTTTTGACCATAACTTCAAAAATATACCATTATATATAGTGACCAATATATCATTTAAAAGGTATTATCTTGTACTTTATGAAAGAGATCCTACTTCTAAATCTTCAAAAATGGACTTATCGGTTTTTGCAAACAAACCCTTCATATATATATGTATTTATATATATATATATATATATATATATATATACATATAATAATATGAACATGAATCACAAAACTGACAAAAAGTCACCACACATTAGTTTTTAGTTCAGCTCACAGCGAGACTAGGGCTTAAATAATGGATTTTCTCCTCTCTGTCAAAACGTTGTCACCTCCGATGCTTTAGTTACAATTAAACTCGTGAAAAGGAGATATATTTTGTTATTGCTATTTTAATTGTCACTACGCCTGTCATTCAGTTGTGAATATTTTAAAGGTCCCCTGCCAGCAAAACTTAAGGAAAGGCTCCGCGAATTTGAATGCAGCCGCCGCAGCTCTAGGCCTATGCTGCATCCTCGGATGCGATCGTTAATGTAGCGCGATTAGTCTCAATTCAGACACACAGAGGATATTAACCCTGACTATAAGCAAATTTCCAGTCAGCTGTATATAGGTTAAAGTGGATGTGATAACATGCATTCGCGTAAAAAAAAAAAAAATGACAAAGAAATAAGCTTCGACTTTGCTCCCTGTTTCGCTGGCACCGAGTTTGCTTGCATTTTTAACATCGTATCCAGACCAAACTGGTGTACTAGCAGTTACTGGCAGGCCTTTTCCTCTTTCGTTGTGAAGTTTGGCTAAACTTGTAGACATGAAAGGAGTAATCTTGGCAGTGTTCATGTTATTTGATCTCACTGGTAAGTCATGCTAGCGTATTGTGTTTTTTTTTTTTTTCATTAACCGAGCTGCCGATGTTTGTTTCATTGTTGCAATTTTTGCTGCACGGCTCTTTTCCTGAAATCCTTTTCCTGAAATCGACCTTAGGATAATTGTGTCGGATATCTACTTTGGAGGTACCTATACACCTGAAATAAATAACTACAAGAACCTAAGTTAAAAAAAAAAAAAAAATAGGAGATGCACTAAATGTGACAGTGCACCTCAAAACGAACATAAAGTCGCACACACTGATTTCGCGTGAGGACTGAAAATAAGTGAAATGGGTCAACCTAGCCGAACTTGACTTTTTCATATTTTCTGAAAGAGCGGGTCTTCTTTTACATTATGCTAAATTTTGGTATCATAAAACGGGCAGGAAAGTGTGTTTTTTTAGCAGTTTATCTCGAACATTTTTGGTAGAATAGTGTGATTAGGTGTGTTTTAGAATCCCTTTTTCATTTCTGAAAAACCTTGTCCACACTCTTCACTTTCAACTCTAATAACTTTTGAAAGGATAGTGATACTGCTTTGAAAGTTGGCATTGATTCTGGACAGAATGTGTTAATGAGGCATGCTTAATTTCAGTTTAATCTGATAATCCCTTCCTTGTTGTTACTCTGGTGGTTTACTTCCTGTTTTTTGTCCCATTCATCGCACAGCCAGCACGGTTTGGTAAAGATTAAGCGCTTGAATAGACATTGTACTTCAGAGCCTCCTTTCTCAGTTCACACTTTTCCTGAGTTTGTGCTTTCTTTCCAATATTTGGATAGGTTAGGAGAGTCCATTTGATATGAGTTATACATCATTTTAAAGCTTAAAGTCTGCTCTTTCAGAATATGTGACCGTGCACCTCAAAACGAACATAAAGTCGCACACACTGATTTTGCGTGAGGACTGAAAATAAGTGAAAGTGGTCAACCTAGCCGAACTTGACTTTTTCATATTTTCTGAAAGAGCGGGTCTTCTTTTACATCATGCTAAATTTGGTATCATAGAACGGGCAGGAAAGTGTGTTTTTTTAGCAGTTTATCTCGAACATTTTTGGTAGAATAGTGTGATTAGGTGTGTCTTTAGAATCCCTTTTTCATTTCTGAAAAACCTTGTCAACACTCTTCACTTTCAACTCTTATAACTTTTGAAAGGATAGTGCTACTTCTTTAATAGTTGACATTAATTATGGACAGAATGTGTTAATGAGGCATGCTTAATTTCAGTTTAATCTGATAATCCCTTCATTGTTGTTACTCTGGTGGTTTACTTCCTGTTCTTTGTCCCATTCATCGCACAGCCAGCACGGTTTGGTAAAGATTAAGCGCTTGAATAGACACTGTACTTCAGAGCCTCTTTTCTCAGTTCACATTTTTCCTGAGTTTGTGCTTTCTTTCCAATATTTGGATAGGTTAGGAGAGTCCATTTGATATCAGTTATACATCATTTTAAAGCTTAACGTCTGCTCTTTCGGAATATGTGACCCTGCACCTCAAAAAAAAAAAACAACAAAAAATTGCCAGACATGAATTTTTAGTTAAGACCATATTCTGAAAGAGCAGACTTTAAGTTTTAAAATGATGTATAACTCAAATCAAATGGACTCTCCTAACCTATCTAAATATTGGAAAGAAAGCACAAACTCAGGAAAAGTGGGAACTGAGAAAAGAGACTCTGAAGTACAATGTCTATTCAAGCACTTAATCTTTACCAACACCATGCTGGCTGTGCGATGAATGGGACAAAAAAAAACAGGAAGTAAACCACCAGAGTAACAACAATGAAGGGATAATCAGATTAAATTGAAATTAAACATGCCTCATTAAAACATTCTGTCCATAATTAATGCTAACTTTAAAAGCAGTAGCACTATCCTTTCAAAAGTTATTAGAGTTGAAAGTGAAGAGTGTGGACAAGGTTTTTCAGAAATGAAAAAGGGATTCTAAAGACACAACTAATCACACTATTCTACCAAAAAATGTTCGAGATAAACTGCTAAAAAACACACTTTCTTGCCCATTTTATGATACCAAATTTTAGCATAATGTAAAAGAAGACCTGCTCTTTCAGAAAACATGAAAAAGTCAAGTTCGGCTAGGTTGACCCATTTCACTTATTTTCAGTCCTCACGCAAAATCGGTGTGTGCGACTTTATGTTCGTTTTGAGGTGCACGGTCACATATGGTCTTAACTAAAAATTCATGTCTGGCGACTTTTTGTTTGTTTTGAGGTGCAGAGTCACAAATGGTTCTTAGTTGTATGAGGAAGAAACTCAGGATCCATGGCTGTACCACCTTGAAGTTTTAAATGGTATCTCCAAGAGCGCTTTCCAGGAAGGGTTTATGAGGGTTGACAAGAGTAGGGGAGTGATTTACTTAGCTTTGGGAGATTTTTCCTTATATAATTTCATCTAGAGAACTACTGAACGTATGGATGTTATGACTGCTTTTGGACGGTTATTCATATTGAACATTAGGTGTGTTTGCTAGCTGGAGATTAAGATATGACGTTTGACATGTCATTACACCCTTCAACATGGGTCTGTCGTACCATAGTTCCTCTTTTATATTGTATTCATCTATAAAAGGACAAGTCCACCTTCATGTATATAAGGATTGAGAGAATAATCAGCAATATTAGTAGAACACATCAGCGAAAGTTTGAGGAAAATTGAACAATATAAGGAAAATAAAAAGAGAATTTCACAAAACTTTACTTTTTGAATAAAGTACACATTTCTTGGACTTGCTACTGATGTTTATTAAGGGTAATATTATTCCCCCTGCCCTCTGAAAGAGAGAAGTCGAGTGTTCTTCTGTTATGCGAGAAATATGGAAATATGTTGAATTTTCTTTATTCTTTCTTTATATCGTTGTACTCATGTGACATCACAAGCTATAGTAGTCTTCTCATCCAGCCGTGACTGAGCAGAAACTGCAAAAATTCATAACTTTTGAACGGATTGTCCGATTTTGCTCAAACTCTCACTGATGTGTTCTGCTAATATTGCTGCATTCACTCAACCCACATGTCTGTGAAGGTGAACTTGTCCTCTAAGAGTAGGTCAAGTTCTCCGTGTGTCAGCCTTTAGAAGATGATGACGCGTTGATGTCTCCTATCCAATAGCTGAATGAGTGGATAGAAAAAAATTATCCGCAGTAGAAATGCGCAAATATTATGTCCTGTATTGATTTCTTAATAACTGTCCACATTGGAATAGATTACTTTACTGCATTTTAATGAAAATTAGAATAGGGGAAATAAAAAAAAAACAACTGACATAAGATACGTATGAACTGTAAGATATATACATGTATACAATTATATATAATATATCAAGGAATCTTTTTTTTTTTTTTTTTTTTTTTTTTTTTACAGAATAGAAGTGCACATTCGGTGGACATTTTGACCCTGCCTTAAAGGTAGGGAATCCCATTTGCACGCCTTAAATGAAGAGTTGTATAAATACAGTGGTATGTTGAAGAGAATATCATTTTAGAAACTCCCATAAAGTATTGAAAGTGGAAGGTAACATTTAGTACATTTTTTTGACGGTTAGATTTTGAATTGAATTGTTTTCGGGGCTCACCGTAAATTCCAGTACATTACTAGGCTACCTTTGCAGACCCATGTACTGCATGTGTGTCCATCATGTACATTTTGTGAAGAAAGTTCGTCAACACAAACATTTCTATATACATTCTTACCACACACTCTATATGTTATTACATCAACTCTAGTACTTTTAGATTTGTGTTTATAGATCACAAATACAGAAGAATGCAACAAAAAGGCTTAAGTGTGGCTGACACACAGAACTACTGAGTAGTTGAGTTTTGTGCATTATTCAAATTTTAGATAATGGTTGACTTCCAAATTTCTAAGCAGTGGCCTAAGCAAGTCCCCTGAGGTTCATATTTAATGTTTTGCTGCATTTTGGGAGGTCTGTAAAAGGTATCCCCTACCTTTAAAGCGTCAAGGCTATAAACCGGTTTAAAACACTCTCATGGAAATAGTAACTCTTTTTTCTATGAATTTTTATTTCCTCCTGTGTCGCAGGTTGGATATTTTATGATACGTTGTTCCTTGTTTACGGCTGTTAAAATGAGTTTACATTGCTGTTTATAAAAAAAAAAAAGTACAGTTGCAAACGAGACGTACCGGTGTTAAAATCCTTTTAATAATACCTTCCCTACTTTTTATTGAAAACAAAATTACCTATCTTCTGGAGATAGCAAGACTATGAAAGGAAACTTTGTGAAGTCAAAGTACTTGGAGATGGCATGTCAAAGACGACTCGACAGTGACATATAACTTTATATTCCTTGTAAATATAGAGCTTGAACTCACAAACTTTACAGAGGAGATTATAAAATACTACTCGTGACCTAATTGTAATGCACGTAACAATCGATTTGGTAGTAGAGATCAAAAGAATAAGCGAAAAGGAGAGAGAAAAGAGAGAAAGTTGTATTAATATTATGGTTTGTATTAACTACGTTATTTTTATCAATGCATTTTTAATACACGATCATATTTGTATATATTCATAACAATAACAAAGACCCTAAGTGCGGCGGCGGGGGAAGGCTGGAAAGAGGAAATATCTTGTGTTTCTGACAATTTGATTTCTGCTCACTCGGAATCGCATACAGTTTTGAATATTTTGGAAAATCTGAAAAGCGCTGGCTAGGTTTGATTTCTCAATGAAGTGTGGGTCACAATATAATTATTCTTTACAGCTTTCGTAGAAGTATGTATCTGTGTGAGAGGCACATTTAACTCTTATGTGCAACGTTCGTATGCCCGACTCAGTGGACGGTGTTCCAACTTCGCATATTCTGCTGAAACCCACAAACTTGCCCAAACCGATCGATAAATCGCCAAATGTACTTCGCGCTTCCATTCGTCTCACATATAGCTTGCGCTTTATGTAGTGATTGACTGCTCCCTCATAAATTTGCGTTTAAGTTCTTAGTTTTTGTCACTGTTTTGTGTGCAAAATTCATGCCTTTACAGTGAAGTAGCTACTGATCATTCTAGAAGAAAAACAATCATTCATTTTTCATACAATTCGTATTTTTCATTAAAACAACACTGAACACTACAACTTGCTCACTTATGTCCATCTTAACAAAAATCAGTTAAAACAGCAGTTACATGGAATTGAAAACAGAATGTTTTATGAAAACATGACTACGCTGGTGTATCAGAATAATAATTATAGCACACATGGGGTTTCTACCATATGGCACATAAAGAGTTAAATACTGGTGAAACACTGGTGGTCCCTGGTGTGCATGCTGACAACCCATGAGCAATGGTTATTTATCCACACACACAGCATGTACACACTATAAAGAACAAAACCCAATTATATTCCTAAACTTCAATTAACAAAACTGCACTTAGGGCACAATTTACCATCTGCAGATGAAATAAGAACCCAACATTAGTGCTTCAAAATAGTTCTAAAATCTGAGTTAGGGATAAACGAAATTAATGTAAAAATCTGAATTGTAAAATCAATTTTGAGTATTGTTAGATATATACAAAATTTGAACAAAGGTTGTAATGAAAATGTTACGAGAATATTCAGCCGTCTACAATTACCTTTTTTTGAGAAAAATAGCGCTATCTTATTCATGTTTTATTTCAGAATATATGACAGGATGTTTTGTGATGCAACTGACCTACACAGATGCATCAAATGTGTTTTCTTGAACATTTTTTTAATCACTGCTCCAAATGGTAAACAGGACCTTTAACGTTCTACCCAGCACAGCACTGCACAGTACAGTATAATATCAATACTTTGTTCATTTAATATTCGACCTTCTTTACATTTCCTTCTTTAACAAAAATACAATCAGAAAACATTTTGATTTCTTCTTCCCTCTCACTTTTTTCCTGACAATTATGACATTATGTCGTAGTCGATTGCAAAACTTCTTTTTTGTTGACAGGTCCATCACTATTAAGCAAGCCATATCTAATTTGTAATTTTACCCCGACGTCTCGATCTATGTGTAGCAGTACGCTGCATAATGTTTGCGGTCTCCCGTTGTTCTTTTCTTATATTGCTACAAACACGTAATCACAATATCAATTACTTTATATCACCCCTTTTCTCTATTTTCATATTGGAAATTTCGATCAGTTAACTTGGAAGGTATAACGTACTTTGAATGAGTATTTTAGCTATTATCTAGTTTCTTAACTGTTGTTATTTTTACGATAACTTTTTGAATTACTTGGTAATATAGCATTCTTCTATAAAGTCCAATGCTTCAACTAAAGTTCTTTTCATCATATATTTATACATGTATTCTTAATTACGTTGTAAAATAGTATGCTAAGGCTCTATGCATCGTGTAACGTATGCACTAAATGTAGGCATATGTATGTATTCTTTTGTCGTGTGATAAAAAAATGAAAGCAACTAAACAAACAAAAACGCATAGCATCTGTTTCATACCTTCACTGGGGCATTGCAATTGCTGTATTTCCCATCACTACAATATTTGCTATCATTATCAATATCATTATCATGAATAATATTCTTAGCTGATCCCTTTTCGCGCTTTGATATCTTGTTATGTACGTATATTTGAAATGGCTGAGAAGCCTCGCAGGAGTGCAAGAAAGTGTTAACGATCTGCGGTAAGAGGCAAATGGTGGACGGAAGCACCGTACAGCTTGTAGCGAAGAGCTCATCTTCCAAGGCAGCAGGGAACTCCTCCGTTTTGGAATCGCCTTTGGAACCATGGGTTCTATGTGAAGCAAAGGGTAAGGTACTTTCTGTGTTTAAAAGTTCATCAAGCTACAAAAATCGTTTTTAAACGCGTACAGAAATTGTAAAGAATTGTTGCTACAAATTTTTAATACTGACACAAGTTCTTGTATTTTTTCTTTTAAATTGGCCTTCTGTTACATGCTTTTATCATTATAATTTTTATCACCATCATCATCATTATCATTATTATTACTACTACAAGTACTATCATTATTATTATTGTTATTTTTATTACTATCATTATTATAATTCCATCGTTGATTGAGGAGATCGAGCAATGGTACAGCCCGAGTGATAAACGGAGAGATTTTAAACTGAAGCCGATTATCATAGTGGTGGTGCTGAAATTGCTGTGTACTTCATTTTATGCAATGGACATATGGTATAGCTCTCTTTCGGGGACGCTTTGACTTAACAACATGATTACTTATAATAGGCAAGTTGTACTTCTTTTTTTTTTGTTAAATTGAAAGTTACTCCATAAAGATGACATTGATGTCCTAGTGAAACAAACACACAAAAAGCAGGAAAACATACATACATGTACCAGCTTACACAATATTGTGACCTAGTGAATTTGACCCTCGCCTATCTTTAACACGATTGAGAAGTGTTTGCGTTGCGAAAAAAACAGACAAAACACACACACACACACACATACACACACACACACAAAAAGGTTTGACTGCATGGGGTGGTCGGTTGGACCCTCTGGAACACCTCTAGGTAGTATGTGATATCAAATTGTGGTATCAATGAAATTTTACAGGCCATTTTAGTTGCGACATGACCATATTCGTCGAGGAAGCGTCTGCGCACACTAAGACTACTACACGTAAAACTAGCACTGCTACAGGCGCCAATGCCAGTGGTGCGTGTTATAGTCTTAGCGTACAAAGACTTTTTCCACGACAAACATCGGTTTTTGCCTGCAAACTAACTTTTCACGCTAAGCTGGGGTCGGTGTAGTGTAGTTTACAGACGTTTTTATTTCGGCTTTATTTCTCCGAGTTGAAGCAAGCCAAGTGAGAGTGCATACCCAGCGATTGTGACGCCCGAACCGTTTTTTGTGGTAATCATTGAGCATGCACTGTCACTCGGCTTAGCGCAATACAGTGGGCTTCTGCACAACGCACAAGCTGTAACTCAGAGAAATAAAGGCGAAATAAAAACAGCTAGAATTTACCCCGACGTCTCGGGGTAACCCCAGCTAACAGCTGGGGGTCGGTGTAGTGTAGTTTACAGACGTTTTTATTTCGGCTTTATTTCTCCGAGTTGAAGCAAGCCAAGTGAGAGTGCATACCCAGCGATTGTGACGCCCGAACCGTTTTTTGTGGCAATCATTGAGCATGCACTGTCACTCGGCTTAGCGCAATACAGTGGGCTTCTGCACAACGCACAAGCTGTAACTCAGAGAAATAAAGGCGAAATAAAAACAGCTAGAAATTAAGACTAGGGTCGGTAACGCTTGTCGGTATTGGGGCACTGAAAATGACAAAATTATCACAGTTTTTGCATTTATTTCACGAAGGATTCATCGAAACGCCTTAAAACTATATATGTGCATGTTGCTAGAGATGTCAGGAATACAATGGGATATATTGTAAGGTATAATATTGTGCATGGTTACCATGGTAACCGGATGCCTACAGGTGATTGGTAACTCCCAAAAATATCTGGAATTTAGACAGGTTTGTTTCTTTTGCCTTTCGTGCACATCACTCATTGTAGATGAGCTCTACACTGTAAAATTAGTCTGGGTAAAAAGGGAAAAGACGGCCAAGATTATTCCCTCATTCTCTCCTCAGCATTAATTCATTACTGCACTTTTTGAATAAAATTTACATATCATGATATTTCATTTTATTCTATATATATAGTATATGTATATATATATTTTTTTTACAATAGCTAACGAACTCAAAAGTACGCTTTATTCTTTGATGGATAATCCAGCGCACGTGTATATTCCTTCTTTAGAAATGAATTTATCGGTATTCTTGAATAAACTTCCTTTAAAAACATAAACAATCAATTGCTTTCCTCAGCTCTTCTCAAGGATTGTTTTGAACAACCATCGCTCTGTAAATACTCGAAAGAGCTACTATAGAATATTGGCCTTGCTTTCTGTATTCATCTTATTTTCAAGGGAAATTTGTGTCCATACATTATCAAAAACTATATACATTTGCCTATGCTTTGAAGTCAAATTTGTGTTGAAAGTACGACGGATGCAACTTTATGCAGAAGGAAGGACATGCTTATTGAGCTTTTTGAAATTATGGGCTTTAGTGTTTGAGTTATTGACAACTAAATTCTGATTGGATGATACTGGTTGCCATGGCAACAGGGAAAACTTTTTTAACGAAAATAAATAAAAATTGTGTGGTTTTTTTTATTGCATCTATAAGATTGAAAACAAAACAATGTTTGCAGCAGCAGGAGGCATTTTGGGGGTTACCAGTCACCTTTAGGCATCCGGTTACCATGGTAACCATGCACAATATTATAACTTACAATGAATCCCAGTGTATTAAAGACATCTCTAGCAACATGTACATATATAGTTTTATGCAGTTTTGATGAAATCTTCATGAAATAAATGCAAAAACTGTGTGAGTTTGTCGTTTTCAGTGCCCGAAATAGCGACAAGCATTTACCGATCCTAGTCTTAATTTCTAGCCGTTTTTTCGTCTTTATTTCTCTGAGTTGCAGCTTGTGTATTATGCAGAAGCCCGCTGTGTATATTGCGCTAAGTGGAGTGAGAGCACACACCCAGTGAATGCGATTCGGTCGTCACAATCACCGGGTATGCGCTCTCACTCGGCTTGCTTGAACTCTGAAATAAAGACGAAATAAAAAAAAAACGGCTAGAAACTACACTACACTGAACCCAGCTTGGCGTGAAAAAGTTAGTGTGCAGGCAAAACCCTTGTTTATCGAAGAAAAAGTATATGCGCACTAAGACTACTACACGCAGCACTGGCACTGGCGCCTGTAGCAGTGCTAGTGGTGCGTGTAATAGTCTTGGCGTGCGCAGACTCTTTTACGTTTGTTCCAACAAATCATGATGAAAAGTGGCCAGTAAAATTCTACTGACACCACATACTACCTGGGGATGTTCATAGAGCTCCCATCTACCACCTTGTCTGGTCAAACCTTTTCTGCGGGGTGGGTTGAACGAACTCCTTAAAGGACAATTTGACCTTCATAAACATAAGGATTGAGAGAATGTAGCAATATTAGTAGAACACATCATTGAAAGTTTGAGGAAAATCGGACAATCCGTTCAAAAGATATACATTTTTGAAGTTTTTGTGCAGTAACCGCTGGATGAGAAGACTGCTGCAATGTGTGAATAACTTAGATGTCACATGCGTACAACAATATAAGGAAAATATAAAGAGAATTTCACAAAATTTCATCTTTCGAAAAAAGTACACATTCCCCCGACTCGTTATCGACAAATGTTATGGGTAATATTATTCCCCCTGCCTTTAGAAAGAGGCAAGTCAAGTGCTCTTTTATTATGCGAAAGAAAGTGAAAATATGTTGAATTTTCTTTACATTTTCTTTATACTGTTGTACGCATATGACTCACAAGCTGTAGTAGTCTCCTCATCCAGCGGTTCCAACACAAAAATTTTAAAGATTCATAACTTTTGCATCGATTGTAGAATTTTCCGCTAACTTTCACTGATGTGTTCTACTAATATTGTTGCATTCAATCCTTATGTTTATGAAGGTGAACTTGTCCTTTAATTAAGCCTCTTACAGGAATTAGCGCCTTGACTATTCACACGTACCCCTCTAATATTGGCGATCGAGATGACAGCCAAACCTGCATTTGCGTCACACAGCGCGCTTCACTGCCTGCAATTCTCTTTGACATAGTTTTAAGCTCACCTGAGCCAAAGGCTCAAGTGAGCAGTATTGCGATCGCTCTTCGTCCGTCGTGCGTCGTGCGTCGTGCGTCGTGCGTCGTCTGTCGTCCGTCGTGCGTAAACTTTTTGCATTTTCATCTTCTTCTTGAGAATCCCTGGACCGATTCTCACCAAACCTGGCAGGTAGCATTCCTAGGGGATTAGGATTTCAATTTGTTCAAGTGGGCACCATACCCCACCTGGGGGTTCCCAGAGGGGCCCCAACCCCCAAAAATTAATGAATCCTAAAAAAAAAAAAATCTTCTTCTCTAGAACCAGAAGTGGTAGGGCTAAGTTAATACAATGAATTAGTACATTGATGACTGTTGTTTCAAGTTTGTTCATGGCGGAATCAGGGGTGCCCCCCCCCCCCCCCCCTTGGGACCCAGGGGAGGGGGTGGGGAGGGGTCCTAATGGGGCCCAAATTGTACATTTTCATATTTTCCTTGAAAATGCCATTATGAATTTTCACCAAAGTTGGCAGGTAGCATCCCTAGGGGGAAAGAATCTCATTCCCATCACATGGGCACCATGCCCCACCTGGAGGGCCCCAGGGGGCCTAAATTTGGACCAAAATTGTACATTTCATCTTTTTCTGGAAAACCCTTTCACAAATTTTCACCAAACGTGAACCAGAAGTGATTGAGCTAAGTTGATACAATGATAACCCTTTCAGGTAATCGTGGATGCGGATAATAGGAGCAATAAGTCGTAAAATTTGATTACATGAACGGGAGAGGAGTAAAAAAGTGCGCATTATTTTGATGCTGCTTTTATGCGCATTATTGCAGCATGAGGAGTTGATCTAGAATACATGAACGCGTTTTACGACTTATGCGCACTAACATTTCACAGTTCGGTCAAAGGTCACTCGATTTTCCGCACAACCGCTGATTGCTGAGCTTGAGCGAGAGCTGTGCATACACGTGAGTATATATCACGGGAAATATTACGTCATTATAGAGGCGTGCGCAGTAACCATGACAAATACTCCCGTCTTTCGCACCGTTATATGAACGGGCGCTCCTAAAGTAGTGCGCACTTCATGGGATATATGAACGCGATTTTGATTATTTCATCCGCATTATTTGGATGCGGATAATTGAACTGCGATTACCTGAAAGGGGTATTAGTCAATATATTGATGACTGTTGTTTCAAGTTTGTTCATGGGAAAATCAGAGGTGCCCTCCCCCACTCTAATCCCCTTGGGACCCAAGGAAGCGGGATGGGATGGGGGGGGGGGGGGGTCAAATGCGGTCCTAAATTTTCATCTTTTTGCTGAAAACAACATAACGGATTTTCACCAAACTAGGCAAGTAGTATTCCTATGGGGATAAGATTTCAAAGTGTGTGAATGGGCACTATGCTTTCCTTGGAGGCCCCAAGGGTCCAAACCTCATAAATTAATGAATACTTAATCATATTTTTCTCTAGTTTTAATCAAACGTGGTAGGGCTTTCAGTCTTTTTTTCCCCAGGCTGCATAATCCAACTTTCTACAAAGTACAGTGCACTTGGTAGGTACATGTACTTTTACCAGTGTGATGGAATATGTACTGAGTAAATGGACACCATGCCCCCACTCTCAAAGCTACCCCCACCATAAGTTTCCAATGTTCACAGGTAAGAGTCTGCAAGAATGCATGGAAGGTGACCTTGCGATACTCAGGTGAGCGCGTGATCCCCGGGTCTCTTGTTTAAATATACGTGGTGTGGGTCTTGCGCTGTTGTTGTAGTGCGCCAAAGAGGTTAAGGACCTCTTCGCAGAGGACTCGCTGTTGTGATGTGCGCATTGAATGATAAAATGATATAAAAACTCGAGATTCTAAACCCTACCGTTCACACGTGGTAGGATCGGGGCAAATTATCTCGCTAATTGAGGAATTAGCCCAAAATTTCGGTGCTTATTGAGCTAATGTTCGAATTGTTTTTTGTCCACACGTGCAAAAAACTCGAGATACCGATCCCGATACAAATCTCGAGATTTGTATCCCGCTAATTGGTGTACGGGTGAAACCCCCCCCCCCCCCCCCCGCGGGGCGCCGCTCATCTGATGGTTTATGACGTAAAAAGGGCGTCTATATCGGGAAATCGGGCGTTTTGTCAGTATGTATGTACCTATGGGTGGAAATCACTGAACCCTATCATGGAAGAGCCCGAAGAACTTTTCCCCAATTTTGGAGAGGAGAATAATCTCTTGGGGAGAGCAAGATCATCGGTGGAAAGTAGCTGCTTGGCGGAGGTCTGCGCTCTCAGAGTGTTTTTCTAGTTTTCTAAAGAAGCTGACACTGAATAAATCTGTAGCATTCTTTCCATATATTCAGTCAGACCGCAGCACCTGATAATTCGC
The DNA here is from genome assembly GCA_033980235.1 of Diadema setosum. Classification (NCBI taxonomy): domain Eukaryota; kingdom Metazoa; phylum Echinodermata; class Echinoidea; order Diadematoida; family Diadematidae; genus Diadema; species Diadema setosum. The sequence continues at coordinate 1,515,947 of CM067078.1, read as the reverse complement.
TCGTATTTATTCAACTCGTATGCAAGCCCACTCGAGGCTTGCATACGTAATGATCGAGCTGCGGAAGGGGATTTTGTCCTTGAGCTTTCGGCAACAAAAATAAACCTTATATTCACAAATTTGGTATCAAATTCAAGGAAAATATATAAGCTATCGTCACATGTTACTCAAATTATTGTAAATGAAAAATATCACATCGTAATTTGAGCTTGAAAAATGATAAAGAAGTAATTCGTGTAGTACAGGTTCAAGACGTCAAAAAATACCAAATTCGCCTTGCGTCTCAATGAAAATGCATTATTTGGTAGTCCATATCTTAATCTTTGTATCCATGTAAATATCTTGACAATTGAGTATATGAATATAAGAACGACCAAAGTCCATGGAAGACCATTTCGAGTAAACTAAAAAAAAAAAAAAAAACTTCATATCTTGTTTATTTGTCCAATAATATTCTATTTAACTCTGATGGGAAGGCAACATTGTACATACAAATTAGAGCATATATTATTATGACAATTAACATTTACATTAATTGTGGAGAGACTATTTTGTGTGGGGGACTTGGGTCGTTCTTTGATTCATATAGGGCCTGCATGATATTCTGCTATAGAGATGAGAGAAGGATGAGAGAGGGCGCTATTATATGAATGTAAGAATGTCCCAAGTCCTTCATTCTTACATTAATATAAGATTTATCTCATTCATTTCAGGCAATTCCGGGGGTAATTAGGATTTATCATTTATACACAAGATGAGTCCATGCATAAGGTACAATTTCCCATGTCAAACTGAATTTGGCCAAAAATTGAACTTGGGTCGTTCTTCAAGTTCAAGTTCAAGTTCAAGTTCATATTTATTCGTTTTTTCCACAATGTATAACACAAACATAAATCTCACTTTCTTAAGTGACAAAATCAATGCATAGAAACAGAGAAAACAACAATAATAGTATAAAAAAAAACTAACAGTAGCGATACATTGCAATAGTTGCTAAGATAACGAAAGTGAAATAGTTTTCAATATATGCACTGTGTGAAAAAAACGGAGGGACCCACTAAAAAGACAGAGCTTGTAGAGTTTTATTAAAAGTCCGATGTAGAAATTGAATTGAAAACAGCAAAAAATCAGCACAAAAAGTTCGTCACAAAAAAGTTTGGCAGCCCACTAAGAGACAGACGAACAAACAGTTATACATAAAAATACTACAAACAGAATAATGAACATGCAACAGAACTGGGACAGCAACAAGACTACTTGTAGGAGGAAAAACAAGAAAAAAAAAAACTTACTTGACGACACAAGAGGAAACAAGACTATAGCGTGATAAAGAGGTAACAAAATAGACAGAAATATGCAACACAGATGACGATCCTCGGAGGTTTGAGGAAGAAAGAGAAGAAGAAAAAAGAATGTAGAACAAACCCTGCAACTGCGAAGTATAGGTTAAAGAAAATTGTAATCAAGGCTTGAGCAATAGTTACAATAATAAAGAGAACGGCAATGCCGATATTGCGGATGAGTAACAAAGTAAGCCTATAAACTAATCTGATTCTGCGAGTCGTCATTATGAGATTGTAAAAGAAAAAACTTTAATCTCCTTTTAAATGAGTATATAGATGAAGCAGATTTTAAATCATGATTCAGGGAATTCCAATAATTTGGTCCAGTGTAAATAAGTGTATTCTTTGCTAAAATCGTTCGAAGAAGTGGTAAATGAAACTCGTTAGAACGTCGGGTGGGGTATTATTATGGAATGATTGATTTTTTTGAAACATAAAATCAAACAATGGTGGGAGTAAATTGTTATCATACATATACATACATTGACCTAAGTTAAATAAAAATAATTCGTTGATTTTCAATAGCTTATAACAGTCAAACAATGCATTTGTATGTGAACGTGTAGGAGAATTAGAAATGATACGGAGGGCTTTCTTTTGCAATAATAACACTCTATTCAGCAGTGTCTGATGAGTATAACCCCAAGCTAAAATTCCATAATTAAGGTAAGGGAGTATCAAAGAGGAGTATAACACTAGCAGGATCTTTTCAGGAATATAAAATTTCAGTCTATTCATAACACCTATATTGCGAGAAAAATACTTTTGCAGATATGATCTATATGTATTTTCCAAGAAAGTTTAATATCTACAAAAATACCAAGAAATTTAAAATATGACACACTTTCTAAATTACAATCATTCAGAACTATTTCTGAGTTCAAAGAATCAACAGTATTGCTGAAAAGTATATATTTTGTTTTTTGAACATTCAAAGATAACTTATTAGCTCTGACCCAGTTGGTCACTTTTTTCAATTCCGTATTTACTTGTTGAACTAGTACATCGATATCGTTATGGGCAAGAAAAACACTGGTATCATCAGCAAAGTGTAGAAAAGAAAGTAGCTCTAAAACATAGGAAAAATCATTGATATAAATGATGAATAACAGCGGCCCTAAGAGACTTCCCTGTGGAACGCCACACTTAACATCTCTTATAACTGAATGATTATCTTTAATTGAAACAAACTGTTTTCTGTTAGCTAAATAACTCTTGAACCACTCCAAAGCCTTCCCACGTATTCCATAGTGCGATAACTTATGGAGCAAAATGTTATGATTAATCGTATCGAAGGTCTTGGAGAAGTCCAAGAATATGCTTATTAAATGAGAATGGTTGTCGGTTGCATTAATAACTTTATCAATAAAATGTAGAACTGCATGGATGGTACTGTGTCTCTCTCGGAAACCAAACTGGCAATTTGTGAATATTTTGTGCACATTACACAAATTAATAGTTCTGATGTATATTATTTTTTCTAAAACTTTTGACAATGAAGATAATAGAGAGATTGGACGATAATTGCTGACATCCAGATTATTACCTTTCTTAAATATTGGAATTACTTTAGCCAATTTCATTTTATCAGGAAAAATACCATTAGAAATTGACAGATTAAAAATGTGGGCCAAGGGATCTGCAACTGAGGATATAACACCTTTAAATGATACAATTATCTATATCATCATAACCGGAACTTCGTTTGTTTGTTAAAGAGGATACAATGTCGATAATCTCATGTCTATTTGTTGGAGTTTAAGAAAAATAGAATTTGGGTTATTCTGGCCTAAAAATTCCGTGAAATTCTGTTCTGTAGCCGGAATACCATGAGCAAGCGTTTCACCTATTTTTGAAAAATAAGAATTGAAAATAATTGCAATATCAACAGGGTCATGAAATGTTTCATCATCCCACTTTATTTCACCAATTTCTACTTTTTTATTTGGAATATTCATAGCCTGTTTTAAAACTTACCAGGTATTCTTAATATCAGACTTGTATCTCAAAAGCTGCTGAGAATAATACCTTTTCTTTTCCAAACGTAAAATCCTAGTTAATGTGTTTTTATATGATGTATATTTGTTCTTTGTTCGTTCAGTTTTTTCCATTTTGTATTTATAATACAATCGATTTTTTCTGTTTATTGAACAGAGAATTGATTTGGAAATCCATGGTAACCAAGGTGTCTTTTTATAATCCATTTTACTTTTTTGCTTTGGAATAATAACATCCAAAAGAAAATTAAACATTTCCATAAAATTATCAAAAGACTCATTAACATCATCGCTTTCATACACTCGTGACCAGTCAGCATTTTCAAGAGCAGCATCAAGACTGGCTAATTTTTCACATGAAATTATATTCTTATATTCAGGTCTTCAATTTGTTGCTTAATCCGGTCAGGAACCTGTAAAATATACATTGATGTCGGTGCTGGTCAGCTTGAAACCGTGCATTCTCAAGAGTAAGCTCTCTCATTGGACAGCGCTTGCATTCAACACTTGCATTACGTCATTATACGCTGCTACAATTTTATGCCACATGCGTGCATAGCGCATGCTTGCGTACAGGCACGCATGAAGTTCTGTGCTTCGGACTTGCCTGGTACGCGTGTACGACAGACTAGAAGCTTGGAACAGCGCGCGCCAGTTGCCGAAATTACACTCTTTCGTTCCACTGTACACTTTGTGTGGAGCATACTTCCTACTTCCTTAGGCTTAGGAGTAAAATTTATAGACATTTGAAAACGAAAAAAAAAAAAAAAAACTAGTATAAATCATGGTTGTGTCTCCTTGACTCCAATATAATATAACGATGACCATCTAAATTTTCCTCTCTACGAAAAAGCCAAGGATCAGAAACAACAGTTTCTTAATCCGGTCAGGAACCAAAAACGAACTTTAGACGACAAAATCTTCCGTGAAGAACAGGTAGAATTTACGCAAATTGAACTGATTATGTCATCATGATAAGAACCGATATCACACGCAAATCTGGTATCAAAATAAAGATCAAAGTCTGAAGAACAACTTACCGTGACTTGTCGCCATAATGAATGTATGTACAAGTCACTACACTGTGAAAACCATAGCCCTGTCAAACTCTTGCAATATCTCGCACTCACGAGACACCTTCGGAACGCAAAGATCGCTCTCTAAAAAAATCGAGTGAAAATTTTCACTCTTGAAGGAGTGAATACAAAAAAGAGTGAATTTAGAGTGAAATTGGAGTGAATTTCTAGTGAAAATGTTCATTTTCACTCGTTTTAGAGTGACGTCAGGGATCACTCCAAAATCTTCTAGTGATCCCTGAGGTCACTCCAAAATGAGTGAAAATTAATGTTTTCACTCGAAATTCATTCCAATTTCACTCGAAATTCACTCTTTTTTTTGTATTCACTCCTTCAAGAGTGAATATTTTCACTCGATTATTATTTTTTTTTTTTAGAGAGTAGAGTGCTGAATAAATCTTGCCGGATCGGCTTAAATATGAGCATACGTGCTGCGGCCTGGCTGTATTGGAGGAATTCTAATATCCTCTTTATCGTGATTCGATTTGTTTTTTTTTTTTATACAATACACGAGATTCTCTTCTTCACGTTACCATTCCTGTGGATGTAAGAAACAATGAAAATATGAAAGGAATTATCCACATTTGGTTTTGTCAGATTCGCCATTGATGGAGCGCTCCTTTGCAGTCATGTCGACAGCCAATTTATTTTTGGTAGCGGACTTGGAATTGCAAGGGTGGATAAAACTCGGAAGTTTCAGCACATATAGATGGGCAGCACCCTCACCTACACCTACTGTCCTGTCGTTTGACCCTGTTGAGAAGGCTGTGTACTGGATTTGTGAGAACACAAACTCGGTCATCCGGACTACTCTTCTAGATTCAGCAACCACCAGTATCACTGACAGTAAGGAGTGTAGTGCATAGATATCGAGGACAGTCACGTCCGTTTAGCCAAAAATCAACAAAATTACTCTTGTCATTTCAGAATATCCTTTCCCTCAAGTATCACGTACGGAATCGCACTGTGAAAACAAAATTGACTGAGATTAATTTTACAGGGTGGATGCGGGGTTATACCATGTTTTACTGCCCCTGATTCACAAAACGTGTTAATAGAGTTACACGTGACGTAGCCAAATAAGCAAGTGGTACCCAGTCAGGTGTAACACTCTCACATCTTGTTTCGATGAAGCTGGTTCCTATAGTCAATCAGGAATGAACATAAAAAAGAAGAAAAAAAGATCAAAGCATGTCATGATTATCTTTTTGGTTTTGTTTTGTCATGTTTGGTTTTTAAGATTTGCGTGGTAAAGGCCTCTCCCTCTCCCTCGACCAATCGGATCACAAACTTTACATGCTGAACTACGATGAAATCGGAAATACCTTGACAGTCTTGCGCACAGGTATGAGCAGAGGGCCAATACGTAACATTCTAAGGCTACACAATTCCGGTTTAAACTCAACAATGCATCTTGACATCAAAAAAAGGTAGGCCTAACTTCTGAATTTATAGCTTTTATAGCTCCTTACCTAATATCCCTCAATGGTGCAACGTCAAAACCTTGTCCGAGCTGTACGTCTTTGCCCGTCATGGCATCTTTGTGAATAATGATCATGGTTGCTGAAATCAGGATGTATATTACACGTTCTTTTATATACATTAAAAATAGTGATAGTTTACTGCACGAAAGAGCGGTCATTTAATTCAAAATACATTATATGTATACTAGTATATTATACAGAGAACAAGAAAGAGAAAGATAAATAAAGATCTCGTATCGATCGAAAGATATGAGTATCGTCAAAAACCACTTTTCAACTGATACCTCGATATTTAGAGTGACTTTTACCTCTTAGCAAACAAATGAACGTATTTTGGAGATACGTCAGATCGGAATCAGATAGTAATGGTGTGAATTGTATAGTGTCAAAAGTTGGTGAAATTTAGATGTTCTCAGTAAATGTAATATCCAGTAACGAAAGCTTTCATAAGTCGCTTTCGTCGGTAATGGGCTACAGCAAAACCAAAGGTATGGGTAGTTAGTAATAAATGTATATATGTTTAATCCTAAATCTAAGGTGGCAGATATTCTTACTTCTTACTTCTTTCATCCACAGACTTTTCTATCTGGTCCTTAATGCGAATACGATCATGCAAGTGACATTTGATGGACACGTCAAGAATGTGATTGCATCAAACGTACTTCTCTTACACTACATACGCATAAATTTCGAACGTAAGAAGCTGTATATTGAAACCTGTAAAAGCTATTTTTTTCTTTCTTTCATTCACGTGAAATTGTTATTTTGTAATACCTAAAACGTAAGTTGGGTTTCGTCTTCATTTCATTTTTTCAAAGTCTACTGCCGATCGCTACTACAATTAAGCACGAAATAGGACCGAACCATTTCTTCCTTAAAGATCATTAACCAATATCCATTATATTTGAACATTTTGCATTCAATTTCTTTTTTATCTTAATTGTGGAATTACATACGCATACGGATATGTCGAAATAAAATAAAACAATGAACTAACTTGGAAATAGTGCAAATTGTCATTGTTGTCTTTTAAAGCAACGTGCTCCGTCATTCATGATAATCGTCACTTATACCATTGTCAACGAAAAGAGGAAAAGTTCCCCGTTCCTTGAGACCTATGTTGTGGTCTCCGTAATAGAATGTTTTGAAATAGTATCCACCGAGGTTTCGATTATCCTATCTTTAAGCACACTGTAGAAACTCAAAACTCCCTCGCTCGGTAAAATTCTGTTGATATCATCAAACACGTATAAAAGATACGAAACCTATAAGATTATTTACCTTTTTTTTAATTTGATTTGACTTATTGTTACACATCTCAAAACATAAATAACATGACACAATTTTTTTTTTGACAAAAGACTGAACATAGCGTCGTAATTACAAAGAATACAAGAGAAGACAATTTTACAAACATGAAATGTGGGGGCCTACTAAAAAGCAAAGCTTGTAATGTATAGGTCCCTGTATAGATGAAATGTTGGTCTTCTTAAACAACCTAGTAACGAAAACTATGAAAAGAAGGAAAGAGACGTATAAAAGAAAAGAGAGCAAAAAGAGCAAGAAAAAGAAATGAGATATACGAGAGCATAACGAAATACTAGTAAGAATATAACCTTTATTCGAATAAGTTTGATGATGATCTAGTACTGCTGCAGTAATAATACCAGCTGAAAAGAGACTTCAGGCAAATCATTGCCGACTGCACTATCATCCTGCAGCTTACCTTGGGCAATCAAAAAGAAACAGACTGAAATACAATGATAATGTAATTATCAGATTCTACCAACAAGTTATCCGGCTAGTGTGGGCTTAACACAAATTTAGTGATGCAGAGCAATGCAAAGTGAATAGTTTTGGTGCTGTCTCTCACATTATATAACGTAAAAGGGCTACACAATATTGGAAGAGATTTTTGTATTTTGTATGTGTACACAGGTATGGAAGTTTACTGGTGTGACGTTATCAGGGATTATGTGAGTATTCATATAGGAGATCGGGGGATTTATCATGTGCGTCCTTCCAGCGTTTCCTGGTGTGTTATTCGCCACTTTTACGGACCCTTTTTCGTGATGATTACTAACAATAATATATTGCAGATAGAAATACTACCATCAACTCTCATAACGTTACATTTTCTGTTACAAAAGAACGATAAAGTACGAAATATCTTGTACGATGATGTGGATCATTTTGATATTGTGAAAGCGTACACTAATTGATCATCTGTGTTTAGGGAGGTTTCAGAAATAGAAACATAGCAAGCTAAGTAAAATTGTTCCAGTAGGAACCTTTAATATTGCTTTATGAATCGAAGTGACAATATTTCATGTATCTGGGCTGAAGGCTAATTAACAATTATTGAAATAAACAAATCCGAAAATTACGTGCAATCTGAGCAGTACCTATATTTCCTTCCCGTCTCTTCATGACGTTTACATGGATAATCAAAATTACATACTTGCATTGACTAATATAAATATCGATGGTCATTACGTTTCTTTTAGCATATAATGTTTTCTGCAAAGGCTGCTTTTGATGTGTTTGTTCTTGTCTGTGTATGAGTATATGTGTGTGTGTTTGTGTGTACATAATATGTGTGTTTAGATAATTCAGTGTCGCATTATATAAGTGAAATTTATACTTCCTACCAGATATATTTCAATGATTATCTTTTTTGGTACCGTATTGTACAATTAAATATTGTTGTACATGTATTGTTTGATCAGAAAATGAGATTAATAAACGAAGTGAATTGAATTGAAACAAAAAAGGATAATTGTTGCCTGGTTGCCTGTTGTGTAGATAAAAGTTCTAGGCGAGTAGACCCTGTATACGGCCTGGAAAAGTGAATAAAGAACAAGGTGGTTGTTGTTTGCTTGTTTGTTTGTTTATTTGTTTGTTTGATTGATTTTTATACGCGTTCTATAAGGATATTGAAGTAGATTTAGCTCTGCTGCCACCTTTGAGCATTTCTTTATAACCTAGTGTAACTACGAAATTAGCATATGTAAAATATGTAAATTATTTATTGCTGTTATACAGGAAGCCTCAAAACATGGGAAACACAACTTTTTAATCCGTTGAGGACCGACTTGTTTTGCAACTAAAAGCATGTCCAATATCTCAGGCTGGTGAAGGGTTAACGAGTGAAGGGTTTGCTATAACAGAATCCATTCACTGCACCAATTTCGAATATTTCGAATGATGCAAGTGTCTTAGATATCGTAATTACCACAATGAGCTAATTTGCGAATGTACAATAGTCAAGTAGCATTATACCATGTACATGACTTGAAAAAGTTGTTCACCAAAAGTTATTGTTCTTGTTGGTTAGATGGATATTTTAGAGGAGTATTGAAGTAAACTGAATTTAGGTGGTACCTTGGCAATCTTAATCATGCTAAGCAATCATAATTATTAGTCTTCTATATTCAGCTAACTAGGGCAGTATGTGATATGCTGTTAATGTCACAAAACGAATTTCTATGCTGTAGACATTTTTTGTCAAGTGGTCTGTGATCATTGATGATTTAAATCGGTTGTTGACTAGATTATCTTCAGGTGTCAGTGCGACACTATGTGACCCTACATCACAAAACCAACAAAAAATCGCCAGACGTGGATGTTTTAGTTAAGGGCAGATTCTTAAAGAGCAAATTCTGAGCTTTAAACGATTTGTATAGATTATTGATATTGTGTTGATGTTATGATGTAAAAAGGAATGCCCTTGATTTGTTATTTTGTGTTTGTTGAACTGTTATATTTTGTCATTCTGTTGCAGGGCCCCCTAGGATAACAGCGTGTAAACCACTGATGGGGCTACCCTGGGTAAAGAAAACTGAATAAATTAATAAATAAATGTATAACTCAATTCAAATGGACTCCCCTAAAATATCTTAACACTAGAAAGAAAGTACACACTCTGGAAAAGTGTTAACTGAGAAAAGAGGCTCTGAAGTACATGATCTATTCAAGCCCTTCATCTTTACCAAGGCGTGCTAGCCGTGCAATGAAAGGAGCAAAACACAGCATGTAAACCACCGGAGCAACAACAATGAAGGGGCTATCAGATTAGCTGAAATTAAGCACGGTCTATCAACACATTCTGCCTACGAAGAATACCAACTTTTAATGCATTAGAGTTAACCTTTCAAGTTATTAGACTTGAAAATGAATGTGTGTAAAGGATTTACAAATTTACAAATGAAAAGGCTACTCTGAGACATATACTTGATCATTCTATTCCCCCCCCCCCACCAAAAAAAAGAGGGTTGTAGAAAATCTCCTGAAAACACACTTTGCCTTTCATGTCATGATCCCAAACTAAAGAATAATATTAACAAAATGATAGCTCTTCCAGAAAATGTGAAGAACTCAAGATTGAATAGGTTGGCCCATTTCACTTTTTTTTTAGTCCTCACGTAAGATCAAAGGGTGCGCATTTTTGTTCGTTTTGTGATGCACGGTTACAAAGTGAGGTGCTACTTTTATACGATGATAATTTCATGTCGCATTATTTCTGTTTGTGTGGTAATCTTTTTTTTTTCTGTAACTCCATGTTCACAGAATGTTGATAAACCTTAAATTTAGTCTAAATAGATGTTTTTTAGATTTGATAATAGAATGTCTTATTTTTGTCTTTTTTTTTGTCCTTTTCATCACTTTATGTTAGTTACATCGTCGCGTCATTATGTATATTTGTGTAGACCGTTTCGGTTACTCTTGTTAAAAAAAATCGTGAATTTATCAAGTGAATGCGCGACGTAAATTGAAAATGTGTTTTTGCCTATGAATGTTGGTTTGATCTTGAATGTATCGATTGATCTAGGCTTTGTGTTTTGAGTTGTCTCGTCTCTTTTCTTGTATTTCTGCTTCTTCCCTTTCCCCTTTTCCACTTCTTTTTTCATCCCGCACACTTGTAGTTAAGTTTTCACCTTTGTTTTTCCTCCTGTGAGGTGCCCACGTTGTACAAGCATAGTCTTTTGAGTGGGTACCTCCACATTTTTTCGCAGAATGTATAAATATGTCTGTATGAAAAATGCCTAATTTTGTAATGATCATTGACAAATGTTATTCTTTGCTATCTATGTATCATTCCTTCAAACGCAAGTCAAATCTATATTTTTTGTACATTCCGTTGAAAGAAATAAAAAATAAAACCTTTGAATTGAATTGAATTCGATTGAATAAACTATAAATCAATGGTTAGCAAGAAAGTATTTTGATGTTGTGTAGGAATCTGGTAAATATCCTGGTTAAGAATGTGTTATGGATATGACAACTTAACCAGTTTTGTACGACTTTATTCACAATCTGTCAGTAGAATGCAGGATGTAAAAGTGGTTACCGAATATACTTTGCTTCGCTTGTACATTTGATTAAATCAACTGTGTAAACATCAGTTCACTTGTTGGCAATAAATGCAAACATGATTACTGGTAAGCAATACCTTGTGGTGTATTTTTATCATTTTAAGTGGTTCGCTTGAATTTCATGCATAGACACCCTTTAGCCTTAAAGGGGATGTCTAGTAACTGATCAGTGGGAATCAGTGGGAATGCTGAGGGATGATTGTTCCAATCCTTGTGGGATTCATTTAAGAGTACATTATGTATCTATTCTTGTGTGAAAATTATTTGCTTCAGAATGGTATCATATTCAAGTAATGTGCAGTTTAATGTTTCCAGGTAAGCGTCCCTGGTCAGTGACGGAGCATTAATCTGCACATTACTTGAATATGAGACCGTTCTGAAGCAAATAAGTTTCACACAACAGTAGATATATAATGTACTCTTAAATGAATCCCACAAGGATTAGAACAATCATCCCTCAGCATTCCCACTGATTCCCACTGATCGGTTACTAGCCATCCCCTATAATCCCTTCGGCAAGATTACATAATTATACAAACTATAACAGCCTACATGCTAACGTTGAGACTAAAAAAAAAAACAAAAAAAAACAAAAAAAAAAACAAAACAAGCAAGAAATATTTGGTTGTATGAGTACTGCAAAAATGACAGAAATCTAAGCTTCCGAAAAAGTAAGCCTATTCAGTGTAGAGTTACAAGAATTGAACACCACTTTCCTTAACATAATTACGTACAGTATCCAATGATTTATACGTTTCTTATAAGTTACTATACAGCGTGACAATATTAAGCTTTCCAGCACTCTCTTTTTACAAAGACACCTTACACTTGCCATCAAGAAACGCAACTATAGGCCTACTGGGGGTATTAGTTATTTAGGACCAGCAGAGGTTCACGTATTTTTGTACTAGATATTAGAAGCTTGCAGCGTATAAAGCGCGGGCCTTGTGTATGACCCCGCGGCTTAATTCTTTGAATATGTGGTTGGTGTGAACCCCTTGTGTGCCACATTAATCTGTGTCAGCAATGTAGTTATGCTTTGGAAAAATAAATTCGCTTTTCAAATCTGTCTAAGTTAAAGTAGATTTGTGTTATCGTGAAAAATGTTATAAACAAATTTGTCGAGAAAATGCCAAACCTTGCTTTGATGACAAATCTACAATCAAGTTTTCTTTCAAATGACCAGTAGCCATATTATTGTAGAGGCATTACTTTTGCACGCAAAACGGCGCCAGAAACTTAGAATTTACTCGCAAATCCAGTAGGGAACTTCACTTGATAGCCAATCACCACAGAAAATCAAGCTAAGTGGGACAGGAATGGAATCAATAGAACGCTTTCATCGTACTGTGGCATTTGTCGATTTATAGGTCCGTTTGGGCGGCTTTGTGCTTTTGAACAGGATATGGGAAGTTGGCACTCTGTCGACTGAGTTGGAGGTGCGAAGAAAAGAGTTAAGAAAGCGTAATCCCTCTTACCTGAGTCAAAAATACAGAACGATAATAATAACTTGTGAGGTACCTCCAGAGGCCGCTCGAGCGCTTCCTGTAGGCCTGTGACACGGTACCCTACGGTACCCTACGGTACCAATCGGAATAATTAACTTTTAAACTTTCGAACACAGCGATGTATGCTAAAGGAGTGTTTTGTCCTATATACAGCCCATGATGTCGACACTAGGCGAACAAAGCCAAAATGTTTGACACCAATAAAAACAGCCAACGAGTTCGACAAAACAACACCGTGTCTGTCTCATTAATCGTGCTATGAACTGTATGACTCGTGGATGTCGGTCTTGTAACGTGCACCACAGACACTGGAACAAGAATTAGAGCAGAAGAGGTTCAAAAGATATTTTTAAAATGGAATACAGTACTTAACGATATATCTAACCGTAGGGCCCATACTGACAGACGTCTGAGTTAACGTTTGATGATTTTATCAAAATAAAAAAACAAGATTTTCTCTTCAGTTATTTTCAATTTGTTTTGTAAGGAAAAAAAAAGATGAATAAGCTTGAAACTTGAATCTTAATGTGCAGGATTAGTAAAGCATGCTTGATTAGTTTCTATTTCAGTCTTGATCGCGATTGTGCTTGTGCAGACATTGCAACTACAGAAGAGAGGAATTTTGTACACTTGTCTATATTATATATATATATATATATATATATATATATATATATGACCCGCTACAACAAAATGATCCTAAAGTCGGGCGGGGTCGATTATTTGAAAATTGCATGATAAAATCCCCTAATCTTTCTGCTTTAAATTGATATATAACACATTGTATAAAAATAATCGGCTGCGGAGATATCGATGTTTAAAAGAGAGCATGTCGAGACGTCTGGAAAATCACGTTTCGAGAAAAGCGCCCTTAAAGTCTTCCTTTCGACGCAATCGCGATCAAGGGACACGCAAGTTAGTTTTCACCTCTGGACAATAGAGTGGAGGTCATATTTCTTATTTGACTTTTAAACATCATAAATGTGTTTTTTTATGATATTTGCCCCTACTTCATATGAGAAATTACACTTTCAAGGATTATAAAGCTTCTCAAAGGGACACTTTTAGAAAATCATGCCCTTTAGGGTTTTTTTAAATAAATCTTGCAGTTTTGATCAGTTCTTCATAAGATGAATACATAGATCCAGGGAGTTATCCTTGATTGTGGGTGTGTCATCATCACCTTATAGCCTACAAAGTACTTGATAAGACTTTGTCTTGTCAAACAGACTAACTTTATGTATTTTGAGCTGTTTCAGTGGTAGCCAAAACAAAGAAATACATTAAAATAACATAGTCATTCAAAGTTGTGTGATACTGATGACTGACTGCTATGTACTAAGATCTAGTGACAAGAACATAATATTAAGAAAAGAAATAGTAGCAAGGCAGAGTTGAGGAGGGGGGGGGAGTAGAGGAGAGAGGTAGAGAGAGGGGGGTAGGGAGGGGAAGGGGAGGGAGGAAGAGATCTGACACAATACAAGATACACAATACAAGATTAACACAGTCATTCAAAGTTGTGTGATACGGATGACTGCTATTTACTAAGATCTTATACCACAAGAACATAATATTAAGAAAAGAAATTGTAGCAAGGAAGAGTGGGGGGGGGGGAGTAGAGGAGAGAGGTAGAGGGGGGGGGGGGTAGGGAGCAGAAGGGGGAGGGAGGAAGAGAGATCTGACACAATACAAGATCAACATAAACCCGCAGAACTTGTATGGGATGAGTACTTCCCATAGACTTGCATGTATTGCGTGCATTCTCTGTAGGGCTCACACGGGTAAATTATAATTCCCCATGGAGACGTGTGTTAAAATTCAAATTTCAAAAAATTCTGCAAAATAGCTGGGAGAAATGAGGTGTTTCATCTTCACTAACCAGAACAAGTGAGATATAACCTTTCATCCATCAGATTGCCAGGGTGGGTTGTTCTGCTCTAATTCTGTCCAGGGGTCCGCAAAGCCAGACTACGAGTTCTTGTCACTCGAAAAACCACCTATTTTCCGTACACGTATCCAATGAAATATAGTCCCCTCAAATTCCATCAGAAAAGCTTTCATCTTCCAACCAAAATGCAGTTTGTAGAGGAATTCATACTCAATATCTACAGCTATTCAGTTTTTTTTTGCAAAACTACATCATTGATTTTTAATTAATTTTTTTCTTCATTTATTTTGGTATCTTTGGTACGAATTTGTGAAGGGGTCTGGGACAGTCCATTTTATCTACAGGTGTGAGCCCTAGAAGGTAAGCCCTAGCAACCCCCGAAGAGTTCATTCAAGCACATTAGCGTCGGCGGTCTCCTCACTAACCAATCAGTGACCAGGATGTGAGAAGCGGCTGAGCATAGCGCACCCCGCCCGCACGCACCAGTCGACTGGACAGTGTGCGAGCTTCACGCTTCGGTTAGCAGCAAGCAGCAAACTGACCAATGAGATCACTCTGGTCGTTGTTAGGGGCGGAGTCTATCTGTGGCGCTCAATCCAAATTTTCGAACCAGTTTCTGCTTCGTTGAAACGCCAAAAAACATGGCTCAGAAAAACGCTATCTTTTAATCTTTCCTTTGATCATTTTGCTTCAAAATTTCGACAGATGATAGAAGACATGTTAGACTCCAATAATATATCAAAATCAGAAAATCGTAAGTTTTTAACCGAATTAATGCTCTGACTTCAAACTCGATTTTCACGGCTTCGACCGTGCGCGACTTTAGGACCTTTTTGCTGTAGCGGGTCATATATATATATATATATATATATATATATATGTGTGTGTGTGTTGATAAGGTAGTCCACGTGTTGGCAAGATAAAAAGATAAGTAACATAGCTGCAACAAAGTTCATGCTGTATTCACCAACGGTTTATTTCTTCACACACATTTTCGAGCGTCTCGCCGCCCTTTCTCAAGTGTTGATACTGAAAGAACAATAACAAAATTAAGCCATAACAATATATTGCAACCGTGTTACCAAGGATGCGCGCTTTAACGCATCAATGCTAGGCATCCTAACACCCAGCGCGCATCCTGGCAACAGTGCAATGTTACGTCATAATGAAATGACAATGAGTATAAAGCATACATGAAAAAACTTGGCACGACTGATACAGAAGTAATTCCTCTGAATACGCAGCTGTGGTGGTAATGTAAAAGCAGTGCATTATTTCTTTCAAAATTCAACATACACATAAATTAACTTTAATTCTAGTGTATAGATAATCTTTACATAATCTGAAATTATCATGATTAATATAAACATTCGATTTTTTAAAATCAAACTGAATCGTCACACTGATGGTTATGCAAATTAAGTGCCAACAGTTTACTATTCCTTTCAAACTTCAGCATACACATACATTAACTTCCAAATTTTGGTGAGTAGATAGTCTTTAAATAATCTGAGACTATAGCATTAATATGAAATATGTGAAAAATCATATTTTTCTTCTTTTGATTAAATAGAAGAAAAATATGATTTTTCACACATTTCATATTGTGGCGGGCTTGGATGGGCTTTTCATAGGTCGTTGTTTTGTGTGTAGCGCCCTTGTTGTTGTTTGTTGTTCGTCGACGAGGGCGCACTGTCGCCACTACCACAGAATATAATGACCGAGAATTACTAGTGTAGATGTTGTGTGTTTTCCAGAAAGATTGATCAACTCCGTGGGCGAGGTGTTAAGCCCAAATGTCCGAGCGGTAAAAACATATACGGAGTTAATCGTTCGGAAACTAATAGTCTCGGTGGGGATGAGTTCTTAGGTCAAAGTATATGACCGAGGAGGGAAGATGGAATATTAAAGGAGAGGAGTATATGTGTAGTGTGTGTGTGTGTGTGTGTGTGTGTGTGTGTAGTGTTTGTATGTAGTAGATGTGTAGTAGTAGTAGTAGTAGGTGTGTATGGGTTGTGTGGTGTGTGAAAATAGAAACTAAGTCAAGTGAGTCATACACAGAAACAAAGAAAGACACAAGGTTGTAGTACTCAGATTTCAGGTTCAACAAAAACAAAAATCAAAGTTTGATATTCCTTTTACAAAGTTCCAACTAAATCGCCACTATTACATACTCTCTTCTACATAAATGAGACTAAACGCCTGAAGTAATTAAAACTATCTTCAAGTTGCTTGTATTCATGCATGACTATACAAACTACTTCGTATATTCTAATACAGATATATACATTTCGTTTGATTTGTACATGTGGCTATTGAAAGTTCTTCAGTTTTCACCTAGTTAATGACTCGCCAGAATTCCTAACAGTAACATTTCCTGAAACTAATACCAAGCATGTCTCAACACTGTAGTAGAATTTGAATTTACCCAAAGATCCCAAAACATAAGTTGAAATTTTACATGGGGACATAAGGGGGGGGGGGTTGTAGTTGATATGTAGAGGAGTGAGCAGATGCTCGATACTTGGAGTAGAACTCCAAGAGTCTCCTCTACATAAGGGAAGGGGGAATTTTGGATATGAATTAAAATGAATGGCCAAAGTATCAATAATAACGAACGAGGGAAGGTCTACAACCCTGAATGAACACTACGCGGTACGCGGTACGCGCATCTATCGGCAATATTTTGGATCCTTCGTAAAGACAAGATATCGCATTCAAACTCCAAATTCCTTCACATTTCTGTCAACATGGGGTAAGTTACCACTCAAATATTCGCTACACATACTACATTCTTCAATTACCAATATATTCCTGGCCGTAAGTTCATAACAAACAGGTATTCCCTATATTCTTCGATGCCTTAAAGAATGTATGACGTTGCTGAATGCAATGTGCATCAACGATTTCTATACTTATAACACGTATCCAAGCAAAACAAATTCAGCTATTCAAGGATAGGTCAACTATAGGTCATGAATGCCGTAAACTTCGATAATGGAATACCGACCAATGACTAAATTTCAGATTTCTATTCTCGGTTCAATTATGCTATGAGTTATATGCTTGTCGTGACTAAAGCAACTCTAATGACTTCTGTGACAATTCACAGCCAAAGCATAAACTTCTAGCTACTTTACAATTCATCTTACATTTTGAAGCAGTGAGAGAAGAGAAGAGGTGGAGAGTGAAGAAAAGAAAGTAGACATAGCAACAGGCGGAAGGATAACGAGTGAGAGAATAGGTGAAAAGATAGAATAAGGCGCTGCTTCGTAACTGATGAAAGAAATGCAAGAAAAGACATTTTTATACGGGAAAGCTACTAATAAGGACTGTAACGAGGTTGGCTCGTTACAATATTCATGCTGTAGTCTCAGATTATTTAAATACTATCTACTCACCAAAATTTGGAAGTTAATGTATGTGTACGCTGAAGTTTGAAAGGAATAGTAAACCGCTTGCACATATTTTGCATAACCATCAGTGTGACGATTCAGTTTGATTTTAAAAAATCGAATGTTTATATTAATCATGATAATTTCAGATTATGTAAAGATTATCTATACACTAGAATTAAAGTTAATTTATGTGTATGTTGAATTTTGAAAGAAATAATGCACTGCTTTTACATTACCACCGCAGCTGCGTATTCAGAGGAATTACTTCTGTATCAGTCGTGCCAAGTTTTTTTCATGTATGCTTTATACTCATTGTCATTTCATTATGATGTAACATTGCACTGTTGCCAGGATGCGCGCTGGGTGTTAGGATGCCTAGCATTGATGCGTTAAAGCGCGCATCCTTGGTAACACGGTTGCAATATATTGTTATGGCTTAATTTTGTTTATTGTTCTTTCAGTATCAACACTTGAGAAAGGGCGGCGAGACGCTCGAAAATGTGTGTGAAGAAATAAACCGTTGGTGAATACAGCATGAACTTTGTTGCAGCTTTGTTACTTATCTATATATATAAAATTATATATATATATATATATATATATATATATATATATATATATATATAACATATATACATATGATAAGTAGGTATTTGGATTAATAGATTTATGTGTATGAATAGAATTATTTATGTACGCGGATGTGTATGTTCGTATGTATTAAAAGAAGTGCATTAATATGTAGAAATTGTAATTATAATTTGGATGTTTTTATATTATCGGATAATTAAGAAATTGAGTATTTGTACTTTATGATTTATTATGAGAACGAGCCTCAGCACAGACCTCCCCCCTCCACAAATATAACAAACACCCGACCATAACTTTCACACAGACAACATCACAAGACCACACTCAGCACCAATAGAGTGAGATTTCCTCTGAGATTGTGTTTAGTAATGGTATGTTCGTTTGTTGTTGTTGTTTTTTGGTCACAAAATGTGTTGTATTTAGGTATGTTTTGCATTTATTGATATGTAGTTGAGTACATTTTGTAATGTATAATATTGAAGGTTAGTTAAGTTTGGTATGATTTTACATCTAGGTTGATTTTGTCTATACGTTGTGT
This sequence comes from Diadema setosum, assembly GCA_033980235.1. Taxonomy (NCBI): domain Eukaryota; kingdom Metazoa; phylum Echinodermata; class Echinoidea; order Diadematoida; family Diadematidae; genus Diadema; species Diadema setosum. The sequence goes on along the minus strand of CM067078.1, from coordinate 1,496,748 downwards.
CATTGACTGTGTAGATCCTGAAGAAGGGCATTTCGCTCGAAAGCTTGATGATAAAAGGGGTGCTACCCAACACCAGCCACGTCTTTATGTGCAAGATTTGCTGTCAATACATATATATATATATATATATATAGATATACATATGTATATTATATAATTATATATACACACATATACATATACGCATAATATGAACATGAATCACAAAACTGACAAAAAGTCACCAGACATTAATTTTTAGTTCAGAGCATATTCTAAACGAGCACTCTTTAAGCTTTAAAATGACTCAGAACTCAAATCAAACGGGCTCTAAATATCAGATAGAATGCACTCACGCAAGAAAAGTGTGAACTCACAAAAGAAGCTCTGAAGTGCAGGGTCTATTCAAGCGCATAATCATTACCAAGCCGTGCTAGCTGTGCAATGAATGGGACAAAAAACAGGATGTAAACCACTGGAGTAACAACAATTAAGGGGTTATCAGACTATTATAAAAGATGAAATTGAGCATGCTTTAACATATTCTGTCTATGATAAGTTCCAACTTACAAAGCAGTAGCATTAACCTTTCTAAAGTTACTAGAGTTGAAAGTAGAGACCGTGAACAGGGTTTTTAGGAGATGAACAGGGGGATTCTAAAGACATACCTAATCACAAGTATTTATAATAATCTGCTAAAACCACGCGTTCTGTTTGTTTAATGATACAAACCTTAGCAAAATGTCTAAGACTTGATCTTTCAGAAAATATGAAAAAGTCAAAAGTGGCTAGGTTGACCCATTTCACCTTTTTCAGTCATCAAATAAAATCAGCGCGTGCTACTTTTTGTTCGTTCTATGATGCACGGTCATAAGATGATCCGAATATCCTTCGGATCACCTTCTGTATCTGTACTGATTGTTTATTTCTGGACAAAAGTTGTGCAGCAGTTAGCTCAGAAAGTCCTCAGCCTATATCAATTTCAAAATTATACCATATATGTATCATGTCGCAAAGACGACAGATCTTATAAAATCATAGTGATCAAGCGACTGTGACGTCACTGTCACGTCATATGAAAACACATTTTCATTCACATCTCATTAATAGAATGAAATTTTTAAATGAAATTTACGTCACATATATTTCAAGTCAAGCGCATTCTACTCATATTCTCAAATTTCAGTTTACACTTAAACCGTGGGACGTGAAAATTTTGACATGCTCCAATCGAGCTCATTTTTTTTTTTTTTTTTTGCGCACGTTTCAGATCATTTCGACCATTTTTTGAAAAATTAAAAAAAAAAATGGACGGACGCGTACGCGCGCGCATATACGCACGCACAGCTCATATGCAATAGAAATTTCCCGTTTTTTCACACAGATCGGATGTCTGAAATGTCAAGGAATATTTCTACCAAGTTTCCAGTCAATCCGACTCAATATGACGTCATACCGGCCCGTCAAAGTTGAAATTCTGCGCGCGCGTCAATGGCGATATACAGTGCAAATATGCAAAAAAAAAAAAAAAAAAAAACGCCAATTTTAAATCCGATTTTACTCGTCAGGATGGACGGTGACTAACCCCCCATTGTCTTTACATATTTTGAAAGCTGATGAGTTGTACATGTCATTTCATGGGTTGGCGATACTGAAGAAATGATTAAAAGATATCAAATTTCTTAATATTAAAAGTTGAAAAAAGTAAATTTTCAAAATGACGTCATCAAATTTCAAGTTTACGCGAGCGTATCTCACTTATCCTTTGCCAATTTTCACCCAAATTTCAGTATGTTGTAGCTTATTAAATGGTCTCTCATTAATAATGAACACAATTTTGATTGGATGACGGCATCACCTCTAAAAATGGATTGACAGTAATCAAATTTGACCAGTTTTCGTGTTATCTATATGGGAGTTCAGTTTTTCTGGAAATGAAAATTGATATCACTATCTTTATCGAGCACTAGCTCACTTATGCTTCAGTGAATTTCTCCCAGATTTTAATATAATTCTCGTAAGTGTAGCACATAAACTTTGATTAATTTGTGTTTGTGATATCATAAAATCCATTCTTGATATTACAAATTCCATTTGTGTTATCAGGAATTCGAATTCGAGGTATCAATAATTCAATTTGTGATATTTCTCAATGAATAATTAGTGATATCAGAATTCGAATTATTGATATCAAAAATAGGTTTCACTTAAAAAACCAATTCGTGATATCACAAAATGAATTTTTGATATCACGACATAAATTTGTGATATCACTTAATTGAATTTGGGATATCAAGAATTCTTATTTGCGATATAAAAAATGCGAAATTCTGATATCACAAATTCCATTTTGTGATATCACAAATTCAATTATTGATATCACAAATTCGATTATGTGATATTAGTAATTCCTCACAGGGAATTCGAGCGTTAGTTGAGCACTGAAATACACAGGGAGTTTGAGCGTCAGTTCATTGCAGAAAATCGCTGTGAGTTCCAGCGTTAATTGAGCTCAGAAATACAAAGTGAATTCGAGCGTTAGTATTGCCCTGAAATGTAACTGTGAATTCGAGCGTTAGTTGAGCGCTGAAATACACAGGGAATTCGAGCGTTAGTTCAGTGCAGAAAATCGCTTTAAATTCGAGCGTTAATTGAGCGTAGAAATACACATGAGTATTTCTGCGCTCAACTAACGCTCGAATTCACAGTTATTTCACCGCAAAACTAATGTTCGAATTCCCTGAGTATTTCTGTACAAACTAACGATCGAATTCACATTTCAATTTCAGCCCAAAACTAAAATGCTTGAATTCCCTGTGTATTTCTGCGCTTAATTAATGCTCGAATTGACAGTGATTTTTTGCACTGAACTAACACTCGAATTCCTTGTGTATTTCTGCGCTCAACTAACGCTCGAATTCAAAGTTGAATTTCAGCGCAAAACTTATGCTCGAATTCCTCTAGTATTTCTGCGCTCAACTAACGCTCGATATCACAGATGCATTTCAGCACAAAACTAACACTCGAATTCACTGTTGAATTTCAACGCAGAACTAATGCTCGAATTCCATGTGTATTTCTGCGCTCAACTAACGCTCGAATATACAGTGGTTTTCTGCGCAAACTAATGCTCAAAATCAAATGATTTTCTTACGAAAGATAAGTGCTGAAATTCCATGTAAATCAATGATATCACAAAATTGGAATTAGTGATATCAAGAATGTGAATTCGTGAGATCTCAAATTGAATTTGTGATATCATGAATTGAATTTCTGATATCACTAATTCGATTTCGTGATATCAAAAATTGGTTGTACGTGATAAACCAATGAATATTTGTGATATCATAAATTGAATTTTTGATATCAGAAATTCGAATTGTTGATATCACGAAATGGATTTCGTGATATCAGAAAATCTATTTAAAAAAAAAATGGCTTGCCATACGGCCGAAGCCTCGTCAGCACCTAAATCAACATCGTAAGAGTCTCTGGTGCACTTAAGCAAACAAACAAAAGATGCATGCACATGGCTACTTTAAAGAGTGTGTACAGTTCTGGTTGAGGTGAGGATTTATCTTTTAACGCTTTGCGAGATATTCAGAAACCACTTTTTGAGATGTCAAAGAGCGTGCAATTCTGAGGGGTATCAAAAGTTTATTTGATGAAAAATCGGTTTTGAAGTGGCTGAGATATCCAAAAACAAGGTGAAAAAAAAAGAAATCCTAATAAAAACGTGGCCTGTCGCCTTTTGTCATTATCATTTTTTATTTTTGATATCTCAGCCATTTGAAAAACAATTCATCAAACAAACGTTGAATCTTTCTTAAAATTACATGTTCTTTCATATTTTCATCAGAGGTTTCTCATTATCCCACTTAGGAATGTTCAAAACATAAATCCCCACCTCAACCAGTACTGTACAGTCCCTTTAATAACAACACAATAAAGTTGATAAGACTATGGTACTGGGCTTAACGTGAGGCAGGGGTTTTAGATGGCTTCTTACATATCGGCGCGGAAGAGGGGGGGGGGGGGGGGGGGTTTCCCTTTTATGTTTACATGATGACATGAGTTCTGTTCTTGAGTTCTTTGCTGGTTTCTTGGCAGTGGTGGTGCGGGATTTCTCCTATAGACACAGTTTGCACAGGTTTGTTTTGGGTTAGGCATGTTTCACGATCCTCCATGTGAGTTAGTAGTGGTGTCTTCATCCCCAGAAGTATTTGCTCAGCTCTGTCTGGAGGCATTTTTCACTGTTTGTATGGAGCTGATACAATGAACCTGAGATATGCAAACTTGTGGGTACATACATTCACCACTTTTACATTTCATCCCAATTTCTATTCCTCTAGACAATATCTTACTGTTATACTGTTTAATGCACTTGCAGTATTTCCCGACACACGTTATATTCTTCGATATCTCGTTCATTGTATCCGTATACGGCTTTTACCTGTACGAATCTAATCATATTGCTGCCAATGTCTTTCAGTACTAATGCAAACAAAAAGGCACAAGTGTTTAAAGCCTTTTAGAACCTTTCTGCTTTTTATTGATAATAAATCTACCCAGTTTCAGGAGACGGCGTGACTATAAAGGCAAATTCGTTATGTCAAAGTGCTTGGAGATGACATGACTTGGTGTAGGAAATGAAGCCGATGATCCCTTCGTAAAGTTTTTTACTTAAAAGGAAAAATAAAATAATAGAGAGACTTTACTACAATAATACAGCTATATGGGTAGTTCGTGTCCTAGATTCTAAATTATACTCATAGTATAATGCTCATGAATAACAACACTGACACTGTGAATAAAGATCAAAGGCTCCCAAAGATAAGCTTAAAGAGGAGAGAAAGGAAAGATAAAGAAACAATATTTAGATTTCATTTTATCCATACTGTCATTTCAATATAAATACATGCCATCATCGTCAATAAATTCTTTTTACACGATAATGCATGTTTGTAAAACTGTACACCTGCAAAGAAAGGGGCAAAGACAGACAAATATTTCGTGAGGTCAATGACAATGTAGGTGAGCTCACTCAGCAAATCCTGGAATATTACTAGTGGATGTTTCTGGGAAATCTGCAAAACACTGACCAAGGTGAATTCTCGAAAGAGTTGTGGATCAATTCACTTAATTTTCACAGCCTTCCTACAGCCATGTCTCTTAGGTCTCCCCATCTCACGTCTAAAAGAGGCACATCATACGTATGACATCTGACACGGTGACTCCAAATATCACTTCTTTTGATCTGTTATTTTTTTTTTTTCACTTTCGTCGCTGATAATTTGACTCTTGACACGCGTCCGCTTACTGTCTTACCCCTATTGCCTACCATCACTTTAAATTACCTTGTTACTAAAATCATACACATTTTTTCCCATGAAAGTTTTTCCTCCTGGAATTTTCAACCCTGACAATGTATCCTGATATTTTCCCTCTCAATGTGTATCATGGTATTTTTATAACATTTACTCTTTCACCACTGAAATCACTTTTCCTGACATTACCAATGGGATCTTTACCCGTTGCATATTTTCTCTGGTATTCTTACCACTCACACTTTACCTTGCGCTGACAACACAACAATAATTAAGACAACTTGGAAAGATGCATCTGGGCCACTGGACCAACCCCAGTTTTTTTTTTTTTTTTTTTTTTTTCTGATGACTTTTGTCACAAAATGGTTTAGCATATCGTGGCTTTATATCAGAATAGGTTACTAGATCCATCGCGTCTTGTAAATGGTGAGTTTAGTATAATTGATAATAATCGTATAATTATTTTAGAATTCTCACTAGCATGTCCCGTCTGCTACCTGTATCTTTTGTTCATATTCTATCTCTTACAGGGGATGGCTATAGTAACTGATGAGTGGGAATCAGTGGGAATGCTGGGGGATTATTGTTCCAATCCTTGTGGGATCCATTTAAGAGTACATTATATATCTATTGTGTGAGAATGCTACAGAATGGTCTCATATTCAAGTAATGTGCAGTTTTATGTTTCCAGGTTGGCAAGCCTGTACAGTGACGGAGCATTAAACTGCACATTGGTATAAACTTGAATATGAGACCGTTCTGAAGCAAATAATTTTCACACAACAATGTACTCTTAAATGAATCCCACAAGAATTGCAACAATCATCCCACAGCATTCCCACTGATTCCCACTGATCAGTTACTAGTCATACCCTTTAAATGACTGAGAAGCATCGCAGCACTTTGAAAAGATGACAACGACCTGCGGTAAGAGACAGTTTTAATGGTCGACGGAAGCAGCGGTACAGCTCGTGGCGGTGCGCTCATCTTCAAAGCCAGCGGGGGAAACCGCTACCATTGGCATCGCCTGTGAACAGTGGTTTCTCTCTGAGGAAAAGGGAAAAGTACTCTGCAGTCATAGCCCGTCAATAATCACACGAAATAGAATAATTTTGCAAACTGTGGCAACGGTGAGGTTTCCCCGTCTCATTTCTTTTTTTTTTTTTTTTTGGGGGGGGGGAGGGGTATTTTAAACGTTTTTAATAATGAAAAGATAATGCGATTCAGCAGAACAAATGAGAAGAACTGATGCGTATTCTTATTCATACTAAATACACTATAAATTGAGCCTGACATTGAATGAAACAATATTCAAATAAAGAATATCATAAAACAGTAATCGAACCAGACATATGACCCAAGAGACGGTCACTCTCAGTTATCGCTTAGTTTTGTACACATCAACAAGTTGACCACGACATCCATGATTCAAGTTTTGTCGGCTATAAATGATAAATTGCCATTTAAATTTGATGTTGCCTACGTCGTGATTCTTCTTTCTGACGACTCTTTGATTCGACCAGTCCTTTCCTTTCTTTGTTCTGTCTCCTTTCTTTGTTTTAATTTGCACGATAGTTGTAGCAATAGTAGCAGCCAGGCAGAGCAGTTCTCCAGGGCAGCAATACGCTTGGCCCTTTCCTGGCACAAATTCATTTCCATATTAATTCTCGAAATCACATTTTGAAAATATTTTTCGATTGCGGCCAGGAAAAACTGGAATGCCGGGATATGTTTCCTCATCCTTTTTGTAGGGTTGGGTCCCTCGATTCGCCTGGTAATTTTCCAGGAGTTAGCACGATTACCGGACATTCACAAAATGATTAGTGGTGATAGTCACCAACTGCCTTTCGCAAACACTTTTGAAGACACTCGCTTAGACATGTCAGATGTCAATATGCTTGTTGCTAAACATTGCTTAATGTCGCTAATGGCAGAGGCGAATCCCGATATTCGTCAGAAAAGTTGACGAATCCAAAAATTCGCAACGTTCGTAAGTATTTGCCGCTAAGAGATATCACCCGCAACATGTCCAAAGTAAAATGGCGCCCCCATGGGGTCATTGCATCAAGTTACTAGTAGTTCTCTGCGATGTGAATTTGCAACACGACCAAGTGGAGGCAGATCATTTTACACGAGGGTGGTGGTGGGGGGGGTGGTAAAATATATTTAAAAAAATGGATATACGATTTCGCATGTTTTAGGGATTAATGGGTTAAGGAAAAAATGCCTGGGTATCAGAATCGTGAACTCTGTCATGTCCTGTTCGGTGTGCGTGTCTGTGTGTGTGTGTGTGTGTGTGTGTGTGTGTGTGTGTGTGTGTGTTTGAGCCTTTTAAGTGGGAGGTTGGGAAGAGGGTATTCCGTTCCCTCACGAGGGAAATTTTACGTTTGTTGTAGTGAAATTCAACGATGTGATGCACACTTTTGATAGCATTTTAAGAAGACTTTTGATCGGGAAAGTAGAGATTTCTTTTTCGGTAATGTGCATTACACGTTCAATTTATCGTACTTTCGTTCGTTGTTTCAACAAGAACTCGCGAGATTTTGCGAGGAAAGAGGAAAGGTTTACAAATTATGAGGTCAGAAACAGAGCATGCGTACAGGACATATCATATGGTAGGGTGATTTGATCTCTGAGAAACGCTTTTTCGTTTGATATGCAATTTTCACATGATTGGCATTATTTTTAGTAAGAAATGAAATTAAGCAATGTTTAGATTTTTTGTTCCTGGATTTGATGGATTTTTCTTCTTTCCGTGGACCTGACCCGTGCATTCATCTCACGTTTGTTTCGAATATCTTATAGCGTATTAAATACCCATCTTTAAAAAAAAAAAAAAAAAAAAAAAATCCCAGTATTTGGCAAAAGATCTGACAGGGACGGATTTATGTGTGTAAGCGGGTGTAATTTATACATGCACTTGCATTAAAAGGATGTCTAGTATAACTGATCAGTGGTAATCAGTAGGAATGCTAGGGATGATTGTTCCAATCCTTGTGGGATTCATTTAAGAATACATTATATATCTAGGGGTCATCCCACGAGACCGACACCCACGAGTCATACGGTCCACGAGACCGACATCAATAATAGGTCCATGAGTCATACAGCCCACGAGTTATTCGGCTCAGGAGTCATACAGCCCACAAGTCATACAGCCCACCAGTCATACAGCCCACGAGTTCGACGTCAAGTAAAATAAGCCCACGAGTTTTACAGGGTGCACGTCACGAGACCGACACCCACGAGTCATACAGCCCACAAGTTATACAGCTCATAAGTCATACAGCCCACGAGTCATACAGCTCACAAGTCATACAGCCCACCAGTTATACAGCCCACGAGTTCGACACTGAGTAAATAAAGCCCACGAGTTCGACATCAAGTAAAATAAGCCCAGGAGTTATACGGCTCACGAGACCGACACTACGCACAAAAGGCTCATGAGACCGACAGTAAACAAACAAAGCCCACGAGACCGACACTACACTTAAAAGCTCCACGAGACCGACGCTACGCATACAAGACTCACGAGACCGACGCTACGCATACAAGGCTCACGAGACCGACATTACGCAAAAGAGATTCACCAGACCGACACTAAGCAAAGAAGGCCCACGAGACCGACACAGTGCCGTATATACGGCACTGGACCGACAGGATGAACAGCGCCACCTATAGACCAAAAATATTGTATAGGGTGTCCTGATAATAGCATAGGAAGATAAAAAAATGAGAGATGGAAAAGAAGAGTTGCCATCTCCGGCAGGGTGTTACCCCATCAGTTGCCCCCCCCCCCCCCCCCTCCCCCTGAAATGATCAGGATCTTTAATTGTGTTTGCATGGGTGTGTGTTTGTGAAAAAAAAAATGAACAAAGTACAGTAAAAGTGTGTAACAGATCTTTCCACAATAAACCTGCGAGGGCGTTGATTTAGTATTAATTAAAAATGAAAAATAACGTAATCGTCTATTAAGGTAGCGTTAGGGATTCGGAAAAAAAAAAACCCAGATGCATCCATGAAAACAGTTATTGTATGTCATGATAAAAATAAAGTACTGTTCGGAGGAGAATAACACAAGCCACAAAATTGAGGTGAATCCCTGCGATAATAAACGTTTTAATCAGTAGAATTACATTATAGTTACAGAGAAAAGTACAAATAGATCTTACTGCTAAACTTCAAAGCAGGAAGGTAGAATATCTAAAATAGAATAAGCAACTAGTGAATCGGGAAAGAGAAGAGGTAAAATTTATATCTTGTCCATCTTCTAGATAAAAACTGGGAAAGCCTATTAAAAATAGCACGATGGCATTATCAAAGCTCAAAAATTAATCCATACATCGTTATTGTCCTCTTTTAAATCCATTTGTGTTTTTTGTCTCTTTTTTTTTGGGATGAAGAATACTAATTCTTCTATTTTTTTTTTCTTGGGGGGGGGGGGGTGCATGAAGAATACAATTCAATTTTTCTACTTGATAACAATGTCGCTCCCTGATACACTTGCCCCCCCCCCTCCCCAGAAGTATTTAGAAATACATATTTGATGACGTTCATACTTATGTAGATGGTCACCATCTTTCAATTGATAGCGTTACGAAATTATACCCGCCAGTATGTTATTTTTCCGTTCATAGAACACCATGTACAGGTGATTGACATGTAGATGGCGCTGTTTATCCTGTCGGTCTTGTGGGCCTTGTTTGCCTACTGTCGGTCTCGTGGGCTTTCTTTGCTTAGTGTCGGTCTCGTGAGCCTTTTTAGCTTAGTGTCGGTCTCGTGGGCCTTTTTTGCCTACAGTCGGTCTCGTGAGCTTTCTTTGGTTAGTGTCGGTCTCATGAGCCTTTATTGCTTAGTGTCGGTCTCGTGGGCTATATTTGCTTAGTGTCGGTCTCATGAGCCTTTTGTGCGTAGTGTCGAACTCATGGGCTGTATGACTCCTGAGCCGTATAACTCGTGGGCTGTATGACTCATGGACCTAATATCGATGTCGGTCTCGCGGACCGTATGACTCGTGGGTGTCGGTCTCTTGGGATGCCCCCGTTTTACAGCCCATGAGTTCGACACTACGCACAAAAGGCTCACGAGACCGATACTAAGCAAAGAAAGCCCACGAGACCGACACTGTGCTTAAAAGGCTCACGAGACCTACACTCGACAAAAGATACCCACGAGACCGACACTACGCAAAAGAGGCTCACGAGACCGACACTAGGCAAAAAAAAAGGCCCATGGGACCGACAGGATGAACAGCGGCACCTATAGACCAATTAATTGTATAGGTTGTCCAGATAATGGCATAAAGAAGGTAGAAGAGATGGAAAAGGAGAGTTGCTTTATAGGGTATTACCTCGTCAATTGCCCTCCCTCACCCCCCTGAACGGTCAAGATCTTAAATTGTGTTTGCATATGTGAGTGTTTGTGAAAAAATAAACAAAATTCAGTAAAAGTGCATGAGATGCTTCAACATTACTTTCGAAAATTCCAAAACACCCTCTTTCCCCCTATCTGAAAAGCTCATACCAGTATACACCTACTTAGAATAAGATAATAAAATGATGTAGACATTCAGATCAACCAACTAGAAAAATACCAAGGTATGAAATGAGGTTAACTGCAAGAAAGTTATTCACAAAATGGACAGTGTTGTAGTGCACACCTGCTTTACATGATATGGGGAGGGGGGGGGGAAGGGGGTAGTCATCTGCAAAGGCATTGAAATGGTAAAATTCACAGAAAATAATGTAATTGTCAATTAAGGCAGCGTTGAGAATTCGGAAAAAGAAGATGCATCCATGAAAACAACTTTTCTATTTCATGAAAAATGTACCGTTTTAAAAAGAATTACTATTTTACAAACACAAGCCACTGAAATCGAGGTGAATCGCTGCGATTAAAAAAAAAAAAAAAAAAAAAACTTTTTCATCCGTTGAAGTCCATACATCATAGTTAAAGAGAAAATTACAAATTAAACTCTAAGCAGGCGGGTATAAGCAAGCAGATAGGATATCTAATAAGGCCTACTTAACTTGTGAAGCGAGAAAGAAAAGGGCGAATAAAAAACTTACATCTTGTCTACCGTCTAATTAGAAATTAGGAAACCCTATTAGATATAGCACGATGGCATCTAAAATTTAACCATTTATCGTTTTAGTCCTCTTTCATTTTTTTTCATACATTCTTTTTTTTTTATTGGGGGGGGGGGGGAGCGTGGTCCCGTGAAGAGGACGATTTCATTTTTAAAAAAAGTTTAAAAATGGTAACAATGTCGTTCCTCGTAGCGTGACAGAACTGCCCCCTAAAAGCAACACGTGTACAAATACATACTTAATGTCGTTGATGTGTAGATGGTGCTGTTATTAGTAAGTTACAATCTTTCGCTCGACAGCGTAACGAAATTGCACCCGCCATAAAATGGAATTTTCCCCTTCATGGAACACCCTGTGCAGGTACATATTTGTAATTGACATGTAGATGGCGCTGTTCATCCTGTCGGTCTCGTGAGCCTTCTTTATCTAGTGTCGGTCTCGTGGGGTTTCTTTGTCTAGTGTCGGTCTTGTGAGCCTTCTTTGCCTCGTGTCGGTCTCGTGGGCTTTCTTTGCCTAGTGTCGGTCTCGTGAGCCTCTTGCGTACTGTCGGTCTCGTGAGCCTTTATTGTGTAGTGTTGGTCTCGTGGGCTTTCTTTGCTTAGTGTCGGTCTTGTGAGCCTTTTGTGCGTAGTGTCGAAGTCATGGGCTGTATGACTCGTGAGCCGTATAACTCATGGGCTGTATGACTCATGGACCTATTTTTGATGTCGGTGTCATGGACCGTATGACTCGTGTGAGTCGGTCTTGTGGGATGACCCCCATTTAGTGATGTGAGTATAATTCATTGCCAATAAATGTTAATGATTTGACCTTGATTCATTAATTTGTACATGCACCAAGATAGGTGCACTTACTTATAAATTGCATGTACACAATTAATTTGACTTGTTATTTGGTTTTCAATTGCCAGTATTTATACATCATCGATTTGTGTGTGTGAGAAAGTGCAGGTCTCTTGTGGATGTGAACTGAAATTTGGATGAAATCTTGATGGACTGAATTTGATGAAACAGGACTGACAATTTTGTTTAAAAAAAACCCAAACCCCAAAATACATCAAGCGAGTACACTATTTGTGACAGTGCACCTCAAAACAAACAAAAAGTCGCCAGACATGAATTTTTAGTTAAGACCATATTCTGAAAGAACAGACTTTAAGCTTTAAAATGATGTATAACTCCAATCAAATGGACTCTCCTAACCTATCTAAATATTACAAAGAAAGTACAACCTCAGAAAAAGTGTAAACTGAGAAAAAAGGCTCTGTAGTACAGTGTCCATTCAAGCGCTTAATCTTTACCAAACCGTGCTGGACAAAAAACAGGAAGTAAACCACTGGAGTAACAACAATGAAGGGATTATCAGATTAAACTGAAATTAAGCATGTCTCATTAAAACATTCTGTCCATAAGTAATACTAACTTTCAAAGCAGTAGCACTACCCTTTCAAAAGTTATTAGAGTTGAAAGTGAAGAGTGTGGACAAGGTTTTTCAGAAATGAAAAAGGGATTCTGAAGACACACCTAATCACACTATTCTATCAAAAATGTTCGAGATAAACTGCTAAAAAACACACTTTCCTGCCCGTTTTATGATACCAAATTTTAGCATAATGTAAAAAAAGACCTGCTCTTTCAGAAAATATGAAAAAGTCAAGTTCGGCTAGGTTGACCCATTTCACTTGTTTTCAGTCCTCACGCAAAACCAGTGTGTGCGACTTTATGTTCGTTTTGAGGTGCACGGTCACATTTGCTTTTCATAATACCAGATATGCAAGGTAGGGGAGAAGAAGGCTTTTTCTTATGATGCTTTTATTTTTCCTACTTTATCACAGATGCGCTTTGATATTATAATTATGCATTAATGTTCTTGTTGATAGTACTGTGATTTTGTGAAATAAAGTCGAGAGAGATCCATTACGGACGTTTGCTGTAATTGTCATATACTCTATCCTTTAATACACTCTTATTTTTCTCTTCACAACAATTTTTTCTCATTCCCTAAGTAGGCTGACCACGCTGCGAACAAAAGAAGGAAAAAGAAAGCAAATCCTAAAAGTGCTACGCAATCGCGTTCAGAATATATTGAAACGAAACGAATTAAATGACGGAAGAAGTCTGTAAGGGGCATGTGTCAATGTAAATGTTTTACAAGAACGTTGAAGCAGTTGAATGAAAATGAGAAGAAACGGAGAAGGGATCGAGCTCCAACACAGAAAGAAAAGAATTGCCAGTGCACTGCCGTTATACTGAATTCATCTGGAGTTGTTTTTGTTTATTTTTCATTCATCGAACTGTTGTCATGGATTAAAAAAAATAATGCAATATACAAATAATTATTATTGTCCGTTGAAAACACGCAAAAACTCCGTTTATCATGACATTGTGTTATTTATACTCATCAAGAAAAGCAATGTTGATTTGCAAATCCGTCTCATTTGTTTTCGATTTCTTTTTAATTTTACATTTAAGAAACAGAAAGACCGTCAAGTTGTTTGTGTTTTTGCGCTTAATTTGAAAACATATATTTTTTTAAAAAGTGATGATTTAGTACATAGGTTTATTATATAAGTTATATGGACTCACTCTGTTTTGTTATGACGAAACTTCGGAGGATTGGACTTTATATTATTTCTGACTAATATGATAACACAAATTCTCCTCGATAGTGTGTAACACAAGGGATTTCTTCTTAGACACAATGAAACGTGAAGCGTTTTCCCTCCGCAGCTATAACTTCGTATTTCGAGAACGAAGCACATTTCCTTTGTTCTTCTATGTCAATTCCTTGTCATATTCAGCTGTGACTGTGTTTATTATAAGCAAATTTTGCATTGTAGACTTTATATAACAAATTCAGGACCTGAATCTTTACTTTGTGATCAAGAAATTGTGATAAGTGTTTTAGTTCTCAAGGACGTTTACTTTATCGCGATTGCATGGGAGTGTTAAACTTTTGAACTTAGCCAACTCTCAGATATCTTTTTCTTGCATTCTTTTTTTCATATAACGGACTTTGGTCAATAATCGATCTTCAGTTCAGACATCTAGAGTTATAATAAAACATGTTGTCAAAAACATCATCCAAATTATTTGGGTAATGGTAATGAAAGCAATGTGAGTGGAAAATATTCCTTTTTCAATTTTCAGAGGTTGCCGATGGCCTTTTTACAACTGACAAGACATAACATTTCATTTGATTCCTTTAAGCTGAAGTGTAGATTTATAACAAAAAAATTGTAGTCGTTATAATTACCGAGTTCACTGATTTGCTTGATGGAACATAATAGCGACAAGGCGTAATGTTTCATCAGATGGTCTACGTCACGGAGATTACACGTACGTTTGTACGTTCATGTACGAGAGATGGAAAATGTTTTCTTTGATTCCTCAGCATGAAAAGATAAGCAAGCTTTTATAATTGAGAATTTCTTTTAATTATTTAGGATTTTGCAGATGAGTTTGTTGGCGACATGAAATTGCTGTTTGTTGTGAATAGAATGCGTTTCCAACTCCAGAGAACTGCACTGTTCAATATCCTGTTTGTTTCGAACGTTCTTGAGCTATATGCGAACCTCCGTTACGAAAACTATGCTATGTTCGTTGGGTTAAAGAGACTGTCTAGGTCAGATACACCTTAAAAAAAGCCTGTTATTATTTAGGTGTAAGGATTGAAGTATGGGATAGTGAAATAGGAGGTCGAAATATTGAGTTTCTGTAAAATGCGCGTAAATAGGAGAAAGTGTTTAGCGAAAAGTAATATTTCAACAGAAATAATGTATTTTGTTAAATCATCAGTTTTCTACCATTACATACAGGTTAAGAGTACAAGCTTAATATTCTGCCAACATATGCACATATCCCTTCAGATACTTCATTACGATTTTGAACTGAATCAGATTGCTGCAAGCTATGTTATATGGTATTCAAATGTATGCGCAGTATTATTCTTCACTGACGTTCGCTGCTATGGACATGGTAAACCTCCAAGGCGAATAAAAACTCGTTCCTGTGGGAAAATTCCAGTATATTATTGGGTTCATATCAAAGCTTGAATTGTTCTCTTTCAAGGAAAAAAAAAATGAGTTGGAGTAATCCCTACTATTGAAATTTGGCGTTGTTTTAGCTCAATTATACATCGTTCAAAACCTGGCCCATATATATAAATATATGTATATATATATATATATATATATATATATATATACATATATACACTCAGCAAAAAAAGTAAGTTCCCCCCTAACATTTTTGGATATATCTCAGAAAATATTTTACGGATGTTCATAATTCGAACGGGAATGGATAGGGAATTTCATTACTCATAACATGAATGGCATATCATTGCCACCAGATATCATTATTTGTGTAAAAAATCGCATTTTATGTCAAAATGCATGGGAAAAAAAGTTGCACTTTAGGCCATAGGAAGCATATTGTATACATTTCCTATGTAGGTTAGCAAATGATCTTTTTATATTGTGTAATTCTCAGGAATTTCTTCAGGTACAATGTGCTTCCCTATTAAACAGATGATATGCATACTTTTTGAACAATAGGCCTTCTCAATATGAAAATATTGGTAGAAGCCATGTGATTTGTAATTCCAATTTAGGTTGATCACATTAATATGCCAGTGGGCATTTTGCATCATGCCCTATAGATCAGTTTGCTGAGGGAAACAGCATCGAACGTATGGAGTGGCCTGCAAGATCCCCTGACTGTAATCCAGTAGAGAATATTTGGGATATCATTAAGTGAAAAGCGAGCAAGAAGTTGAAAGATGACACTTCACTGCAAGAATAGCGCATCTTGCAGAGAGCATGGGATAACATTGAGCAGCGCCGAGTACAAACTTTAGTTAATAGTATGAGGAGGAGATGCCGGCTGGTCATTGAAGCGGATGGTGGACATTATCAATTATCAAATACTTCACTGTATGCTCATGAAAAGAAAGAGACAGAGAAATATGCAATAACCCATGCTTAAATGTTCAGAATCAAGAGTGATTGTTTGATTATTTGTGTAAAAGTCATTGCAAATCACTAAAGTGCAACTTTTGTTTCCATGCATTTTGACATAAAATGCATTTTTTCACACCAATAATGATATCTGGTGGCAATGATTTGCCATTCATGTTATGAGTAATAAAATTCTTTATCCATTTCCGTTTGAATTATGAAAATCGGTTGAATACTTTTTGAGATATGTCCAAAAATGCTAGGGGGGAACTTACTTTTTTTGCTGAGTGTATATATATATTTATATATATATGTATATACAATTGGTAGCAAACTTGCACATAGACTTGGCTGATGTTGGGTTGCACCTCTTTATTCAAGCTTTCGGGCGAAATGCCCTTCTTCAGGAATTACACAGTCAATGATCCGAGATTGCATCTAGTACGATTATTGTTTGATCGTTTGTTTTTTGTTTAAAAATATGCTGCAATTATGTATGTTTTGTACTTATTGAAATGTTGAGAATATTTTTAAATGTATGATATTGAAGGTGAGTTAAGTTTAGAATGGTTCAACGTTTAGGTTGATTTTGTTTATACATTGTTGTCATTGACTCTGTAGATCCTGAAGAAGGGCATTTCGCCCGAAAGCTTGAAAAAAAGGGGTGCAATATCAGCCACGTCTATGTGCAAGTTTTGCTGCCAATTAT
Organism: Diadema setosum; assembly: GCA_033980235.1. NCBI lineage: Eukaryota > Metazoa > Echinodermata > Echinoidea > Diadematoida > Diadematidae > Diadema > Diadema setosum. The sequence continues at coordinate 1,479,684 of CM067078.1, read as the reverse complement.
ATTAACTGTCCTTGCACCGCCCCGCCATGGGGTGCAGTCACTATAGATATATAGTTTATTACGCCAGCCAATCAACATGCTTCCATCAATCCGCAACTGCGGGTGATGAAGACTTCTTTCCGTCCACGTAATCCATATGCAAGACATTTTTATCAGCAAAAGTTGACTTACTTCAGCAGAATATATGCTGAAGATTCATTTAAGCACACACACACACGAAAAAAGAAAGTACAGAGTCGCGGCAAAGAATGGGGTTGAGTATGACGCTTGAAAATTATACACTTTCATTTTATTATAACTCTCTCATACGTTGTCACCTTCGTGCAGCAATTAACGACTTGCCATAAATTCTTAAGATATAGATCTCTTTGCAGTTAGTCGCATACAAATCTGCATTAAATGAGAGAAAAGGTAATAGTTAAAAATGGAAAAAATGAATCCACTAAACAATTCGGCGTTGTTTTTTATCTACGTCTCCTTTCAATCAAGCTTGGTGATATTCCCGTCATCATCCCATTTAAACCCAAAGTAGTGTATTAGCAGTCATTTACAAGCTGTGTGGTCGTTCACAGTGAAACCGGGCTGACTTTCTGAAATGAAGGGCGTGATCTTTGTAGTGCTTATTTTGTTTCATTCCACTGGTAAGTTGTCCTGAAGTCTTTCGTTTCTAAGAAAATTGAAGAGTTTGTTTGCAAACACCGATAAGTCCATATTTGCCAAATGGAGATATTTTCGATAAAAGGTCAAGAAAAATAAAGAAAATAATAAAAACATTATTGCTTCTTTTGACCATAACTTCAAAAATGTAGCTTTATATGTAGTGACCAATATATCATTTAAAATGTATTATTTTGTACTTTATGACAGAGACCGTACTTAAAAATCTTCAAAAATTGACTTATCGGTTTTTGCGAATAAACTCTTCAATTGCTTTTATAAAGTTGATTTTGCACGCTGTATTTTGTCATCCGGTATCTCCAAAACATTAACGTTGTCGATGCTTTGCTTGTTTGTTTTTGGTTTTTAATTTTCTTCTTCTGCCGTAATTTTTCTGAAATATCATTTCTATTATATGTTACATAACTGTTTCTGGGGGGGGGGGGGCATTTCATGAAGGAACTTGTCAGATAAAATGTCCGACAAGTCAATTACATCCGACAAGTTCAGAGAAATCAGCCAATCAGACTAAAGAATTTTTCAAAACTTGTCGGATATAATTGACTTGTCAGATATTTTATCCGACAAGTTCCTTCATTAAATGCCCCCCTGATGTTCTTTTTCTGATGATAGAAATGACGACAAAACAAGACGCATATAGCAATATTCCTTTTGACGAAAATGGTGCATAGACTGTATTCGGTAACTTGTGAATGTTATCTCGACATATCTCCTTCAAAAGGGTTACAGAGGGTTGAGGAGAGTATTACTTCTTTTGGCGTGAGGTTTGTTTGTTTTTCTGTTCACTAACGTATTACAACTTGGTGTTGCCTTGAACAATCCTGAATTTTAGAACTCACAAAGTAGAGGTATTTTATCCTCCGAAGAATGAGCTCACCTCTCCCACTCCTCCTTCACTTCTTCATAATCGTCAGGAAAATACATTCATTATTTGAAATGATTATCATATTTTTCATCGACTTCAACATGTCTCAAGCAGGGGAAAAAAAAACATGCGTGGACTTAAAAATAAAGGCTATTAAACAAAAACAATCAAATATTCTCAACAAGCAGATTTCAAATGTAGCATCTCTTTTACTAAGTTTCACCGTGGAGAGTGGAATGTAATTGAACTGTCACTATAGGTAAGACGTTATTTTTGCATAAATTCAATGAGAAGTTAAACGCTGTTCTCCACCTTTTTTTTTTTGTGACATGGTAACACATGGAATTCATGCCGCCATGGTAACTGACAAAATGTAAGCCAGTGCTATGTATCATTTAGCGAACAGCACCCATAAGGTCATTGGACCTTCTGTCTTTACGAAATAGATAAAATGACCTATATTAGTTTCAGGAGATGGAGTGACTCTTAGGTGAATTTGTTATGTAAAAGTGCTTGGATATGGCATGTCTTATACAGCTTGTAAAAATGTCAGATAAACAAACCAATTTTATGTTTGCACTCACACCGTTTATTGATTACTTTGCATCGATCTATATAGTACGAGCCTATAAAATATGCTATTGCCTTGCATCTGAAAATACCAATCTTATCATTAATACAGATAACAGGAGCCGCATGGAAAGCTTAAAGCTTCATCTATATTACGTTGGTACACAATATCACAATGTACACATTATTATTATCTAAACACATTCACAACTGTCACAAATGTATTCATCTTCGAGAGGGGAAATATAGGGCGTTGTTACTGACAATTAACTTTCAGCTCACTCGGCAAGGCAATGTAATATGATGGAAAATGAAAAATCTGAAAAGCGCCGACTGACTTTGTTTCTCAAAAGAGGTTTGGTGATACAAAGTTTCTTAAGTCTTTTTCCACATCTTAGATTCGCAGCATATGTATACATCTGGATACCTTATACTACATCATATATCTCTGATATTTTGTCCTTTGCACTTTCGTTGCTTATAATCTATTTCTTGACAATTATCCTCTGAATCTCGTACCAGAGACTTTACCTTGCTATCTTACCTTGCAAAGTTTTTCCTGTCATGAAAATTCTTACCCCTTAAATTTGTATCTCTGACCTTTTCCCTTTGTATACTCTTTCACCATGACTTTTTTGTTTTATTTTACCATCGACTCCCTAACCTCTGACAACTCTTTCCCCTGATATCTTACACTTGAAACTTTTTCCTTTAATAGGGCGTATTACCTGTGAGGTTTTATCATCAGTGATCATTGAAATTATTAGCTATTTGCCACCACTGTCGTGGTTTTAACCATCGTTGACGCAATCATTCATAATTACGGAAAATAGGTAAACGCTGAATTTGATAAAGAATCAGTTTCCACATACCTTGCCACTCAGCACGCCCTCAGTGTCTTTTCTTACGACTTACAACGGTTACATAATTATTGTGAACTATTTTTACATATTTTTTATATCTCCAATTGCCGAGAAGCCTCGCAGGAGTGTGAAAAAGATAATAACGATCTGCGGTAAGAGACAAATGGTGGACGGAAGCACCGTACAGCTTGTGGCGAAGAACTCTCCTTCAAGGCAGCAGGAATCACCTCCACATCGGCGTTACATTTGAAACGATGGATTCTATGCGAGGAGAAGGGTAATTTATGTTTAGCAATTTCAAGCCTAAAATGACATAGTCATAGTCATCAGAAGGACTCAAAATGCATCTTCCACAATGATCAAAGCTACTACCAATATATCGAATGGATCCACCAAGAAACCTGTCTAGTAAAGAGTTGTTTTGATGTACCGGTATTCAAAGATCAGAAATGTAACTGCGATCATAGTTTAAATCTGTTTTGTTCCTAAAGGCTCTCGGTTTCCTTTCAGCAGTGGGTTATTACATTGCGAGTATATTATTTTGTTATGACGTATACCCAGCAGCAGTATTGAGTGGCATTGACGGAATTAAAGTCGGACGGAAGGACGGACGGACAACCTGAAAACATAATACCTTTTCGTGGTGGTGGCGTAAAACGAACAAGTAGAGATAGATGACTGCATCATACACACATATTGTCGCTCCGTCACCAATGGTCGTCCACTGAAACAGGCAACAACTTGTGCATGGAGCTGACGGCATAAATTGTTGCCCGCCCTCGAAGCACATTTTTCTCCTACCTTTCTTCTTCTTTGTTTTTTTTTTTTTGTTTTTTGTTTTTGTTTTTTGTTTTTTGTTTTTTTTTTGTGGGGGGGGGATGGGGGGGGGGTTCATTCTTGACACAGTCATTGAAGTATCAACACATAACTTTCATGGCTACACGTGTACATCCATGCAAACAAGCCATGTAAAAAGTCACGATGAGGTTTCAAGGAAGTGTGTATAGTGCGCGCGCACATGTTGATTGAGTGTCCGTTCGTGACGTGTGTGTGTGTGTGTGTGTGTGTGTTATTGCATATCATGGAATAATGTGTGTTGAGATGGTTTATATGCATTATGAGGATTGTTTGAGTGTTGTTTTTTGTATGTGTTTGTAGGCACTTTGTTGGTTCATATGGCAGTTCGTTTGAGGTAAAAGTAAAACGTAAAAGTAAAAACGATTGAGAAATTATTTCGGCGTGTCGAAATTATTCGCTCATGCATTAACCATGCCAAACTTACTCTGAGACAAAGAATAGTGATATTGAAGTTAAGGTTAGGCCTGATGGAAGAATATGAATGCAGTGAAAAAAAATAACAAAGAACGATAACATTTCGGGAGGATACCTCCCTCGTATCAAATGTCTTTTCTCTCGGTCTCACTCTCCTAACCAGCCTCACCGCTGAAATTGACACACCATTCCCTATTTTGTTTTTCATTTTTTGCTCATTTTTCCATCTGAGAAGATGGCTGGATAGCCCATATTCAGCTACGTTAAGCTGGTCTTCCATAGGGTCCAGTTGGATGTGAGGTGGGACCACTTCACCGGGTTAAACACCCTGCTCTTTGCGGTGAATGAATGAAGCGGGATCTTTTACGTGCATGGGTTGTTGCTCTCTCATACACGGGACCTCCATTTTCGGTCCTATGTTTGAAATCAACGCCGATGTAAACTCTATAAACACGTGCTCATACACATTGAAAAAATTGTCATCGCCACAGTAGACCCTGCTGCCTCCAAAAAAGTTCATTCCCACAAACACACGTACGCACACATCTATATACAATTACCATATAGTTTCCACATAATCATTGTATAATCATACTCCAAACTCACACACACACACACACACACACACACATAGCTATGCGCAAACGCTGACAGAAGTCACATAATACGCACCTAATCATACACAACACAAAAAACCCCTCAAAAATGAGAACTGCACACGCATCAAAATTGTCACCAGACGACAATTTGTGACGTCAACTCCGTCACAAATTGTGACGGCGCGACAATTTGTACAATAACAACCACGCATCACGACTCAAAAGTCGCACCCCTTTGATTTTGCGTGAGGACTAAAAAAAAAAAAAAAAAAAAGGTGAAATATGTGAACCAAGTCAATATTGGGGTTTTCATATTTTCTGAAAGAGCTACCCTTCTTCTACTTTATTTGAAGTTTCGGATCATACAATGTATGGGAAAGTGCATTTCAGCAGTTTTTCTATAAGTCTTTGCTTTGTTTGTTTGTTTGTTTGTTTCTTTTTTTAAAGTAGTGAGATCAGGTTAGATTTAGAGGTCCCTTATTCATTTCTTGATAACCCTATGCACACTCTTCGCTCTTAAAGGAAACCAAAACGATGGGTTTTCGAGTTCATAACTGTGTTAAGGGCACCTGTAGCTTCAATTTCATGTATAGATCACCCAAATTGACCATCAATATCCCTTTATCAACTCATAAAGAACCTGGCAAAATGCACATTCGTTGCCTCGTCTGCTACAGTGGGGTCCGCCATGTTTACACTTTCTGGTGAGACCCCCTGCGTAGTTGTGACGTTCTTCTTTTTTTTTTTTTTTTTTTTTTTTGGGGGGGGGACATAAACAAACCCCAGAGCAGCGTAACGTAACAAGCCTGCATGTGTTGTGTATTATAGTAACACGCGCGAGCGAGCAGAAGCAACAACGAAAACCTACAAAACAGACATAATTGTTCATCAACATTCACGACAAAATAAGTAAAATAAAAACAAACCTGTCTCTCAGAAGCTCTCGCTAATCTTTTCTCGGTTCCAGCCCTCACTTTTGACGGCGGCCTAAACGAGAAGATAGAAGGCACGGCGCCTTCTTTCAGGATTTTCGAGGCTTTGTCACCATGAGCCGAGCCCGCATGTCATCCTCGAAGTCGTCGGCAAGGAACTGGTCGCTGCAAACGACATTGTTTCCGTCGATTTTAATGTACTTGACCCGAATTTTTCAACTTTAAGTGCACCCAACCACCTCCTACACAGTTCTGGCTCCTTCAGAGGATTGGGGATGGGATAAAAACTTCTCACCGGAGATTTCCCACTCCGGTTGGAGCACCATAGCTAAACGTGGGAGCTGCAATACTGCAGCTAGCTAGCTAGCTGCGCTGGGGTTTATGTCCACAAAAACGTCACAACTACGCATGGTGTCTCACCGGAAAGTGTAAACATGGCGGACCTCACTGTAGCAGACGAGACAACGAATGAGCATTTTGCCAGGTTCTTTATGAGTTGATAAAGGGATATTGATGGCCAATTTGGGTGATCTATACATCAAATTGAAGCTACAGGTGCCCTTAAGACAGTTATGAACTCGAAAACCCATCGTTTTGGTTTCCTTTAACTTTGTTAACTTTTAAAAGAATAGCACAACTGGTTTGACAGTTGACAGTAATCATGTACAGAATATGTTAATAGAGCATCTTTAATTCAGCCTTATCTGATAATGTCTTCATTGCTATTGCTCCGTTGGTTTGTATCCTGTTACTTGTCCCATTCATCCCGCAGCTATGTCGGTTTGGTGAGGATTACGCGCTTGAATAAATCCTGTTTTTCAGAGCCTCTTTTCTTGGTTCACATTTTTCCAGACTGTGCGCTTTCTTTTCAATATTTAGATAGGTTAGGGGAGTGCATTTCAATTGAGTTATACATCATTTTAAAGCTTAGAGTCTGCTCTTTTAATATCTACCCTTACTTGAAAATCTTTTTGTTGGTTTCGTGATGCAGGGTCATACATGCATGTACTACCTATAGTGATTGTCTTGGGAATTTGAGGGACACGGAGTCAAAGATCAAGTGTCAAAGGTCAAGGTCAAATCCTTGAAATTTCGCTATTTCCAATATAATAATTATGTATGCAATGTCTTATAATGTCTTTTCTTGAAAATTGATGAATACATTCAATTCAATTCAGTTCAATTCAATTCAATTCAATATATTCGGAACAAGATAAGTGCAGTTATGTGCACAATAAAAACAAAAGCAATGCGTGTAATCAAACATGCACATGTTAAAAATAGATACTATGCGAAAGTTTTTTGTTTTGTTTGTTTGTTTGTTTGTTTGTTTGTTTTTTGCTCTTTCCAAAAGGTGAAAAGCCAAGTGAAATGCTAAAATGCTAGATTTCACTTCTTCCTCCATGCAATCATCATGGAAGTGGCTCACTGTGTCACAATTATTTTTTTTTTTCATGTACGCATAGGCTGTCGTGAAAATATACGTATTTGGAATACTTGTGGCGTCATCGTATGGCAAATATTGAGCCACGGAAACACTGCGACGGGTGATCAATGAGGGTTCTTCTGTCTTGTTACAAAGACGGAATAACTAAGAAACCGATGTTAGTAACATGAATAAAGATATTTGTAAATGAACAATTCTTTCTCAAGAGGCTTTTGCGGAAAGAAACACATCTTGAAGCCACATCCTATCTATCATCCTAGCAGCAATGTATTGTGGGTAGCTTCAACATTTTAATGTTGAGCATAAATTATTTTGACATGGACATCTACTCTAATTGTATTCTTAAGACTATCTACAGTGTACTTCAGTGGATGTAGGTAACGAGTCAAGCCATTATGCACAATTTGGTTTCAGATACCCCACTGGTGGAGCGCTCTTTCGCAGTCATCTCGAGAGCCAATTTATTTTTCGTAGCTGACTTCAGAGTGTACGGAAAGCTAAGAAACACCCCTTTCAACACAAGATCATATAGATGGGAAGCACCCTCACCGACTCCCACCGTACTGAATTTTGACCCTGTTGAGAAGGTTGTATACTGGGTTCAAGAAGAAACGAATTCGATCATAAGAGATTTTCTTCTCGACAAAACCACCAGCATCACTGGAAGTAAGGGACAATTGCAAGTGTGCACCTTAAAGCTTTAAATTTTGTAATGCAACAGTCCCTGTTTAGCCAAATAAATCATATTACTTGATACATTCAAAGATTTTCTTTTCATTTAGATATGTTATATCTGACGTATGTAAGTACCCTATTCATGCATGATTGCCTGAGACTGAATTACAGTATGTTATATAGAAAATGTGTTACATTGGCGTTGTGTCACAAATGGCCAGGATTGTGTGTAAACTTTCTGTTCTTATTCAAATTAGTAACATTCGTAGCCAATCAAAAATGATTAAAATGAAAAAAAAAAAAATCTTTCCCTGATTATATCATTAACATTTGCATGCTTTCTTTGTACCTTTTTTTTGCTAATCAAAATATTGTGGGTTTTTTTTTTCAGGTTTGCCTGGTAAAGGACTCTCCCTCTCCCTTGACCATTCTGATCAGAAACTTTACATGCTGAACTACGACGAAATCGGAAATACCTTGACAGTTTTGCGCACTGGTATGAGCAGGGGTCCAATAAAGATCATCATAAGGCTCCGTCATTTCGCTGTAACCACAACGATGCATCTTGACACAAAGAACAGGTAACTTTGGGATAATTTGAGAAGCTCCCTACCAAAAAATTTAGGAATGCGCCAAAACAAGCCTGAGGAGGGCAGATATTTTGTAAAAAAGCCTTCGTTGGAACTACTAATTGCGTTCTTGAGAATCCTTCTTCTTGTCGTTTAGTTGCTGCACAGACACACACACACACACACACACACACATACAATGTATATATATATATATATATTTATGGAGAGGTTTCAAACAAATGGCGCTACATATCCGTTGAAAATTGAACGTCTTTTGGAAGCATGATAAATATATTATCATATTATAAACATATGTTTATATGATAATATATTTATCATGCTAGTAATCGTGCTATCATGAAAATAATATATTATATTTATATACAGTAATCGAGAGAGCTGTTTTTTGTAACGCTATCTCCTCCGAAGCCGTCGGCTCCGGGCCGCCCAGACCGGTGCCGTCGGCAGCGGGAGGGTCTCTTCTATTGGGTAGGCCGGGTTTCGGCCGCGCTCCTCCTCCGTGTCGACGTCGAGAGCGGTACAAAAAACAAAGAAAAAGAAAAGACAAACAACAACATGCAGCGTTTGCGCGTACGCACACACACGCATAGTAGAGCAGATAAGCCGAAGAATTGTGCAAAATTTGACTAAAGCATGAAACTTTCACCATTGTTAGTACATGCTATAAGATTAATTTTAAGATCGGGAGGTAAGTCTGAATTGACCTCTGATGACCTCTGATGACCTCTAGAGGTCAATGACCTCAAAATCTAAGAAAATTGATATTTTGCGTCATTGGTTAATGATAAACACAGTAATGATGTACTAAAACTTAATATTTGTCACAGTAAAATTGTCTTTATGTTCCACAGAGCCCTGACAGGTTTCTACTTTGACCTCTGATGACCTCCAGAGGTCAATGACCTCAAAATGTCAGAAAATTGATATTTTGCATCATTGGTTAATGATAAAACACAGTAATGATGTACTAAAACTTAATTTTTGTCACTTTGAAATTGTCTTTATATTCCACAGATCCCTGACAGGTTTCTATCTTTGACCTCTGATGACCTTCAGAGGTCAATGACCTCAAAATGTCAGAAAATTGATATTTTAATGCGTCACTCATAACCGAAACACGATAATTATGTACTAAAAACTAATTTTTGTAAGAGGAATTGCCTCAATGTTCCACTGAGCCTTTCGAGTCAGATTTCTACCTTTGACCTCCGATGACCTCAGATGACCTATGATGAGGCCAATGACCTCAAAATGTCAGAACATTGATATTTGGTGCAATTGGTTGATGACAAACATGATTTAGATGTTATATTCATTTGTATTACAATTGAATTGTTCTCCTATTCCACAGAGCAAGAGAAATTACTCACGTGTTTCTACCTTTGACCTCTGAGGAAGGTGACAGGTCAATGACCTCAAAAATATCAGAATATTGATATTCTATGTATAGTCAATGGTCAACTTTGTAATACCCGATGTACAATCATTTATGCTATAATAGAAGAATCTTGTCATTCCATGGAACATTGGTCATTAGCCTGTGCATTATATCCAACTTTGACCTCTCAGGAAAATGAGAGGTCAATGAGGTCACATGTGTAGGCTTACCTGTATTGATGTTTGGCTTCATTGGTGTAATCGTAAATGCTTAATCATGTACAAATCACGCATTGATGTTTTGATCAAAGTATGTCTGCATATTCCACAGAACATTGGTTTATAGTAACAGGTCTCTGAAATGTGAGAGGTCAATTACTTCAGAAATAAAGCTCAAGTTTCTTGAGTGATGGCAGTGACCTCAAATACAACTGTTATGTTTGGGTTAGTTATGTAGACTAGCAAATATGGCCATTATCTCGACACTCGAGGAAAACAAGGCCCACGAGACTGATATACAGAGTGTTTAATCTATTCAGTGTAAGTCTCATAGATCTTTTCCCCCATTTGTTGGACTCATTATGGGACTGGTTTGCCTAAGTGTCAAGCTCATGGGCAATATTTGCATAGTTTCCAGCTGGTGGGCCTGTATTGGCCAGTGTAAAGCTGGTGGGTTAAGACTGCGATGAATGACTCATGGTCCTGGAGTATACAGTCCTCAGCTGCGACATCATGGACCATCTTGAAAACTTCGACATACTGTGAGGCCCAACATGCATTCCACATGAAGCAATCCTGTGTATTGCAACTAGCTATTGCCATCCGAGACCTACCCAGGGAATAGATAAGCATTCATGGCAAACCATGGAGAAAGCGGATTGTGCAAAATATTTTGGAGTTCCAATAGGAGGCTCAGCTGGAATCAAATCGCCACAGCAGCTTAAAAAGGTTATACTTCAACCAAAGACTCTCTCCAGACGGAAGATACGAGTATCATAAAGTTCAGGTGTTTTGCTACTCCATGCCGCTCAGGACTGTCCTGGAATATGCATGCATCATCTGGGATCCATTCACCCAGGTGAAACATCATGAAGTTTGGAATGATCCAGAGAAGATATGCACTCTTTAGCTGCAATGACCATCATATTATATGCAAAACAAGCAGTGTTACAGCCACACTTGAAAAATAAAACAAAGCAAAACAAAACAAAACTACAATGGCAATCCCTGTAAGAAAGTACAGCTCAGGCAAATTCAGCGATGATGTTCTGCATCAAGAACCCCACAATATCCACTCCGCAGTAAGTTGTGGCTCTATTGCTGCATTCTTCAAAAAGGGCAAATGACCAAAAATGTCAGGCATCATTTGCAAGAACACAAAGTAGGCCTAGTCCCAAAAAAGGTGGCGGCTACTCTCGGCCACTGTCTCTTGTATCTCTTTGAAACACTTCAGGAGAGAGATACTCAATATTCAGCTCTGTTATTAAAGATACATATGTCTCTCTTTTTGTTTTTGCATTTGTTTGTTGTTTTTTGCTTCATGTAGCTCTTTGGATACCTTCTTTAACCAATTAAGAAAAGGCTCCATGGCAGAATATTACAAGATTACACAGTATAATGAAGAAGAAGAAGAAGAAGAAGAAGAAGGAGAATAGGAAACGAGATCTGCTGTCAATGATGCAGAGCCAATACCAATCAGTTCCATGGCAGATCTTAGTCGGCACTGCAAAGGTTTGGATGTCTCTCTCTGTTGACAAAGGATATTCTAAAGCTCCAAGTAAGTCCATGGGGTGGTTTACATTGTCTGGGCATAGAGGGTTGGGTTGGGTATATGAGGATATGATGCTTTGTTATAACAATTAGGTCTGAGATATCTAATTTTTATGTTTGTTTTGACCATCCCGCATGGATCTCCAACGAAAAGGAATGATAATGTGTTAGACCCAGCCGCCACCATGTTTTTTTCAATAGATTTTGATATTACAGTGTAGTTGAGAAAAAAGTAACCGCTCATTGTCCTAGATGGAAGTCAAAATTGAATTGTGTGTGGAATACTCTGCATACAATTTTGGACACACACACACACACACACACACACAAAATGCATTTTTTTAATATAATTATTATTTCATAAGCAGCAGGCCATTACAAACCAATGAGACCAGACATCAATATTCTTGCATTTTGATGCATATCTTTCAATATCCTCCAGAGGTCAGAGGATCATCGCTAATGTTCATGTGAAATGAGTACACGCCTTTTGAATTGCCCACTTTTATTGCTATAGAAATACACAATATGTGCATCATGTCAATCATTAAATATTGTATCAGTTTCATTTTCAGTTTTGGATTATTTTTTCTATGTATAAATAAAATCGTGGCAAAGTAAACAACTTTCACATCAAAATATAAACGAGAATACTAAAAAAAAAAATAGATGTAATAACGTGCAAGGTAAATACCAGGCCTACATCATCTTAAGGTATACAGGTGAAGGAAATCATCTTATTGATAAACAATTTACTTGACTGGGATAGCGACCACTGAACAATATTGTTTCTTAAAACTCTCTCTTCTTTTCAACAAGTGGAATAAAACACATGCACATACCGGGGAATTAGTTTGGAGGAGGGGTGGGGTGGTGGCAGGGATAGTTGACCCCCACCCCATTGAATTCTGAGATGTGGACTATGTTTTGTTGTTGTTAGTTTTTGTTGTTGTTGTTGTTTTGTTTTGTTTTTTTGCTTTTTAGACAGAAAACTGCCCAAGTTTTTCACTTTAAGTGTGCATCGGATTGTTAAAATTTAATTCTGAAATGCAAAATCTCCCTTCTGTGAGAGGGGATATCTCCTTTCGATAGACTCCTTCCCCCTGCTTGGTTCCTTCCTAAGATATAACATACTTTGGGGAATGATAATTTCCCTTATTCTATGAAAAATGTTTTTAAGAGATATTTTTATTTGAATTCCAAAGATGAAAAGGCTTTCCTATATATGCACGATTGTTCATTTTGGAGGGCAAGAGGCATTTGCCCCGCCTCCCGAGAAAATATGGGAGGGGGAATGGTGGGGACATAAAACTTTGCTTCCAAGTATTTCCTGAGATTGAGATTTTTTTTTCTTTACTTTTTTGACAGAAAATGAATTGTCACTGAACATTTTAGCTATAGTATGCACCAGATTAAAAGGCAGAATCTCCTTTGCATACCCCCTCCCCCACACTATCTTTCGTTATGTCCCCTTCCATATACGCTCAGTGCTTTTGTCCCATTTTTGTTCTATATCATCACAAAGTATGTACTAGACCTTTAATTTCAGTTCCGACATATTAAAGAAAATCCCTCTTGTTGGAGGGGGTAGTGTATCTTTCAATTAACAATCCCTCCTCGGTTTCTACCCTTAGATTTGGTACACTCCTTTTACTGATAATTTCCCAAATATTCCATCATAAATGTGTATACTAGATTTTTTTTTTAACATTTCTATTCTTACTGCAAAGGCTCCCTCGCATGGGAAGGATTGGGGGACAGCCCCTTTCATACCCTCCTCTCACTGTATCAACCTCTCCTCCATGCATTGATTATGGCTACACATTTGGGTATGGACTTTTTTTTTTCAAAATGGTAGCTCAACCAAGAGTGGCACGAGATCATTGAATTGCAAACAAAAGGATGCAAAAGCGCCATAATGTGGGAGGGGGATACCTCCACCCACATCCTTCTGTCGATTGGTCTTCCTCCATAGATGGCTGACTTACTACACCTTTTTGATACAAATTTCGAGGTATTCCTTCAAAAGTGCCTGTGTGCCAGGTCGTTGAATCTCATTTCTCAAAATACAAGAGCTCTGTCGAATGGGAGTGGAATACCCTACCCTCGCCAACGCTGCACTTCCTGGGTTCCCATCCATATAGACTTGGTACATCTTGGTGATCCATAATTTTCCAAATATTCCCCAAAACGTATGCATCAGATTCTTTTAAAAAAAAAAAAAAAAAATTCGTCTTTGGGAGGAGGGTAGGTGAGATGCGCCCACACCCCATCAACTTCCGTATAAGTGATGACGCACACATTAAACAAGAGCTACACTGAATCACTGATTTCAGGTCTAAACCTGCAAAAATCCAATCCCCCACCCACATCCTCCCCCTCCCCCTCCGCTTCATTCCTTTGCACCATGAACTTATGCTTTTACATATTTTCCAAGTTCCCCCCCCCACGTGAAAACAGATCGCCACCCCTTGCTCTGTGCACATACCCGACTTAGATGATTACCTGAAAAGTTCTGCGGAATGAGTAGCCACTTTTTTGGTAACAGAAATGCATGGTTTGTAAGCCCTACATTGTAAACAATAACTATTAACTATCGCAATATCAGTATTAACATCCTCACATTTCAGTCAAGGTATTTGACCTTGTGTGATTTTCATAGGTGAACGGTAATGGCTCGTTAATAAACAGGGCCTACGAGTGCTCTCTAAAACATCATCATGTTTACCATTGATGATGCCAAACTATTCTGATACTTTGAGGTCATTGATCTCTCGAGATCATCAGAGGTCAAAGGCAGAAACTCGTCTGTGTGCCTTGGAATATGAAGACGATGTCATTGTACACAGATATGCTTGTTTTGTACATCCTTACCATGTTTGACCTTTCACCAATGATGTCATACTTCAATATTCTGAAATTCTGAGGTCATTGACCTCTCAAGGTCATCAGAGGTCAAAGGTAGAAACCTGTCTGCTCTTTAGAATATGAAGACAATTTCATTGTAAGATGTTTTGTACATCTTAACAATGGTTACCATTAACCAATGACATCACAGATCAATATAATATTTTGAGGTCATTGACCTCCAAAGGTCATCAGAGGTCAAAGGTTAAAACCTGTCAATGCTCTGTGGAATCAGAAAATGGTTTCCCTGAAGTATAGATGCATGTTTAGTGAATCATAACCACATATATCATTCACAAATGTCTAAAAACATCGATATTTTGATATTTAAAGTTCATTGACCTCTGGAGGTCATCAGAGGTCAAAGGTAAAAACCTGTCAGTGCTCTGTTGAATCTGGAAATGATTTCTCTGTGGTATAAATGCATGTTTAGTGCAACATAACCACATATATCATTTGCAAATGTCTAAAAACATCGATTTTCCGATATCTAAAGTACATTGACCTCTGGAGGTCATCAGAGGTCAAATTAGACTTACCTCCCGATCTTAAAATAAATCTTATGGTATGTACTAACACTGGTGAAAGTTTCATGCTTTAGTCAAATTTTGCACAATTCACGTGATTTTGAGGGCTTATCTGCTCTACTACGCACAAGATGTATACGGGTTATATACAGCTCGCGCCAGCTCGCAGGCTCAGGTCGCACACTTAGAACTCTATACAATCTGTGGTCGCTCGCCCAGCTGATCGTTCGCGGAGACATGATACACGCGTACGCGTACGGGCAATATATCGCGGAGAGTGTGGTGTGTATGCATTGAGCCTGTCGCTGTGTTGCATTGCATATCATGATGCGTTCTCGGTACACAGAAAGCTACGAATGCCGTATTTTCGCGAAACTACAGGATCCTGTGCAGCTCAGCTACGTCATTTAGTTTACTCTCAAGTCGGGTATCATTGTACTCAGACTGTTTAGCAGTGATCTCCACGGCTAAATATCCACTTAAATTTTGTCCTTGCCGATAGTGCCCTTCCATATCAGATATACAGGCCTGTGTCTGTGTATGTATTGACGATGGTTACACGAAACACTCTCCGTGCGGGCTCTCGTATACACGGCGCGGTCATACCTAAGGGCATTTACGTACAGTTCGCCATTGGCGTGCCCAAATGAAAACAACGAATGCTGTTATTTTATTTCATTTTGCACAACTACAGGATACTATGCAGCTCAGATACGTCATTTAGTTTACTCTCAAGTCGGGTATCATGGCCGGTATCATTGTAGTCAGACTGTTTAAGACGGCTAGATATCAACTTAAATTTTGTCCTTGCCGATCGTGCCCTTCTATTTCCGATTACACGCGCCGCTGTCCATTCGTTTACTGCATAATTGCTCTAAACATGAATATTCATAAGACATGTGCGGACGAGGGGGAAAACCTCGCTTTGCCGACCGCCTATTTTTGAAGTTACAAGTGGAAATAAAATGGGTGGTTCTATAGTCCGTCAAACCAAGTTCTGGTGATAAAAATAAAAAAAAAGGGAGCAAATAAGGACAAAAATATTCTTCTTTCCCCCATAACGTGGGAAAAGAAATATTAAAGAAAAAACACGAGGCCCTGAGACCCCTGAATTCCCACGGGTGCCTACGTACTTATTAAACCTAATGACTATGATCTCCCCCTCTCCAAACAATGATTAAATGATGATGTAATAATAGTATTCAAAATAATAACAATAATGATAAGGTACAGCCTGAAGCAGATAAACGGGTGAGGATATGTAAACATATTGTCGTTGTGTAGGATTTCTTTTTAAATGACGACGTGTTAAAAAATAAATATTATTCATTTCGACATACGCCATTTTTCAGATTTTTCATGAAGAGAAAAGATGTTTACGTGCGTTGGGGCCTGAAAGGGCTCATGTATCTTTTTTTTTTCTCTCTCTCCAACGGGCGTTGAGACTGAGGGTAAATGGCATGGGGAAGGGGAGATATGCAGGGCAAAATGTCAATGGCACCCCATCCCCCCGTGCTTCGACGGGAAGAATCTTTGGGCAAAGAAGACAACCCTCGAATTTCCACGGGTGCTGCTAAGTTGATCTGTGATAACAGCAAGCGGGGTTAAATAGTCCTATTCCATGGACCGGCTCCTCAGCTCAGGTGTTAGGAAGGGATGGCCATAGCTCAAGTGACGGGCATTTCCTGAAATCGTTGTGTTGGCCATTAACGTGTTTTTTGTTTTGTTTTGTTTTTGTTTTTATCTGTTGTACATGTTATGACACCCGCGAGAGTTGACTCGATGACTCGATCGCTTGCATGGACTAGATATACGCTCCTAAAACTTGGAAAAACAGACGTGGGGGATAGAGCTGTACATGTCGGTTGTGTATATGGAATGTGACGATGAAGGAAAAAGTGTCTTGAAACGTTACAATAAATCCCAAGAAAATAACGCTCTCTGGAAATTTGCCTATAGCTCGCGATTCCTTTCTCACTATCACCCTCAATTTTTCTCTTTGTATTGGTTGAACTGAGCAGTGGAATTATCGCGAGTTTACTTTTCCATGGAAAAGCACAACAACAACATCAATAACACTATAGAATTTCATGACTTAGCCTACTCGGCACAGGATCACGTATACGTGATTGCAGTGAATCGGTTTTGGACAATTTACACAGGATTGTCTGAAGAAAACTCTTTCGTTTAGAGTAGAGCAACTTTTACCTGATGGAACGATGATATATCATATACATATTTACAATCCTTACCGAATTAACGAATTCCCCCTCGATTCATCGCTATATATATATATATATATATATATATATATATGTATAATATTACTGTGTCCCAAACTCTAAATGGCTCTACCCCCCCCCCCCCTATAGTATTAAGTCCTCTGGGCGGAAGAGGCACTATATAACGGGTCGATTTTTTTTTTCAATGTTTAAGAATAAATGTATGAAAAGCTATTTGAACCTCTCAAGTGAAGAGCACCTTTTACATGAATGAGAAAAAAATATTCACAATCCTTATCTTTTTTCCTTCCCCGTGTTTTCCCTTTATCTATGCGTCCAAACACCCAATGACTATGATCTCCCCCTCCCCAAATGATAATAATAACAGATAACAATAAAGGTGATTTATATTTAATGATATTAATCACAATAACAATAAGAGAGATAATGATAATAATGGACAGTCTAAAGCAGAAACATGGATGGTTCTATGATCCATCACACAAAGTTGGGTGGAAAAAACAAGCAAAAAGGAGGGAGCAAACGAAGGCGAAAATATTTGATTTGTTCTATTCTAATGCGCAGGAAAAGAAATATCAATGAAAAGAAAAAAACAAATATACACTGTACAAGGCCCTGAGAGCCATGGATTTCCACAGGTGCCTGCGATGGAGGCACGTGCGCGGGGATGGTGGTGGGTAATTTCAAAGTAAAAATCTCCTCATTTCGACAGGAAGAATCTTTTGGCAGAATTTTCTGGGAATGTTATAACAACGCATTTTTAGCAGTTTTCCCCAAATTTTTAAGTTGTTTTTGGTTTTATTTATTTTATGCGGGGGTGGATATTTTGTGTGTGTGTTTGTGTGTGTGTGTGTGTGTGTGTCTGCATATTGAGCGGGGAGGTGAGGGAAAACAAGACAATACCATTGGATTTCAACGGGTGCTGCTAATTATTGAACCCCTCCAAACTCAAGTTCTGTGATAAATAAAGCAATTACCTGGCGGGTAGACGAGAGGAGCGCACTTTCATGAAGGAATGGGAAAGTGTTTGTTTTATTTCATTATTAAAAATGTGGGAAAAAAATAAAAGCCCTCTGACCCGTGGATTTCCACGGGTGCTGCTAGTTACTTTCTTATTTCTTGTATGCGCAGACTGGTGTATCTGATTCTGGATGAAATTACGATCATGAAAGTAAGCCTTGATGGACGTGCCAAGAAAGTGATCAACTTAAGAGAACATCTCCCACAGAACGCACAGACTAATTTCGAACGTAAGGACCTTCCAAATGATCTTTCAAATGGATGCCTAGTAACTGATCAGTGGGAATCAGTGGGAATGCTGGGGGATGATTGTTCCAATTCTTGTGGGATTCATTTAAGAGTGAATTATATATCTATATGTTGTGTGAAAATTATTTGCGTCAGAACGGTCTCATAATTTTTTTTTCAAGTAATATCCAGTTTAATACTCCGTCGCTGTTCAGGCATGCAACCTGGAAACATTAAACTGCACATTACTTGAATGTGAGACCATTCTGAAGCAAATGATTTTTACACAACAATAGCTATATAATGTACTCTTAAATGAATCCTTCAATGATTGGAACAATCATTCCCCAGCATTCCAACTACGGATTCCCACTGATTCCCACTGAGGTCAGTTTCTACCCATTCCCGTTAAAGACTTTACTTTGACTGATGCTATACCACAGAATACATTTTCTTTTTTTCCCCATTGTACGAGCATTATATCATGTGTGTTTATACTCTCAATTACAAATCAATGTTCTCATTCTATCCCTTCATTCCATTTGAAACTGTACGTGAGTGTGTGCGCGATTGAATGGATAATTTAAAAACAAGCTCGAAGGCTGAAAAAGACCACAGTTGTAACATTCTTATCAGAATGATATCAAACAGTCAATCCAGAGACGGTTGTGGAATAATCAGTACCAACAATATTGTAAGCGACCTAGTGTTTATCACACACGGTGAAAGGTGAGGACATTTCTATTAGCGATCTTTCCTCGATTACCTTCAGATGTTTGGTCGTGTACTGCTGCAATAAAATCACAAGCTATGAATAGGATACTTGAATTGCAGGCGCAGTGGAACCGTTACGGGTGAAGACCCCCCATACAAACACACACACATACACACACACACACACACACACACACACAAACACACACACACACACACTCACATACACACTCACACATGCACACACAAACACGATAAATCGAAAAACAGCACTAAACCAAAGGACAACAACAAAACTTTTTCACAGCAGTTCAGGCAGACCCCAATGGAAAAAAGAAGAAATATACATCAAATAAATAAAATACATAGATAAATACAACGTTTTGGGCTACTCCTCTTACATGCTCCTATATTTCCTCTTCCCAAGAAAATAGCAACCCCACCAGCCCACTAAATCATTTAAAAACGTAGGGTTTCGCACTTGTGAAGTTACAAATAAATTTTTATTAAGTACCGTATCTCATAAAACGGGTGAGCTGCCTCTCTCATTCTGAAATGTGCGCATTTCTTAATACATAAAATGATTTGCTTCAACAAGCAGTATATTTCTGTGGGCAACAACTTACATGTAGGTGCAGAGTACTACTGGTGCAAAACTCTAAGCAATCGTGTGGAATTCCAAACTGGACGCTCTGATGTCCGCGTGCTGTTCGACGTCGCTGCCCACGGAGTTTCGTGGTGCGTTGTTCGTCACTTTCACGGACCCTTCTTTATGATGATTACCGACACTATCATAAAGCTGTTAGTACTTCGAGTAGCACCCTACCCTCGTTTAAATTCACGTGTGCTGTTGCGAGAGGACGACGAAGATCGCATTTCCTTATTTGAAGGCGTGGATCAGTTCAATTTCGTGAATGTGTATACGTATTGATCTGCAATGTTTATGAAGTGTTAGAATTATAAAATAGTTAGGCAACAATATTGTGTTTGTTGTCATTGTTGTCATTTGGGGACATTTGGGTTAATACTGACTGTACATATCGATGCACTATAC
Source organism: Diadema setosum (assembly GCA_033980235.1). Classification (NCBI taxonomy): domain Eukaryota; kingdom Metazoa; phylum Echinodermata; class Echinoidea; order Diadematoida; family Diadematidae; genus Diadema; species Diadema setosum. The sequence continues at coordinate 1,459,350 of CM067078.1, read as the reverse complement.
CATATACAATTTCCTGTTTGCGTGTTGGATTTTCTGTAAAGATTGTTTTGTGTTTGCCTGGCAGTGAATGTGGGACTATGCAGTATTTGGCTGCACTTATGGTATAAATTGGATCCATCTTATCAGGTCACCTTGATTTGAGCAATTTGGATATAGTGTCTGCATCAGGTAGGTAATTGTCGGGGTTTGACACAGTTGCTCCGTAAACCTGGGGCCACCCGAAATAGGCATCAAACCTCCATTATATTGGAAAATATGCTTTGATAGCCCGAATATAAAAGTGAGATTTCACACTGAATTAGCAACGTGCTTTTGCCGTCTTTCACATAGGACACTATGTTCTTTTCAGAGAAGGAATAGGAGGTCATTATATAACTGGTAAAAGAATATATAGAATGACAAAGTATAACAAGATTGTATTGTTCCTCAAAGTGCACTCCCGTTATAACAAACTCGGTAATAACGAAATTCCGGATACAACGAAGTAAAAATTCAGGCCGCAAGAATAATCACTCTATGTATTTTTATTGTTTAGTTTTTTCGGTTATATCGTAATTCCGATATAACGAAAGAAACCGGCCGGTCCCGAGGACTTGTATCGTTATGACGGGAGTCCACTGTATCAAGAAATTTTGCATTCAAAAAGTTATGTAATCTACAAGAGGGTGGATTTTGAAAGAGAAGGATTTCAAGGCTAATTAAGCTTTGATCTCTCTATGACAGATTCTCACTAACAGGGTATGTCACATTTTCACTTGTTCAGTCTGACGATTATAAAAATGCTGAAATGTTCTGAAGGAGATGATTTCAAGGGAATAACTTTGGTTTTATTGTCATCAATATTTACTCTATCGTTTCTTTCGTAACACACACAAACTTTGCTTAAACTTTCTTGTAGTTTTTTTTTTTGCTGCATATTGTTTGTTTGTTTTGTCTTATCTCTCCTTCATAAAGTGCCACAGAGCATTCACTATTTCCCTCATTATGTGAAGATGTAACTTTTGAAAGTATATATATATATATATATATATATATATATTATTATTATTATTATTATTATTATTATCATTATTATTATCATTATATGTATGGTATGCGTTGTCAGAGAGTTTATCATCAATATTAAGTAAGGTTGTGGATCACAGGATCAAGGGCCTATCGACAAGTTGAAAAAGTATAATTGTACTCTTTTATATTATTATCCTCAGAAACGGTTTAATTTTTTTTTTTATAATGTTACGTTTCAGCGTTTTGGTGTTGTTTATTTGTGAGATCGAATTTTGGTGTAAAATGTGCAATATTATAACACAGAGTGCTGGTTATAGAAACAATAGTATATATTTGTTTGTTAGATATACGTGAGAGTGTGTGTAATAGTGGAATGAGAGTTAGAGGAGAGATAGAGAGAGAGAGAAAGAGAGAGATAGAGGGGGGGGAGAAAGAGAGGGAGAGATGTGCAATTTTCAGATGCTATTTTCGTATATACAATGCCCATGTAATGCGAATATATTATTTATTGATTGACTGATTTGAGATGTTATGTGCTGTGTATTGATTGAATGTATTCTGATATGGGAGTTTATGTATATACGAAGAGAAGATTGTGAAGATTTTTTTTAAATCAAACTGATTATCTTTGTTGTGTAAAATTGTGTTGTTTTGAGCCGTATGATATGTGATTATCTTTGTTTATCTGACTATCTTTGATATTTTTGATAAACTTATTATTTTTGTTGCGTAAAATGTGTTTATTTGAGCCGTATGACAACACAACATCTGTATTAATTGATAAGTATAATGACCGGCATATATAACTAACATAAACTCTTTTTTTTTAATAATCATTGATAACAGTGATATATTGTATTTGTAATATCTGTTTTTGTTTTGTATTGTAGGTTAATCTAATTGTGCAATGGTTAAGATGAATAAGATTGACCCTTTGTTGTTCTATGTAGTTTTTTTTTTCATTGCTACACTGTATTTTGTGAGTATTTTTAATGTATACATGGTCACTTGTTAACAATGTCTGTAATTCAGCCTCCGGGCTGCGAAAGATATTAATCAATAAAACACCATTTTCAATTCAATTTTCAATTCAATTCAATTCAATATTCAAGGTCTCTTAACACCTAATTTCATTTCAGTTATTTCCATGTAATAATAATTTATCAATACAAATTTGCAACAAGTGACAGTAATCGTTTGTACCAGCAGGTGAAAAGGACATTGAGAAATTCAATAAAACAAGTACAAAAAAGGTACATGGAACAGATAATGATTAATTCATGTACATAATGTATATTATACACACCTGCATATCCTCTTCAGACACATGACCAAAATATTCGTTTCTTTGTTCTTCGTGAAATTAACAATTTCAATATTAGTACACCTACTAATTTGTAATTTATATTGACAGGACTTGGAAAGAAAAGGCAAATCTGTGAAATTAGCGAAAAGAAAAAAAAACACACACAACAACTTGATAATCAACGATAGGAGGAATATCCAAAAAAGAAAAAAATTGAAAAAACAAGATTGAAACAGATAAGCAATTCGAATTCATTAGATTAATTGACACCAAAAACCACAATTGAAACTGTGAGGATAGCTGATAAAATTGCGTATCTCTGTTTCTTTCCCTTATTTTGATCACCTCCGTTCAAAAACTAACGATTCTCCCATAAAATTTGTGAAACAAATAAAAATCACTCTGTCTCCCCAGTCGATTGTCAGCTATTTGGGGCAAAATATAACTATAAAGCAAGGTATTCTTATTAAACACACACATGTATTCAAAAAGTCACTGCCCCGTTGTTGCTCTTCATTTCCTGTGCATCGATTTTGCCGGTATTTCCATCATCAAATCCGAAAAAAGTGGCGTATAATACCAGCCACTCGTCGGAAGGCCGTGTGCTCATTCATACTGAAACTGGGCTGACCCTACTGATGATATGAAGGGATTTATCCTTCTAGTTCTTATTTTGTTTGATCTCACTGGTAAGTCACCCTGGCGCCATTCTTCCTTAGACGTACATAGGACAATTTCATCTTTATGTGAAGTTATTATGTCATGAACTTGGTTACTTGATGTGTTATGAATTTTGAAAACATTTATATTCCTTGCTCCAATCACCATAAATTATATAACTACATAACCAAAGTATGCAATGTGTAGATGTACGATTGCAAAAAAAAAAAGAAAGAAAAAAGACGAGGGTTTTCTTTTAGTTCCCTGTGTGTACGAAGTATTTAGAGAAAGGAAGAAGGAATTGTCACATATTTGCAGGGTATGTATAATGAGATGAGGAAGAGAAAATCTAATTTAAGACTCATGAGATCAAAGGTCCAAGGTTATGATGTTGATAATGGAAATTAAATAAGATTACTTTCCCAATATCTCAGGAGAAGAATATTGTGAAAATCCGATCCTCCTTTCTGGAGTTATTACTAGACTAAACTTATGTCCTTTATTAATGAAGGAAGTAGCGCAAAGAACTGGGTGGTCCAGTTTGCTACATTTTTTTGTGCAAATTTTTTGATGATTTTTTTTTTAGATGAGAAACCTCACATGAAATATGAAATAGCATACATTTACGATTCTAAGAGGAATTCAAAGTTCATTTGATTAACATTGGTTTTGAAATGGCTTTAATATCCTAAAGAAAGAAATCCTCAGAAGATGGACCCACCTTTTATTATCATCGCTTTGTTTTACTTTGTTTTTTGATATCTCAGGCATTCTAAAACCAACTTTCATCAATTGAACTTTGAATTCCTTGTAGAAATGTGCAATGTTTAATAAATCATGAAGTGGTCTCTAATTTTCTTGCAAAAAGTTAAGGGCTGATTCCTCACCTCAGCCAATAATATCATATCATCCCTTTAAATTTTGGATCATGACTAACTCTTCAAAGGAAAAATTTATGGTACAAGAAAACATAATGAGAGCATAGTCTCCCAATAGCTCAAAAAACGGATGATCAGAATACCTATTTTCATTAAAGGTGTATCGAGTAGTTATACCTTTACATCTGTCTCTTTGTTAAAAAAAAAATGTAATGAAATGATAATGTATTCATAGCTGCTTGGCGGAGGACCGCTCACTCGCGCAGTGTTCCTCTAATTTTCTATGTATTTGCATCCTTAATAGGGGGCCAGGTGGTGACTGTTCAACGTCTGCCCACTGTTTTTCAATTGTTGAGAAAAGAAATACTAAAACAGTCCTTGCATACGTATGCTTACCTGTAACTAAACAAAAATGGACACTCAGATTCAGATTAGAAAAGAGAAAGAGGTCCAATTGAAGACAAAAAAATAATACGAAATGACGTGCGCGCGCGCGCGTACTCAAACACACACACACTAATGGACTCTTGAAACAAGAACACAGATACAGGGATAGCGATTATCCACATTTACCTGAGGAAATGAAGCCTGTAGCCCAGGACAATGGGTCATGTAACGAGGCACCTGACTTTGAATTCAACAAGTCAGTCAGACAGATTCAAAGAACACATTAAAGTGAAGCAGTCCTCACGAATAAAAAAAAAAAATAATAAATTTGTTGTTGGTACGTCCAATGAACTACTTTCACCAAAAACAAACTTTCAAATCACCAAATAAGCTCGTAAATTTTGGTTGAAAAAGTGTGAATCTGCATGCTGAATATGCTAATGAGCAAATCCTGTCGGAGAGTCAGACGTCACCGAGGCACAACTCTTCCCAGCCGTGTTCTGCTCGTTATCCGTACGCTCCCTAGTTACCCGGATGCATGAAGAAGTCGGTGGCTACTAGTATTTGACATTGTTTCTACGTACTGTGTGTGTGTGTGTGTGTGTGTGTGTGTGTGTGTGTGTGTATCGTGTATTGTATATTCGCACAGTACACGCGTGGACGGTACAACTAGATCTGTGGTAGATACCCCGTACGCGGTTTGCCTTATGCCCTTCGCACTTTTCCAGTCTATCACAAGCGCAGCTGCAGCCCTGTGGCCGCGCATGCATGTTCTAGTACGTACAGATTGTAGGTAGAAACGGTTCTGCACAGACCTACTAGTACACTAGTATAGAGGGGCGACCGCATTCAACGTCGTCTGGTCTGGCTATCTTACATCAGTAGTTTGCTCGAATTGTGCAGAAAATTTCCCAGGAAAATCATTTTTCCGTCCCAGACCCACAAAAGTATCGTGGAAGGTGAGCTGTATGGCTGGGAAATCTCGGTACAACGAAGCCGAACATAAGAAACTAAGGGCCTACAAAGTCTCGATATCGTGTTGTGACCTACCTGTGCTTGGACCATTTGAGAAGCACTGTTTTTACGTGGACCGGCAGGCTGTGGCCCTCGGTTATAAACCGAGAAAAATCCTGAAGCCTGATGTCATCCCGACCATTTGCTCACATGAGTTATAAAACAGAAACACCTCGAGCATCGACTTCGAAGAGAACCGAGGAAAAAATCGTAGAGAGGTAAGAAAGTGGCTAGCTATGTTTCATTTACGGTGGGGCTGCAGCTATCCCTGTCTCAGTGCCACTGAACTAGCTGCTGCCAGTGCCGACTGGACATGCATGGCAAAGTGGAGCGAAATCATATCCCTACGACCCCTTGTGTTTACCCTGCCCGGCAGACGTCATATTTTTTCGAGGAAAGGCGATATCTGAGTACTTACAGAAATATCGAGATACAAACAATATTTTCTTTGAGGAATTCGACTCTCTTATGCACAGATTATCTTCGGTTTGAACGCCAAACTCAGCTAGACGGAGTACTGTGTATACAGTATATGAAGAGTTTGTTTGCAAAAACCGATAAGTCCATAATATTATTTGTCAAATGGAGATATTTGCGATTAAAGGTCAAGAAAAACAAAGAGAATAACAAGAAAATTTTTGCTTCTTTTGACCATAACTTCAAAAATATACCTTTATATGTTGTGATCAATATATCATGTAAAAGGTATTATTTTGTACTTTATGACAGAGACCCTATTTCAAAATCTTCAAAAATGGACTTATCGGTTTTTGCAGACAAACTCTTTATATATAGTATGGTAAGAATTCGCGCGCGAGAGTGGTTTGTACGCTAAGAAGAATGCAACACGGACGGAAGCTAGAAAAAGGACCGTGCCTATTTGATGTGAAGTTCATGGTATATTTGATTTAAAAATACATATAAGTTTATGTTAACAATATCAATTTTTTTTTTATGAATTATGCATAACTAAGCTTGAAATATTTTGTTAGAAATAATAAGGTAATCACATACTTTCACATTTTATGATAAAATTACAACTGATTATTTGAATACTTAAATTGGTTTTTAGAGGCACGGCTGTCAACTTGGTGAGTAGGACATGCATGACGTAGCTTCTTTTCGCCGGCTCTTACACGATCGCTTGCAGGAATTATTTTTCAAAAATCGCGTACGGAGACAGTTTTTCATTTCCACGCGTATAAACTGGTGAAAGGTTATGTTTTTTTACTCTTCTTAATTATCATTACAGTGAAAATCTCAGGACTGCCTCCCTTTAAGGAAATTACTACACTTGAAGACAAACTTCTCCCTTGTGATGTATGTCAATAACGAATGACTAAAAATGTTTCCAACCAAACAACAAAACATCTCATTTAAACGTTCTATAGAAATAGACATCAAACCAGTGCGTATTCATGCAATGAAGACTAATGCTATGAATGTTTGGAATAAGAAATGGTTACTCTAATTTTATGAATCGTATCTGCAAAAAAACAAAACAAAAACAAAACACTTTATTATGCAGGGATTACTCAAATTTTTCACCAGACAGCATATGGTTTTATTTGCATATTTTACGTTCGGACATCATCACTATCAAAATGGAGTAAGTTATCATTTTAGACTGAGATTGGCATTTTGAAACAGACTTTAAAATTTGCACTTAGACTAAGATTGACCAGCGCTTTCAATAGTTGAATATGCTATAGAGCCTTGTGAAACAGGCCTCTGATAATCAACGATAGGAGGAATATCCAAAAAAGAAAAAAATTGAAAAAACAAGATTGAAACAGATAAGCAATTCGAATTCATTAGATTAATTGACACCAAAAACCACAATTGAAACTGTGAGGATAGCTGATAAAATTGCGTATCTCTGTTTCTTTCCCTTATTTTGATCACCTCCGTTCAAAAACTAACGATTCTCCCATAAAATTTGTGAAACAAATAAAAATCACTCTGTCTCCCCAGTCGATTGTCAGCTATTTGGGGCAAAATATAACTATAAAGCAAGGTATTCTTATTAAACACACACATGTATTCAAAAAGTCACTGCCCCGTTGTTGCTCTTCATTTCCTGTGCATCGATTTTGCCGGTATTTCCATCATCAAATCCGAAAAAAGTGGCGTATAATACCAGCCACTCGTCGGAAGGCCGTGTGCTCATTCATACTGAAACTGGGCTGACCCTACTGATGATATGAAGGGATTTATCCTTCTAGTTCTTATTTTGTTTGATCTCACTGGTAAGTCACCCTGGCGCCATTCTTCCTTAGACGTACATAGGACAATTTCATCTTTATGTGAAGTTATTATGTCATGAACTTGGTTACTTGATGTGTTATGAATTTTGAAAACATTTATATTCCTTGCTCCAATCACCATAAATTATATAACTACATAATCAAAGTATGCAATGTGTAGATGTACGATTGCAAAAAAAAAAGAAAGAAAAAAGACGAGGGTTTTCTTTTAGTTCCCTGTGTGTACGAAGTATTTAGAGAAAGGAAGAAGGAATTGTCACATATTTGCAGGGTATGTATAATGAGATGAGGAAGAGAAAATCTAATTTAAGACTCATGAGATCAAAGGTCCAAGGTTATGATGTTGATAATGGAAATTAAATAAGATTACTTTCCCAATATCTCAGGAGAAGAATATTGTGAAAATCCGATCCTCCTTTCTGGAGTTATTACTAGACTAAACTTATGTCCTTTATTAATGAAGGAAGTAGCGCAAAGAACTGGGTGGTCCAGTTTGCTACATTTTTTTGTGCAAATTTTTTGATGATTTTTTTTTTAGATGAGAAACCTCACATGAAATATGAAATAGCATACATTTACGATTCTAAGAGGAATTCAAAGTTCATTTGATTAACATTGGTTTTGAAATGGCTTTAATATCCTAAAGAAAGAAATCCTCAGAAGATGGACCCACCTTTTATTATCATCGCTTTGTTTTACTTTGTTTTTTGATATCTCAGGCATTCTAAAACCAACTTTCATCAATTGAACTTTGAATTCCTTGTAGAAATGTGCAATGTTTAATAAATCATGAAGTGGTCTCTAATTTTCTTGCAAAAAGTTAAGGGCTGATTCCTCACCTCAGCCAATAATATCATATCATCCCTTTAAATTTTGGATCATGACTAACTCTTCAAAGGAAAAATTTATGGTACAAGAAAACATAATGAGAGCATAGTCTCCCAATAGCTCAAAAAACGGATGATCAGAATACCTATTTTCATTAAAGGTGTATCGAGTAGTTATACCTTTACATCTGTCTCTTTGTTAAAAAAAAAATGTAATGAAATGATAATGTATTCATAGCTGCTTGGCGGAGGACCGCTCACTCGCGCAGTGTTCCTCTAATTTTCTATGTATTTGCATCCTTAATAGGGGGCCAGGTGGTGACTGTTCAACGTCTGCCCACTGTTTTTCAATTGTTGAGAAAAGAAATACTAAAACAGTCCTTGCATACGTATGCTTACCTGTAACTAAACAAAAATGGACACTCAGATTCAGATTAGAAAAGAGAAAGAGGTCCAATTGAAGACAAAAAAATAATACGAAATGACGTGCGCGCGCGCGCGTACTCAAACACACACACACTAATGGACTCTTGAAACAAGAACACAGATACAGGGATAGCGATTATCCACATTTACCTGAGGAAATGAAGCCTGTAGCCCAGGACAATGGGTCATGTAACGAGGCACCTGACTTTGAATTCAACAAGTCAGTCAGACAGATTCAAAGAACACATTAAAGTGAAGCAGTCCTCACGAATAAAAAAAAAAAATAATAAATTTGTTGTTGGTACGTCCAATGAACTACTTTCACCAAAAACAAACTTTCAAATCACCAAATAAGCTCGTAAATTTTGGTTGAAAAAGTGTGAATCTGCATGCTGAATATGCTAATGAGCAAATCCTGTCGGAGAGTCAGACGTCACCGAGGCACAACTCTTCCCAGCCGTGTTCTGCTCGTTATCCGTACGCTCCCTAGTTACCCGGATGCATGAAGAAGTCGGTGGCTACTAGTATTTGACATTGTTTCTACGTACTGTGTGTGTGTGTGTGTGTGTGTGTGTGTGTGTGTGTGTGTATCGTGTATTGTATATTCGCACAGTACACGCGTGGACGGTACAACTAGATCTGTGGTAGATACCCCGTACGCGGTTTGCCTTATGCCCTTCGCACTTTTCCAGTCTATCACAAGCGCAGCTGCAGCCCTGTGGCCGCGCATGCATGTTCTAGTACGTACAGATTGTAGGTAGAAACGGTTCTGCACAGACCTACTAGTACACTAGTATAGAGGGGCGACCGCATTCAACGTCGTCTGGTCTGGCTATCTTACATCAGTAGTTTGCTCGAATTGTGCAGAAAATTTCCCAGGAAAATCATTTTTCCGTCCCAGACCCACAAAAGTATCGTGGAAGGTGAGCTGTATGGCTGGGAAATCTCGGTACAACGAAGCCGAACATAAGAAACTAAGGGCCTACAAAGTCTCGATATCGTGTTGTGACCTACCTGTGCTTGGACCATTTGAGAAGCACTGTTTTTACGTGGACCGGCAGGCTGTGGCCCTCGGTTATAAACCGAGAAAAATCCTGAAGCCTGATGTCATCCCGACCATTTGCTCACATGAGTTATAAAACAGAAACACCTCGAGCATCGACTTCGAAGAGAACCGAGGAAAAAATCGTAGAGAGGTAAGAAAGTGGCTAGCTATGTTTCATTTACGGTGGGGCTGCAGCTATCCCTGTCTCAGTGCCACTGAACTAGCTGCTGCCAGTGCCGACTGGACATGCATGGCAAAGTGGAGCGAAATCATATCCCTACGACCCCTTGTGTTTACCCTGCCCGGCAGACGTCATATTTTTTCGAGGAAAGGCGATATCTGAGTACTTACAGAAATATCGAGATACAAACAATATTTTCTTTGAGGAATTCGACTCTCTTATGCACAGATTATCTTCGGTTTGAACGCCAAACTCAGCTAGACGGAGTACTGTGTATACAGTATATGAAGAGTTTGTTTGCAAAAACCGATAAGTCCATAATATTATTTGTCAAATGGAGATATTTGCGATTAAAGGTCAAGAAAAACAAAGAGAATAACAAGAAAATTTTTGCTTCTTTTGACCATAACTTCAAAAATATACCTTTATATGTTGTGATCAATATATCATGTAAAAGGTATTATTTTGTACTTTATGACAGAGACCCTATTTCAAAATCTTCAAAAATGGACTTATCGGTTTTTGCAGACAAACTCTTTATATATAGTATGGTAAGAATTCGCGCGCGAGAGTGGTTTGTACGCTAAGAAGAATGCAACACGGACGGAAGCTAGAAAAAGGACCGTGCCTATTTGATGTGAAGTTCATGGTATATTTGATTTAAAAATACATATAAGTTTATGTTAACAATATCAATTTTTTTTTTAATGAATTATGCATAACTAAGCTTGAAATATTTTGTTAGAAATAATAAGGTAATCACATACTTTCACATTTTATGATAAAATTACAACTGATTATTTGAATACTTAAATTGGTTTTTAGAGGCACGGCTGTCAACTTGGTGAGTAGGACATGCATGACGTAGCTTCTTTTCGCCGGCTCTTACACGATCGCTTGCAGGAATTATTTTTCAAAAATCGCGTACGGAGACAGTTTTTCATTTCCACGCGTATAAACTGGTGAAAGGTTATGTTTTTTTACTCTTCTTAATTATCATTACAGTGAAAATCTCAGGACTGCCTCCCTTTAAGGAAATTACTACACTTGAAGACAAACTTCTCCCTTGTGATGTATGTCAATAACGAATGACTAAAAATGTTTCCAACCAAACAACAAAACATCTCATTTAAACGTTCTATAGAAATAGACATCAAACCAGTGCGTATTCATGCAATGAAGACTAATGCTATGAATGTTTGGAATAAGAAATGGTTACTCTAATTTTATGAATCGTATCTGCAAAAAAACAAAACAAAAACAAAACACTTTATTATGCAGGGATTACTCAAATTTTTCACCAGACAGCATATGGTTTTATTTGCATATTTTACGTTCGGACATCATCACTATCAAAATGGAGTAAGTTATCATTTTAGACTGAGATTGGCATTTTGAAACAGACTTTAAAATTTGCACTTAGACTAAGATTGACCAGCGCTTTCAATAGTTGAATATGCTATAGAGCCTTGTGAAACAGGCCTCTGATAATCAACGATAGGAGGAATATCCAAAAAAGAAAAAAATTGAAAAAACAAGATTGAAACAGATAAGCAATTCGAATTCATTAGATAAATTGACACCAAAAACCACAATTGAAACTGTGAGGATAGCTGATAAAATTGCGTATCTCTGTTTCTTTCCCTTATTTTGATCACCTCCGTTCAAAAACTAACGATTCTCCCATAAAATTTGTGAAACAAATAAAAATCACTCTGTCTCCCCAGTCGATTGTCAGCTATTTGGGGCAAAATATAACTATAAAGCAAGGTATTCTTATTAAACACACACATGTATTCAAAAAGTCACTGCCCCGTTGTTGCTCTTCATTTCCTGTGCATCGATTTTGCCGGTATTTCCATCATCAAATCCGAAAAAAGTGGCGTATAATACCAGCCACTCGTCGGAAGGCCGTGTGCTCATTCATACTGAAACTGGGCTGACCCTACTGATGATATGAAGGGATTTATCCTTCTAGTTCTTATTTTGTTTGATCTCACTGGTAAGTCACCCTGGCGCCATTCTTCCTTAGACGTACATAGGACAATTTCATCTTTATGTGAAGTTATTATGTCATGAACTTGGTTACTTGATGTGTTATGAATTTTGAAAACATTTATATTCCTTGCTCCAATCACCATAAATTATATAACTACATAATCAAAGTATGCAATGTGTAGATGTACGATTGCAAAAAAAAAAGAAAGAAAAAAGACGAGGGTTTTCTTTTAGTTCCCTGTGTGTACGAAGTATTTAGAGAAAGGAAGAAGGAATTGTCACATATTTGCAGGGTATGTATAATGAGATGAGGAAGAGAAAATCTAATTTAAGACTCATGAGATCAAAGGTCCAAGGTTATGATGTTGATAATGGAAATTAAATAAGATTACTTTCCCAATATCTCAGGAGAAGAATATTGTAAAAATCCGATCCTCCTTTCTGGAGTTATTACTAGACTAAACTTATGTCCTTTATTAATGAAGGAAGTAGCGCAAAGAACTGGGTGGTCCAGTTTGCTACATTTTTTTGTGCAAATTTTTTGATGATTTTTTTTTTAGATGAGAAACCTCACATGAAATATGAAATAGCATACATTTACGATTCTAAGAGGAATTCAAAGTTCATTTGATTAACATTGGTTTTGAAATGGCTTTAATATCCTAAAGAAAGAAATCCTCAGAAGATGGACCCACCTTTTATTATCATCGCTTTGTTTTACTTTGTTTTTTGATATCTCAGGCATTCTAAAACCAACTTTCATCAATTGAACTTTGAATTCCTTGTAGAAATGTGCAATGTTTAATAAATCATGAAGTGGTCTCTAATTTTCTTGCAAAAAGTTAAGGGCTGATTCCTCACCTCAGCCAATAATATCATATCATCCCTTTAAATTTTGGATCATGACTAACTCTTCAAAGGAAAAATTTATGGTACAAGAAAACATAATGAGAGCATAGTCTCCCAATAGCTCAAAAAACGGATGATCAGAATACCTATTTTCATTAAAGGTGTATCGAGTAGTTATACCTTTACATCTGTCTCTTTGTTAAAAAAAAAATGTAATGAAATGATAATGTATTCATAGCTGCTTGGCGGAGGACCGCTCACTCGCGCAGTGTTCCTCTAATTTTCTATGTATTTGCATCCTTAATAGGGGGCCAGGTGGTGACTGTTCAACGTCTGCCCACTGTAAGAGACTAGGCTATAGGAGTAATTGTAATTTCTCACCTGAGAATCAATAGGCGTTTTCACATTAGCCCGGGGTTTCGAAATAGCGCGCTATTTTCTGACTTGGGAAATTAACCCGATCACAAAATACCGCGCTGTTTGATAATGTGAATACAAATTAGCGCTCTAATTGATTGAGAAAATTTCCCGAGTCCAACTCGGGAAATTTCCGAAATAGCACGATAATTTATGCGAACTAGCGCGTTCGGCTGATAATGTTCGGGCTGATGTAAATAGGAAATGAAATAGCGCGCTAATTTGCGATATTAAATATAAAAATATCTCGAGCTTGGATTTTTATCGGGCTGATGTGTAAACGCCTAATATGATATATCATAGAATGCTAATCTCTTCATGGCAACATCTGCAAAATGATTACTTAATAAAAAAAAAATAGTTGTATACTGAATGAACAGATTACATTTCTGATTATCTAAGGCCATCTGCTGTTGACTTGTTTGAAAATATCGGTAATACCACATGCGATAATTGCTTATTTTGTCCAAGTACATAGTGATAGCTAGGGTAAGGGTTGTTAAAGGATTTTAGGGTTTACTTTGTTGTGAGGATTAGGGTTAGTGTTAGAGTTAAGTGGACAGAGTTTATGTTTTTGGCTTAGCCTAGGAAGTATGGGAGCATTATGCCATGGAACCAAATACCAGGGTGATCATCCGTTTTTTCTTCGATTCTTAAGAATGGAGAAACCGGAGTTTGAAGGAGTGCACCGATCGCCCCCTTATTATTATCATCATTGTAAAGAAATTATATAAAGAGCTAAACAAATCATACAAAGTAGACGATATGTATTCGCACGATGACCAACAGCAAGTATTAAGAAAGAATCCCTACCGTGGGAGGAGGGATAACCCTCCTCCAGGGGGTTTATAGTGACCTCGTCTACAGCCACTATGTCTATTTTCCAATTGGTCTACTGCATATCGTCTATTACCGATTCGTCTAATACCCATTTGATCTACAACTCGTTTTGTCCAGTACCCACATTGTCTAATAGTCACTTTGCCCACTACCCGTACTGTCTAATACCCAACTCGTCTAAGGAGCATTTCGTCTACAAAACAATTGATCTAATAGCCAAATCGTCTACACTCACAATGTCTATTTGCCATGTCGTCTAATATCTATTTTGTCTACTACTAGTTAGTCTACTCCCACCTCGTCTACAAGTCACTTAGTCTACATTCACTTTGTCTAGTTATCATATCGTCCAACCCTTAGTTTGTCCATACCCAATATGGTCTATACCCATCTGGTCTACTCCTAACTCGTCTACTCCCAATTGGTCTACTCCCAACTGGTCTACTCCCAACTGGTCTACTCCCAATTGGTCTACTCCCAATTGGTCTACTCCCAAGTGGTCTACTCCCAATTGGTCTACTCCCAACTTGTCTACTCCCAATTGGTCTATACTCGTCTATACCCAATTGGTGTACTCCCAACTGATATAGTTTTACTCTGAAGAATTTACCCAAACTGATCATTTCCATCTGGTCATGCTGATAATGAATATACCACGTTGTCTAGTGTCCAGTCCGTCTCACTGTCATGAACTATTCATATTAAACCCTGCCCTTGATTAGCACAAAAATCAATATTAGACTATTCTAGTTGTTAATTATTCCGCACATGCTGAATATAGACATACTAATCAATGGTGAGACATGACTATCCAGTCTACATTCTGGTCGTAAAATAACTAAATAATGATAAACTAGCTCAGCTACAATCCTCCATCACAAACGAATTGTCAGCAACCCCGCCTTCGAGATACATTGAGCTATTTCCATAATCACATTATTTTGGGTCAATTTGAAAATAGGTAGCCTAGGTAAAACAAACCGTTATGTTAGTACTATTCTCGATGTTACAATAGGGCGCAATTCCACAAAATGTTACCAACAGGATAAACATAATATAGAGCCATTATCACACCCTTGTGTTTGAAGAAAATGATTTTGAAACATGACGATGACCTCAATATGCATCTCTCACGACTAAGGATGGATACTCCAAAGCATTGTAAACAAAACTTGAATCCAGATTCCACATGGAATGGCGCTAGTCACATTTTACTGTTTCCTTGAAAATCAAGTTTTAATGCATTTAAATCATGTGTTTACAAATGTTATTGTGAACTTAATTTTGATCAATTTTCAAAGATATGCTGAACAGATTTGAATACTGGGTGGCGGGGCACCTTTGAGCTTATTTAGGGTTCCTCGCGAAACGTGTATTGAGTACATTGCAGGCAAGTAAATTATTCATCTTAGTACTAGCTATATATTGTGCATGAATCATATTTTTGTTCTGTTTCAACCTTTTTTTGTGCATTTAACCGTTTACATACATCAGTACGTGGCAGACAGAATAAAGAATACTGATAATGTACTTCTAAAGTGTTCCTTTTCATTTTTACCATACTTATGATTGTGTATCAAAGTTGAATGGATGGAGTGTTGAAGTTTGGACATATAAATGCTGCATGATTGCTTCTGATATAAATTACACATCCACCACAAAAATAACACAGCCAGTTTTTCACACTGTGACATTATCTTTTTTTTTCCTAAAAAATTGTCATAATCAGAACATAAAAATTTAAACCAAATGGGGCACCAAGAGTGTTCAACCTATTTCACTGGGAAAAAAGAAACTGGATGAAGTAGACTTAGACAACAAAAAAAAAACTATAACTAGTAGTAGACCAGTTGGGAGTAGACTAGTTGGCAGTACACGAGTTGGCAGTACACGAGTTGGCAGTAGATGAGTTGGCAGTAGACGAGTTGGGTGTAGACCAGTTGGGTGTAGACTAGTTGGGAGTAGACGAGTTGGGAGTAGACCACTTGGGTGTAGACGAGTTGGGAGTAGACCAATTGGGAGTAGACGAGTTGGGAGTAGACCAATTGAGTGTAGACCAGTTGGGATTAGACCAATTGGGAGTAGACCAGTTGGCAGTAGACCAGTTGGGAGTAGACTGACTGGTTATTAGACTAATTGACTATTAGACAATGAGTTGTAGACGAATTGGCTATTAGACAAAATGAGCTGTAGACTATTTTATTCATAGACCTTATGATTAATAGACGAAATGGTCAATAGACATAATGGGTGTTAGACGAAATGTGACTTAGACAAATTGGACATTAGATAAAATGGCTAGTAGACGAAATGACAATTAGACTAATTGGCATATAGACAAAATGGTTGGTAGACGAGTTGGTAGTAGACGAAGTGAGTTTAGACGAGATGGCATTAGACTAGGTGGACAGTGGACAGGGTGGTTGTAGACGAGGTGCCAATTTACCCTCCAGGGGCGGGTAAGATGAGTTCCAGAATAACTATACCTACCAAATGTAGTGCCAATGTATTTGAATTTTCCAGGTTTTGGCTTTGAAACTTAGATAAGTGAAAGATTGAAGAAAACGCTTAACTGAAAGGAGGTCGTTGTGTTCTTATACAGTGTATTGTACATTGTATTCACACATTTGCAAGCAAACATATTAATATTCGAGGCGAAGCGTAAATTTTGATATTCAGGGTGAATCAAGTCGGTACACAGCACCCTTGGAGAAATAGGGAACGTTCCTCTCGATCCATGCACTTCACATCCAGGCAGGAAAAATTCAACAACAATCCGTTCTTCCTTTACAGCTGTAAGAATCAATACATATAGCAGACTAGACAATGTATACAGTGACAGCAGGGCCTTGCCTATATTCTTGCAAACAAAAGAGTCAGAGGTGTTAAAAGCCTTTGAAACTTTTCTCTTTAGAGAATACAAAATGACCTAGTTTTCGGAGATGAGGTGACTTAGGTGACTTTGTTATATCGAAGTGCTTGGAGATGACATGTCTAATGGCAGGAAGTCTCTCACCTCCCTGCTAATGCAGTTTGATTATGTCAAATAAACAATTTAATTATCGCATTTAGATTGCTATTCTTACAGTTTATGGAAGGGCTTTTCTACAATATTACTGCTATTATATCAAGAGCAAGAAACCTACAAAATTTATTAATGCCATGCATCAGGATAATAACAATCTTATTTTGAATGCAGATAACCGGAGCCGAAGGGAAGAGAGGAAAATAAGGAAACGAACAATGCTATTTATTTCTTTAATCTATATATTGTTTGTATAGTTAACAATATAATAATATACATACATATATGTACATACGTTTGCAGACATTCACAACTGTTGCAAATGTGTGCATCTTTGAAAGGGAAAATATTGCGTGTTGCAATTGACGATTAACTTTCATTACCTCACTCGGAACGGCATACGATATGGATCACCCATATACACATGACATCGGTTGTCTCTTGGTGCTGAACTTTTCTCCTTGCACTCTTCGAATGTACATTTTTCGCAAAAGGCAATATTTTGGGTAGGGGATGGGGTTATTCACTTTTCTGGCCGGGGAAGGTGTGGGACAGCAATAAACTGTATAAAATAAGAACGAATTTAATATTTCTCTATAGTCTCACCCACTTTACGCTCCGTGGAATGTGTATTACATTTTGTTTATATTGTACTTGGGTGTGGGAGGGGTGTTTGAAAGTCCTAATTTTTTTTTCTATAAATTTTAAAAGCATTGCTTTATTATAAAAAAAAAAAAATCTCCATAACATAACCCAATAAGTCATGAATATCCCTGCACAACAACAGCGTAACCACAGTTTGTCTATTCCATGTCTGTAAATAATATTTTCTTACTCTAATGTTTAACTTATCGATATTTATATTGTATTTTATTTGTGGTATAATTATGTTATGTGTTCTTTACATTTATGATGTTTATTCATATTTGAGTTGCACAAATAAAATTCAAACTTCAAGTTCAAAATTTCATATATCTTTTGTTACTGTAAAGTAAATTAAAGGAATACGAAATTTTTTTCACAACTTGTACGTAATTCAATTTCAGTTTTCCCCAGTGTACAATGTAAGACAGTCCAATATGTGATAACCTTGCTGTCATAATACACTGACTTAGCAGGGATCGTCAGAGAAAACCATATTGTCCATAATTATTTGTAACAATCTGTAACTATCCGTAACTATCCGAAAATATCCGCAACTCTCCGTAAGCGTTCAGAACTATTACGTGCCAATTCGTAAGAATATCTGCAAGTGGACGCAAGTATTTGCATCTGGTCGTATCTGTCCGTATCGCCCGCATTTTTTCCCCGTATGCTTTGTACAAATTTTCTGGTAATGCCCCAGTCACACAGTGCTTTACGATGGGTTACGTCCGCCGCGGATAGATACGAATGAGTGGACGCAGGGGGACGCAACGTGGACGCGGGCATCCGAATTGACGTATGTAGACGTAACTGTCCGTAACTCATCCGTAAAGAAACGCAATATGACGGCGGCAAGCCTGCGAAATTTTGAAATGTTCAAAATTTCGCAGAGGGACTCCACGGATGCAAACTTACGCAAGTAACCGTAACCAAACGTAACTATCCGTAACTGAACGTAACTAACCGTAGCTTGGACGCAGACCATCCGCAAAAAGTTTTACCTCCCGTCCGTTTGCGTTCGTTTACGTCCACCGTAAGTATCCGAAAATAACCGCAAGTTACCGTATCACAACACTTTCGTCCGCTTACGGATATTTGCGCGCAGTTACGGATGCTGCGGACGATTACGTCCTTCGACGTTTTCCGTTTTCCACTCACATGGGAACACAGAGACTGGTGGGAAGCCACACAACTCATGTTGCCAAGCTGCAGCGCATGTACCTGAAGGAATGCTACAACACAGTCGGAGCGGTGGAGAGGCAGAACCGCATGGTCAAATTATGAAATGATCATTTCAGGTGGCACCCATAGGCCTACTCATGACATCGGTTGTCCCTTGTGCTGAAATTTTCTTGCACTCTTTGAATATGTTTTTTTTTTTTCGAAAAAGGCAATATTTTGGGTAGGGGATGGGTGACAGCATTTTATTAACTTTTTTGGCCGGGGAAGGTGTGGGACAACGCTAACTATAATGAGAACGAATATAATATAGGTTTTCCCGGCCAATTTCGCATTTTTGTCAGTCCAATTCCTAATTGCTGCATTCAATTTAGTTAAATTTAGCGTAGATGACATGTTCGGTAGTTCAATTTTATGATCTCTTCATTCAAATTCATTTTGGAGAATTCAAATTACCTTTCTCCTCATTCTAATTAACACTTTTTCAATTGAAATTCGTAAAACAAGCACCATTTCGTTATTCTTTCATTCAATTTAGAATGATATAGTTACGTGATCACGGACATGCTGCACTCGTTCATTCAAATTCATTTTTGGGCATCCAATTTAACATCTTTTGCAGTCAATTTAGCACGCATGTTTATGCTTTGGTTCTTTCTTCAGTTTTTTTTTTCAACAAAGTTATTGTTTTGCAAGCGTCAACATTTCATATTTTCGTACTCATTTTAGAGATTTTGGCAACAGTTTTTTTTTTTCTTCAATGTGTTTAGTGAGTCTTTTAGTCCGAAGATAGTGCATTATGTGGCCACAACTTATCTGGCCGTTGAGCGCTTTATTCTGAGTGTGTCGGCCAGTTCTAGGAAGTCATTGTTATGATCATCAAATGTTCCTATAATTCTTTTTCTTTCTTGTTGAGAAATACGTCTGTATCTAACTTGTGCTGTCATGACTGTAAGAAGATGAAGTTAATCTCTAGTATTGGTACAACTAGGACTAAAATGACATGTATGAAAGAAAGGGGGCGTTACAGAACAACAAACTCGAGTTATATAGGGTCAAAAATATGATACTTTTGCTGCTTAACAGTGCGTGGATGAAACAAAAAAGAAATAACATGACGTTAATTTCAATGAACATGTTTGGAATTTGACTGTCCATACGCGAAATTGAATGACTGAAATACCCCTTTCGGCCAGTGCTGGCGAATTTGAATGACTGAAGAGCACGTGCCAATTTGAATGCCCGTTTTACGAATTCGAAAGGCACATGTGCAAATTTCATTGATCGAAATGCTAAATTGAACGACCAACTTGCAATTTTGAATGACAGAATGTGCAGTGACGAGGATTTTCGCTAAATTGAATGAACCTTTTATCAAATGGACTGACAAAAGTGCGAAATTGGCCGGAAAAACCTATATTTCTCTGTAGTCTTACCCACTTTAGGCTCCATACACACACACATATATATATATATATATATGTATATTTATATATATATATATATATAATATATATATATATATGTATATACATATATGTATATATTGTACTTGTGTGTCGGAGGGGTGTTTGAAAGTTCTTATGTCTTTTTTTCGGGAAATTTGATAAGCATTGATTTATTATGAAACACTCCTTAACATAACCCAGTATAAAAGTCATGTCATGAATATCGCTGCACAATGACAGCGTAACCACAGTTTGTCTATTCTATGACTGCTTCTCTAATGTTTAACTTATCGATCTATATTGTATTTTATTTGTGGTATAATTATGTTATGTATTCTTTACATTTATGACGCTTAATCATATATTATTTGAGTTGCACAAATAAAATTGCAACTTCAAGTTCAAAATTTCATATACCTTTTATTACTGTAAACAAATTATAGGATTACGATTTTCTTCACAACTTGTATTATACGTCATTCAATTTCAGTTTTCCCCAGTGTACAATGCAAGACAGTCCAATATGTGATAGCCTCACTGACTTAGCAGGGATCGTCAGAGAAAACCATATTGTCCACAATAATATATAACAATCTGTAACTATCCGTAACTATCCGAAAATATCCGCAACTCTCCGCGAGTGTTCAAAACTATTATGTGCCAATCCGTAAGAATATCAGCACGTGCGTGGACGCAAGTATTCGCATCTGGTCGTATCTGTTCGTATCGCCCGCATTTTCCCCCGTATGTTTTGTACAAATTTTCTGGTGACGGCAAAGGATCCGCGGGAGTTCGCAGAAAAAAAAAATGACTTTTTTGGACGTAACGCCGGACGCAGAGCATTATGTGACTGGGGCCTTAGGTCGCGACAAATAAAAGGGACAATTTACAACACCTCCTGCATATGTTTACTGGTTTTGTCCTGTAAGTGCGGTGGAAAAGATTTGGATGGGCCCAATGTATGCACCTAAATTACCTGTAGCTAGCATACATGTAGGGCCTACAGAGCAACACAAGAAAAACTTTGTCACATCGGGTTTGTATATTCTATTTGTGGAGGAGTATAGAGTTGGTGAACCAGTGTTGAAAATCCTAATTGCATGTAAATTTAGTGTCATGATTATATGTTCCATTTTTTCCTAGACATTCTCTATTGAAAAATAACAATACACAGGATTTCATGGAATTGTTGGATGCATACAAGTTTCATTCATATTTTGAGTATAAAGTCAATGAGAAAGGAACATACCAATTCTGTAATATTTGTACTAGATTATATTACCACTGTTGTTTTAACCGGCTTTTTTTAATGAAACTTGTTTTGCCCTTTTTTAAAACCTCTGATATTTGCGGAGAATCGTTATTTAAAAATGGTCTCGTATTTATATACGCACACACTCAATCATTCCGGCTTATCTCGACTCCGCGATCCCAAACTGATTGACCGACCGTATTGACACAACCAATGCAAGAGTAAAAAAAAAAAAAAAAAAATGAATCGTAACCATACCTCTCAGTGTATTTGTTCCCTTTACTTTATTGTGGTACAGGTTATTTTCACAACATATATTTGTCAGCGACATATATCAGCTCCAGCAATATAACTACAGTTTTGGTAGGAAGCCAGTTCGGAGAAAGATTAAGTGCACATCAATACAAATGATGTCCCCTTCTTTTTGTTGTTTATAATTCACACGCTTACAAATTGACATATACTGCACAAGCTTGCTTGACGTGATAATTTATGGAATTTGTCTATCAGAAAAAAAGAAAAGAAGAATGAATAAACTTGCGTTAAACAAATGATACGATTGGAAGTCATTTAATTCTTTGCATAGCATCCACTGTACTGTGCACTCCCTTTATAACGAACACGGTTACAACGAAATACAAATCCAGGTCGCAAAATTATCGGTCTATTTATTGTTTGTTCATTTGTTTTTGACAGAAAACTGCCGGTCCCGAGGACTTCTTTATAACGGGAGTCCGCTTTGTCATATTTTTTTTCCTCACTGGATGCATTTAGTAGAGCAGATAAGCCGAAGAATTGTGCAAAATTTTACTAAAGCATGAAACTTTCACCATTGTTAGTACATGCTATAAGATTAATTTTAAGATCGGGAGGTAAGTCTGAATTGACCTCTGATGACCTCTAGAGGTCAATGACCTCAAAATCTAAGAAAATTGATATTTTGCGTCATTGGTTAATGATAAACACAGTAATGATGTACTAAAACTTAATATTTGTCACAGTGAAATTGTCTTTATGTTCCATAGAGCCCTGACAGGTTTCTATCTTTGACCTCTGATGACCTTCAGAGGTCAATGACCTCAAAATGTCAGAAAATTGATATTTTAATGCGTCACTCATAACTGAAACACGATAATTATGTACTAAAAACTATTTTTTGTAAGAGGAATTGCCTCAATGTTCCACTGAGCCTTTCGAGTCAGATTTCTACCTTTGACCTCTGATGACCTCAGATGACCTATGATGAGGCCAATGACCTCAAAATGTCAGAACATTGATATTTGGTGCAATTGGTTGATGACAAACATGATTTAGATGTTATATTCATTTGTATTACAATTGAATTGTTTTCCTATTCCACAGAGCAAGAGAAATTACTCACGTGTCTCTACCTTTGACCTCTGAGGAAGGTGACAGGTCAATGACCTCAAAATATCAGAATATTGATATTCTATGTATAGTCAATGGTCAACTTTGTAATACCCGATGTGCAACTGAGGTCACATGTGTAGGCTTACCTGTATTGATGTTTGGCTTCAGTGGTGTAATCGTAAATGCTTAATCATGTACAAATCACGCATTGACGTTTTGATCAAAGTATGTATGCATATTCCACAGAGCATTGGTTTATAGTTAAACAGGTCTCTGAAATGTGAGAGGTCAATTACTTCAGAAATAAAGCTTACGTTTCTTGAGTGATGGCAGTGACCTCAAATATAACTGTTATGTTTGGGTTAGTTATGTAGACTAGCAAATATAGGCAAATATGGCCATTATCTCGACACTCGAGGAAAACAAGGCCCACGAGACTGATATACAGTGTTTAATCTATTCAGTGTAAGTCTCATAGATCTTTTCCCCCATTTGTCGGACTCATTATGGGACTGGTTTGCCTAAGTGTCAAGCTCATGGACAATATTTGCATAGTTTCCAGCTGGTGGGCCTGTGGATGGCCAGTGTAAAGCTGGTGGGTTGTTACAGTATGACTGCAATGAATGACCCATGGTCCTGGAGTATACAGTCCACAGCTGCGACATCATGGACCATCTTAGAAACTTCGACATACTGTGAGGCCCAACATGCATTCCACATGAAGCAATCCTGTGTCATCGTTCATGGCAAACCATGGAGAAAGCGGATTGTGCAAAATATTTTGGAGTTCCAATAGGAGGCTCAGCTGGAATCAAATCGCCACAGCAGCTTAAAAAGGTTATACTTCAACCAAAGACTCTCTCCAGACGAAGATACGAGTATCATTAAGTTCAGGTGTTTTGCTACTCCATGCCGCTCAGGACTGTCCTGGAATATGTATGCATCATCTGGGATCCATTCACCCAGGTGAAACATCATGAAGTTTGGAATGATCCAGAGAAGATATGCACTCTTTAGCTGCAATGACCATCATATGCAAAACAAGCAGTGTTACAGCCACACTTGAAAAACAAAACAAAGGAAAACAAAACAAAACTACAATGGCAATCCCTGTAAGAAAGTACAGCACAGGCAAATTCAGCGATGATGTTCTGCATCAAGAACCCCACAATATCCACTCCGCAGGAAGTTGTGGCTCTATTGCTGCATTCTTCAAAAAGGGCAAATGACCAAAAATGTCAGACATCATTTGCAAGAACACAAAGTAGGCCTACTCCCAAAAAAGGTGACGGCTACTCTCGGCCACTGTCTCTTGTATCTCTTTGAAACACTTCAGGAGAGAGATACTCAATATTCAGCTCTGTTATTAAAGATACATATGTCTCTCTTTTTGTTTTTGCATTTGTTTGTTGTTTTTTGCTTCATATAGCTCTTTGGATACTTTCTTTAACCAATTAAGAAAAGGCTCCATGGCAGAATATTACAAGATTACACAGTATAATGAAGAAGAAGAAGAAGGAGAATAGGAAACGAGATCTGCTGTCAATGATGCAGAGCCAATACCAATCAGTTCCATGGCAGATCTTAGTCGGCACTGCAAAGGTTTGGATGTCTCTCTCTGTTGACAAAGGATATTCTAAAGCTCCAAGTAAGTCCATGGGGTGGTTTACATTGTCTGGGCATAGAGGGTTGGGTTGGGTATATGAGGATATGATGCTTTGTTATAACAATTAGGTCTGAGATATCTGTTTTTTATGTTTGTTTTGACCATCCCGCATGGATCTCCAACGAAAAGGACTGATAATGTGTTAGACCCAGCCGCCACCGTGTTTTTTCAATAGATTTTGATATTACAGTGTAGTTGAGAAAAAAGTAACCGCTCATTGTCCTAGATGGAAGTCAAAATTGAACTGTGTGTGGAATACTCTGCATACAATTTTGGACACACACACACACAAAATGCATTTTTTAAATATAATTATTATTTCATAAGCAGCTGGCCATTACAAACCAATGACACCAGACATCAATATTCTTACATTTTGATGCATATCTTTCGATATCCTCCAGAGGTCAGAGGATCATCGCTAATGTTCATGTGAAATGAGTACACGCCTTTTGAATTGCTCACTTTTATTGCTATAGAAATACACAATATGTGCATCATGTCAATCATTAAATATTGTATCAGTTTCATTTTCAGTCTTGGATTATTTTTTCTATGTACAAATAAAATCGTGGCAAAGTAAACAACTTTCACATCAAAATATAAACGAGAATACTAAAAAAGAAATAGATGTAATAACGTGCAAGGCAAATACCAGGCCTACGTCATCTTAAGGTATACAGGTGAAGGAAATCACCTTATTGATAAACAAATTACTTGACTGGGATAGCGACCACTGAACAATATTGTTTCTTAAAACTCTCTCTTCTTTTCAACAAGTGGAATAAAACACATGCACATACCGGGGCATTAGTTTGGAGGAGGGGTGGGGTGGTGGCAGGGATAGTTGACCCCCACCCCATTAAATTCTGAGATGTGGACTATGTTTTGTTGTTAGTTTTTGTTGTTGTTTTTTGTTTTTTGCTTTTTTTTTTAATTCTGAAATGCAAAATCTCCCTTCTGTGAGAGGGGATATCTCCTTTCGATAGACTCCTTCCCCCTGCTTGGTTCCTTCCACAGATATAACATACTTTGGGGAATGATAATTTCCCTTATTCTATGAAAAATGTTTTTAAGAGATATTTTTATTTGAATTCCAAAGATGAAAAGGCTTTCCTATATATGCACGATTGTTCATTTTGGAGGGCAAGAGGCATTTGCCCCGCCTCCCGAGAAAATATGGGAGGGGGAATAGTGGGGACATAAAACTTTGCCTCCAAGTATTTCCTGAGATTGAGATTTTTTTCTTCACTTTTTTGACAGAAAATGAATTGTCACTGAACATTTTAGCTATAGTATGCACCAGATTAAAAGGCAGAATCTCCTTTGCATACCCCCTCCCTCACACTATCTTTCGTTATGTCCCCTTCCATATACGCTCAGTGCTTTTGTCCCATTTTTGTTTTATATCATCACAAAGTATGTACTAGTTCTTTAATTTCAGTTCCGACATATTAAAGAAAATCCCTCATGTTGGAGGGGGTAGTGTATCTTTCAATTAACAATCCCTCCTCGGTTTCTACCCTTAGATTTGGTACACTCCTTTTACTGATAATTTCCCAAATATTCCATCATAAATGTGTATACTAGATTTTTTTTTTTTACATTTCTATTCTTACTGCAAAGGCTCCCTCGCATGGGAAGGATTGGGGGACAGCCCCTTTCATACCCTCCTCTCGCTGTATCAACCTCTCCTCCATGCATTGATTATGGCTACACATTTGGGTATGGACTTTTTTTTTCCAAAATGGTAGTTCAACCAAGAGTGGCACGAGATCATTGAATTGCAAACAAAAGAATGCAAAAGCTCCATTATGTGGGAGGGGGATACCTCCATCCACATCCTTCTGTCGATTGGTCTTCCTCCATAGATGGCTGACTTACTACACCTTTTTGATACAAATTTCGAGGTATTCCTTCAAAAGTGCCTGTGTGCCAGGTCGTTGAATCTCATTTCTCAAAATACAAGAGCTCTGTCGAATGGGAGTGGAATACCCTACCCTCGCCAACGCTGCGCTTCCTGGGTTCCCATCCATATAGACTTGGTACACCTTGGTGATCCATAATTTTCCAAATATTCCCCAAAACGTATGCATCAGATTCTTTAAAAAAAAACCAAACAAACTTCGTCTTTGGAGGGGGGTATATAGGTGAGATGCGCCCACACCCCATCAACTTCCGTATAAGTGATGACGCTCACATTAAACAAGAGCTACACTGAATCACTGATTTCAGGTCTAAACCTGCAAAAATCCAATCCCCCACCGACATCCTCCCCCTCCACTTCATTCCTTTGCACCATGAACTTATGCTTTTACATATTTTCCAAGTCCCCCCCCCCCCACGTGAAAACAGATCGACATCCCTTGCTCTGTGCACATACCCGACTTAGATAATTACCTGAAAAGTTCTGCGGAATGAGTAGCCACTTTTTTGGTAACAGAAATGCATGGTTTGTAAGCCCTACATTATAAACAATTATTAACTATTAACTATCGCAATATCAATATTAACATCCTCACATTTCATTCGAGGTATTTGACCTTGTGTGATTTTCATAGGTGAACGGTAATGGCTCGTTAATAAACAGGGCCTACGAGTGCTCTCTAAAACATCATCATGTTTACCATTGATGATGCCAAACTATTCTGATACTTTGAGGTCATTGACCTCTCGAGATCATCAGAGGTCAAATGCAGAAACTCGTCTGTGTGCCTTGGAATATGAAGACGATGTCATTGTACACAGATATGCTTGTTTTGTACATCCTTACCATGTTTGACCTTTCACCAATGATGTCATACTTCAATATTCTGATATTCTGAGGTCATTGACCTCTCAATGTCATCAGAGGTCAAAGGTAGAAACCTGTCTGCTCTTTAGAATATGAAGACAATTTCATTGTAAGACAGATATGCTTGTTTTGTACATCTTAATAATGCACGGTTACCATTAACCAATGACATCACAGATCAATATAATATTTTGAGGTCATTGACCTCCAAAGGTCACCAGAGGTCAAAGGTTAAAACCTGTCAATGCTCTGTGGAATCAGAAAATGGTTTCCCTGAAGTATAGATGCATGTTTAGTGAATCATAACCACATATATCATTCACAAATGTCTAAAAACATCGATATTTTGATATTTAAAGTTCATTGACCTCTGGAGGTCATCAGAGGTCAAAGGTAAAAATCTGTCAGTGCTCTGTTGAATCTGGAAATGATTTCTCTGTGGTATAAATGCATGTTTAGTGCAACATAACCACATATATCATTTGCAAATGTCTAAAAACGTCGATTTTCTGATATCTAAAGTACATTGACCTCTGGAGGTCATCAGAGGTCAAATCAGACTTACCTCCCGATCTTAAAATAAATCTTATGGTATGTACTAACACTGGTGAAAGTTTCATGCTTTAGTCAAATTTTGCACAATTCACGTGATTTTGAGGGCTTATCTGCTCTACTAATTACCCTTTTCCTAGTCACATGTGATACAGTCCACTCTTTATATAACAAGCACGGTCATAACAAAATTCCGATACAACGAAATGCAAATCCAGGTCGCCAAATTATCGGCTCTATTTTTTTTTTGTTTATTTGTTTGGATATAACGAAATTTCGATATAACGAAAGAAAACTGCCGGTCCCGAGGACTTCGTTATAATGGGTGTCCACTGTATTGTATATTGCCAGAATTATTGTCAGGTGGATGTGCAGGCAAACACTCTTTCCCAGGATAACTTGATTAATCATATCACACTGCCTATACGAGAACTTAAAAACCTAAATGCCTGTCGATGCGAATGTGCAAAGTGGAACTCCTAACTGCTTTATGGATTTGGAGCCGTATCTATAGCTACACCTTTTCACCGATACGAACAATCTTTAGATATCCTTTCCAAGACCTATGAAGTAAGCATTCTCTTCACATACATCTAACGAGTACATTTCTATAATAAGCATCATGCTTGAATACATTTACCTGCTGAACCAGAAAGAACTAAACCGGAATGCAAGAAATAATAACACAAATGTATCCTACTCATTATTACAAACAAAATAGCACAGCGGCTAAAACCCCAGAGACCTACAAACCGACGCATCGAAATGCTTTAAGGAAAACAACATACTGCAGCTGCCTACCAGGCTTGCTTGCAAATTGGTTACTCCTGGGTTCAAATGCATGAGTCTGAATTACGAAATGCTAAGATAACTAAAGACCACTATGCAAATGCAAAGTCGGAATGATAGTAAAAGAAGTTTAAAAGAATGTTCTTCCAAACATGAAAAATACATAAAACACAAAATAGATAACGCATAATGCCGATAAAGATCTTGTATTAAACGACATACACGATCTTCAACTTTTTTTTCGACTATTATAATCATCATAAGTCCACAGTCATGATACTCCCAGAAGTGCATTTCAAAGCATATTTCTATGTAATACATCGAAAAACATTGAGTGATATAAAGAGCTTTTTTTTTTTTCAATTTTCCAAATCCTTATTTAAGTATTACAAAAGTTGGATACATATCTCGTTCGACAAATTAATCAAAGTCTTAACTATTCATTCACGATTGAAATTAAATGTTAAAGCAAAATATATCTTTTTTAACGTGGGAAAATAGTAGAGCTTTTTAAGGGTAAAAAAACACCACTAAATGGATAGCAAACTCTACATTGTAGATAACTTCTCGAAACTACATTCGTCAATCTTTAGGATAAAAATATACTTCACACTATGCATTGTTAATACATTATCTCTTGCTCATGCATTGTTTTTATAAAATGCAACTTCTCTACATCTCTTGCGCTGGAAATCTCTCAAATTCAAAGTTTGCATCATTTTTTTCACGCATCTGCACAAACTATCAGGCTTAATCTACCCGATGCATCTTCGCTGTCCCTTGAAGTACAAGTTCACCTTTACATACATGTTGACTGAATAGATGCAACACTATTAGTAGGAAGCATTAGCTAAAGTTTGAGAAAAATTTGACAACCCGCTCAAAAGTTATGATTTTTTTTTTATATTTTCTGCTCAGTCACTGCTGGATGAAAAAGCTAGTACAGCTTGGAATGTCACAAGTGTAGAACAATGAAAAGAAAATAAGAAGAAAAATCAACACATTTTCACTTTTCTTGCATAATAAAAAAAAATAGACTTGCCTGTTTTATAAGGCATTGAGAATAACACTATTCTTGACCCGTTCCATACTAAATTCTGAAATCCCAATAGATTTAATACACAGGCCACCAGGTTCTCGTAATGGAATGGGTTAACATACGGTAGTGACAAGTCGAGGAAATGCATACTTCTTTTTTTTTCAAAAGACATATATTTGTGAAATTCTCTTTATAGTTTCGATTTATCGTTTTACGCATGTGACATCAGAAAATATAATAGTCTATTCATCCAGCAGTGACTGCCTAGATACTTTAGAAATTCACAAAGGTGCTACAATTGAAACCATGGTACAAACCTTGGGCAATTTGTACGGAGCGTCAAGTGTCGCATGGCCTATTCCGTTACGAAATCAATCGTTTCGTTACGAAAATTAATGATCTTCGTCGACTAAATGACCGATTTCCTAACGAAATAGGCCTTGCGACACTTGGCACTCCGTTGTCCGTGGTTTAAACCATGGTTCCAATTGTACCACCTTCGTGAATTCGGGCCAAGGGGTTTACCCCATCCACACTATTCTCCACTCCCCCCCCCCCCCCTCCCCCATTCTCTTATCGGTCGCTTCGCTCTCTCAGTAGGCGAGGATCTCTGGCTAAATGGTGGCTCCATCTTGCACATCTCGTAACTGTGGCACCTGTGACACTTGTGGCACCTCCCGCATCTCAGGCGCCTCCCGTATCTCTGGCACCGGGGGCGCCTCTGGCACCTCCCGCATCTGTGGCACCTCTTGCATCTCCGCGTCACGATCGTGATTTCGTTCTGGTTCTTGACGTCCCTTACCATCATAATACCTGATGCTGACGGTTACGGCGGGTTTCATTTTTCTCTTCCTCTAAAAAGGAAGAGAGAGGGGAGGGGGAGAGGAAAAAGAGTTAGATCACAGTCAAAGGGAGTGGTTGTGCACTGACGTAAGATGTATCTAGACTACAGTTAGGAACCATCAACGACAACACGCAATTATTTGTTAGGATGACTATGATGTTATACGATTATAAAAGGATGTCAGTCACACATATAGCAGTTATAGTACTAGTGTTATTCCACTATCGTTAACAAACTATTGTAAGGCAATTTGACACACATACACACACACTCTTACACACACACACACACAAGATCATTTAGCATGCTTTCAATGGCTAAAACAGAAAATAAACGGACGGGTTTAATCTGTTTCCTTACAACACAGGGAGAGATCTTTAAAAAAACACAATTTATGGATAAAAGCAAAGGTCAAATGTGCTACGATATGCCTACTGGAAGAAGAGGCAAATCATTAATTCTTAACTTGTCCTCTTGGGGAATGAAGTGACAATCATTTAATGCAACAACCAATATAATGACATGCAATATGAAATGACAGGTTCTGATGCAACAATATAACTTCAAAAACCACTTTCATATCATATCAGCACGTTCGAATAAGATTGTAAGGAGACATCAGTCTGCTGTCTAACATACAGTATGATATGATGATCTCATCACCTTATGATTACTAAGGAAATCAAGCGAATACTTTAGACACATTTTCTGATAGCCTTCGCTCAAACACCATTTCAAGAAAGGACGAGATATGAAACTCGTCACACTGAAGACGAGTTAGGTGATACGCTGGGGGTCATCAGATGTCGGTCATCCGTGATCGACAAAGAAAAGAATGTAATATAGCACCTTGAAGTTATAATGAGATACTTAGTTGAACTTTTTTGGGCCTACATTATTCAGATCACATTTGCCGCGGCCAAGGCCTTTGCCGAAGGAGAAAATCCTTTGCAGGACAAAACCACCTTAAACTATACTAGTTTTCGACGTTGAAGTGGTTAATATCCTGAATAGCGAAATAGTACAGGCTAGGGTTTGGAAACCAGACTAAAATTGGCCGCGCATTTAGCCCAGTTTGCGTTTACACTGAGAAAAAGGCCGGGCGCGACCGCGGCTCGGCCGCGGCCGAGACCACCTCCAGAGCGTGGCCTAATCCGAGGCCAATTTTGGCCCCGCATTGGACCTTTTGCGCGTTTACACCGAAATGAATGTGGGCTCGGCGCGGCCGAGCCGCGGCTGAGCCTCGCACTGTAAACGGGGTCCAAGTGATCCTCGACACGTACAAATAAAACATGACAATTAAGTGTTTATAACCATCTTGGCTTTAACAGTGGCCTTTTAAAACATGACCTTTGACCATTATTTACATAACCATTGATGACTCCCTCTAATCTTGCTATCACAATGATCAGTTCAGAGAGCTCTTACAGCTATATACAAGCCTGTGAGACTTACCAGCAGTAAAACCAATGAAGCCTCCGATACAAAACAAGGGATATCGAGCAAGTGAGTCTGTTTACATGAGAATGTGATTTATCCTGGACGAAAGTGATGCCTCCATTAAGGAGAAAAGGGCAAAAGAAAAACGGGCCAAACGTACGGCTCCAGCGAAAGAGACATCGCCTTTAACCATGTAACTATAGGTCTCCTCCAACTAAGAGTACACTTTGAACGTAAGCTTATACGTGAATGATAATTTATGACGATCTCACGTAATCGACACACATTCAAAGGGGACAGTTAGAAGTGGAAGGAGTGCTTAATCGTGTCATTAATTCCTAATCAATGACACCCCTACTATAGGCATAATAATCATAATTTCTCATCTAAAATCAATGGCCTATAGGACTCATGCACCATTACTTGTATCGTGCATAAACTTTGTTTTTTAAGCTTTGAGTGAAACGTGTCATAACATAATTCTGTAATTCCATCAGCAGTGATTGACATAATAAAGAAAAGAGATATATCACCGTATTGACCGCTTAGAACCTAACGGGGGGGGGGGGGTATTATAGCATGATACTCGGTTCTTTTCTGCCCAGATGCCAACAACACCCATCACCCACGGCCACGCATAGAGAAACAGCCATGGCGAAAATAAAACTTTGCTTTCTCATAGGCAGAATGACACAGAACCCCGTCAAACACACTTCACTTTTATTGGCAGGGATGGACCTGAAAAAATACATTACTAATAATAAACAGCGTATGCATTCCATTCATGTGGCGCGAGATACCTCTATAGCAACATAAAGCCTGTCTTCAACTCCGTTGATCGAACAATGACAACCTGAAATTTCAAAGAGATGGGCGAGACGCTATATACACCTGGCCTAGAGTTAATCTATTCAGTTCTCATTCCTACTTCAAGTTGGGTTATGTTATTGTAATCATTCCCATCTGCAGTATAACAAAACCAAAGTGAGGGAAAAGGGGAGAGAAAAACGAAAGGTGGCGGAAGTAAAACTGCATGCACGACTGCAATCCATATCATTGCGTGTGACAAGTGAAGCAAATGTATTCGTTGTTATAGCAGTGTTTTATGAGCATAAACAGGCAAATAGACAGACAATGTCAAATATAAAAACCATCAATTTAATGTCAGAGAAGATGGTAAACAAGATGCATTGAAACTGTAACTAAATCGCTGCTCGGTCACGGAACGTCCAACTTTATATTCAACCAAAAAACATGTTCGGGGAAAGAAACAAATTTAGATATAACATTCTTAAATTAAAAACAAGAAAAAGAAAATGTCCACGTCAGGATTAAAAAAAAAAAAAACGCCGCACGAACATGCATTATATTCTAGATGGGAATACGGTCTTGATGCAAAGGTCCAATGATTGTCTCATTACTTTAAAAGCAATCTATGGTTCCCTTACCATCACCAGTACCACACCACAATGACGTCTCTAAAATCAATGGTAGCACATTTATCATTGCATCGTGCATTAACTCCCTTTTCCTAAACTACCAATGGAACGTGTCATATTATATTGTGTATTTCGATCAGTAGTGATTGACTTTAAAGAAGGAAGATAATGCAAAAAATTGAACGCTTACCACATTGCTTATAGGGCTATTCCAGTTTGGTACTGATCTGTTCTATTCTCCCAGATGCCAACAACATAATGTCACCTATGGCTAAACTAGTGAAACAGCCATGACGAAAATAAACGACAGAGAACCCCGTCATAATCACTACACTTAGAAAGGTGTTGCCCGAAATTCCTCATTATGAAGCAATATCAACTCACTTCCTTCCCTGCCTGTCTTTAACTCCGTTATTTGGTCAAACAATAACAACCTGGAATTCCAAAGAGATAAGCGAGACGCCATGCACCTGGACTAGAGCTAATCATATCAGCTCCCATTCCTGCCAGTTATCTAAACGTACATGTTCCTACCTATCCTGTTACAATATAACAAGAACCAATGAAGAGAAAAGGAACGAGCAAACGAAAGGTGGCAAGCGGGACACTGTAACAAGGGGCAATTTACAACATTAAGTGGGACAAAATTAATGAAGCAAACCCAATCTCCAAATCTCCCATACAAAACAAGGGAAATAGAGCAGCCGTGTTCACGGGTTACGTATACTTGATAAAATAATACGATAAATGACATCAGAGTAAAGCTGAACTGCCGAAAAAAAAAAGAAAAAGAAAGAAAGAGAAAACTCCTGCGGGAGTCGAACTTCTCGCCGTCCGGGTATGGAGTTATTAACACCCAGCGCGCTAAGCGATTACGCCACACGGCTATCCTGAAGATGCCATGAGAAACTTAAATATATGATAATACTATCGTGACACTGCTGATTGAGATGGCGCTATTCAACTTCCCACAAGTGGCCGCGTGGATTCGACCAATATACAGTTGCAAAGAACAATCGGGAATCGTTCCGTACAGATTGCATTCTCATTTTCAGTCTTTAACTACAAAATTGTCGACCTGATGAGGAGATTTGAAAATATAAAATGCATGATGACTGCAGCTTATTGTCTGAGCTACAACATACTTAAGTTTCAGAGGAAATGGAGCAAATCAGCTGAAGTAAAGGTGCTTAAACGTTGTCAAGTGAATGCATGGTTCTAAAAAAAATCACCTCCCATAGACATAACACGTAAACTTGTCAAATTTTGAGTCTTTACCTTTAATCACAATTTCTAGTATGATGACGTCATCATATTTCAAAACCATCACATGGACTTGAGAGGCATATGTTCAAAGTACAACATATCTGAATTTGGGATAATATTGAGCTTAAACAACAGAGATACGAGCAAATGAATTTCAGAAACAGTACCTCAAAAAATCAATTCCACTTTTTTTATTTAAAATGACGATATGATGACGTCATCGCGTTTTTTCTGGCAATATTGATACTTGGAATGTTATTTACAATTCATATACTTTTGTAATATGCAATAGAAATATAGGGTCGACGGACGATTTAAAGAGCTATGGCGAAATAAACAAAGACATGTTTTTTTCACTATATTTGCAGAAAGACGCGCACGCGGAGTTTCAACTTTGACGCCAGTGCATTCCTTTGTTATAGGTCGAAATCGATCAGAAATCAATGGATATTGTTACTCAAAGTATCAGGAATCCAAATCAGTCAAAAAAAATTGCATTTTCATGTTGCTTAAGGGCTCTGCGCGCGAAATTGCGCGGACGGACGCGCACGCGAGAAAATTTTTGAAACGTTTGAACTTCGAGATTTCCCATTGGGAAGTCGTTTTGAGCCTTTTAAAATTTTGACGCGCGCTTACGCGCGCGTAATGATGACCTGTGTAACTAGCGTTAAAAAGTAAGATAGAGCGTGACCTGAACTTCATGTCCACCGAAAATGATGCAGAAATGACATCTAGTTATGAAGTTATGATCGATCATGTGACAAGGTCCGAAAATCACAAAATGGTGCCTAGATGACGTCATAGATATGTTACTGTCATGAAAACCTTATGGTGGCTAGATTTTGTCATGAGACATGTTGACTGAAAATGTCATGTTATTTCGTAATGTCATTCTTGAGATATTGACGACACAAAATTGTCCAGAAAGAAAGAAGAATAAAAAAAAAATAAAGAGAGATTTTGACAATCACAATAGGTGATACGCTGATAGCGTATCACCTAATAAGAACATTTTTTCACAGGTTCTGAAATTACAGAACTTATATTTACTGTCATTACTTATGTTAACTATCGTTAAAACTCTTTTTTTTTTCTTCTTTTGGAAAGGCAATGCAAGAGATTTATAAGCTCGTCTCAATACACGGTAGTATATGATTTACGAAATAATAAATGAGTTGATTTGATAGAAGCATTGACGTATTAGTATGAATTAATTACCTCCGGACGTCCAGCGCAACATTGTTCCCTGACTGAGACCACGACAACAGTTGTCGACAGAGCCACGAAGATGACCACGGAAATGACAGCAGCAAGCTCTCCCGTAGCTCCACTCTTGAGATTAACACCTAAAAATGATAATAAGAGAAACAACAACAATATAACCCGAAACATAGATATTATATACTACCATTAAAAAGCCAATGTAGACATCTTGGAAGAGGAAGTGTGGGCTTTGCATTTTGGAGTAAAGACGTGAATAAACGTTTCTGCCAACAAATTAGTGAAACGATCGGACGTCTGAGTGACAAATTCCTGTCTCCATCGTCGCACTCCTTATAGTTAGGGAGGCTGCTGAAGACCCTGCTTGCTACAGACCTACCATGCAGAATTTTCAATCTGTTTGAACAACTCCTACTTGCCAGGCTCTCTTCTTTGCTGGATCCTTTCCTGTCGAGGGAGCGGGTAGGTTTAAGACCACGCTCGAGCTGTGAGGACCAAGTTCTATGTGGATAGTCGTAAACTGGCCACTTACATCGAAGCTGATTCCAACAAGGCTTGAAAACATAGCATAACATTACATAACATAAAGCAACATAGCATGGCAAATTGTGTTAACAGTGTCAAAGGCAAGCTATAAGTCTACAG
This sequence comes from Diadema setosum, assembly GCA_033980235.1. Classification (NCBI taxonomy): domain Eukaryota; kingdom Metazoa; phylum Echinodermata; class Echinoidea; order Diadematoida; family Diadematidae; genus Diadema; species Diadema setosum. The sequence continues at coordinate 1,422,632 of CM067078.1, read as the reverse complement.
GAAAACGGCGCCTTCCAAGTTATCTTTATTTATCACCGTCCTGAAAGTTGCCTATCGAAGTATATTCAATTATACGTTTGAGTAAATAGGCCCATGTACATAGAAAAAAATGTGCATGTATTCGTGCAAGTGCCTTATTATATACTCAGGAAAAAGAAAATAAAATAAACACATTTTCGATTTCAAATTGTTCATATACAATTTTGATGAAAGTTAATGTACTATATTCCAAATCAAAGGTAATCTAATTGGCTATCAAACTTGAAGGTCAATATACAGTGTAAAGTTAAACGTTACGATTGAGGTAAACGCAGCTGTTTTAGCTCTCCAGGCCACAAAAACAAAAATTACAAAAATTGACGTGTTGAATTTTGTTTGAAAATACCCTTCAAGATAGTAGTGCTAACAAAAGACCAGTTTAACACAGAAATAGTCATGAATGCAATAACTAAAATTAGTTCTTGTTCTCTTTATGACTTTGTGACCTCAAACAATTCAAAGTTACAAAACTAAAGGAGGAAAATAAGAATTTTCTGTCAATACAAACTTCAATTGAAATAGGGAGTAAGGGCACAAAGATGATTAAATGAACAAAATATCTTCATTTGATTATTTTAATGTAGTAATTAAAAAATTCATGAGACAAATTCGAAAACAAATTGATTTATAATTTTCCTACTTTGAGGAATTAACTGAAATTCTTACCATTTGTGTTTATATAGCTTCTTATTGCATTTCATTTGAATTTGGATTTGAGAGATTACCTTTGAGGATAAAAACAAACGTGTTCACTCATGCGTAAAATTTACCTTGTTATCGACCTATCAGGTTGATAGTCAATTAATAGTCATATGGTACATACTACATTAACTAGGCCGATTAGCTACACATTCAATGAGAAATATAAAGTTAAATAAGTGTTTATTTTTTTTTGCTGGTATATATATATATATATATATATATATATATATAATATATACTCAGCAAAAAAAAAAAGAAAGTAAACTCTTATTTATGTGTGTGCGTGTGTGTGTGTAAATATACATATGAAAAGGTTGATTCTAAAAGGTGCTAAATCTGTAAAATTCATGATTTGAAATATTCTTTGAAAACATTGTATTGACAGGATTTCTCTGTATGCCACTTTTTTCGATGTGTGATGATATCTCTCCAATGTGTGAAAAGGTCTTGAGATGCAGAAGAACTGAGAATGGTAATAGTAAAAAACAAACAAACAAACAAACAACAAGCAAACAGAATACCTCGAATTACTCGGAAAGACCCAAAGTGGATTTTATAATAGCGCCTTTCGGAATTAAGGTCTTAATGTGTGTGTGTGTGTGTGTGTGTGTTTGTGTGTGTGTGTGCATTTGTTTGTGTTTGTGTGTGTGCATGTTTATTTTTCAATTCAATTTTTTCAATTCAAAGTTTATTTCATTTTTCGACAAAAAGTTACACTTATATTTATATTGATACATTACAATAATAATCTAAGAAATGTATGATGAACTCACGGCATCTTCTTCCACCCCCAAGTTCTTCCGGGGAGATATCGTGGAATCCGAGACGGCAAATGCAAGAGAAGGATCCTTCGTTGTTTAAACAGTCTGCGTCTGGTGAACAGTCATTCGTATCAGCGCGTAGACATTCGTTAAGGTCTTCAAAAATGAACAAATTATACAAACATGTAATGCGCCGAATGATTTACAGAAAGGCAGACAGGAAACATGAAGAAAGAAATGAGAAAAGGGACGAAGGAAACATACGTAATTAATGTTTGCCTGAACACAGACAACTAGGACTATAGAGGACAGTTCAAATGCCCTACGTTTGTTTCTTCCATTGAAATTAAACAGCTTAATAAAAGGCAACCCGAAAGTCATTGTTTTAGAGATCTGGGAGCAGATATCATGCTGAAGACCTGTTGGTTTAATAGGCTTGTAAGTGATTATCTAGGTGCAGTGACAGTGACAGGTATAGTTTCATGTAACTAATAGAATCAAGAAACATCAAATTTCAAAATGATACGATATTCAACAGGCTACCCAAAATTTACAAAAGCAAATGCACATGCAATTCTTCCCCTAATGAGAGTAAAATTGTGGTGAGAGTAAAACTGGGGTCATCCCACTAGACCAACACCCACGAGTCATACAGCCCACGATCGAGTTCGACATTGAAAACAGGTCCATGAGTCATACAGTTTATGAGTCATACAGCCCATGAGTTTGACACAGGCAAATAAAGTTCATGAGTTCCGGAGAAGGTAAAAACAGAGCACGAGTTCGACAGAAACAACATGGGGCTTAATGCGTCGGTCTCGTGGGTCTTGTTAGCTTAGTGTCGAACTAATGCGCTGTATGACTCATGAGCTTTATAACTTATGGGCTGTATGACTTGTAAGCTGTCTATGACCCACGGGCTGTATGACCCATGGGCTGTTTGACTCGTGGGTGTCGGTTTCGAGACGTGCACCCGTAAAACTGGGCGGGACGCACTGTTCTGGAGCTTTTTTTTTTTTTTTTGAGAAAAGCAAATAATTACTAACGTAATATTTGATTTTATTTCATTTCAGTAATTGTTTTTTTTTTACTAAGAAAATGATATCAATATTATACTTAAGTTTGTTGACACTTTTTAATATCGTCATAAAAACAACGCCTGGCTTGGCAAAATCAATGGGCAATACAGAATGTGTTTTCGATGTTCTTATGTTCGGAGGGGTAACATGGTTCGATACAAAACGCAGAGCTTGAAAGCGTGGCAAAATCAGCCTCTCTGCAACATTTGGCTAAAGTACCATGTCAGGTCCCTGATGTCTAAGAGCTTGAGATGCAATAATATAGGATTATGTTGGGTATTCTGACTTTTCGTGTAATAGTGCGATTTTTTTTTTTTTTTTTTTTTGGGGGGGGGAGGGGGGAGGGGTTGTTATTTCCAAGCACACAAATCTTACCAGATGCAAAGGTGGAAAAGGATCATTTAATTAATCCGAAAATTTGTTTGGCTGTACCAAGGGTTTGTTAATTCGAACATGAAAGAGGTTTTGTTATTTCGAGGGTTCGTTATTCTGAATATTAGATAGAGTTCGTTACAAGGTTAGGTGATTCTAAAATCAGATCTTCATTCCGAAGTTTCGTTTCTCTGAATATGAAATATAGTAAGGAACCTTATTTCATGTTTAAATGAACGAACCTAAGACAAAAAGAACTTTTCATTCAATTTTTGAAAAACGGACTACAGAATGAAGAACCTTATTTCATTTTACGATTATCGAACCTTCAGAATAACGATCTTTTACAGTAATATCTTAGGATCGTCTCAGTGGATATGTACTGTACCATGTATCTGTATGACCTCAATGCAAATTGGGATTGTACGTAAAAAGGGGGAGAACAGACGGGGAAAGCATGTAATGGTTCTTATGCATTAATAGCTATATGAAGAGTACAACGATGAGTCCTAGAAATTTAAAAGGAGCTGTGTGTATTGAAGAGACATGATAACTTTGGGCAAATTCCTATTGTTTTTTTTTTTCCGGTGATTAAGGTGCAAGATCTAGTTTGGGTTCCATGGCATTTGCTCCTCTGACTCTTGTTCCCATAAAATATCTGCACGCCATTAAAACAAACATGAAAGTTTACCCACAAACATGATTCTCAATCTTATTCTATTTCTCGAGTCAAACTTAATCTAAACCCCTATCACAACCTTTACCCGAACCCTAAGTCCTAGAAGAAAATAAGACTAGAGGAACTGTCTCTGTAGTGTAAAATGTTTTGTCACACAAGTTTTGTCCTAGAAAAATTGTTCCGAAATGGATAATGAAAATAATATTTAATTTATGGCAAAATCAAATATTCAGAGATATAGGCAGACTGATGTTCTGAAAAAAATGTCAATTCATTGATTCAAAGTTCAGTTTCTTTTAGCTATCTAAACATAATCATTGTTTACGAGTATTGACACCATGATAAATGTCTGTCTCTTCTAGAGCCGAAAATGTCAACATAATTGATATTGCAACGAATTGACAAAGTTAATGTCCTGCATCGACGTAAATAAGCACTGAATTGATCAGTGTTTTAGAATGTAGCATCCACGATAAAAGAAATTATGGGCGTATATACTCAAGCACAATTCGAACTTGAGCTATTCATATTCTATTCTCTTTTATCTATAGGAGGTTTGTCAGTGGTGAAATTTGGTGGCATAATTTGGTATAATTCATACATTTCGAAATCACTCAATTTAAGATTCCGCAACCAGCATGTGTATACACTGGATGCTATTGTGACCCTTCATCACAAAACCAACAAAAAGTTGCCACATATGAATTTTTTAGTTTCAAGCAGATTCTGCGTACCCGAAACTACCGTAGATTCTTTCATAAAGTCCAACGTCGTAATCCCGCCAGTCGCATTTCCATCTAGCAAAGCGTTCATGACCTCATCTTCCACTACAGACATGTTGGTTGTCGGGTGAACGAAGGCATCAGCGGTGAATAAAAGGCTGCCATTTCGAATACTTTCAACTTTCAGATCAAATATAGATGCAGTTTCTTCAAGAATCTGTTTCAAGGAGGGTATAGCAAGGTTTCTCTTATTTGATTGTTGATAGTGCAAGAACTATCGTTGTCATATAGCTTACACCTCTCAGTGCATTATGTATTGCTTATTCTATTCAACTGTTATTTCTGTAAACGTAACACACAATACCTCACATTAATATGAAAATGAACAGAAAATAAAAACCAACCAAACAAGGACATAATGATGCTTCTGAGGCATTCTTTTGTTTTCTTTTACATGGAATCTCTACGAATATAAGCAATGCATAATACTCCTCGCTGTACTCCCCACACACACAGTCGAATATGCTAAGAAAATAAACAGTACAAAAATATAATTATGATGTTTGTTTCGTGTTTTTTTTTATCTTCATAATACACCTACCACGCGTCTGAAAGCCACGCTCGTACTGACAAACTCTTCGGACTTATAATCGGTCAGCTCGCTCACGTACTGCAAGTTCACTCCGTTCTCTGCCGTCGCCTCAAGAATTACATTATATCTGCCAACCGCTGAGGAAACAAGCACAATGTTAAGGAGCGGTGAGCACATTGCCCATTATAAGACACTCATTTAATGAAAACATTCCATGTGAAGTTTGTTTCCTTTTAATCTACGTTTTTACAATATATTTCCACGTTTTGTTTGTTAACAAAAGGGATATGCGCATCAATCTACGATGGAGAGACAATCTCAAACTGCTTTTAATCATTATGAAAGTTTGCCTCATCACTGACAGTGATGTGATTCTATGTATCTTTTGTCACAGTTGATAACCTATATAATAGTATATCGTAATAGTTTGACATAAGATGATAGGAAATTCCCACCACCAATGAGTTCTTTAATATACATATATATTAGCGTAGGGCCTATGTCTTTGGTTTTCTTTTGATTGATACATACCTTCACAGAATCCCCTCCTTCGAAAATACCCAGGCCTGCATCTGCACTCGTTCTCAATGCATTGTTCGTAGACTGTGCAGTGTGCATCCATCTCGCAACCCATGACACCTTCGTGGAGATAAAATAAACGTATAACGTATAAACAAGTGAAGAGTTTGTTTGCAAAAACCGATAAGTCCACATGTGCCAAATGGAAATATTTGCGATTAAAGGTCAACAAAAATAAAGAGAATAATAAGAAAATGTTTGCTTCTTTTGATCATAACTTCAAAATGGGCCTTTATATGTAGTGACCAATATATCATTTAGAAGGTATTATTTTGTACTTTATGACAGAGATCGTACTTCAAAATCTTCAAATATGGACTTATCGGTCTTTGCGAACAAACTCTTAAAGTTATTTTACCGTCATTTCTCCTATTTGAAAGGATGATAATCTTGATGGAGATGAGGGACCAGGCTTTTGAACTTTTTTGTGAGATAGTAAGAGGGTAGTTATGAAATTGTTCAGAGAAAACCATTTTAAGAGGAATTCAACGTTTAGTTGATTAAAAATGGAGCTTGCAATGGATAAGACATTCAAAAATGAAGTAAAACTAAGGAATCGTTATAAAGGATGGGTCCCACCTTAATCAGGATTGCTCTGATTTGGGTTTCTCAGCCATTTCAGGAAAAAAAAATAATCAAATAAAATAAACATTTAACGAACATTAAATGAACATTAAAAGAACATTAAATGGAATTGCACGCTCTTTAGTATTTTCTCTTTCATAAGAGGTTTCTCATGATCTCACCCAAATGTTCCAGAAAGCATAAGTAAGGTCTCAACAAAAACTTCACAATCCCTTTAACATATCTAGTACTTGAAATTCTGCCCTTCTCACGTGTCATGTGTTGACCACTGAATAATAGGAGTACCACAACTTTTGAATACTAAGTACTAGGTGGCCATAATGTTATGATTCTACATCACTTCGTTATTGATATAACTCGAGTGAAGAGGTTGCATGTTTAGAGCGGTTTCCTTACAGGCTTCTTGACTGTAAACAGGCATATGGCGTTAAACAAACGCAAAGATTTATCTGCCGTGTCACGTACCTCGTTATAACACTGTCTTCTTTTATCAGGAACAAAAAAAAAAAGAATAACGACTGGTCTTGAACGCATTATCTTTTTTTTTTCCGCTAATCCGAAAAAAAAAAAGGTGTAGTCATAGCAATGAGGAACCTTCGGCATTATGAAATTCATTTTAATTTGGGATTAACGAACCTTCGAAATGACAAAATGTTAACCTTTTTCCATCATCTTTCCACAAGTGTCATCTTCTAGTAGTTTGTTCTCCTAATAAAGGGCCAAGGGAGTTTTAAGACTATAAAGAGCTTTATCAGAAAAGAAAAACGATATTAGTTATTCTCAATGTTTGTTTTGGTTGTTGTTGTTGTTGTTGTTTTTTTTTTAGTTTCCTCTTTTGCTATTTTGGATCAGAATGACACGTAGGCCTATTCGCAATGACCAGGAGGATAGTTAACGTCAAAAACGGTGTAGAGAATAACAGAGATTGATATCACCTTCCTCATTCAAAATATTGTATTTCGAAACATATTTCTCTGTAAAGAACCGATATGCCAATGATTATAGGAGGTTTATTTGGACAACTTATATTTTTAGACAACTAAGGTACTGGTATGTGCATTCAGGATGGTTTCCTTATATTCTAATGTTACATGATTAACTGGCAGTCTCTATTTTTGTAGAGATATCTTGATGATAAACTAGGCACCATTTTTAGTTTGCAAATATTCTAATCTCTTCTCAAAATGCTTGATAATTTTGTGTTTCTCATATAGCAATATATTTTTAGATTATTTATCCTTATGCCTGTTCTTCCTTCACCATCTTAACATGACGCAAAACTTGTAACTTGCAGAAGATTGTTATGCCGAAGTTTGCTTGCTTCAAAAACTCTGTACGCAAGAGCAATAATTTCAGTCTTTTTCTGAATGTGTAGGGTATTTCGGTTATCATTTCAGTTTATAAAGTGGGTATTAGGTTTTCTGCTATATGACTGGTCCAAATGCATGGCGATGCGTCCTATAAAATCCGAAAGCATGGCTCAAGATTTGTGTAATGTTGTAGTTGTACCGGACGCGTAATGGGAAGAAGGTTGAATATCATGAAATCACGGGCCCCATTTATAAAACGAATGACTAACAAGCCTTTTTTTTTTCGTGGATCGGCGAGAAATGGAGGCTCTCGTTTTACTTTAGGAACTGTCTAAAACAGTTGAAGCAGTTCCAAAGTTAAACTCGCACATCAAATTCTCATCGATCCACTATGTCTGCGCATCATTGTATCTACCTACAAACGAGTTGCTTCTTTTCTGAATCTCTGCCATATCAATGATAAAGCAGATAAAATCAATTAATCTGCTACCTGAGACGAAAATGGCGAAACTGCAAGTGGCTGTATTTCCTGACGGGTCTCTAGCAACGTACGTAACTATGGTTTCCCCTACTGGAAAGAATCCACCATTTTCGACAAAAGGTTCAACTGTCAGTGTCACGCTCCCTGAGTTATCCGAAGCTGTTGGGGTGATCCACGAAATGCGTGCCAAAGACATACCGGGCAAAGCCGGCGCATCGCGAGAACTGGGACAGCAGGAAATGACAGGTTCCTCGACATCTGTAATAATAATAATAATATGAAATATTTATTTAGCGCTTAATACAACATGTTTCGAAGCGCTTTACAATGCTAAACAACCAAACAAACATACAAACATACAAATCAGCTTAGAATAACAAATAATTTACTACAATTGCATACAGGGCCTACATAATCATTAATTCTGCTCTAAAAATAAATGAGTTTTAAGCTTCTTTTTGAAGATGTCAACGGAGGTGGAGGTCTGAATGTGAGTAGGGAGAGTGTTCCAAAGAAGGGGGGCACAAACGGAAAAAGCACGGTCACCATAACGATTGTGGGTGCGAGGGCCAAGTTTAAGTTGGGTTGCAGATGATGATCTTAGATCCATGTATGTATCCGGTCTGGGTTTCGATGAGATCAGGTCAGTTAGATATATGGGTTACGAAATCTATGGAAAAACACAAACCTGTCAACATTCTTGCCGGTTCCATCTTTATCACAATGTTGTCATTTCAATTACTCATAGAATTTCGATTGCAATAACCACGATCAAAATTGATTAGATTTTTGTAAGTAAGCAGCTCTAAAATGCTAGATTATAAGAGATCGCAACATATTCCAACGTAGCAGTATTACAGATGGTAAACGTCTCGTTTTATAACTTCCAGTGACCTCCATGCTGAAAATATATACTAGGCATAAAGAACTCAATCGTTGTCATTTTACTATGCGTCTTATCTACAATGATTATTGTGTATGAATTATAATTATAACTGATTACTATATTTAACACATGCTTGTGTGGAAACGACATGATTATACGTTACTTTAATGGGCTTTGACGTCGTTGGCCGATATGGGATTAGTAAATCGTGATTATGCAACCCTGCTGCTATCCTGCTATCCTGACGTATTTATTTTTGCGTGCAAATCTGAAACAAAGAACCTGTTCTTTATGCTCAAAAAAGGCAAAGGATTTTTTTTCAAGTAGTTAAAAATGACACCGAAAACATGCATCTATTTATAGCATGATACAGTTCTCACCCAAAACGTGAACATTGAATTCACAAAATCTGTCGTTTCCAGATGGATCTTCTGCTTTGTAAACGACGGCTGTCGTTCCGATTGGAAATATGCCGTTATTCTCTATTTGCCCCTCATAAGTCAGTGTAACAGCCTCAGAGTTATCAGATGGAATAGGGTCAGCCCAGGAAACTCTAGTAGTTGGCTTGCCCTTGTCGGTGATGGCGTACTGAGTGAATGGGCACCGTTCGAACTTGGGCTTCTGATCGTCTGTGAAGACAAAATACAAAACTTCATAACATATTCAAGTCCTTATGAAATGCAGAGAAGTGACCCCAGTGAGAAAAACACATATGAAAGTAAAACGGTTCATATTTCAAGTCAATGTACATTGAGGGTTGTGGAACACGTTGTAGTATCTATGAAGGGAAGCGTGTCTTATATGGCTATTATGCATTTATGTAAGCAATAGAGACACATGCATTCTATACACACACAAATAAGATATATATTTACATATATATATATATATATATATATTGTATATCTAAATAAATAGATAGATAAATAAATATATATATATATATATATATATATATATTGTATATCTCAATAAATAGATAAATATATACATATACATATATATATATATGTGTGTGTGTGTGTGTGTGTGTGACCTTGCACCTCAAAACAAACAGAAAGTCGCCAGACATGAAATCTTAGCTAAGAGCATATTCTAAAAAAACAGATTTTAAGCTTTAAAATGATGTATAACTCATATCAAATGTGACCCTGCACCTCAAAACAAACAAAAAGTCGCAAGACATAAATCTTTAGTTAAGACCATTTTCTGAAAGAGCAGACTTTAAGCTTTAAAATGATGTATAACTCAAATCAAATGGACTCTCCTAACCTATCTAAATATTGGAAAGAAAGCACACACTCAGGAAATGTGTGAACTGAGAAAAGAGGCTTTGAATTACAGTGTCTATTCAAGCGCTTAATCTTTACCAAACCGTGCTGGCTGTGCGATGAATGGGACAAAAAACAGGAAGTAAACCACCAGAGTAACAACAATGAAGGGATTATCAAATTAAACTGAAATTAGGCATGCCTCATTAACACATTCTGTCCATAATTAATGCCAACTTTCAAAGCAGTAGCACTATCCTTTCAAAAGTTATTAGAGTTGAAAGTGAAGAGTGTGGACAAAGTTTTTCAGAAATGAAAAAGGGATTCTAAAGACACACCTAATCACACTATTCTACCAAAAATTTTCGAGATAAACTGCTAAAAAAACACACTTTCCTGCCCGTTTTATAATACCAAATTTTAGCATAATGTAAAAGAAGACCCGCTCTTTCAGAAAATATGAAAAAGTCAAGTTCGGCTAAGTTGACCCATTTCACTTATTTTCAGTCCTCACGCAAAATCAGCGTGTGCGGCTTTATGTTCGTTTTGAGGTGCACGGTCACAAATGAACTCTCCTAACCTATCTAAATACTGGAAAGAAAGCAAACACTCAGGAAAAGTGTGAACTGAGAAAAGCGACTCAGAAGTACACTGTCTATTTAATCGCTTAATCTTTACCAAGCTGTCAGCTGGCTTTGCGATGAATGGGACAAAAACAGGATGTAAACCACTGGACTAACAACAATGAAGGGATTATCAAATCAAATTGAAATTGAACATGCCTTTTTAACACAACTTTGAAAGCAGGAGCATCATCCTTTCAAAAGTTATAGGAGTTGAAAGTGGAGTGTACAATGATTTTAAGAAATGAAAAGAGGACTCTAAAGACACACTTAAACCCACTATTCTGCCCCCCCCCCCCCCAAAAAAAAAAAAAAAAAATATTCGAGAGAAACTGCTAGAAAACACACTTTCCTGCCCATTTTATGATCCCAAATTTTTGTATGATGTAGAGGAAGACTTACTCTTCCAGAAAATATGATAAAGTCAAGATCGGCTCGGTTGACCCATTTCACCTATTTTGAGTCCTCACACAAAATCAGTGTGTGCGATTTTTTGTTCGTTTTGTGATGCACGGTCACACACACACACACACACACACACACACACATATATATATATATATATATATATATATATATATATATGTGTGTTTGTGTGTGTGTGTGTGTATCTATATATATGATTATATACATATACTAACATGTGCATATCTTGCAAAAGTTTCCCCAATTCACCATAGTATCGGCTTTGACTTCAAAGTGACGTTGGACATCAGCCGGGGAGATAAGTATACAATCAAAGAAACCGAATACTCGCATACAGGCTGGAACCGCTAACAGCGTGACGGATGCGTCACAAAGCCAACAGTACGTTGCATTCACTGATTTTGTGTGTGAGGACTCAAAATAGGTGAATGGGTCTACCTGTAGTCAGTCTCGAGTATTTTACATATCCTGATGGAATAGATATTAGTAATTATTTTTCGCCTCTATGTTAAAGTTTTAGCTGATGAAACGAACAGGAAATTAATGTTTTGATTTTTAGCACCTTTTTTTCTACAACTCATTTTGGCAGAATCGTGTGACGGGTGTGTCTTAGACTCTTGGATTTTTTTTTTATTTCTTAAAAAGCCTTGACACACTCTTTCATATCATTTAAAAGCACGATGCTACTGTTTTGATCGCTGGTATTTGGTTATGACTATAAAGTGCTAATACTGTAGAACTGCATGTGATTAATTTTAGCCTAAAGTGAAAACATAGTTTTTTTGTAAGGGTTTGCAAACCCGTCTTGCACCATTTGATATTTGCTTGCAATATATCGAAAGAGGCTGTCAAGAGACTATCCTGGCTGGCGCAATTTACCGGGAAGATGAGTTGTTTTGGAGTATTTTGAGATCACATGTAAAAGTCGGTATACCGAGTTAACGGTAAACTGTTGTAGCTATGAAAATCTATATATATTTTTTTTCTTTGTTCCCTTCATCACAGAGAGCATGGCTCACGGTCAGATTCAACACTGGAATTTACCCTATACTTCAGAGACTCTTTTCTCAGAGGGACTTTCCTTTATGAAACTATAGCGTTGCAAGTACCTATTATACACCTCGGTCGAGAGGAACATGGTGGATTTAAAAAAATCTAGTCGAAAGACCTAGGCACTGGGAGGGAATCGAACCCGGCTCTTCTGATTGGGAGACGGGAGTCGTATCCCCTATGCCGCAGCGACCCTAGATAATGCCACAAAGCATACCTGTAGCTTTCAAACGATGTATAAACCAATTCGAATGGACTACCTTTCCTAAGCTATTTAGATATCAGAAAGAAAGCACACACTGGGTAAAAGAGTAAAAGACTTTGAAGTACATCGCTTATTGAAGCACTAAATCTGATAGTCATGCTCTGTGTATAAATGAATATGACAAACACAAAAAAAAAGACGCAAAAGACATTAAAGGAGTTATCAGATTAAGATGATATTGAGTGCACCCTATATGAAGACATTACTTCCACGACTTTTACCAACTTTCAAAGCAGTAGCAGGACTATTTTAGATGTTTTTAGAATTGAATTGAAAAGTGTGTAAAGGGTTTTAAGAAATGAAAAGAAGCTTCTAAGACATGCCTAATCACACTGTCGTGCAAAAGAGTGTTAGAGAAAAACTGCAAAAATCACAATTCTACATTTATAATAGTTATACATCGCCCAAGACTTTAGAATAATGTAAACTAACATTTGTCCTTTGTAGAGGGAGACAATGTGAAGAAACTCACACTTACCTTCATCCCTCTGAATATCTATTTTTCTTTCATTAGCTTGGTTTTTGTTTCATGTTCATCGTATCACTGCCGGCAACCAAGGACAGCATGGTGGTACAGTCACTGCCCGGAAAGCAGATGACAGGCTTAAATGAAACTAGTTCCCTTGTTTCCAACATGTTTGTTACTAGTGATTTACAGATCAACTGTTTACAGTTGCAATTTTAACAAAGTTAATTTGTAGAGGGAGACAAAGTGAAGAAACCTGAACCTTTTCCCCTATGAATAATATTTTCTTTTATTTTAGAATTGCTGTTTAAGAAAATGAATAATGACATACAAAGATTAACTCTATGTGACCGTGCATCACAAAACGAACAAAAAGTCGCACACACTGATTTTGTATGAGGACTGAAAATAAGTGAAATGGGTCAACCTAGCCGATCTTGATTTTTTCATGTTTTTGAAAGAGCAAGTCTTCTTCAACATTATGCTAAAATTTGGGATCATGAAACGGGCAGGAAATTGTGTTTTTTTGCGGTTCATCTCGAATGTATTTTTTTTTTTTTTTTTTTGGTAGAATAGTGTGATTAGGTGTGTCCTCTGAGTCCCCTTTTCATTTCTTAAAATACCTTGTACACACACACTCTTCACTTTCAAGTCTAATAACTTTTGAAAGGATGATGCTACTGCTTTGAAAGTTGAAATCAATTAAGGACGGAATGTGTTAATAAGGCACGCTCAATTTCAGTTTAATCTGATAATCTCTTTATTGTTGCTACTCCAGTGGTTTGCATCCTGTTTTTTGTTCCATTCATCGCACAGCCAGCGCGGCTTGGTAAAGATTTTATAATAGCGCTTGAACAGACACTGAACTTCAGAGCCTCTTTTCTCAGTCTACACTTTTCCTGAGTTTATGCTTCCTTTCCAAAATTTAGATAGGTTAGGAGAGCACATTTGATGTGAGTTATACATCATTTTAAAGCTTAACGTCTGCTCTTTCAGAATATGCTCTTAACTAAAAATCCATGTCTGGCGACTTTTTGTTTGTTTTGTGGTGCAGGGTCACATATAGGAGGACCCGTTTCGCCATTTTGAGTCCTCACGAAATATCTGGTCCTTGTACATCCTTATGTGATGCACAGTCATATGTATCATGGTTCAACTCCAATTTACTAAAAATATCCAACTTTACGATGCATTCAATTACTGCAATATAGGACAATCACATTTGGTGAGGACAACGTTTTGACACGATGACTCTTAATTATGTGCGGTTTCCAACTAACTACCAAATTAGGTTCAATTATTGCAGCTTGCAACAACTGCAAAGCACTTTAGAAATAACTTTTTTTTTCTTTTCTTTACCTTTAACAGTAATCGTAAAAGTGCAAGTAGCAGAGTTAGACGCTGCATCCGTGGCCTTATATGTGAGAATCCTTGTTCCGATAAATAATCGTGATCCCCTTGAGACTCCTACAGATGTAAAAGTGGACCAGGCATAGGTTGTATCATCGGATGCCACAGGGTCTGATCCCCACGTTACTTCAGCCGTCGCAAACCCAGTGTCTGCAAAAAATTCCCTGTCCGTCGGACAGGTAAGTCTTGGCAAGTCGACATCACCTACGAATGAAAATAAAGAAAGAGAAAAGACGGTCAAACTTCAAACAGTAGTGTTTGAATGAAATGTGCATTAATGATACATTTCTCTGTATTTACAAGCATTTTCTGGTGACATTGCACTACGAATACCTGCCTCAATCAGTCACTAGACATGAGTTGTTTATTGATATTTTTCATACGTTCTTTTGACGCGGAAACAGAAATTCATTATGACGTCGCTATTATTATCATTATCACCGTTTTTATGTAGCGCGTAATACCTTTGGCAAGGTCTCTATGCGCTTTAGAGGGGAAACAAAGAGATAAACAGGAAAAGGTAATTACATAAACAATAAGATGCTGTATAAATCATCTAGAAATGATAGATAAATGGTAAAGCTATGGATCGCTGACGAGCAATCCCACTTAAAGAGTGTCTTTGTAAACTTACTCTGCACATGAATCCGAAGTCGCCTGTTGCTAAAAGACATATCAACGCCATTCACATCAACAAGTTCTTGCTCTTGAGTGAGAGCGCCATTTTCTCCGAAGCTTTTCAAGAAATAATCAGAGCCTACTTGGTCACCAAGAACGATGGCTCGTGCATAGACTGATAGGCTGAATAGCCGCATTGTGCCGCACTTCACGATGTTGTCCACCGGACTGGTACCATCAATATTCACATAGCCCACTTGGCCCTCAGCAGAAGCCCAAAACAGACGAGCGGCTGCGCGTATATGAAATATTTTACGGAGAGGTAAGATGATGTATGATGCATGTGTACATGTTTTATTTTTCTTTTTTAACCACCACTTTCAGAAATATCGCATGTTCAATCTGCATTGCTATGAATACCATGAGATCATATAACCAGTGGAGTTTTAGCTTTCCATGGTTACAATACTGTTAACCCTCAGTAAAATCACAAAACATAACATCATTAAAAAATAGGCAATTTCAGTTGACCTCTAACCTCTGACACAATGACCCAAAACGAAAAGAAAATCTTTACCTGTTTGTGGAATCCTATAGATTATAGATTCATGGGAATATTTTCAGGCATGGCAGGGGAGGGATGAACGTGAAGTATTATTCATTCATTATTTTATTCATTAACCCATCCACTCATTTTATTTCTACACGGGCACTTGCTGTTCTTTAAAAGCTCCATGCAACTTTACAACAGTTGTATGTGAAATACACGAATATACAGGAACATAATGAACAGATCATACAAAAAACAATACAAACATCAAATAACATTAAAAAAAATCAACATTTGAGTTTACAGGCTACGAATCATAATGATTCTCATAAGCCTCCCCACCAATCCATGCAGACACGAATAACTCTACACTCTCTCCATCCCTCTCTCTCTCTCTCGTGTTACTATTTAACTTGACCTATGACCTTTGACCGGTAACACGTGCACCTTTTAGATGACAGTGTAGCTTTGTTCCCTCACACTTAATTTCCTCTAAATGTCTTGTAAAATCAGTTTAAAATAAGCATGCATTGGGTAAAAGTTCATACACGATGAAGCATAGAAATCTATACATATTCTGCTATAGCTTTTTACTGACATTTGACAAAATTTGAAACCATAGTCATAGTAACTGCAGATATCGATATTTCGAAGTGGACTTTTGAAATTAAAACACGGTAAATGGAACCTTACATACTTGTCTTTAACGTTGTAAACTTCTTAGTTGAATTGATACTTATAATGAAGCTGGTATGATTTACAATCGGTGATCTTTACAATGGCTTTCAAGTACTCACTGGCAACCTCAACTGCCACAAAGTCGGCTTTTGTTTTTTGTTTCAGGTAAACCACACCCTCTCCGTTTCCGTCTGTCCGAATCACGTCGAAGGTTGCACAATGCCTTGATAAAAACAAATAGCTGTAAAGAAAATTATCAAATTTGTTGAGGAATGCTGTACAGATACAGATCTATAATTATGTGGCGGTTTTAATCAATCCTCGTTGTCCATGTAGGCTCCCTATATAATTATAGGCATCTTGATGGCAAGTAACACAATAAAAGTCCGCTCATTTTCCAACCAGAAACCATCTGAAACTTATCAATAATTAAGAATATTTCAGCGGCATAACGTTTCAATGTCGTCAAAATAAGAAAAAAAAAATAACAGGACACATCTATGTATTTCGTCCGTAATACGCTCGTTAGGTTTAGTATTAAAACAAAGGCGCGCAAGTCACCAACGCCACAACCACGAGTCAAACATTCCATGAGTAATGAAGCCCAAAAGATAAACACTGCAAATTGAACGAGACCCATGAGCTTAATTCTCCCTATCGCTTATAGTTCTCCGAATCTGAACGCGTGTGGCTTTCAATATTTTTTTTCTTGACCTTTGATTCTTGGGATAAAAATTTCCGGTTATGAACGCGCAATGTGCAAATGCACGCCTTTATGCACACTGAAAGGCGGAGTACAGTTGTAGGCCTATCAGTATTCACAGACCGTATCAAATTCTGTCTTATAATCTGTGGAATATTAGAGTTATTTTCTTATCTTTAACTTGACATTTGATGAATGGGATTCTTCTGCAAAGCGGCCCAGTGCTGGGCCGATAATGCAAAACAACGAAATATGGAAAATATTCATAGATTATGACGGGCGTGACGTGGGTAAACCAAGTAGTTCTGTCGGGGTAAACCGCAAAACCGAAAGTTAATGTCCAAAGAGCGATCGATCGCATATCGGTATCGCGAGGTGATTTTTGATATCGGCTATACTTTATACGCGATAGGGAAAATTAACACTCCGTATTAAAATTAGGTCCACGAACTCGCCAGTCTGGAATACAAAAGGGCCCACGAAGTCGACAACAGAGAACAGACAATAAAAAAGAGCTCAGAAGCACTACGCAAAATAATAAGTCCCACAAGCTTTATGGCTAATCACCGTCATCCATAAATCCATGGTAGGTGCGTATTTGTATTCACATGATATAACATGATGGACACATCAATATTGGATGAAAATGCGAAGTGACTATATGCATTCACATCAGCCGTCTTGTAAAAACATCTTAACGTGAAATGAAGTCTTCAATGAAGTGCTTCACAATGACCTCTATTATTGAGGCGTACACTTGCTTTAATGGTGTGAAGATGTTATAGTACAAGCTCTAGTCATTAACATATGCAGAATTTTTGTGTAATGAAATGAGTTTAGTAAGTGAAATGTTCTTTTCGAAAAATGAAATAGATTTTTAATTGAATTAATAGAATGAATGCACATCACATGTTTGAATTTCTGACATATGTGAGCCTTATATTATATCATCAGCCTTTTAAAATGTAAGTTGTTTTGGGAACTTGAGAGTTTTTCTATTTCGAGATGGCGACTTATGATAGAGCCTGCTACGCTATTTGAACATTTAACGTTAAGCTCACAACATATTTATTTTCAGTATAGGTAAATTGTGTGAGTTTTGTAAAATGCTTTTATTGATTCTGATGTTTTGTTTTTGTGGTTTTTTTTTGTTGTTGGGGGAAATAAAACAAATTAAACAACAAATCATTTCTTCATAATTAATAGTTCCTTCATTATCGAACGAGTATTTCAAGACTTTAAAGATATCTTGACGATCGAAATTTGTACGAACTAATGGACATATTTCTTCCACGTACGTTTTTTTGTTTTGTAGCACAACAGTGAATGAAGATCGGAAAATGAAGACTGCAGTAATGATGTGACATGCATTCTTGATTTCATGTGAGAGGATATTGATCAACAGCAGGTACTTTGTGTGCCCCCCCCCCCCCCCAAAAAAAAAAAGAAGAAAATACTTACTCATTTCTTTCATCGATATCTATGTCGAGGAAGTTCGTGCATTCGCCATTTATTACTTCCGGACCATCAGTTGAACCCGATGCGATGGACTGTACTTTCAACGAACCGGATTTCACCGTGATCCAGTAAAGCTTCTCGGTATTGCTATTTATTCTCATTCCACTCAGGGTTCCGTCGACTTTAGTAAAGAAAGATGTAAATAAAAGAATAAGAATTATCTCCATGTGCTCCTACCACAAAGATAGCTGTATATTAAAATTATTAAAAATCATTAAAAGATATCAAATTTCTTAATAAAGTAAAAAAAAGTTAATTTTCAAAATGACGTCATCAAATTTTAAGTTCACTCGAGCGTATAACACTTATCCTTTGCTAATTTTCACCCAAATTTCAGTATGTTGTAGCTTATTAAATGCTCTTTCATTAACGTTGAAAACAATTTTGATTGGTTGACGGCATCACCTCTAAAATGGATTAAAAGTAACCTTGTCAAATTTGACCAGTTTACGTGTTATCTCTATGGGAGTGCAGTTTTTCTGGAAATGAAAATTGATATGACTATCTTTATCGAGCACTAGCTCACTTATGCTTCGGTGAATTTCTCCCAGATTTTAATACGATGTAGCTGAGAATTGTGGCTATCGCAATGTACCCTTCGTTTTTTCATGCAATGTCTGGATCACGTCAAAAAAACTTGGTTGAAATTAAAGCTTATCTTCGATGTATTGAAATATTTCTTTCTCTCTGCAACTTTCTTTGCAAAAGCTCAAGAAAAACATACCCTATCACCACCATATTTTGCACATGTTTATTTCATGTCACGTACATTATTTCATATAACAACTACTTTATCAGACGCCATCTTGGGTATGTAAATTAGGGTCAAAGGTCATAAATGTTTCATCCTGTATCTTGGTGAATACATGTTCTATCTTTCCCATATTTTGCACACGTAAAGACCATGTTACAAGGATTATTTCACAAAATAACCACTTTTTGCTCAGATGCCATCTTGTCTATGCAGATCGGGGTCAAAGGTCATATGTACTTCTTTCTTTATCTTCGTTATGACGTGTTATCTCTATGGGAGGGAATTTTTCTAGATGTGAAAATTAACATGACTATCTTTATCGAGCATTAGCTCACTTATGAATTTCTCCCATATTTTAATAAATGTTGTAGCTGAGACTTTGGGCTATCGGTAATATGCCCTTCGTTTTTTCATACCATGTCGGGATTACGTCAAAAAACTTGGTTGAAATTAAAGCTTATCTTCGATGTATTGAAATATTTCTTTCTTTCTGCAACTTTCTTTGCAATAACTCAAGAAAAATACCCTGTCACCACCATATTTTCCACATGTTTAGTTCATGTCACGTACATCATTTCATGAAATAACAACTACTTGATCAGACGCCATCTTGGGTTTATAAATTAGGGTCAAAGGTCATAAATGTTTCATCCTGTATCTTGGTGAATACATGTTCTATTTTTCCCATATTTTGCACACGTAAAGACCATGTTACAAGGATCATTTCACAAAATAACCACTTTTTGCTCAGATGCCATCTTGTCTGTGCAGATCGGGGTCAAAGGTAATATGTACTTCTTTCTTTATCTTCGTTATGACGTGTTATCTGTATGGGAGGAAATTTTTCTAGATGTGAAAATTGACATGATTGTCTTTATCGAGCACTAACTCACTTACCCTTTGGTGAATTTCTCCGAGATTTTAATATGTTGTAGCTGAGACTACGCGCTATCGCAAAAAGAATCTTTGTTTTTCATACGGTGTCAGTACCGTGTCAAAAAACGTGGTTTAAATTAAAGCTTATCTTCGATGTATTGAGAAATTTCTTTCTTTCTGCAACATTCTTTACAATAACTCAAGAAAAACAGGCCTTATCACCCCGATATTTTGCACATGTTTAGTTCATGTCACGTACATTATTTCATAAAATAACAACTACTTGATCAGACGCCATCTTGGGTGTGTAAATTAGGGTCAAAGGTCATAAATGTATCATCCTGTATCTTGGTGAATACATGTCTTATCTTTCCCATATTTTGCACACGTAAAGACCATGTTTCAAGGATCATTTTACAAAGTAACCACTTTTTGCTCAGATGCCATCTTGTCTGTGCAAAGTGGGGTCAAAGGTCAAATATACTTCATTCTGTATCTTCGTTATTGTATACAGAATTGTGTACCATAGATGGCAGGTCTGACTCCCTTTTCTAAATGAGAATTCAAACATCACACGGCCAATATCCACTAAACACAGATGAAACCGGTATGGTCATGCCTATTGGGATCAGGAGACTCAAATCATTGATTTCCGAACAGATCGGATCACCTAATTTGTCAGTGTTGACAAATTCCGAGTCTAGTTTTAATTCTTGTGACGGCAAGGGATACGCGAGAGTCCGCAGGAACAATGACTTTTTTGGACGTAACTCCGGACGCAGAGCATTATGTGACTGGGGCCTCATGACCCTACGGTTTTGCCTGTCGTTTACCATGGATGCCAGTACGTCCCCTCCCATCACTCCAGCTCGCAACTTTCACATTGGTTCTCTCACATTAACATTTCTCTCGTTACGATTAACGTCTGTTCTGCTTTTCAAGTTCTAGGGACATCAGCCAGTTTTAGTGCTCTGTCATCCAACACTAATCCTTTTATTATTGAGAAGTAAAAGATATAACATGGTGACTTGTACTGTCGAATCTGAAGTAATCCCGATAACTCTTTTTTTTTTCTCGTAGGCCTAACAGAGTCAAGTTTTGCAACGAGAATATCAACAAAGGTAACTCACAAAAAGAAGGACAATGTACGGCACAAAATGCAGATTCTGTCTTTTTCCTCAGTTTAACTGTCTACAACTCAAACCCGTGCTTAATGCGGGTTTGTTTCTAACCTTTTGCTGACTTCAATATATTACCAGGTATTTCTCGAAGTTCGATCTGAAAATAGAGATTTTTACCTGTCAAACGAAGTTTTCCATGACATTATAGTGAATTATTGTGTACCGCACACACAGCATCGGAAACATGATTAATAGAAGAAATAATCATACTTACCATCGGTAGCTTGAACAACAATTGCCTGGTTGGAACCCATTCTGTCCATTCTTCCAATACCGTTCGTAGCATCCGCGAAGTATACCATCTGGGTACTAACGTCGTAGTCAACGTAAAGTGGGTCTATACCCACTGAGACGGATCTACTGACGAACCGACCATTTGTAACTTGCTGTTCTCCCGATTGTATGTCCGAAATGAGGATTTGGTTAGTCATTGGCAGGAACACCTGAGAGCTCGCTAAAACAGGAATATAAGTATAAAATGAATAATTTCAAGCATTACATGAAATAATGGGAGGACTGAAACGGTAAAATGCTGTAGATCAATGTGAAACAATTGTAGAGATTTGTATGCATTGTATGCATATTGTGTCATTTTAGGTTACTCCAAGATGTTAAAGAAATGGCAAAGTTTTGGGTGACACGGGGTTCTCGGTTTTAAGCTTTTGCGAGATAACTAGAAATAATTAAGAGCAGACATTCTAGGAGGACTAAAAGTTTATTTGATGGAGATCAGTTTTGAAATGGCAAGGTATTTTTTTTTTAAAACCTCGTCCCACAAAAATACCAAAGCAATAACAAAAAATGGTCCTAATAAAACCTGAATCCCACCTTTCATTGGGACTTCTTTGCTTATGAATATTTCAGCTGTTTCAAAACCGATTTCACCAGATGAATTTTGGATTTCTTTCAAAATATTCTGTTTTTTTATATTTTGTAATAAGTGGATTTCTCATCATTACTATTGAAAAAAAGTACAAAAAAGTACAAAAACATGAATCTCTATCTCATCCAAGACTATATACAATCCTTTTGAAGGGTGAAAATTAGACAACAGCTGCCACTCTCTGTCTCTCTCTCTCTCTCCCATATTCAAGTAAGTCAATGATGTCGGTCTTGTGGGATGACCCCACATCGGGTGCACGTATCGAGACGGACATAATAGGTAGTATTTACATTTTACATGTGCAAATGACAACACTTCTACAGATTTGAAAGTCTTTTGAAAAAAGGGAAAAGGAAGAAGAAAATCTCTTCAGCTGTAATCCTCAACCATGAATCTCCATGAGACCATGTTTTGTTTATATTCAAACTCTAGGCTGA
Organism: Diadema setosum; assembly: GCA_033980235.1. NCBI lineage: Eukaryota > Metazoa > Echinodermata > Echinoidea > Diadematoida > Diadematidae > Diadema > Diadema setosum. Next base: position 1,400,136 of record CM067078.1, on the reverse strand, counting down.
GTTGTAATTTTGTGCACATTTTTCTATGTTTGATGAAAAAGTTGTGCATCCAGACATTTAAGATAATTAAGCCTCATTTTGAAATATGTAATGAATGGCATGCTCCAAATGGAAGAGTGTAAAACATTTGAAGAAGAGGAGAATGATGAGATTTGCACATTGTTCTATGTTAATGAAAATGTGCATCCAGACATTTTATAGGTGATGCATCGTTGTTGTGGTTTCTAATGAATTGTCAGTATGCTTTTTTCAAATGGAAGAGCAGAGTATAATAATATTTGAAGAGGAGGAAAAGATTTTCACATTATCCTAGCTATGCTTGGTGAACTTTCTGTGTATGATGAGTACATGTTACATGGAACTATCATTTGCTATTACAGCTTTAATCTTGTACGTTAATTCATTCTTATCATAATGTCATCATCACGATCGTACACGTTCGTCCTTTTTGCCAAATCACGACCGTGCCATAGACAGGACACAAAGGATATAATGAATAATTCTAATGTTCTTACCTGGTACTGCCAAGAAGCAAGCTATGATCAAAACAACTTTTGTCCTGGAAGTCATGTTTCTGTTATGTCGTCCGGCTGGTGACTTCCTCCGAATGTCGCTCTAAATATAATCTATGGAGAAGAATATTTCATATCATAAATATTTGCGATATGAACACATTCGATTATTACGTGACGTCGCTAGTTTGACAAATTCGCAACTGGAACTAGCATGTAGAATGTTACAGGATGCAATTACCGAAGACCTTATCGTAAAAATAGGGTGGAACCTCAAAAATTGTTTCATTCCAACAGAAGGTATTCATACCAGACATCCTTGAAATCCAAGAAATAAACACTATTGTTCCGCAGATTTAAGATTATCTGGGCATGCATAAGATTATCTGAGCATGCATACACATGCCCTTGGGGATGTGTGTGTGTGTGTGTGTGTGTGTGTGTGTGTGTGTGTGTGTGTATGTGTGTATGTACGAATAATATTTGGTCGATATTATTCTAAAGAAGCAGTTTTATTTACTCGAGGATGATAATGTTGCTTTAATCACCTGTCCACTCTTGCATAACGCGGGTAGCCAAAAAAAAAAAAAGTGCAAAAAAAAAAAAAATAGAAAAATAAAAACTGTCTTCAACGGCTATAAACATCTTAGTCTTTCGTTTTCAGCCCGCAACGTAACACCCTTACGCTCATTTTTATTTTCTCCTAGTTTGCATCACTTGCTGGAAACTGATAAAAAAAACATGAAAAATATGCGAAACCTTAGTTTTCTCCGTGCGAAAACAAAAAACAAAAACAGAATGCTGTTAACAAAAAGCCCAATTAAAAGATGAAGTCTTGAGATCCGACATTATTCTCCTCTTTATGACTTCTCACATCCATTTAAGTATCTTCTGGAGATCTTGTGTCCAAAACGGTAAAAAAAGCAAGATCCCGTAGTCATATATCCCTCCCTCTCAAACTCAATGTTAAAAAAGACGAGATTTCACATGACTATGGCAGCTATAATGGTTTAGTATTAATGATGATAACAACAGTAATGATATCTATAATTACGATCATAATAGTAATAATGATGATAATACATGTAAAAGCAATAGTAAAAATCGTACTTTTAATGATGATGACATCAATGATAGGCCTGATAACAGTAATTTCCTGTTATAGAATGTTTTATAACAACGGTTCTGAGTCGAACCCCCCCCCCCCCAAAAAAAAAGAGAGTAGAGTTAGATTATAATATATGGTAGGTAGCCTTACTACTTGTGCTGCTCTATTTGGAACATGTTGTAAAGGCAAGCATGAAGTTAATAGCTCAGTCGTTAGTGCGTACAGCGACTTTAGTATTTTACTGATTTTCTTTTTTTTTTGTGATGCCGAAGGCATGATGTCGAACAGGTGCTCATGATGCATTGTTTCATGCTCAAATTATTGTCAATGAACACAATTAGGTCATGGAGATTTCTTTTTTAATAAGGCAATAATATCAAAGCAAGCAAAAATGCAAATTTGGCAACCTCAAGATTTTTTTGATTTGCGATATCATGTGTTACATTCCTTTCGTTTAATCTTTACCGTTCATTTTTTCAAAGGATGATCACAAAATTACAGCAGATATATAGACAGTTGCTTCTTGTCTAAAAAAACTTCTATTGCGATTTTCGGACTCTTGGTAACGTGCGATTTATGAGTGTCGTTAATGTAGGGTCTACATGCTATAATAGATATCCATGCACGTGGGCAAAAATATTGTATAGCAGACCAGTGTAAAAACGCTATCCAATAAGATGGACCCAACACAGACCCTTGTGTAACCTCATCCTTTCCGATTTTCGACAGTGAGCCATTGACAGCAGTGCATTATTTACGATCACATGGATAAGAAACAAACCACCTAAGAATAGCCCCTTTTACCCTATGCAGCTGTAACAACTTTGACAAAGATCAGTTATACCGTATGGCAACTACCCCCTTCCCCCACCCCCACCCCCCCCCCCCCAAAAAAAAAAAGAAATACAACGGGACCTCTGCAATGATAACATTAAAATATTAAGTCAATCCAAATACTGTTTCAGGGTAGGAAACCAAAACTTATTTCCCACATCTCACATCACATCTCTATCTCTCTCCAAGTTCTGTTCATTGTGTTCGCATATTAATAACGTGCACAAGAGCCTGATAGTGCTTAAAGGGATCGTATAGTTTTGGTTGAAACCTATTTCGGGTTTCTGATTTTTTTTTTTTTTTTTTTTTGGTGAGATAATGCGAAACTTCTTATGAAATATGAAAGAGCGTGTAATATAATAGGAATTCAACGTTTATTTGATGAAAATTGGTTTTGAAATGCCTGAGATATCAAAAAAAGAGCAATTCTCATTAAGTGTGGGACCCGCACTTGATTATAATCGCTTTGTTTTACTTTATTACATCCGCCAAGGGAGGGGGGTATTTTCGTTACCGTTGGTTTGTTTGTTTGTTTCTTCGTTAGTTGGTTAGTTCGTCCGTGTGCAAAATAGATCAAAAAGTAGTTAACGGATTTAGATAAAACTTGCGGGAAAGGTTTAAAATTAGAATGATAGAAGTACTAGAAAGAGGTGATTAAATTTTGGTGGTGATCCGAGGATATTTGGGGAATTTATGAAGGATTTTTCTATATTTTGGCAGGTAGAGTCAATGAACTTGGGAGTTCAGGATGCGCGTATTTGAGGTTTGCATGCGCGCACTAAAGTGCACACTCTAGTTTCTGCTATAAGCTGCTAGGGTTACGTATATGGGTGGAAGTCACTGTTCATGTACATGTATCTCTATGGAAGAACAAGATCAGTAGTGGAAATGAGCTGCATGCTTGGCGGAGGTCTGCGCTCTCAGAGTGCTTGTCTAGTGTTTGGATGTTTTAGTCATTCCAAACCCGATTTTTTATCAAATAATCTTTGAATTCCTCTTAAAATGGTATGCTCTGTACTATATCATCAGTGTTTTCTTGGTATCTCGCAAAAACTTGAAAGCCTAATTCTCATCTGCAACAATAGTGTACCGTCCCCTTAAGTTGGAAGAAACAGACCCATGACATGTTTTGCAACCATCCACATTTCTCTGTAATAGCCAAATTACCGTCCGTCCGTCCGTCCTTCCGTCCGTCCGTCCTTCCGTCCGTCCGTAATGAAGTTTGTGGACAGGGTAACTATCAAAGCCTTTTGAGGTATCCAAATGAAACTTGTAGGGGTGAAGTTGTGCCTATTAAATTTTGGGTGCACATGTTCAAGGTCAAAGGTCAAAAAAAGTCAAGGTCAAATACATAAAATTGTACTATTTCCCCCATATCTATGCAATGCCTGAAAATATTTTTTTGAAACTAAGTGTATACATGTATTACCCAATTAAGATTCTCTGGTGAAAGTTTGGGTTATGAAATCAAAGGTCAAAGGTCAAAAGGTCAAGTAAAATATTAAAACTTCACCTTTTTTCTCTTTACCATGGAAATTGTTCAAAGTATCTTCATGGAACATAGTATATATACATGTACTAACTGGCAGTGATTATCTAGACAATTTAAGGTTCACAGGTCAAAGGTCAGGGGTCAAAGATCAAGGGCAACACTTCAAAATTTTGCTATTTCCCTCATGTTTATGCAATGCCAGCAGGATTGTATAACCTAATAGACATTCTCTGGTAAGTTTTTTTTTTTTCTTTTGGTCAAAGATCAAGTGAAAGTGCTGAACTAATTTTTTTTTTTCCTCCATATCTCGGAAGTGGCTCAAGTTATCTTGAAAAGTACTACATATTTACACTGTATACATGTTCTGCCTGACAGTGACTATCTTATGAATTTTAGGGTCAAAGGCCAGATGAAAATGGTGACAATTTGCTATTCAATACAGAAATTGCACTTTTTCTCCATACCTTGAAAGTTACTCAATGCATAAACGTATGAATGGGTAAAAGTCAAGTTAAAGTCCTTAAATCCCAAATACATGCTCTCCTATTCATCCAATTAAACCTAGGTCATGGAAAGTGAACATTCAACACATTTGTGACAAACTTGTCATTGTAATATTTTGCCAATTTTGTGGAAATGTAATCACACATTGTCCACATGTACTATCTAGACTTATTAGGAGAATCCTGCATTATGGTGGAGGCATACCAGTCGCCATAACGACATTTCTAGTTTCTCTTTTTCTTTTTGATTTGCTTTTTGCTTTCTCTGAAGCTATTTTTTGCAATTCAGTACCTATAATGTGCATTTTTAAGTGCTTGCAGTGTCGTTGTCGTATGTGTGTGTGGCAGTGTGTGTGTTTTTGTGTGTTTGTGATTGTTCGATTCTGATACGTGTATTATGAAAGTTTCCGTCTCCCCTCTATGACCTCTTCTTATTTCCATCAAAGAGTAAAGAAGGTCTCCTTTGTGGATAGCAGTGTTGCATTACAGGGTTTTTCAGTCTGCTTAGAATAAATGTCTACGTGATCCTTCACATTTTACTTGAACCTACTTGACCACCATATTGACTTCAAAAGCATGTATTTTAGTATAAAATCACAGAAATGACAGAATATGTACATTGAATCATCCTGGAACGGCGTTAATTCATTTAAGGGCGTCAACCTCGTTGGCCACATAACTCCACGGCGACCTCCCTAAACGACATCACAGAGAATCACAAATCAGCAGGAGTACTTGTTGGATTTCATGGCTTTATTCTTTTTCATGTCTTTCCTTGCATGGGCAACAATGGAATCACAAACACCGTGGTATCGACTGTTTGTTGCCATTTTAAAGCTTACTTTTCAAGGCTATCAAACAGAATAAGACTCCTTCTCATCCGACTCGGTTGCGACCTCAGGTCCGTCAGGCTAGACAAAATTGCGATTTTAGCGTATTACGACGCCAATAAGCAACTATATATTAGCATGGCCAGGTCCAGAGTTTTCTTCGACATTACTGCCGATGGAGATAGCCTCGGTAGAATAGTCATGGAGTTGCGGCAAGATGTCGTGCCGAAGACAGCAGAAAACTTCCGTGCACTCTGCACTGGTGAGAAGGGCTTTGGCTTCAAGGGCTCCTCCTTCCACCGTATCATTAAGGACTTCAAGTGTCAGGGAGGCGATTTCACCCTGGTCCTGGAATCCTGTCCATGGCCAACGCTGGTCCCAACACCAATGGCTCCCAGTTTTTCATCTGCACAGTGAAGACCGACCGGTTGGATGGACAGCATGTGGTATTTGGATCTGTAGTTGAGGGAATGGATGTCGTCAAGGCAATGGAGCTACTCGGTAGTAAGAATGGCAAAACCTCCAAGAAGGTCATTATCAATAATTGTGGTCAACTGTAGAAAGACCCCCTTTTCAGCGCCAGTCATTTTATCCCCTAGAGACTGGTAGTAGGATCTTTAAGTGTCAAAGAAGGTGATTTGTATTGTGGTATGTGTATTATGTTTACATCTATAGACTGTAGAGAGAAATCTCTGTAGAATCACTCGGTAAAAAAACACGTAAGTTGACGTCCATGGTGACTGATTTCTATGGGATGTAAGTACAATTCATACCAGCGACTTGATTCAATTCAATATTTCACATGTCAGGTCAGCAGTGTTTTTTATTGTCTAAATTAGAAGTGGAAAAAAGGATATGTGTCTTTTAGACAATTATTTTTTTATTTAGCACATTTCTCTTAAAGTAATGGCAAAACAGTATGTACTTGTTTCTGATATGTTACATAATATGTTGCATGAGATGTATATGGATCATACTGACACATGGTAAACTGAGTAACTGCAGTAGTTGACTATGACGAGTTTTAAGATTGCTATTTTGAGAGGATTATGTACCTGTGCATCTTGATCTTTAATTTTGAGAATTTGATATCACACCCATACCTTCAATATCAGTTTATGTACAACAATGTAAAGGCTCATCTTCTACATCGTCAGGTCTCCATCACCTAATAACTGGTGATCATCGCTTCCCCTTGTGGCTTACAATCAGTAAGCTAAGTGACATACACAGATTACATAGGCGTACTCAATATGTCCTTACTGATGAATTACATTTAATACTTTGCTACATAGTTGTAAAACTATGTTATTGTGCCCTTTTGGGTATCTTAGGTCTTCAGTGTGTTCTGTGTCTCTCAGAGCTAGCAGTCAATGGTGTGTATGTATTTTTTTCACTAGTAGTCACTGAAATGTGTCAGGCTATTGGCTCAAAAATAGTTATGTCCCTCTCATTTGCAAAAGGTAATCAATAAAGACTGATAATAGTTACACACAAAAAAAAAGTGAGACGAAATAGCTTGAAACGATGAACGGTGCCCCACCCCATTTTTTGTTACATATTCAGAGAGTTGCAGGTCTTATCTGATTAGTCATCAAAGCTGGCAAATTATAGTCTCTGTATCTATTGATGGTACCGCTTCCCTTTCAGTCTATAATATGGGACCCTGCACCACAAAACAAAACAAAAGTCGCCAGACATGGATTTTTAGCTAGAGCATATCGTAAAAGAGCAGACTTCAAGCTTCAAAATGATGTACAACTCAAATCAAATGGACTCTCCTACCCTATCTAAATATTGGAAAGAAAGCACACAATCCAGAAAAGTGTGAACTGAGAAAAGAGGCTCTAAAGCGCAGGGTCTATTCAAGCGTTACAATCTTCACCAACCCGTGCTACCTGTGCAATGAATGGGACAAAAAAAAAACAGGTTTGAAACAACCGGTTTAAAACAATGAAGAGATTATCAGATTAAGCTGAAATTGGGCATGTTATTTACACATTCTCTCCATAATAAATGCTAACTTTCAAAGCAGTTGTATCATCCTTTCTAAAGTTTTAAGAGTTGAAAGTGAAGAGTGTGTATAAGTTTTTTTAAGAAACGAAAGGGAGACACTAAAGACACGCCTTAACACACTACTAGTATAATATTCTGAAAAAGAAGTGTTCAAGATTAAACAAGATAAAACACACTTTCCTGTTCATTTTATGTGACCCTGCACCACAAAACACCAAAAAAAGTCGCCAAATATGGATTTTTAGTTCAGGGCACATTCTGAAAGGGCACACTCTAAGCTTAAAAATGATGTATAACTCAATTCAAATGGATTCTCCTAACCTACATTAATATTGAAAAGAAAAAGCACACTCTGGAAAAGTTTGAACTAAGGAAAGAGGCTGTGAAGTACAGGGTCTATTCAAGTGCCTAATCTTTACTAAGCCGTGCTGCCCGTGCCATGATTGGGACAAAAAAAAAACTTGATGTAAACCATTGTAGCTACAACAATGAAGGGATTATCAGATTAAGCTTGAATTAAGCATGCTTGATATACACATTCTGTTCATAATAAATCTCAACTTTAAAGTAGTAGCATTATCTTTTCAAACGTTATTAGAGTTGAAGGTGAAGAGTGTACAAAGGATTTTCAAGAAATTAAAAGTGGCCTCTACCAAAAACCTGATCGCACTACTTTACCAAAAAAGGGGTTGTAGAAAAACTGCTGAAAACCCACTTTCACATTCAAGTTATGATCCCAAACTTAGGGATAATGTAGAAGAAGAATAGCTCTTTCAGAAAATATAGAAAACTCAAAACTGACTCGGTTGACCTGTTTCACCTTTCTTGAGTCCTCAAATAAAATCAAGGGGTGCGACTTTTTGTTTGTTTTGTAATGCATGGTCACTTGTGATGTCAAACTTTAGCATAATGTAGAAGAAGACTTGCTATTTTAAAAAGATATATAAAAGTCCAGATTTACCAAATTGACCCTTTTCATCTTTTTTTTTTTTTTGATCCTCCCCCAAATTCAGTGGTTGCGACTTTTTTGCTCGTTTTGTGGTGCACGGCGACATATTACAGATAAAAATATTTATGATTTCATCATAAAGTGTCAAATTTCTTCAACCATAATTCACACAAACTTGACTAACTCAGTATATTGGAACTTATTTAAATCAATATCTGTGACACGTGTATGTTAGCAGTTTCATTTTGATGAGGTCATCACTTTGAGACTGAACATAGACTGAAGTTAAGTTGAAAAATCTATGCGTATTATATGATGGCGTCATATGTCAAACCTCTTTGAGCATATCTCGTACATTCTTCACAGTTATTATGAGACAGATTTCAGCATGTTAAAGTTCATTTAAGTTAATCGCTTAATAGTGAAGTCATTTGTTGACGTCATCACTATAGAAAGAATGGATTAAAGTTAAAAGGGATGACTAGTAACTGAACAGTGGGAATCAGTAGGAATGATGGGGATGACTGTTCCCGTTCTTGTGGAATTCATTTAAGAGTACATCAGGATATCTATTGTTGTGTGAAAATCATTTGCTTCAGAACGGTCTCATATTCAAGTAATGTGCATGTCAGGAAAGGAATATATTTGCTCGAGTCTTATATATATATATCCATTGATTTTGTATAAAAGTTCGTTAGGTCATTGACGTCTCTGTTAGGATACCCCAGACAATATACATATAAGAAAATCACTTAATTGGATTCAGTTATGCCGTATCACACCACTGTGTTAGGAGTCAGGCGAGCTCATCCGGCTGTGAAGTTAGGTTAATAATATTCAGGAATATGATTAGGTGCTAGGGAAGTCCCAATCTAGTAAGTAGAGATAGTTTGCTTTGTGAGGATGATTTTTAATGCATACTTCTGTCTGAGTCCTATGTTAATTGATTTTAGCTGTTTGTGTAGAAGTACGGATGATTATTAAATATTAGTAAAGAAACACTTTGGTCAGAACGCAAGACACACATCGGTACGGGGCTTGAAATGACGTTGGCGAGCGGGACTGTTATGTTGAGGGGACTACCGACACGAGCCGTGGGACGAAAGTAGCTACCTGAGCCACACCTGCTGAGCCGTAGCTACTGAGCTACGCTTGCTGAGCCACAACCCGCTGACGACCTGCGGTCTACCGGGCCCAACGCTGGCGCAGTTGCAACTACCGGGGGGGGGGGGGGGGGGGGGGGGACATGAATCCGGAACCCAGAGCAGTATAGCCAAATGTTACGTGTTTGTTTATACTTTGTAATGTATTTGATATTTCATATCAAATCTTCAATTTTGTGAACAAAACCAAAGCTTGATTATTATTATCAATAAAAATATTGCTTCAACTGTACTCGATTTGTTTCAGTTTGAATGTCAAAGTAGCAGAGTAAATAACCAAAAAGGTTGCTTATGTGACAGTTTAATGCCCCGTAACTGTACAGGCATACCTGCACACTACTTTCATATGAGACTATTTTGAAGAAAATAATGTTCACACAACAATAGATATATAATGTACGCTCAAATGAATCCCACAAGGATTGGAACAATCATCCCCCAGCAATCATCACTGATTCCCACTGATCAGCTACTAGCCATACCCGCTTTAAAGGTAGGGAATCCCATTTTCATGCCTTAAATGAAGAGTTGTATAAACACAGTGGTATGTTGAAGAGAGTATCATTTTAGAAACTCCCATAAAGTATTGAAAGTGGAAGGTAACATTTAGTACATTTTATTGACCGTTAGATTTTGAATTGAATTCTTTTCGGGGCTCACCGTAAATTCCAGTACATTACTAGGCTACCTTTGCAGACCCATGCACTGCATGTGTGTCCATCATGTATATTTTGTGAATAAAATTCATCAAAACTTACAAACATTTCTATGTACACTCTTGCTACACACTCTATATATTATTACATCAACTCTTATACTTTTAGATTTGTGTTTATAGATTAAAAAAAAATACAGAAGACTGCAGCAAAAAGGCTTAAGTGTGGCTGACACACAGAACTACTGAGTAGTTGAGTTTTGTGCATTATTCAAATTTTAGATAACTGTTGACTTCCAAATTTCTAAGCAGTGGCCTAAACAAGTCCCCTGAGGTTGGTTCATATTTAATGTTTTGCTGCACTTTGGGAGTTCTGTAAAAGGTATCCCCTACCTTTAAGCATGACATAGACATATATGTGATACATCCATAGCAATCATTTTATTTCTTTTTTTTTGGGGGGGGGGTGGGGGGGGGGGTGGGGGGGCAGTATGTGACCGTGCATCACAAAACCGGTAGCGCGTCTGCCTCCGGGTTCGAACCCGAGTCTGGGCTGAGCAATGTTTTGTGTAAGCATACCGTCCCCTCTACCGAGAGGCAAAACACTCTGTCCCTCGGATAGGGTATAAAATGGAGGTCCCGTGTATTGGAGAGTAACAACTCATCCACTTAAAAGATCGCGCTTCATTCATTCATCTCAAAGAGCAGGGTATTTAACCCGGTGAAGTGGTCCCACCCCACATCCAATTGGATCCCATGGAAGACCAGCTTAACGTAGCTGAATATGGGCTATCCAGCCATCTTCTCAGATGGTAATGAATAAACAAAATAAAAACAAACCAACAAAGATTTGAGTGAAGACTGAAAATAGGTGAAATGGGTCAACCCAGCCAATCTTGAGTTTTGATATATAAATGTTTTCTGATCGAGCAGGTCTTTTTCTACTTTATACTAAATTTTGGGATCAGAAGACACTGGTTGTATGACTTATGTCTTGTTTAACTTGTAGGTTGTATGACTTGTGAGTGTTAGTCTCGTGACATGCTTCGAACATTAGTACTGCGTTTTAATATCAATATTTTGACATTTGAAACACAAAACAACCTTAAAGGGATGGCGCAGTTTCGGTTGATATGGATCTTTAGGTTTCCATTTTATTAAAAGGATTTTCTTTTTTTTTTAGAAACCTTTTTTTTTTCTTGAGAACCCTTTCATGAAATGAAAAAGAGCTTTTTTGTAAAGAAATTTCAAAGTTTATTTGATGAATATTGGTTTGAAATAGTTAAGATATCCGAAACAATGCCCTCCTGATATCAAGTGGGACCACCTTGTATTATAGGATTGCATTTTTGTTTTGTTTTTAGTTATTGCAGGCATTTCAGATCCAATTTTCATTTAAACAAATGTAATTTCTCTTAGAAATACCTGCCCCTACATGTTTCAAGTTAAGTGGTTTCTTAGTACCTCGCAAAACGTTAAAAAGCTGAACCATTACATCAACGAATACAACATTATCCCTTAAATCATACATAGACATCCCTTTAAGTATACATAGATATCCTGCTTGGAAAGCGAAATAAGAATTATTGCAAAGTAAAAAGGAAAAATAAAACATTACGAGACCCCCCCCCCCCCGAAAGAAAAAAGAAAAATGAAAAAAAAAAAGATCACTAATGAATCACGCCCATAGTACATTGACGAGCCTCATAAGCACTGAACGAATTACTTTCTCATTACGAATAAAGCAATGCTGTAAATCAGTCACTGGAAGAAACTAGTTTAAAAGGATTGTGTAGTTTTGCTTGTAACCTAATTTCAGGTTTCTAACATTTTTGGTGAGTTAGTGAGAAACCTCTTATGAAATATGAAAGATCATGTAATTCTAAGACAAATTCAACGTTTATTTGATGAAAATTGGTTTTGAAATGGCTGAGATACCCCCCCCCCCCTAAAAAAAAAAAGAGTGATTTAATAAAGTGTGGGACCCAGAATTTATTAGGATCGTTGTATCACTTTGTTTTTGGATGTTTCAGTCATTCCAAACCCGATTTTCATCAAATATACTTTGAATTCTTCTTGAAATGGTATGCTCTGTACTATATCATAAGTGTTTTTTCTTGTATCTCGCAAAAAGTTAAAAGCCCAATTTTCATCTCCACCAATACTGTGCCCTCCCTTTAAATGCGAAATATTTTGCGGATAGTTTCAAAAAAACATGCACTCCAGCAACATGTAGTAGAATGAAATAAAACAGTAAATGACACAAAAGGAAATCCTTAAGAATTCTTTCATTTCAATAAAAGTATTCATAGCCATTCTTGAAAAGAAAATAAAAATTATTGTTCCACGGATTTAAGATCCATAAATCCATAGATTTAGGATAGTTAGGCCCAAGCACGTGTCCTTGGGTGTATTTATCTGTGCGTGTGCATGCGTGTGTGCGTGTGTGTACAATACTAGATGGACAGTGCTATAACGTATACATAAAACATAATAATGTATATTACACCAGACATCCCTGAAAAGAAAGTAAACACTATTGTTCCACAGATTTACGATTATTCGACCATGTGAAAGATTATCTAAGCATGAATACACGCGTCCTTGGGTATTTGTTTGGGTGTGTGTGAATGTTTTGTTTTTTTTTGTGTGTGTACTTCTAAGTGTAAATTCTATCAGTTCTACTACAAAATGACAAAGATAAAATGGCACAAAAAACGTCCCCACCACTTGCAGAAAATAGGTAGCTACAAAACTTCCTTATGAGGCAATAGACACCAGATATTTGGGTTTTTCAGTCCATAACACAGAGTTTACTAGTAAATTCAATTCTGCCTTCCTTTCGGGAACGTTGATGTCTCTCTCTGTTCCCAATTACTTTTTTCTTCTTTGATTTTGATTGATTTCGAATAGGTTGTACATGAAAATAATATCTTGTTCTGGTTATAACATGGAGAAAGGCAATGCAAACAGTACGGTTCTTATCTTATCAGACAAGCTGCTGTGACGTAATGTACGTCAACTTCCTCGTCTCATGACCCTTTGACATGTGTTTATTTGCTGGGGTTTGCACCGATTTTCTGTGTCTCTGACAGTGTCCGTGTATTTGTTTGTTTGTTTGTTTGTTTGTTTGTTTGTTTGTTTGTTTGTTTGGATGTGTTTGTCTGTCATTGTCCAATTGCTTTACCTCTTCCTCTTATTCCTGCTGAACACTATGCCATTATAATGAACGATTGCCACTATACAGTAAATATCATAATTGCATGTTCGATTTTGATTAGATTACAGTGAGGCATTGAATTATGACTTTTTAATTGTGACCCTGCACCTCAAAACAAACAAAAAGTCGCCAGACATGAATTTTCAGTTAAGACCATATTCTGAAAGAACAGACTTTAAGCTTTAAAATGGTGTATAGCTCAAATCAAATGGACTCTCCTAACCTATCTAAACATTGGAAAGAAAGCACAAACTCAGGAAAAGTGTGAACTGAGAAAATAGTCTCTGAAGTACAGTGTCTATTCAAGCGCTTAATCTTTACCAAACCGTGCTGGCTGTGCGATGACTGGGACAAAAAACAGGAAGTAAACCACCGGAGTAGCAACAATGAAGAGATTATCAGATTAAAGTGAAATTACGCATGCCTCATTAACATATTCTGTCCATAATCAATGCCAACTTTCAAAGCAGTAGCACTATTCTTTCAAAAGTTATTAGAGTGGAAAGTGAAGAGTGTGGACAAGGTTTTTGAGAAATGAAAAAGGGATTCTAAAGACACACCTAATCACACTATTCTACCAAAAATGTTCGAGATAAACTGCTAAAAAAACACACTTTCCTGCCAGTTTTATGATAACAAATTTGAGCATAATGTAAAAGAAGACCCGCTCTTTCAGAAAATATGAAAAGTCAAGTTCGGCTAGGTTGACCCATTTCACGTATTTTCACTTCTCACGCAAAATCAGTGTGTGCGACTTTATGTTCGTTTTGAGGTGCACGGTCACAATTGATAATTTCACCTTTTCCTCAACTTAGAAATTAATCTTGAATTTTACTTGACCATGCCTTAAAGGGGAAGGCTAGTAACTGATCAGTGGGAATCAGTGGAAATGCTGGGAGATGATTGTTCCAATCCTTATGGGATTCATTCAAGAGTTCATTGTATATCTATTGTTGTGTGAAAATGATTTGATTCAGAATGGTCTCATATTCAAGTAATGTGCTGTTTAATGCTTCCAGGTTACAGCGTCCCTGGTCAGTGACGGAGCATTAATCTGCACATTACTTGAATATGAGACCGTTCTGAAGCAAATCATTTTCACACAACAATAGAGATACAATGAACTCTTGAATGAATCCCATAAGGATTGGAACAATCATCTCCCAGCATTTCCACTGATTCCCACTGATCAGTTACTAGCCTTCCCCTTTAAAAAAGTACCTGTATAGCTAGTCACCAATATATCATTTACATGGTATTATTTTGTACTTTATGACAGAGACCGTAGTTCAAAATCGTCAAAAACGGACTTATCGGTTTTTGTGAACAAACTCTTCATGTTCGTGTGTGTGTGTGTGTGTTTGTATTAATATCTATTCATATGCTAGTAATATCATATACATGTATACAATAATATTGTATACATGTATATGATATTACTAGCATATGAATAACGGGTATAAAATATTGCGTCAATGCAAGAGCAATGACACCTGATAACATTGTTGCTTCGATAGTCTGTTCATGATTGTGATAACAATATACTACATGGCCGGCGGAACCTTTTTTTTTTTTTTGCACCGTACAAAAGGAATACATAAGGCGTAACCACTTCCCCCCCAAAACACACACACACACACACACACACACACACACACACATTCTTTTTTGACCTTTTTTGTTTTTTGTTTTTTGTTTTGTTTTGTTTTGTTTTGTTTGTTTGTTTGTTTGTTTGTTTGTTTGTTTTTTTGTTTTGGTCTTTTTTTTAGGGGGGGGGGGGGGGGGGTCCCCACTTCTGAAAACGCTCCGCCGGCCCTGTATTATCAATACATTACCATCACCCACCTGCAACGACTGTACCACTTCGTTCAAACTGCAGCTTCTGTACCCTCGATGTAATTTCAGAATTTATTTGCAACAGGGTGGTTTTCGGGACAACGAATACGTCAGCGGTAAATATAAGGCTGCCTTCTCGAATGCGCAGAACGTCCATATCTAATATAGATGGCGTTACCGCGAGAATCTGCGTAAAGAAGTGTCAAAGTAATTAACGATAGTGTTCATTTTAAGTATTCTAACACCACGAACGCAGTATCTCACAATATATTCACAAGGTCGACTCTGTGAACACGTCGGGGCGAGCGCACAAGGAGGTCGAAACCAGTGTTCGTCACTGTGTGTGCACAGAGCCGGCTGTGATTATGGTAGCACATAACTGTAGTTTCCGACACTATGATCTCAATCTTGATACACTGTGTACACATTGTGAACACCACGATCGCTCCGGCGGGACTCAAATCATTATCAAACCCTTACCAAAATCACCCATTATCTATTGAAGCGACCACAACACACAATCATTTTCATAAAATGTGAAAAATGAGAAAAACATCAACTACCCGCACATGAGGTCTTTAGATGCCAGTAGAATACTCATTTTATGAAAACATGTTTATATAGTATGGTGCTCTACTACATATCGACCACCTTCTTCTAAACCGACCGCGTATAATTCGCGCACTGAACACTTAGTACGCATTTCTCTGCGCGCAAAGCACATAAAAATGGAATTGGCTTTGAATGTAGATGAGGATGGTGTGGGAAAACGCGATAATTCACTGTTCATTCATGGTTTTAATCAAGGACAAAATTTCGAATGAATATTTTCACCGAATCGTAATGACAGCACAATGTAATGTCTATGGAAGTTTCTAAAAGGCTTCTAAAAAGCTTCGAACAACACGGTGTTCAATACAACTCGGTTTGCGTGCATTATCAATGCAAAAACGGCGGTCGATCCTAATAACGCGATTTAGAATAACGCGATTTAGAATTTAGAATAATATAATTCACATTTTCAAAATAGAAAGTAATAAACATACCTCTCCCTCTAAGTATCTATCTAAGGCAATATTTTTATTTTTTTTTTTACTTCTTATACCTTATCAACAATTTCACTCTTACACTGACCAGAATCATGTCATATGCTATTCATATGAAATCTCTCCCCATTAACGGATATTTTTATTGACCTAATTAAGAACGACACTTAGTTTTACGCACAATTTCCGAATGATTACTCTCTTTATTTGGTGCTTTGAAATAAACATTACTCTAAATCCACACTAAACCCTTAATAATATAATCTGTTACAATGTAGTTACCATTACAAATAAGTACAACCTATATCACATCGACGTCCACGGAAGCTCCAATTATCTTGAGAATACGTTACCTTATAGCACAAGTACGTAGAGTCAACACTGAAGTAATCCGGTCTGTTATAAAGTCTGTTTATCTAAAAAAAAAAAAAATTTCTCGTGCAAAAAAAAAACTTCCAGTCAAAACATAGCATCTGCTCCTGTATACTCACAACAAAGATGGATCCCATCACTCTTAACACTTCCGCTTATATCCTTGATGTTATAGAAAATATAACCTCAATTACAATATCAAACTGATTCCATGATAGAAACCAGTAACAAGTCCCACTGGTATTGGCTCAATCAAGTTAACAAAATACGTACACACAAAAATAGAGCATACTTCTATATTTGCTTTTTTGTAGACAAAACACAATATAAAAAGAGAGCTACAAATAGTCATTATAATCACATCGCACAGCATTATCCCTCAAACCAACCGTTCATCTGTCTACTCGGAAAATACCAATACTATAAAAAAATGCGACACATTTTCCATCCCTTATCATGTTATCTATATTCCCACTAAATAGTAGACTATTACGATAAATGCGAATTACGAAAGTTGTCTAAGAATTTGGTTTCTGTAACTGATTTCTGCATCACCATCTACCATAATAATTTTCTTGCATGTTTGATATTCTCATTCTCTGCATGTACATTATACAACTTATCGCCATTATATCAGGACAACGCGTTTAAAACTTCCTCATTCTTTCTGAAAACAACAACAACAACAACAAAAAAACAACGACAGCTGCGACAAAACAAAGGTTCGGCAAGCTATTATACACAACACAGTGTCAATTTCAACCTTCTCCTTAGCATTAGAGCAAGTTACTAGACCTTTTCAAGATGCAGTTTCCAGATGAACTCATTTATGGACATACGATATACCTTTATATGGGGTCCTGTCAATTATGCATTCTCTTTCCTTGTTTCTCGTAAGTACATCAAAACAATAAACATCCAGACTACATCAATAATCACTTATATGTAAGTAAAGTACAATACTACAACAGACACCAGGATAAAAGGCTCTAAGATATAATCTGCCTCAAACATATCTAGTTATGAAAGAATATCGATTTCAAATCCTCCGAATACTGACACGCTTGGGTGACCTTCGTAATGTCTTTAAAAATAATAATAACAGTTTTCTCTGATTAGCACGAAACAATCCAGGTGTAATTGTGAATCCTGGGTTCAACTTAATGAAGAGTGAAGATAATGGTCATGACTGACACGAGTATGTGGTCCTCCTAGTTAGCTGTGATTACATCAGCATGACTTCGAAACAACACAGAGTTTTCGTAAAACAATCAACTTACGGAAACACCACTTGATACATAATATACGCAAATAAAGAACGTGCACATATACAACAGACCCATATGTTTTCATTTTTCAACTGCTTTGAAATGAAGCCACAGTCATATCATGTTCTGTAAACAAATTGCCTTTCAAACGACACTTTACTAACAACACTTCCATAAAAGGCGATGAACCATGAAGGAAATTATCTTTTTATTTCAGCGACTTTAATCACTGTCCTTTTGGCCCGTCAAAATGGATAATGATATCGGGTTCAGCAAACAAACTCCTCAGGTTATTTTCGATACTATAGTGCAAAGTCCAAGGAAAGGCTTAAAATGTATAAAATCAATACATTGATAGAGCTTTCAGGATTACTTCTCTTTCAAGTCTTCACCGAAATCTTCATTTCTTCGAGAATAATAGGGCCTATACACAAATTAAAGTTACCTACAACTGAGATATCCATCATTCATATAATCATTGTGAAGACATATCTCTTACCCATCCAGTAATCAAAGCAGGATACAAATGGAATAATATGTCAAAATACAGATTACAAACAGTTTTACTAGTAATCTCTATAATTCAGTGAATTGATACTTCGCGCCGCATGGAATCTTGTGTGAATGTCTGATTTTTTTTTTTTTTAATTGGGACCGACCTGCCTACATTTGGGACTGACCACCGACGTGCCTGCAAAAATATGCCATGTAGTCTTTGCTGCCATTGAGTGACAGTAAATTGAAAAGAGAATAATATGCGAAGTAGGTGCACATGCTCACTTCTCGTGTGCTATAGGGTGTTTTCACGCTTTTTTCTCAAGCGATCAGTAACATCTTAGAGGGCTCGAGCGCTCCTAAATAATACCGCACCGTACCAAATCATACTGAGCTAAAAATGGACGTGATGTGCTCTAATGTATACCGTACCAAGCCAGAAGTTGTCATGAAACGAATGTTCGTGTACTTCATACTCCATAATTGAATGACTTAATTCTTTGCTATTTATCAGTCCTGTTAGTGGGGTAAGCGCGACATGAGCATGACCCTTTTGCTACAAAACATTCGACCCCTCTGATTTGAATCTATAATAGCTCATAACAATAATACAACGACATGAACGCTCCAAAATTCGGCAAAGTACGGTACAATCAGTTTCCTTCCCTTTGGTTCGCTTTATGGCTGTCTGCATAGCATGTATAAAGTTATATTAATTGGAATCGGTGGTTGTTAAGTAGTGGGTCAAAGCTTCACCTTCCCTTGCGATTTTATGATTGAAATCCCCTTACATTCAAGACTTACCACAATGCCCGAGACACCTCTTCCAAACTTACGTGCTTGACAAGGTTCTCTAACCAAATAAAAAAACAATTAAAAGACAAAAACATGGATTTCCAACAACCGCAAGGCTAATTTCTTCAGAGCGTCAGAACATTAAAGTCAAAACTATACATTTGTTTTGCACCAGATACCAGGATTTTAATTCTAAGAAATGCTTGATATTTATATCACGACCGGAAGGGATGCAACGCCTCCCATACCGTTTCCCAGCTCCTCTCCATCCGTTGAATCTTTGTCCTTTACAGCGGCATTTCTCCGTAATAATCCTGTAGCCTTTCTGAGTCGGGCCGTCTCTTACGATCAACATACCTGGAACTACCATTACTCGATATTTTCGGTCGCTTCCTCTATAAAAAAAAAAAGAAAAAAAAACAGAGCGAGAAAGAGAGAGAGACAGAGAGAGGGAGAATCGTTGAATTATCAAAGAAATGTAACAAAGAAACTTCAGACACCAATCATGAATCACATGAAGGTAAGCCCATTCGCCAGAGAAATCAAACATTTTGAAAGCGTTTAAAAGTGCGAAATATTCACAAGTGAAAAACAAGGAGATCGTAATTGGTACCTAAATTTTGTGTTTAACGTATCTTTCAGGAGGTGAGGATGGAAGTGACAAAAATTGAAACTCTTCTCACAAAGAATAATTATACTTAACGTATATCATCGTCCAATGTCAACATATTCTCTACAACAGTCATTGAAATAGAGTCAAATTGGTACCCGCCTTTGAAAGGATTACTTTTGTTTGAAATGGGGCTACAGGTTTCCCACTTTTGCGATATAATTAGAAACCACTTATAGAATACAACAGAGCAGGAAATTCTATGAGGAATTCAAATTATATGTCATGAAATCGTATCCGGGCAATTACCCCCAGAGGGCAATTACCCCCCGGCTAAATACTGGTTAGTGGTAAGGTTAGAGTTAAGATTAGGGTTAGGGTTAGGTTTAGTGTTAGGAGTTTGGTAAGGGTTAGGGTTAGGTTCAAGATTAGGATTAGGATTAGGGCCAGGGGAAGGGTCCGGGGTAATTGCCCAGGGGGTAATTGCCCTAGAACCCATGAAATCTGGTTTTAAAATTGCTAAGAATTTCAAGCACGTATAAATTCTAATGAAAGATGCGAACAAACTTGTATTACTGTTCTTGTTGTTTTGTACATCAAGGCAAAGCATTTGAAAGCCGACTTTCATTAAATCAAATGTTCATTCTTCTCAGAATTATATGACATTCAATATTTTTAAAGTGGTTTCCAATTATTTTCTTATGAAAGGTTTTGATCTGAATCTTCTGTCAATCAAAATTGATTTTTAACTGACAACTTGATTTGATTTGATTTGATTTGTATTATGTTCCACATCTCAAAACATCAAACATGATACGATCGATTGAACATAAGATTAAACATAGCGTCGTAATTACAAAAACAAAATACAGGAGAAGACAATTTAACAAACATGATATGTTGGGACCTAGTAAAAAGCAAAGCTTGTAATGTATAGGTCCCTGTATAGATGAAAGTGTTGGTCTTCTTAAACAACCTAGTACCGAAAACTATAAAAGGAAGGAAAGGGACGTAAATGAAAAGAGAGCAAAAAGAGCAAGAGAAAGGAATAAAATATACGAAAGCAAAGCGAAATACAAAGTAGCCACCTGTATTGCGCTTACAAGACTCCTTGTCACCCAAGCAACACAGTTACGTAACCACTGGTAACTGTAAGAAAAAAAAATATATATATACAACTTCGTTTGCAGTATCCAAGAATGAGGATTGGTTTTGCTCTTACAGCGTGGAATAACTTTCCAACACCACGAGGCCCATCCCTGACTCCGAACACCACGAAGACACATCCCGCTGTCAAAACCAGGAAGAACAGCACAGCGAAAACAGCACCGATCTCTGCCGCAATGATCGGCCTGATGCTAAGCTCTGTACATAGGATGAACACAAAAATAACTTAAGTCACACTATAATTGACAATCAAAAAGATACAATTACGAGTACAGAACGATGGCTTGGATGATGGGATGTTTTAATGATGCATTCACACTATAATGTACTTGTGTTTTTTCTCAAAATATTCCCTATTGTAGAATATGCCTTCAATTTGACATCGCTCCATATAAAGTTACTTGGTTGCATTGAAACAATTCAAATAATTCATAATATATTGCAAAATGTACTGTAAATATATATTGCATTAAAAAAGGCAGAAATAAACGGACCTGAAAGAAAGTTAACTAAAATTTCATTCAAACAATGGCAGTGATCTTAGAAGTATACTGAAACTAGCCAATGTTAGAGAGTGATTACTCGATTAAAAATGCCACTGCGTCCTTTTCTATACTCTGGGCGACACTACCAGCACACACGCTTTTTGGTATCCGAGTCTCAATCTTTATACCCATTTTCTTTACCACTGAATCTTTGCGACGCACGTTTGAACATGCATACAAATAAATTATGTGTAAAAAATTTGTACGCACATTGTGGATGTATATATGTGACTCTGCACCTCAAAACAAACAAAAAGTCGCCAGACATGAATATTTAGTTAAGACCATATTCTGAAAGAGCAGACTTTAAGCTTTAAAATGATGTATAACTCAAATCAAATGGACTCTCCTAACCTATCTAAATATTGGAAAGAAAGCACAATCTCAGGCAAAGTGTGAACTGAGAAAAGAGGCTCTAAAGTACAGTGTCTATTATATTCTATTCTTTACCAAACCGTGCTTGCTGTGTGATGAATGGGACAAAAAAACAGGAAGTAGACCACCAGAGTAACAACGATGAAGGGATAATCAGATTAAACTGAAATTAGCATGCTTCATACATTCTGCCCATAATTGTCCGTTTCGAGGTGCAAGGTCACATATAATACATATATATATATATATATATATATATATATATATATATATATAAATATATATATATGTATATATATATATATATATATAATTATAATTATATATATACATATGTATATATATATACATATATATATGAAGAGTTTGTTTGCAAAAACCGATAAGTCCATATTTGTCAAATGGAGATATTTGCGATTAAAGGTCAAGAAAAATAAAGAGAATAATAAGATAATTTTTGCTTCTTTTGACCATAACTTCAAAAATGTACCTTTATGTGTAGTGACCAATATATCATTCAAAACGTATTATTTTGTATTTTATGACAGGTACCGTACTTCACAATCTTCAAAAAAGGACTTATCGGTTTTTGCAAACAAACTCTTCATATATACATATATATATATATATATATAATTATTGTATATATATATATACATATATATTATATCACCCTATCCCTGCAGACATTGATTTTGGTATAAATCAAGTCAATTATTAACTCTCCTAAAACCATCTAATACGCCTAATTGTAAAGAAAGCATTACATTTCGGAACATTGTGAAGCAAGAAAAGAGGTTGTGAAATACAGGGTCTATTCAAGCACTTAATCCAATAGCCAAGCCGCGCTAGCTGTGAGGTGAATGGGATTAAAAAAAAAGAACAGGATGTAAACCACCTGAGTACCAACAATAGAGAGATTATCGGATTAAACTGAAATTCAACATGTTTTATTAGCGCATTATGTTAATGATTAATGCTAAAGTTAAGCAGCAGCATAATCCTTTCTCGAGTTATTATAGTTGAAAACAAGAAATGAAAAAGGGGCTCTATAAGACACAGATAATCATACTTTTCTACAAAAGAAAGTGCTTTCTCGGTAAAACAAACCAACGCTCGGGATGATTTTTGTTTTTTTTTTTTTTTGGTCGTTTTACAATCCAGTATAATGCATCATGATTATTGCAATCCATATACTTGAATATGAATATGAATATATATATGCTACATATATATATTCATACATATCCATAATAAAATAATCCCTAAAGGCTCGGAAGTTTGACGATCAATAGTCACCCCCCCCCCCCCCAAAAAAAAAAAGAGAAAAAAAAGAAAGAAAGAGAGTATCCACTACAAAATATGTAACCACCGCGCGAATGCACAGGTGTATTAAATAATGGCAGTGTTTGGGGAAAAGGCATGCCTTTAAAATGCTATAACGGAGACATTTACGAAGAGAATTTCAGAAAGCGATCAAGAGTTCAACCAGTAGTGTACAGTTCCTTTAAACATGATATACATTGTGTGAGTTTGCTCATGCTATGACAGAAAAGAAATATCGAACTCACGGCATCGTCTACCACTCCCGAGTTCTTCCGGGGTAATGTCAGTGTATCCACGATTGCATGTACAGGAGAAGGATCCTTCCAGGTTTGTACAGTATGCGTTTCGAGAGCAGTCGTTGGTGTCATCGCTTCGGCATTCGTTCACGTCTTTAAAGATGAGTAACATAGCGGGTAGTTATGCCATAACAGAAGTACAACTCATGCCAACAAGGTCATACATTTTAAGAATACACTATTGACTTGTTTCTTCGTCGATTGTTGCAGTGCAGACCGAATACGCATTCTTATATCAGAGAAACGGGTATGAAATATTGCGTAAATGCAAGAGCAATGACACCTGATAACATTGTTGCTTCGATAATCTGTTCATGATTGTGATAACAATATACTACATGGCCGGCGGAACCTTTTTTTTTTTTTTTTGCACCGTACAAAAGGAATACATAAGGCGTAACCACTTCCCCCAAAACACACACACACACACACACACACACATTCTTTTTTGACCTTTTTTGTTTTTTGTTTTTTGTTTTTTGTTTTGTTTTGTTTTGTTTTTTTGTTTGTTTGTTTGTTTGTTTGTTTGTTTTTTTGTTTTGGTCTTTTTTTAGGGGGGGGGGGGGGTCCCCACTTCTGAAAACGCTCCGCCGGCCCTGTATTATCAATACATTACCATCACCCACCTGCAACGACTGTACCACTTCGTTCAAACTGCAGCTTCTGTACCCTCGATGTAATTTCAGAATTTATTTGCAACAGGGTGGTTTTCGGGACAACGAATACGTCAGCGGTAAATATAAGGCTGCCTTCTCGAATGCGCAGAACGTCCATATCTAATATAGATGGCGTTACCGCGAGAATCTGCGTAAAGAAGTGTCAAAGTAATTAACGATAGTGTTCATTTTAAGTATTCTAACACCACGAACGCAGTATCTCACAATATATTCACAAGGTCGACTCTGTGAACACGCCGGGGCGAGCGCACAAGGAGGTCGAAACCAGTGTTCGTCACTGTGTGTGCACAGAGCCGGCTGTGATTATGGTAGCACATAACTGTAGTTTCCGACACTATGATCTCAATCTTGATACACTGTGTACACATTGTGAACACCACGATCGCTCCGGCGGGACTCAAATCATTATCAAACCCTTACCAAAATCATCCATTATCTATTGAAGCGACCACAACACACAATCATTTTCATATAATGTGAAAAATGAGAAAAACATCAACTACCCGCACATGAGGTCTTTAGATGCCAGTAGAATACTCATTTTATGAAAACATGTTTATATAGTATGGTGCTCTACTACATATCGACCACCTTCTTCTAAACCGACCGCGTATAATTCGCGCACTGAACACTTAGTACGCATTTCTCTGCGCGCAAAGCACATAAAAATGGAATTGGCTTTGAATGTAGATGAGGATGGTGTGGGAAAACGCGATAATTCACTGTTCATTCATGGTTTTAATCAAGGACAAAATTTCGAATGAATATTTTCACCGAATCGTAATGACAGCACAATGTAATGTCTAATGCATAAAGTGTAGGTCGTACAGTCTTTAGTGCATAGAATGATGTTCTATGGAGGTAGCTTTTCTGTCCATTACGTCTATGGTAAAATTTATGTTTAGAATAAAAGACAAAATTGCTATCACAGAGACGTAACTATTATAAACGACACACTATATGGATCTTTTGCTCGAGATAACAAAGTCAAATAATGTGAGTTATTTTATTTCATGCTGTTTTAGAAGGCCAAAAATACTCAAATGACGAGCTCCTTTTCGCACGCCACGGAAATGTATGCTGGCGGAAAAACGAAAATCGCAAATCAGCAATTTTCGTGTTTTACGGTTTCTTTTGGGTGGTGGTGGTTTTTGCTTTGTTTCATTTCAAATCTGCCTACAAATCTAGGCCAAAAACTCAATTCACATCACTTGTTCATATTGTGCCTTTTGAGTTTCGGAATGAAAATACATGCCAACTTCCTTCTCATATATTGTCTGTACAATCCGTATAATACTGTGAAAATGTTTTACGTACGTCATGAGTGAGCCAATTGATATCAAGCTCTGTTCTTTGAATGTGAGGGGACTTGGAAACCCCTTTAAAAGACGATGTGTTTTTAATTGGATAAGAAATTCAGATTATCATGTGATTTTCTTACAAGAAACGCATTCTTCACCACATTCAGAAAAAAGATGGTGTCAAGAATGGGGATATAAAATCATATTCAACCATGGTCGATCTGACAGTGCAGGAGTATGTATGCTTCTGAAACCTTCTGCAACTTTTGAAATAGTAAACACTGTTAGAGATGACAATGGTAGAATATTGTTGGTCATCCTGAAATTAAATGCAAATTTGTTAACACTCGGTAATATTTACGGCCCCAATAATGACAACGATAGTTTTTTTGCTGATCTGCATAAGCTACTTGCAATGCACGGGGAAGAACCATATGTAATCGGTGGTGATTTTAATACAATTTTAGATGCTAAGTTAGATAAATTTCCGAATTTGATCCAAAATCATCCACGATGCTTCAAGGCCATAACTGATATAATGTTAGATTTTGATTTGATTGATATATGGAGATCCTTTAATTTATCAAAATTGAAATACACTTGGATGTCTCATGACAGTAAGATAGGAAGTCGTATTGATTATTTTTTGATATCCCAAAGCTTAACCACTTCAGTTGAAAAATGTGATATCCGCTTTGGATATAAAACGGACCATTCTTTGATTTCTTTGATGTTAATGAAGTCCGTTGCAAAGCGGGGGCCGGGATTTTGGAAACTCAACACATCTATTTTAGCTTCGGCAAAAAATGTGGAAAAGATACAAAGTGTAGTAGATTTAGTTTTGATTGAAAACAAAGATTCGAACCCAATAAAGACTTGGGAATATTTGAAATACAAAGTAAGACAAAAGTGTATTCAAATTTCAAAAGAAAATAAAAGTGTCCGTCAGAAAAGATTGAGTAAATTAGAATCAGAAATTAATAAATTGCGTAATACAGATAATTTGAATGATAACAATGTGTTATTGAATGATCTGAAAAGGAAAGAAAGGGAATATGAAGAATTACAGGAAGAAGTCGTGCGTGGTATAATTGTCCGCACCAAAGCCAAATGGATTGCTGAAGGTGAACGTAATACTAAGTATTTCTTTAATTTGGAAAAGAGAAATTTTCAACAGAAGTGTATTTCTCGATTATCTACAAACAATGGCATTTTAACCGATGCAACTGATATTCTTGAAGAAGAAAGGTTATTTTATCTCCGGTTATATACCAAAGACAATCTGAAAAAGTTAGATGTTGATCCAATTAAAAATTTGGTGTTACCTACACTGCATCAGAATGAAGAACGATTCATTGGGGGAAAGATTTCAGAGAAAGAATGTTATGAAACTATAATGTCATTTGCAAACGATAAAACACCGGGATCTGATGGTTTACCCATCGAGTTTTACAAAATATTTTGGTTTCAGATTAGAGATTTGTTATGTTCTATGTATAATAAATGTTTTGAAGAAAAATCTCTTCCACATTCAATGCGAAGAGGCATTATAACTTTGATTCCAAAAAAAGGTAAAGACCTGTTATTTTTAAAGAACTGGCGTCCAATATCACTTCTTAATAGTGACTACAAGATTTTGGCAAAAATTCTCTCCCAAAGACTTAAAAAGGTTTTACCTTATATAATAAGTAGGGATCAATATGGTTTCCTGAAAGGTAGATACATAGGAGAAATTATACGATTGTTCATTGATATAAAACATTATTGTGAAAGGCATAACATGGAAGGTATTGCTTTAAGCATTGATTTTGAAAAAGCCTTTGATATGTTAGATTGGGATTTCTTATATTATGCTCTTTATACCTTTGGTTTTGATCAGTGTTTTATTCAGTGGGTCAAATTGCTGTACTGCAAAATTGAGGGTTGCGTAATAAATAATGGGTTTTCTTCGAAATCTTTTGATATACGAGGAGTGAGACAAGGTTGTCCTTTATCTCCATATCTTTTTATAATTGCAGTTGAGTTACTTGGCTGCTTAATGCGACAAAAAGAGGAAATCAAGGGATTAAGAATATACGATATAGATGTGAAAATATGTCAATATGCAGACGACACAATTATGTTTTTGAAGCCGAATGAATTGAATCTAAGAAAATGTCTTGGAGTGTTGGATAGTTTCAGGGAAATGTCAGGCCTAAAAATAAACATTGAGAAATGCAATGTAGTCAGACTTGGAGGTTTTTCAGAAACATTGTGTCGAGACATTCCATTTATTTGGCCAACAGATTTGTTTATGTATCTAGGAATAAAGATTCCCCTCTCTGATTGTACCAACGATTATGATTTGAATTCCAAACCTAAAATTGCAGAAATAAGAGCACTTTTGAATTTGTGGAATTGTAGATCTTTGACACTGTATGGAAAAATTGTTATTATAAAATCTTTGATAATTCCAAAATTGATTTATCCTTTAAGTATATTGCCAAATCCTCCTCCATCTTTCTTTGATGAGGTTCAAAAATTATTCTTTGGGTTTTTATGGAGTTATAAGAACGATAAGATAAAACGTTCTTTGTTGTATAATGATTATGATGAAGGTGGTCTGAAAATGCCGCATCTGCAATCTTTTACCTCTGGTATGAAAATAACTTGGGTAAAGAGGTACCTTGATAAAGAAAATGAGAGTAAACACAAAGTTTTTCTTAGAATGTATGTAAAAACTATGGGCGGTGATATGTTCTTTAAATGGAATCTTTCACCTCGGCACCTTATTCTAAATGATAATATTGATATTTTTTGGTACAATGTTCTCTTTGCATGGTGTCATTACAACTACTACAATCCAGTTAAATTCAAGGAAATTGTTTCACAGCCATTATGGTTTAATTCCCATATTTTAGTTGATGGTCAGCCTATATATTCTAGAAATTTGTTTGAATCAAACATGATTTACATAGGAAATATTATCAACCCTGATGGTTCCTTCATGAATTATGACCAAATATTACAGAAATTTAATCCAGGGTCATTCTTGATTTATTTTTCAATAGTATATGCAATTCCTCAAGAATGGAAATTCACCATAAAACAAAATATGGATTGTCAAAGTGTTGTATTACTTTCGAATCCTTGTGATCATCTACTGAACAATTTTCTTAAATCCAAAAGAGTTTCAAATTTTTGTTACCCATACTTTGTAAAGAATCATAAAACCACACTTTCAGAGACAGACCACCAAGTAAAATGGGAAACTGATTTACTGTTGAACTTACAAGATTCTTTGTTATGGAAGTCTCGATTTTCTTTGATCTATAGATCATCGATAGAGAACAGAATTCGTAATTTTCAATTTAAGTTCGTACATAGAAAAATCGCTACTCAATATTATCTATGTAAAATAGGTATCAGTGATTCTGCACTTTGTAATTTTTGTGACTCTCATCCACAGACATTATTACATTTATTTCTGAAATGTACCCATGTGTCATCCTTCTGGTATGAAGTATTTTTTTGGCTCAAAGCTAAAAATGTCCGCAATGTTATGTTCACAGATGAAGAAATCTGTTTTGGAACTTTGCATGTTGAAAGGGGACATTTCGTGAATACAATTATCTATTATGCAAAATATTTTATATTTTCTTGCAAAATCAAAAATATCATTCCAACTCTAAATCCGTTTCTGTTTTCTATGAAGCATTTGGAAAATACAGAACGCATCATAGCTATGAAAAAGAATCGTCTAGATTTTCATGTGAGCAAATGGCAAGCTCTTATACCATAGTTTTCTATGTTATACATGTATGTTTTTTCCATAATGTACTATTCATTATTTTGCATGTATTTGGTATATGAAGCAGCATGTGAATTGGGAAAATAAAGTTGGAAAAAAAAAAACAATGTAATGTCTATGGAAGTTTCCAAAAGGCTTCTAAAAAGCTTCGAACAACACGGTGTTCAATACAACTCGGTTTGCGTGCATTATCAATGCAAAAACGGCGGTCGATCCTAATAACGCGATTTACCGCGGGGAGCTGAAACGAGGCCACGCAAGTTCGTCGGCAATGTTTTTGCACTGAAAACTTCGAATCGAAAAGGAAACAACGGCATTTCATAGAGCTGGATTTTTTCAATCACGTAGGTCAAGTTTTTTAAGTGAATTTCAGTGTCAAATATTCTTATCAAGCAAATAAACATTAGGCGGTCGATGAGTAGTAGGTCAAGCCCTATATCCTGCATTAGTCATTGTAAAGCATCTATCTACAAACGGGTATATTATAGATAATGGAATGACGTAGTTTGAAAAGAAGATGCATCGATACCTACCTCGCGTTTAAAGGATTCACTCCTGGTGAGAAATTCTTTGGACTCAGGGTCGGCCAATTCGCTCACGTACTTCAAGTTCACTTCGTTCTCAGCCGTCACATTAAGAGTGATACGATATCTGTCGACCGCTGAGAGATCGAGCAAACAATTGAAAAGCGATGAGCTCATTGTGTAGCACAAAAAAAAACCTATATGATTCAGCACTTTCTGTCATTCGAATCAGCGTCAACACACATTACTCCAACTGATTTGAATATAAAGAATGCAGAGAAACACACTAAGTGTACACATGGAGAGAATAATTCAAACTTATTATAACCGTAATGAATGTTTAGCAAAATAAAGAAGTGTTTCTTATACAGCAATTTTCAGGGTGTCATAATATGTGTAACGTTTGTGGTGATATCTAATTGTTTACAGTAGACATATACACAACACGTAAGTTTTTTTGATCTAATCGTCTTGTTTTATTTCTTTCTGAAATTTTGTTTAGAATTATTACTTACTACAATAGTTTGAAACATACCAATACAGAATCCCCTAAATCGGCGAAATCCGGGTCTGCATCTGCACTGGTTCTCAACGCATTCTTCAACCACCGTGCAGTGGGAATCAGTCTGACATTTTATCACATCTTCAAATAGAGAAAGAAACAGAACTTCATATTTACTATTTCCGCAATTAATATCATTCTTTAGTTTAGATATCTACCGTAGTCGTATTAAATGTAAAGCATTGCCTATTGGACAGCAGGAAAACATTCTGAAAATCAAGTCCTAATGTGCTTCATCCAATTACCCTAACACTGATAGGATAGTATCCGATGGACGAAGATGTTAGCAAGAAGATTTAAGGTCATTTATGAAGTTGTTGCATGTGACTTCCTTTAAGCGTAAAATGTAGTTATTAATGTTAATTTGTGACCCTGCACCTCAAAACAAACAAAAAGTCGCCAGACATGAATTTTTAGTTAAGACCATATTCTGAAAGAGTAGACTTTAAGCTTTAAAATGATGTATATCTCAAATAAAATGGACTCTCCTAACCTATCTCAATATTGGAAAGTAAGCAGAAACTCAGGAAAAGTGTGAACTGAGAAAAGAGGCTCTGAAGTACAGTGTCTATTCAAGCGCTTAATCTTTACCAAACCGTGCTGGCTGAGCGATGAATGGGACAAAATCAGGAAGTAAACCACCAAAGTAACAACAATGAAGGGATTATCAAATTACACTGAAATTAAACATGCCTCATTAACACATTCTGCCCATACTAGTAATTAATGCCAACTTTCAAAGCAGTAGCACTATCCTTTCAAAAGCTATTAGAGTTGAAAGTGAAGAATGTGGACAAGGTTTTTCATAAAAGGGATTCTAAAGACACACCTAATCACACTATTCTACCAAAAATGTTCGAGATAAACTGCTAAAAAAACACACTTTCCTGCCCGTTTTATGATACCAACTTTTAGCATAATGTAAAAGAAGACCCGCTCTTTCAGAATATATGAAAAAGTCAAGTTCGGCTAGGTTGACCCATTTCACATATTTTCAGTCCTCACGCAAAATCAGTGTGTGCGACTTTATGTTCGTTTTGAGGTGCACGGTCACATTTGAGTATATGAATATAAGAACGACCCAAGTCCAATTTTTGGCCAAATTCAGTTTGACATGGGAAATTGTAGCTTATGCATGGACTCATCTTGTGTATAAATGATAAATCCTAATTACCCCCGGAAGTGCCTGAAATAAATGAGTTAAATCTTATATGAATGTAAGAATGAAGGACTTGGGTCATTCTTACATTCATATCATAGCGCCCTCTATCGTCCTTCTCTCATCTCTATAGCAGAATGTCATGTATATGAATAAAAGAACGACCCAAGTCCATATGAATCAAAGAACGACCCAAGTCCATCACACAAAATGGCGTCTCCACAATTAATGTTAATGTTAATTGTCATAATAATATATGTTCTAATTTGTATATACAATGTTGCCTTCCCATCACAGTTAAATAGAATATTATTGGACAAACAAAAAAGATATGAAGTTTTTTTTAGTTTACTCGAAATGGTCTTCCATGGACTTGGGTCGTTCTTATATTCATATACTCATTTGTAAAAACGAAAATGATAGGTTCAAAGTCCCTTTTGATACGCGTTCTTCCTGCTACAGTAGTAGTGAGTACTTATCTCGATCGTTCTTTGCAAAATACAATTACTGAATGCACTTTTCAATGTAATACGATTT
This sequence comes from Diadema setosum, assembly GCA_033980235.1. NCBI lineage: Eukaryota > Metazoa > Echinodermata > Echinoidea > Diadematoida > Diadematidae > Diadema > Diadema setosum. The sequence continues at coordinate 1,368,173 of CM067078.1, read as the reverse complement.
CCATGGCATATGTAATTTTGATTCCAAGAAGTTTCATTCCATATGAAAGGAAGAATAATAATCTTAAACACCAAATACACTACATACTTTCTACTTCAGTTTTCAGAGTAGTAAAGTCAACCAGCAGCGGTAAGCTTCATCTCTTTGTTGACATGTCCAGCTCTCAGCATAATGTCTGTGAAACTCTGAGAATAGACAATATGCACAGCACCACCGTATAACCCTGATACAGATGCATTGTGGTAGAACTCCTTAGCATTGCCACTTCCGGTGGTCTAGGGTGCTTCTTCGTCAGCATGCGAGGCATTCAATGCAGCTATCAATTTCTTTGTGCATTTCGTCGTTGAGCTGATCACACGATGATTAGACATTCCTCTGTGACAATGACAATCTGGACCACTTAGAAGCTTCACTAAAGGACTCATTTTTTTTTTTTCCGGCAGACATTCAATTATTAAAATTTTCTTGGAGGAGTCTGTACACATTTGATTTGTTTGTTTGTTTGTTTTTTTACGGATATGACAAAAAAAATGTGTTGCGAATCATCATCAGAATCATTATACTATGCGACGAAATTTGAAGAAAAAATACTCTTAGAGAATATAAAAGTGACCAAGTGACGTCACGTATACGTTGTTGTTGCTGTTGTTGTTGGTTTTTTTTTTTTTGGCGTTAAAGGGGATGTCTAGTAACTGATTAGTGGGAATCAGTGGGAATGTTGGGGGTGATTGTTCCAATCCTTCTGGGATTTATTTAAGAGTACATTATAATTTATTTTTGGGTTAAAAAAAAAACTATTCTCGGACTGGTCTCATATTCAAGTAATGTGCAGTTTATACGTGTACGATGACCCCGTCACTGTACATTCATGCTAATCTGGACACATTAAACTGCATATTACTTGAATATGAGACCATTCTGAAGCAAATTATTTTCACACAACAATAGATGGAATCATTTACTCTTAAATGAATCCCACACAGATCGCAACAACCATCCTCCAGCATTCCCACTGAGCAGTTATCTATCCCCTTTAATCTGTACTGCGTGCGCAATTCCTAATTCCTCACCCATCCCGATCACAATTGCCCCTTGAAGTATTTGCAGGCCAAAGCAAACGTGTATTCTATCCGCAAGCATATAAAATCTATGCCAAACGCTAATCCTCACATCAAACTTGACCTAAAGCCCTATCACGACCGAAAAAATAAGACCAGGGGAATTGTTAAAGTAGCAACTACCGTGTCATCATAATTATTAAGAGTGAGTAAGAAATAACAACACGTTCTTTTGCGAACTTTGAATGAACGTTTTGTTTGGAAAAATATGGCATTTGGTTAGGAAGCAAATATATCATGTATGAATATAGTCATATGCAAGGTTTTTAACTAACTCAAAGTAGGGTTGAGTAAGTTGAGTACTAGGCGCCTGTTTAACACGGTATTAACTCAGATCATAGATAAACGTATAAAGATCTACTTTAATATCGTAATATATTCATATACTCAAGCAATAGAACTTTCTGTGTCTGGTTGTCAACTCAGATATCAACATAAATGAAATAATGTATCTATTTTCTAGGTCCCTGACGGCATTAGATAAACTACTGATACTGCATACAGATTATTCGATCACATACCTGTGACAAGAATGGCAAAACGGCAATTGGCTGTATTTCCGGACCCATCTGTAGCAGTGTAGGATACAACTGTTTCTCCAATTGGAAAGAATCCGCCATTGTCAGCATAAGTATCTTGTGATATTGTCACGCACCCTGAGTTATCTCCTACTGATGGAGTTTCCCATGAAACACGCGCCACAGACTCGCCAGGAACAGCTTGTACGGTCCGAGAACTTGGGCAGCAAATGACTGGGTCTTCGACATCTATCAATGAATTCATATATATATAATGTGAGAGATAGTTCCCTGGTTCCCGAACGTGCGCGGTGCCGCATTGTTGGTTGTATATAATTGAAAGAAATTGGACTGAGGCGGGACGTTGCTCTCGATCTTAGTCTCCCTTTTAATTGTCAAGCTTTCGGCCCGTCATATATATATATATATATATATATTATACACAGGGTATATACTTATGGATGTGTATACGTATATATATATATATATATATATATATATATATATATAGCGCAGTCAATGAGTAACGTGACGCGGTGCTACATCCAAACTATTTGGAATTTATAGGACTGAATGAGGAGACAGTTTAGCTAAGGCACGTACCTGTTGTTGGCCAATGTCTGAGTATTGAATTCTTACTGCATAACGCTTTGCTGTCCTGAACAAGTTAATGTCTCGGAGGGGGGGGGGGAGTGTTCTTAAAGCACAATGGAAAAAGAATCAATGCATCGTAACTTTGCTCAAAGTTGACTTCTGATTAAAATTATGATCACTTTGAGCGTGTTAAGAGAGGTATCATAGAACAAGGTTAAACCCCAGCCTTTGCAGCGTAGGACAACACTAAAAGTTCTCACCTGCAACGTTAACAGTGAATTTACAAGTGGCTTGATTGAAGGCCCTATCTGTGGCTCTGTATGTGATGTCTGTAGATCCAATTGGAAAGTCGCCGTTGAATTCTATGTCTGCTTCATAGCGCAGTATGAATGATCCAGAATTATCAGACGCAACTGGTTTGATCCAGGAAACTTTGCCGGTTGGTTTCCTCTTGTCGGTAACAGCATACTGATTTGCAGGGCACATGGTGATTACTGGCTGCTCCCTGTCTGCGAAGATAAAATGTATATCTTTTCAACCCCTAACGTATTGGGGTGCACGTCACGAGACCGACACCCACAAGTCATACACCCCACGAGTCATACAGCTCACAAGTCATACAACCTACATGTATGAGTTATATAGCTCGCCAACAAGGCCACGAGACCGACACATTACGCGCCGCGTTGTATCTGTCGAACTCATGGGCTGTTTTTACCTATACTGTCGCACTCATGGGCTTTATTTGCTTAGTGTCGAACTCATGGGCTGTATGACTCGTGAGCTGTACGACTTATGGACCTGTTTTCAATGTCGAACTCATGGACTGTATGACTCGTTGGTGTCGGTCTAGTGGGATGACCCCACGTGCAGTGCGCATCAAAAAAGTAATCAACTTTGGAGGGTTGTTATTTTATAATTGTCGGCTGAGGAGAGTGCAGTTTCATTTGTGAGGAAAGGTGAACTGTTCCTCTTTCCATTGCTACCTAATCATGCTGACAAACGTCATGCATGACTGTGCACCTGAACTGTAAAGACAACAATGACAAATTGCACATTTTCCAAGTTTGCGTGTTGTTGTGGAGGAACAATGCATTACAATAATGTCTAACTGCATGGATGTGATCTGTCAATAAAAGTGGTCGTATCATCAGGCCAGCCTACACGACTGCAGGTTCGTATAAAGGGTCTCGTCTAACCGTTTACGGTTCATCATCTTTTACATGGCCATGTTGTCTATGACTTGGTCCATCCCATAAAGGCTAAAACATTATCCACTTTTTCCCCTCTTCATACCCAAGACATTTTCGCTGCGAGCTATGTGTTAAATATGAACAGAGAAAATGGACTGTTTGAGTTGGATTGTGTGGGTTGGCCTCTGTGAGAGTGACCAAGTTATGGGACATGTGGATCCATGATTTGTTAGGAGAAACCCTTAACACAAACGCTAAACACAAACCTGCATTTGCATTTGTACAGGATATTGCCCATTTGACCACTTTCAATGACAGATCTTCGTCCACGGAGTGAGAGGTAATGTCCTACATGCACTCCTCCTTCACCATAACATGTAAACTTGGGGGAAAAAAGGCATAGTGTCAGCGCTGTTTTTCAGTTGCAGGTGCTCAGCCAATACATGATTAGCTACCAATGTGAAAAAGAAGAGTTCCCCTTTCCACACAACGCCATAGCTGACAGTTGTGAAATAGTAGCCCTTCAAAGTTTGATTACCTTTTCTTTTCTGATATGCACAGTACAGTTATACTTTGCACTCACCTTTGCATGTAAAGTACAGAAATGGTGGTTCCGATGATTTCAAAGCACAAAATAACAAGAAAATCATGGAAGCTGATCACGAGGGTCTACACTAACTCCATGACTGAAGAATGAAGAGCACTATAGTGGTATGTGAAAGACAGCATCTTTTTTTTTTTGTGCGTGAAAGAAATACAGTCAAATATATTGCACAATATATATATATATATATATATATATATATATATATATATATATGTATAGATGAGGGCAATTCAAGATTGGACAACTTATGTATATCAAGCAAAGGATGATAAGTAAGATTCGTTGAATTGTTTATAGCTTCAGAGTTATGTGTATAGGCCTGCTACGTAATCATTGTAAATATTGGGCCAGAAACAACTTTGTCTTTGACGGAAAATGTTGAACATTATAGCGTATTTCCTACCATGGAGCTTCCTTTACAAATGCAAACGCTGCACTTTGCAACAACAATAGACGTATTTTAAGGGGATCAAGCTTTTTATATCGCCCTAGGAAAAAAAAAATATATAGAGAGAGGGAGATGTATGTGTATACCATGTGCCTTACCATTACTGTGCACATTTAACCACGATAATCTTGTTGTTTTATGTCAGATAACCACATGTAGAATGCTCTGTATTCATTTATTATTTTTCGTAGTGCATATTAGGCCATTACTACGACAAAATCCCCTGAACGTGTTAACTTTAAGATCAGACACATTCATTATCATTACTATTATTGTAAAGTAGTTGGAGTGGTACACGTACACTCTGTAATTTCCCTTTCCCCCTACCTTTCCCTCTCTCTCTCTCTCTCTCTCTATCCCTCATTCTATCCAGAGTTAGCTAAGTATTTTAGGGTCTCCATACCAACAGGCCTCGGCTTAGTTTGGAGACCCCTCTGTTTACGTTCCCTGAGCTGTTGTACTTGTTTTGTTTTGTTTTGTTTTGTTTTGTTTTGTTTTGTTTGGTACTTAAAACTACGTGTCGATATACTGTTTGTCATAAATGACTTGTACACAATCATATCTGATGAAGCGCAATTAAGCAGAAATAAATCAAATCAAATCAAATCAAATCAAATCAAATCAAATCAAATCAAATCAAACGTCGCTTCTTTCCATCCTCACTCTCTCCCGATCTTCCCCCGTAAAGAACCCGTCACACCACCGAGCGAATGCCTGGGGGCAAAATGCTCCGACGTGGCGAATGTCCAACGGTGCCCAACAAATTCCAAAAAAATGGCTAATACTTGGATAGTTCTAAATACGTTTGACGTTTAAAAGTTGTTAATATGGATTCGCAAACATATCGTTGAACCGATTTTCTTTTAATTCTGAACATGTCCCAAATCCCCAGCTTAACTCTGCCAATTCCTACGAAATGTGAATTAAACAAAGGACGATCGTTACTGTGGACAACGTTTGAGGCACCCAATGGAACTTGATTTATGTCTGTATTCTGCTTCCCAGGTCAATTCCCATTCTCGGATCCTTTTTTTCTCTGTAATGCATGTAGGCATGTTCATGGAACTTAGTTTTAGCATGCATTACTAAAGATTCTGTATCACAATTATTGTATAAGAGTTAGGGGATATAGGGTCTGCAGTCAGAGGTCAAATGCCAAGTGAAAAATAAAGATATTTCATGTTTTTCATGTATTGAGCAGTATACATATACAGAAACCCCAGAACGAGCTGATTTTCTTACAACATATATTTCCCATATCGAGACCCCTTCCCAGGTATATTTCTGACTCGTTCTTAACGGATGGGTCAAAGTAACTTTATAAAACTTTGTAATAGCAAGTAGGGCCTATACATGTAGTGACATATCAGACAATGGTTCTTTTGGGAAATGTATCGATCATTGGGTTGGATTTCTCAACTTGCATTATAAAATTGAGCATCTGAATATAAGAACGACCCAAGTCCAAGGAAGACCATTTCGAGTAAACTTAAAAAAAAGCTTAATATATTTTTTATTTGTCCAATGATATTCTATTTAACTGTGATGGGAAGGCAACATTGTATATACAAATTAGATAATAATATATCATTATTACAATTAACATTTACTCTAATTGTGGAGAGGCCATTTTGTGTGATGGACTTGGGTAGTTCTTTGAATCTTATACATTATATTCTGCTATAGAGATGAGACAAGGATGAGAGAGGGCGCTATGATATGAATGTAAAAATGACCCAAGTCCTTCATTCTTACATTCATATAAGATTACTTCAGTCGTTTCAGGCACTTCCGGGGGTAATTAGGATTTATCATTTATACACGTACATGCATAAGCTACAATTTTCCATGTCAAAACTGAATTTGGCCAAAAATTGGACTTGGGTTGTTCTTATATTCCATAGATGCCAAGTTCAACAAATTTTGATGAGTGAGATTTTCATGACTCAGCATCTCGGCGCGCACGCATGTGCGTGAGCGAGGGAGCGAAGCGACTGAGAGAGGGGAGGGGGTGTTCGCCCTCCCACGGTAGGGAGCTTTTTCAATTTTTGGCTCTTAATGGTGCAAGCTGGTGTAAACTTAAGTGACTATTTCTTACTTATTTAGAAAGACAAGAGAAAAATGATCAAATCTGCCTTAAATTGCAACTTTCACTTTAATCTTTTATTCTATGCTCCCAATGCGTGAGAAAAATGGGGGTCATGCGTGAGATCGTGATACAGACCCTAAATGCTTGAGTCTCACTCACAATGCGTGAGACTTGGTAGCTCTGATATTTAGGTCTTCAATTTCGAAATCATACTATATTTTCCCCATACCTTCGAAGAGACCCAATACTTCTAGATGAGGTTCCTTGACGTCAAATTCCCCGAGGGTCAAAAGCTAAACGTTTGTATTTTGCTCTAGCTCGTATCGCGCCATACCCGCCTGCCTATCATGGAACGTGAGCTGTAACGCTTACGCGCTTGTCCAGGTGTGTGTGTGTGTGTGGGGGGGGGGGGGGGGAGGGGAGCTCCTCCATAATGCAGTTTGGGGCCTTCAGCATACCTTGATGACGTCACTGGAATATCATCTTTACATTTTCAAATTTGGTTTCTATGCATTTCCACACAAGAATTCTGTAGGAACAGATTCTAATTCATTTGTCAGAAGTCAGGAGAATTATTTGTAATATCTATTTCCTTATTTGAAAGGGATTCAAACGATTGTCATAGTATGTTAACATCTCACAGTGGTGATCCCCTGTATTCAGTTATCTCTATTCCTATAAATTATGTATAAATAATAGTCCTATATATATATATATACATATGCATAGATTATAATATATACTTACATATATATTTACATATGAAAAAAAATATCTGTATCTGTATAATGCATTTTCTTAGGTGTATTTATTTGTGCAATGTTATGGTGTAATTCTAACTTTTTATGTGCCACGTTCGCCCGAATCAGTCGATGGCGTGTGAAGTTCGCATATTCTGCAGAAACGAACAAATTCGTCCAACTTGCCACATTACTATGAACGCCATTCCATTCCTGTCACATGAGGCTTCCATTTTATGGCATGATTGACTATCAAGCGTAGTTACGTACTGGATTTGCTAGATAATTGTAAGATTGTGTATCAAATGTTGTGTGGAATAAAGCATGCCTCTTCATTAATGCATCAAACAGTCATCATCATTACTTTTAAAGAAATTTGCCATGGAGTTTCGTACTGCAAAGAAAAAGCTTAGCATTTTTTCTCTGCAACTTCGCACATTACGTGTCCAGGGTAACAAACACCTATATGGTAGGGGTACCACCTATCGGCAGGGTACCTTCCCATCGGCTCCCTGCGTATCATAGCTGTTTGCGTATAGAACGAAAAGGTACGCGCGGGATTAAGTGTCATTAGCTATAAAAAACAATAAAAACGAAGAAACGAAAATCAAACTCAAAAACAAACTAACAAACCAAACTAAACACGTTTCAATTACACATCCGCTCAGTAACGACGCATGGCTGTGAAATTCACATGTATTACCAATGGAGGGGAGGGGGTGCCGATCGCTACAGGTACCCTTTAAAGCTGAGTGAAGAAAACGGAACGCACGCACTAAAAATGCGCTATTTTATAGCGGAGATTCATAATCAACGAGACGGTCACGACATTCAAAACTGCAGTATTTATGGCATATTTGAGGTAAGAATTAGGCGAATTTGTGTTATATTTTTATAGTAAACAAGCTACAGATCCTGAGGGTGACGATAGGTGGTACCCCCAATGCTACAAGTTACATGGACTTGTCCTCCCAAAGTAGGCCTATAGCTGTCTCAGAATAATGTGGCACACAGTGTTTTACACCATGGCACGTGTAATAGCCAAACCACTGCAGTTGTTACTCTTTCTCTCTGTGCTTTTCATATTTATAAGGAATTGAGTATCTGAATACATTGTATAAGAACGACCCAAGTCCATGGAAGACCATTTCGAGTAAACTTTATAAAACTTCATATCTTTTTTATTTGTCCAATAATATTCTATTTAACTCTGATGGGAAGGCAACATTGTATATACAAATTAGAACATATATTATTATGACAATTAACATTTGAGTATATGAATATAAGAACGACCCAAGTCCATGGAAGACCATTTGGAGTAAACTAAAAAAAAAACACTTCATATCTTTTTTATTTGTCCAATAATATTTTATTTAACTGTGATGGGAAGGCGCATTGTATATAAAAATTAGAACATATATTATTATGACAATTGATATTTACATTAATTGTGGAGAGGTCATTTTGTTTGGTGGACGTGGGTCGTTCTGTGATTCATATACATGATATTCTGCTTTAGAGATGAGAGAAGGATGAGAGAGGGCGCTATTATGAATGTAAGAATGACCCAAGTCCTTCATTCTTACATTAATATAAGATTTAACTCATTCATTTCAGGCACTTCTGGGGGGTAATTAGGATTTATCATTCATACAGAAGATGAGTCCACGCATGAGCTACAATATCCCATGTCAAAGTGAATTTGGCCAAAAATTGGACTTGGGTTGTTCCTATATTCAGGTCTTCATTTACATTAATAGTGGAGAGGCCATTTTGTGTGATGGACTTGGGTCGCTCTTTGAATCATATACATGATATTCTGCTATAGAGACGAGAGAAGGATGAGAGAGGGCGCTATAATATGAATGTAAGAATGACCCAAGTCCTTCATTGTTACATTCATATAAGATTTAACTCACTCATTTCACGCACTTCCGGGGGTAATTAGGATTTATCAATTTTATAGACAAGATGAGTCCATGCATGAGCAACAATTTCCCATGTCAAACTGAATTTGGCCAAAAATTGGAATTGGGGCGTTCTTATATTCAGGTCTTCAATTTGTTTGTGTATGTTTTTTTTTTCTTTTGATCATACAAGTGCTGAAATGCATCAGGTCAAAGTCAAAATCAAAACATAAAGGCCCGATTTTACGAAGGTGGTACAATCTTGTCCATGGTTTAAACCATGGACAAAGACCGTAGTTTTGTGTAGAGCACTAATAATTGTCGCATGGCCAGTTTCGTTACGAAATAAGTCATTTCATAACGAAATGACCATTTCGTCGACGAAATGGTACATAGGAAACTTCAGTCTTTGTCCATTTACCATCATCGTAAATGCGGGCCAATATTTATTGGAGGTACACTGTAAAAACATCGGTGTTAGATTTAACACCACTGGTGTTAAATCTAACACCGATCAAACTTCAATAAAGGACCACAGCCACAGGTGTTAAAAATGCACTGTGATGGTGTTGAAAAGTGTTCACCTGACACTTCGTGGTGTTAATTTGACACTGTACCTGGTGTTATTTTGACACTGTACTGGTGTTAATTAAAAAATGACACCACATGGTGTTGATTTGATATTTGCTGGTGTTAATATCAATGGTTTAACACCCGTCCAGCTTCAATAAGGGACCACACCAGCTGGTGTTACTTTGGTGTAAATTTATTTTCACATTTTTTTTTCAAAAATGTAGTATTTTAATGTAAAATTGTTGATCGTCTTGTTTAAATAAAAAAATCAACAAGAAGTGCAGTTACTAAGAAACTCTTCAAAAAACAGTTTAAAATTCGGAAATGACACCCGTAGGTGTTAATTTAACACCATAAATGAGCACCGAAAATTTAACAACAGCTCGGTGTTCACTATTTAACACCGGACTTTTTGCAGTGTAGTTGTTGCCCATGGTGGCAAAAGTCGAGGTTAAAACATCTATCAGGTAGTACACCTGTTGCCAAAATGCAGCTATAGGCCTAAAGAGAATAATGAGATAACTGCATGGGGTCAGTCCGACAGCGAGATTTCTTGTCATACCTAGAACTGTGATATCAAACTCGCATGAGCCCTGATTCCCCGCTGTATCCACTGCTGAGTATCTTTGACGATTGATTCCAATAGGGAATTTCGATCCTTGACTGAGTCCACTGTCGAGTGAGGCCCAAGCATAGGTCGCATCGTCAAAGGCCGAGGGTTCTGGCCATCTGAAAACGGCTGAAGCCCGCCTAAAATCATTTATAATCGTCCTCGGATTACACAACTCAAGCGACGGGTCCCCGGTGTCCCCTATAATTGCAGAAAAGAAAGAAAGAAAGAAAGAAAGAAACAAACAAACATTCTGTGTTCAGAGACACGTGTAATTAAAGTTAAAAGAACACGAGTATTTTGTGCTTGTCTGTGTGTGATACAAATTTCTGAAGAAACATGGTCCATAAAATGATTTATGTTACAGACAGGAACTGAAACATAGTTTCTCTTCTTTTTTATTCAATGGAGTGACATTTTTTTCGTGAAATCATCCGGGCCCGAACACAAAGATCTGCACATATACCGGTGTCCCCTGTAATTGCAGAAAAAAAAGAAAGAAAGAAACAAACAAACAAACAAAAATTCTGTGTTCAGAGACACGTGTAATTAAAGTTAAAAGAACACGAGTACCTTTGGGCTTGTCTGTGTGTGATACAAATTTCTGAAGAAACATGGTCCATATTTATGTTATAGACAGGAACTGAAACATAGTTTCTCTTCTCTTTTTTATTCAATGGAGTGACATTTTTTTGTGAAATCATCAATTTGATTTGATTTGATTTGATTTCGATTTATTTTCATATTTCTCGATGAAAAAATACATCAAATATAACGAAATTAAATGAAGTACATGATATCAAGCTGGAGACATACATAAAATATTGTAAATATATAAAATATATAGTGGTCGATCTATGACGTTTTGAATCTGTGAATGGATGCTAAAGAAATATGAAGGAACCTACTTAAAAGCGAGCTTGTTGAGCGTAGGTCCCAGTTAAAATCGAGTTAAAGATTAAGATGGGGAGCACGGGTACAACAATGACCGAAACAGAGAGAAAAAAAGTACATTTATACAGTTACATAGCAAATTCTTCTCTAATTCAGATTTAGGGTCGGATAAGCCACATGCTGTAGGCGGATGAACCATTGTCGTTCTGGCGATAATAACACTATAACTCAATATACGATAACAATAATACGGTTAAAAAATATTAAAGATTTATACATTGCGTGTATTAAGGAGGGAACACATGCACCTGCAAATCCCCCCCCCCCAAAAAAAAAAGAAGACATTCAACAACCAGTAACAGTGCAGAAGGAATTAAAATACCAGCTGTTACCTCCCCCCAAATGTCTTAGGGAAGGAAGAACATGCAATAGGTCATAGACACAGTGACAGAATTCGGGGCCCGAACACAAAAATCTGCACATATACCCACCAGCAAACAATAATCGTCTTTCACGAAAGGATCTACAAACGATAAAACGAAACAAACAAATCACACACACACACACACACACACACCGCAGTGCCATGATTTCCTCATTCTTCGAGTCTAAGCGAGGAAGGGGAAGGGTCATCCAGTACTGACCCTTGACATTACAGTGACCGTGACCTTTGTCCCACCCGTAATCCCCCCCCCCATAATTATCAACAAACTTTGCACTTTCTCTGAATGTCATGAAAATAAAATGACACGCATTCATTAAGTGGAGAAGGTCCTCCTTACCTTTCACAATAACTTGGAAACGATTTTCGCTTAGCGTTACCACGGTTGATGCGGTATCATTGACGGTCGTTATCTCCTCAAGGAGCCCGCCTTCTAGTCCAAAGGCTTTTATCACGTAGTTCGAGTCTATTTGTCCGCCAACATAGAGTATTCTCCCGTAGACTTGTAGGTTGAAGAGCTGCATTGTGCCACATTTTAGGATATCTTTATTTGACTTACTGGCACTCGTAGTGACATAGCCGACTTTGCCTTGTGTAGTTGCAAAATACAAACGAGAATCTGTTTGGAAACAAACATTGCATTGTGTGAAGTTAAAATGGTTGCTTTTGAAATGCGTTATTTATTTGTGTCAGTAGTAAGATTGCAGTGTTGATCTTTACTATTCTGAACATCAAAAGAAAAAAAAACAGTATTCAAACTCATGGCAGTGTTTGTGAAACAACAGTTACGTCATTAAAAGAAAAGGAAAACAGCGGGGCGAATAGAAAAGAGGTGATGTAAGACTATCAGAAGAGTCATTATGGTGCCGTATAATTATTGTCAATACGAGACAGAACTCAAGTTGTTGTTGTTTTGTTCTGCATTGTTTTTGTTTTGTTTTGTTTTGTTTTGTTTTTGTTTTTTGTTTGTTTTTTGTTTTTTGTTTTGTTTTATTTTTATTTTTTTATTTTATTTTTTTTTTTGGGGGGGGGGCATTAACGATTGTGATTGTTCGCTACTGTATCGCTGTTGTAAGCAAAAGGTAATGACATTCGATGCATTGTAACCCTATTGCCGTACAAGGCCCAATGGGGGGGGGGGGGTTGTCCCCCTAACATGTTTTCATTTGCCACTCCAATAATAAGGTTTTGATTGATTTCAATTTAATCATCATTCAAATCATTCATCCTATTAATCAATCAATTGATTGACCAAATAATCAAACAATCAATCAACCCATCAATACACCAACCGATATATCAGTTAGTCATTGAGTTGTTCAATTAGTGAATCAACTCAATAATCAATTAATCACTTTTCAATAATTGAAATAATTAATCGGCTGATTAAATTAATAAACCAACAAATAAATCAGTTTTTTTAAACATTGATTAGCCTTTAAGCCACGGGGGGGGGGGGGGTGATATTCCCTATGTCAATCTGGAACTTTTTAAAAATAAAATAAACATGCAATTGTGATTCACTGATTATTTGATTGATTGATTGATTAATTGATTAATTGATTGATTGATTGATGATTGAATGCTTGATTGATTGGATTGAATGGATTGATTGTATTGGTTGAATGATGTGAGTATGCACTGATGTTTTACTTTTCTTCTTGACTGAGTGACTGGCATGTGATGGGTTCGATATGTCTGTGCATGATTTGTGATAACTGTGCTTAAAAGATCTTAAAGGACAAGTTCACCTTCATAAACATAAGGATTGAGAAAATGCAACAATATCAGTAGAACACATCAGTGAAAGTTTGAGGAAAATCGGACAATCGATGCAAAAGTTATGAATTTTTTAAATTTTTGTGTTGGAACCGCTGGATGAGGAGACTACTTCAGCTTGTGAGTCATATGCGTACAACAGTATAAAGAAAATGTAAAAGAAAATTCAACATATTTTCACTTTTTTCGCATAATAAAAGAGCACTTGACTTGCCTCTTTCTAAAGGCAGGGGGAATGATATTACCCATAACATTTGTCGGTAAGGAGTCAGGGGAATGTGTACTTTTTTCAAAAGATGGAATTTTGTGAAATTCTCTTTATATTTTCCTTATATTGTTGTACGCATGTGACATCTAAGTTACTCATGCGTTGCAGTAGTCTTCTCATCCAGCGGGTACTGCACAAAAACTTCAAAAATTCATAACTTTTGAACCGATTGTCTGATTTTCCTCAAACTTTCAATGATGTGTTCTACTAATGTTGCTACATTGTCTCAATCCTTATGTTTATAAAGGTGAACTTGTCCTTTAATGTTGTTAATCAACCTTCCGTTAAAAAATGGAATCATTTGAAACGTTACAGAAAGTTGTCAGAAAATTTCTAAACTATCATAACAATCAAAGCTGTGAGCAAAAGAGCAATTTATTTTTTTTTTTTTAATGAGAACACCTATTTGGGCTTCTGGCTGAATTTCCCATCTTCTTTCAATTTAGCGCAAGTCATTTTTCACGTCCTGGATAAAGAGCGTCAGTGTTCAGTCAAGCGGGAACGAAAATTTGTTTTGTTGATTACACCTGATAGACTAGACTTTTAGGCATCCACTAAAATGATTTTAAAAAATCGTCCAAATATTTTTAATAAGAAATTCGACAATTTTTTTTTCTAAAGTGTATTTTTTTTTATACACCCTGTCTAACCTGACAACTTCGTCCGTTCAGTTAACATTGTAACATTGGATGAAATAGGGATTTTTCGGCTGTAACTTGCTGAAGGACCAACATGTGATAATAGTTAAGGTGGTGATTTACCTTGGACTGGTCTTCATAATATTATATTTGTATATGACATGGCATCACACAAATTAGTCGAAAATACACCATTTCCCAAAGATTACTCTTTTACTCCATAATATTTTTACACAGGTCTTGCCTGTAGTAACATTTTGTTTATCATGCTGGCAATCTGCAAACTGAAAAGTCAATATTAGGGAAATTTGAAATGTGGTAGCATTGTAGGGCCTACCCGTCTCAATCCGTACATTGTAGGCATCATCAATATTGTGGTTATTTCTTTTTATTGCCATGAATTTGCGCCTTACGTGTTAACTTTGAGAAATTTCAACCATAACGAGTAGTGGAGGCCGACTTGCTTTTCCTTTGTGGCAAATATGAAAATGATTGGTATGAAATAAAAACATACTGGGTATCTAAAAAATAATTGGTATTATAACAAGACGTCACGAGGCCGACAACCGCGAGTCACAGCCAACGATTTTGACACTATTAAAATAAAAAAAAAAACACACACACGTCGACGTCAATTAAAAAAAGGCCTACAAGTTGTACAGTCCATAAAGTTCGACACTACCCATGAAAGCCTTACTAAACTAACGCAAAACTAAGCAAAGCAAAAACCACTAGACCGACACTAAGCGAAAAAGGCTCACGGGACTGAAAATAGAGAAAGGATGCTCACGAGGCCGACAGGATAAAGAGCGCAACCTTTAGACAATTAATTGTACAGGGTGTCCAGATAATGGCATAAGGAAGATATGAGAGATGGAAAAAAGGGAGAGTTGCCAGGATCTTACGCCATCAGTTGCACTTCCTCACCCCCTGAAATGTTCAAGATCTTAAGTGGTGTTGTGTGTTTGTGAAAACGAAATAATATTCGGTACAAATGTGCATCACATCTTTCCACATAAATTTCCAAATGCCCAAAACACCCTCGTTTGCGAGTTCAATATTTCACCTGTTTCAAGTATTCTTTTTCCCCAACCCCTCAAAAAAGAAAAGAAGGAAAAAATTTGATTTCGGCCGCTGCCGCTGTAATAGTCTAGTTGGATCATCGAAAATATGACTCCAAGAGGCACTTTACATAGTAAAAGGTGGAAACCACACCTTACCCACATTTTGGCATGATTCGATTATGTTGGATTGATTACACACACACACACACGCACACACACACACACACACACACACACACACACAACGGTTTGCAAGTAAAATTTCCCTCAAGTAATTACAATCTCGATATGGCGTTGTTCATACTGTCGGTTTCGTAGGCTTTTTTTGGTAGTGTCGGTCCCTCGAGCCTTCTATGCCTAGTGTCGGTCTCGTAAGCCTTATCTTCGTAATGTCATAGACTCGTGGACCGCATGGCTTGTGAGTCGTATAGCTCGTGCTCTGATGACTTATTACCCTATCTTTCATGTCTGTCTCTTTTTTTTTTTGGCACATTTCCTATTCGTTTCTTTATATTTTGGTAAAAAGCGCCCTCAGTGTGTGACCTTGAGAAACTTAACATCCAGCCGTGAAGAATACAAAACGTATGAACGTACGAGTTGCGCTACCTAAGCGGTGATACACCTCCAAAAAAAAAAAAAAAACAAACAAAAAAAAAATCCGGGGGGGGGGCAGGCACATGTGCCTTCCCCTTGAACCTGGAAGGTGTCAAAGTAGCTAGGGCTTTATAGGGTTAAAGATGAAACGTCAGGGACTACGGTCTATAACTATGCTATACTCTAGGATAATTATTCACATGTAATTGATTGAAATTGCTTGCAAAAAAATAGATTAAAATGTATTTCTTATTAATTAAACTGAATACTCCACGAACTAGCATGATGGTGATACACTGCACGTATTGTATTGTGCAGTTCCCTTTAAATTATTATTTAGAATTCAATTCAGTTAAAAGGTTTTATTTTCACTTCTTTCAACAGAATGTACAAAAAGTAAAAATTCGACATGCATTTAAATTAATGATACATAGATAGCAAAGAATATTATGTATTTGTCAGTAGTTGGTACAAAGTGAGGCATTTCTCATACAAACATATTAAACAACAATGTGCATATAGAACCTTCAACTCTGTTCATTAACATCGTACTACCAGTGAATTAAACACTGACAAAACGCTACGTCGGGGTGATCGTTAACAGGCCGTTAACGATCGCCCCGTTACTGTTCAGACATGCTAACCTGGAAATATGACTCTGCATTATTATTTGAAGATGAGACCATTCTGAAGCGAATAATTTTCGCACAACAATAGATATATACTTAAATGAATCCCACAAGGATTAGAACAATCATCCCCCAGCCCAGGAATTGAAATAGTTCCTTACAGGCAGCATCGTATGATAAGAAGTCCGCTCTTTGTCCACTGAGCAGGGTGGTACGTATCAGTGTTTGGATGTTATACGAGATTATATCGAAGGAGGATGGTTCTCCATTGGTCTCCAGCGAATAAAACAACGCACTGTAACAAAATCAGAACATGTTAATGCATAAACGGATTCAGCGTAAAGTCATATGTCATTCATTCATTCATCCATCCAACAACGATAGTACTAACATCAGCCACGGTGAGAATTCAACTCGTGCAAAAATAACATTCAAATCGATATTAAGATTGAAATTGATATGAAATTGTGAGTTCTTATCTTACACATGATTATAATCATCACAATGAATGCTTTTACACGATGCACGTAACGCGATGAAATCATCTTATGATTTTGTCAGAAATCATCTTAAACTTGTGAAAAGGTTAATCCTTTTCCCTGGGCATAATGTTCCATTGTCCTTTAATTGCAAACAAAGACACAGCTCCGCTTTCTTTCTCTGGAAAAATGTCAACAGGTTTCACATCTCAATTCGGAACAGTGACATGTCATATAGACCCATGTAAGTATTTCCTACTGCAATTGTCTCCAGTCTCTATTAAACTGCCCATTCAAAGGTAGTGAACAGTAACAGTACTTCATGAAATTGCAAATACAGAACTTAAGCCAGTCCAAGTTATTACCATCCCATACCTCATGGAAATGAAAAAAAAAAATGTATCACTTTGGATTATGTCAACTTTTTTCTTTTCTTTTTGATAATAGAAATAAACAAGGAAAAGTAGAAATTACGCGGTGCGTAAAATATGTCCCCGCCGGAAGTAGCATTTAGTAGCGAAATGTACAATATCGGTAAAAAATCAAGGTCAAAGGTCAAAGAAGTCAAAGGTCAATAATTCTGTGTAGAAGTTTTGAAGCCCTCACCTAGTGCCATCACAAAAAGCAAACGGAATCGAAATCGGGTTTTGATAGAAATGGCGAAGGAGTAGCATTTTGTAGCCAATTTACAATATAGGTCAAAAATCAAGGTCAAAGGTCAAAGAAGTCAAAAGCCAAAATTCTGTGTAGAAGTTTTGAAGCCCTCACCTAGTGCCATCACATAAAGCAAACGGAATCAAATCGGGTTAGAAATGGCAAAGGAGGAGCATTTTGTAGCCAATGTACAATATAGGTCAAAAATCGAGGTCAAAGGTCAAAGAAGTCCAGGGTCAAAATTCTGTGTAGAAGTTTTGAAGCCCTCACCTACAGACTGTAGTGCCATCACATAAAGCAAACGGAAATGAAATTGGGTTAGAAATGGCAAAGGAGTAGCATTTTGTAGCAAAATGTACAAGGCAGGTCAAAAATCAAGGTCAAAGGTCAAAATTCTGTGTAGAAGTTTTGAAGCCCTCACCTAGTAACATCACATAAAGCACACGGAATCGGAATCGGGTTAGAAATGGCGAAGGAGTAGCATTTTGTAGCAAAATGTACAATATAGGTCAAAAATCAAGGTCAAAGATCAAAAAAGTCAAAGGTCAAAATTCTGTGTAGCAGTTTTGAAGCCCTCACCTAGTGCCATCACATAAAGCAAACGGAATCGAAATCGGGTTAGAAATGGCGAAGGAGTAGCATTTTGAAGCAAAATGTACAATATAGGTCAAAGGTCAAGGTCAAAGGTCAGAACTGAAATTCTTTGTAGAAGTTTCAAAGCTCCCATGTAGTGCTATCATATAAAGCAAACAGAATGAAAATTGGCTCATAAATGACAGAGAAGTAGCAAATTGAACATTTTGATCACACACGGACGCACAGACAGACAGACAGACAGACGGACGGACGGACAGACAGACGGACGGACACACGGACACACACACGTTCGGAGCCCGTTTCATAGTCCCCTGCTCGAACTCGTTCGGCGGAGACAATAAACTATCGAATATATTGAATATTGAAATATTGAATGATTCGTGCAATGTAGAGCAAAGAGGATACCATTCCCTTTTCTTTTTCGAAAACCTACCGCCGAACACACCAGTTACTTGTGATGTCATTAATGAAATTAGCAAACAAAAGCAGACTCTGTCCTTCCTAAAGACAATGCACAGGTCTAAAGGTGAGAAGGTGGAACTGTTTTCTTTGGAGAACGTTTATGAAAATGCTCACTGTGCGACCTGAGCATACGATCTGGCCTGAGTTGATAGCGACCTCGAGCTCCAGCTCCAGATGCGACCAGCTCGCACCAGATCGCTGCGAGTTAGCGCGGGGATCTCATTGCGGACGCGATCTCTTCAATGCCCCCTGCACCCAGTGGCGTATCTAGGGGGGGGCAAGGGGGGCACGTGCCCCGGGCGCCACTCCTTGGGGGCGCAAAAAAATGAAAAAAAAAAGAAGAAGAAGAAAAAAAAAAAGAAAAAAGAAGAAGAAGAAGAAGGAAAAAAAAAAGCAAAACAAAACTCGCCCGGACGGGGGAGGAGTGGGGGGGGGGGGGGGGGAGGGAGAAGGGGGCAAAAAAAAACAAAACATGATGATGACGCAGACAAATAACAATGTTTATTGTGTTACTGTGTTCACACAAGAATTCCGAATTCCATGTTTTGTAAGCTGAAATACAAAAATTTTCGGCTCGCTCGCTGCGGTCCCTCGCCAAAAAAAAAAAAAAAAAAAAAAAAAAAAAAAAAAAAAAAAAAACCGTGATCATGACGCAGAAATATACAAATGTCGACTCATTACTCGCGCATACAAATTTAGAGTGTTTTTCAAGTCCTCAGTTTGTTGGTATGAATCGTTATCTATAAGGCCGTCACTATATCTAGATTAGAATTGTAAGATTAAAAGCAAAAAAGACAAGAATTCCATGTTTTGTAAGCTGAAATACAACAATTTTCGGCTCGCTCGCTGCGCTCGCTCGCCAAAATTTATCAAAAAAAGGAGAAGATAAGAACAAAACGTGATGATGACGCGGAAATAAACAAATTTCGACTTACTCGCGCATACTAATTTAGAGTATTTTTTCAAGTCCTTAGTTTGTTGTATAAATCGTTATCTCTAAAGCCGTCACTATATCTTGATTAGAATTGTAAGATTTAATAAGGAAAAAACAACAAGAATTCCATGTTTTGTAAGCTGAAATACACAAGTTTTCGGCTCGCTCGCTGCGCTCGCTCGCCAAAATTTATCAAAAGAAAAGATAAGAACAAAACGTAATGATGACGCAGAAATATACAAATTTCGGCTGACTCGCGCATATATACTAATTTAGAGTATTTTTTCAAGTCCTTAGTTTGTTGGTATAAATCGTTATCTATAAGGCCGTCACTATATCTAGATTAGAATTATAAGATTTAATAAGAAAAAATGGCATGAATTCCATGTTTTGTAAGTTGAAATACAAAAATTTTCGGCTCGCTCGCTGCGGTCGCTCGCCAAAAATTAACAAAAAAGCAAAACAAAACAAAACAAAACGTGATCATGACGCAGAAATATACAAATGTCGACTCATTACTCGCGCATACAAATTTAGAGTGTTTTTCAAGTCCTCAGTTTGTTGGTATGAATCGTTATCTATAAGGCCGTCACTATATCTTGATTAGAATTGTAAGATTAAAAGCAAAAAAGACAAGAATTCCATGTTTTGTAAGCTGAAATACAACAATTTTCGGCTCGCTCGCTGCGCTCGCTCGCCAAAATTTATCAAAAAAAGGAGAAGATAAGAACAAAACGTGATGATGACGCCGAAATAAACAAATTTCGACTTACTCGCGCATACTAATTTAGAGTATTTTTTCAAGTTCTTAGTTGTATAAATCGTTATCTCTAAAGCCGTTACTATATCTTGATTAGAATTGTAAGATTTAATATGCAAAAAACAACAAGAATTCCATGTTTTGTAAGCTGAAATACACAAGTTTTCGGCTCGCTCGCTGCGCTCGCTCGCCAAAATTTATCAAAAAAAAAGATAAGAACAAAACGTAATGATGACGCAGAAATATACAAATTTCGGCTGACTCGCGCATATATATTAATTTAGAGTATTTTTTCAAGTCCTTAGTTTGTTGGTATAAATCGTTATCTATAAGGCCGTCACTAAATCTAGATTAAAATTGTAAGATTTAATAAGAAAAAATGACATGAATTCCATGTTTTGTAAGTTGAAATACAAAATTTTTTGGCTCGCTCGCTGTGCTCGCTCGCCTAAATTTATCAAGAAAAGAAGAAGATAAGAACAAAACGTAATGATGACGCAGAAGTATACACATTTCGGCTGACTCGCGCATATATACTAATTCAGAGTATTTTTTCAAGTCCTTAGTTTGTTGGTATAAATCGTTATCTATAAGGCTGTCACTAAATCTAGATTAGAATTGTAAGATATAATAAGAAAAAATGACATGAATTCCATGTTTTGTAAGCTTGAAATACAAAAATTTTTGGCTCGCTCGCTGCGCTCGCTCGCCAAAATTTATCAAAATTTATTTCATTTAAATCACCCTCAAAAGACCCCTCTTAGGTGCTTGAAAAAGCATATCATGCGGACCTTTTTTTAAAGTCCCTACCGGGATCGGGTTGGGGTTGAACACTTTTTGAGAAATGAGGGGCGCAATTTTCGCGCTTGCCCCGGGCGCCGTTTTCCCTAGATACGCCACTGCCTGCACCACGTCATCATCTGACGTTCCAGTGAAATACCTTTTGGCCCCATTTTTGCGCATGCGTGCGCGGTCGAAGAAAACGCAGATTCTTTCGCACGCCGAGTTTGGCGTGTGTCCGTGGAGGAAGGGCGGTATTTTGCCCATGTGGTTTTTGATCTAGGGATAGGTCTGGGGACCGTTTCATAAAAGTTGTCAGCGCTGACTAAATTGATGAAACACCCCACAGGCATGCCCTTTTTTTTTATTACCTCCGCCAAGGGAGGAGGTTACGTTTTCGTTACCGTTGGTTTGTTTGATTGTCCGTGTGCAAAATAACTCAAAAAGGAGTCAACGGATTTGAATGAAACTTACAGGAAAGGTTGAGAATGACACAAGTAATGAATGATTAAACTTTTGTAGTGATCCAAGAATTTTGGGGGAATTTATGAAGGATTATTTTATATTTTGACAGGTATACAGTCAATGAACTTGGGAGTTCAAGCTGCGCATTTTTGAGGTTTTCTAACGCGTACTAAAGTGCGTGCTCTAGTTTCTGCAAGGGCGAGGCGCGCTGCGCCGATGAGGGTTTATGAAGTAACAAAGGCTATACAATTGGGAAATCGGGCGATTTTCACCATGTACTAGTATACCTATGAATGGAAATCACTGATCTCTATGGAAGGGCCCAAAGAGCTTTTCCCCAGTGGTGGAGAGGAGAAAGATCCCTTTGGGAAGAGCAAGATCATCGGTGGAAAGTAACTGCTTGCCGGAGGACTGTGCTCTGAGAGTGCTTTTCTAGTTTTATAATATACATTCCTGGTTTGTTGAACGCATTCAATGAGTGTTTTTTGTTGTTGTTGTTGTTGTTGTTGCTGCTGCTGCTTCTTTATTGCAGGATTAGCTTCTATTACTCAGGATCTAGCGATAATGGGGCTTTAATGGAACAAACAGTGTTATCTCATTCATTGTTTTATGTGGCTTTTTAAGGAAAATCAGAGTGCATCTAAAAGTGAGTGTAAAAGGAAGGAATAATTTTCTAGCAAAAACAATGAAAGTTTCATCACAATCGGATGAAATTAAAGAAAACAGTCAACGGTGAAAAAGTGAAATCATGGTTCCACTTTTTTAACCGCTTGCCACGGAGGTTGTTCCTAGATTTTCACACTTCCAGTTTATCACAGGAGAAGAATTTTACCTGGGTTTGAAATCCTGGTCTAACTGATCACTATTCAAGCTATGCAACACGGAATAACAGCATATTTTACACTTTGCTAAAAGAAACACCGAATGTTTGTTATTACTTTTTTATACTAGCAATAAAGAAAATGAGAGGTGATGACATCGTCAACTCATCTGCTTTTAAAATACCAACTGTACAAGAACTGTGCTCAGAAATACAATGGAACTGTCATGATTTCCTTTCTTTATATTGGTCAAATCTTCATTGTTATACTTGTAAGATTTTAATCTTTCTTTTCAGAATAACTTTAATTTGTCTTTAAGAATTAACTTTCATACGATTTCCCCGTGTTCTCTACCCATTTGGAAGGACGAGCAGGTAGGTCCGAATACTTGCGAGCGTGCCCATCAGCTTGCGATCCAGGCCGACATGGGATCGATCAATGTGTTACCGGGATTGCGAGCAACATTTTTGAACATGTCCAAAACCTTGCTACCTCGAGCGACCTCCTCTTTGCGGTGACGTGCTGCAGCGATATGTTGCGCGCTCTCTCGAAGGAGATCGCTCCAGCTCGCGCCAGCTCGCAGGCTCATGGGCATGCACAGTGGGCATTGGGATTTAGTCGGGATAAATGCCTTACCAGTGCAGAGTGAATGAGATAATAATGATGATAATGATAATAACAATGAAAACAAACAACGACGATAATGATAATACTACTACTATAACAATAATAATGATAATAACTAATTTTTTTTATAGCGCATTTCAGACTTGAAAAGAATTTCGATGTGCTTTACAAACAAATTATACCATAATATGAAATATGAAAACAACAAATGTAATTTACCAAACACAATACAATAACTATTTCTTTGATACATACATGCATAAGGGGTACATACAGCTGACATAACTACATTAATGAGTTCAAATTCAACAATCATGTGCTACTTTGTATCGATAAATTTTGAGTTTTTGTTTGAAATCGTCTATTCGCATCTGACTTCTCAGTTGTGTCTTTCAGAGAATTCCATATAGTTGGTGCGGCAAAAAAAAAGGCCCTCTCCCCATAAGGTACTCCAAGGGTTGACGTCTGCAAAGCCTTCGCCGAATGAAAACGAATTCATCCGAAGTGCTTCGGTTACCACGAACATCGCATGCATTTTCTTATTCCTCTTTATGCATCTCCCGTTCTTGAATGAAAAAAAAAAAACTCTAACAATTATTTGTCCTTCTAGTTTCTAGCAAAACACAGCATTTGTATTTGTGCCGAACTCCCGAATGGCGATTTTATTTAAACAATAATTACTGCAAAGATTAAAAGGACCCGACTACCACATTTAAAGTCGGAGAGGAAACTGGTTGATTTGTTGTTTGTTTTTTTGTTTGTTTTTGTTGTTTTTTAATAGTCAGATTGGAATGCGTAACGTTGTTTGTATACCAGACCTCGAATGTATATTTCGTAAAACACTTGCATCATTGATCAGATTTCAAAAGACATACCCCAAATATCCAGTAAATGTGAGAGAATAACGGGTTTAACCCGTTCCATACGGAAACCTGGCGGCCTGTGTATTAAGTCTATGGGGATTTCAGAATTCAGTATGGAACAGGTTAATATTATCGTTTTAGACGGTCCCAGGGAGTCTATGACATTTCTGAAGTTTTTATGTCACTCGTACTCTAGATATTATTATGGCCGTCTGGATTTTAACTCAATTAAACCCTTCTATACTGAATTCTGAAATTCTCATAGACTTGATACACAACTCATCAGGTTCCCGTATTAGTGAATTGGTTAATCGATCGTTCACAACTACATTAACAGGTTATACATTTGTATGTATGATTGTATGTATGTGTGACGTTCTCTCTCTCTCTCTCTCTTTCCCTTCCCCTTTTTATCTTGACTTTGATAGTACTAGCCATAATTTCTAGCAATGACATCTGTCAGCAATTCTTTAAATAGACAACTCTTTGAGGAGTCAAGTAATGATAAAACAGATTTCATTTCGGTGTTGTCGAATATTACAGGGGCGGGTCCAGGAATTCCGTAAGGGGGGGGGGGGCAAAGCAAGAGATTTAGACCCGAGCCAGGCTGCTGGCTCCGTTTTTCAAAGTGGGAAGGAACAGATTCATGCAGAGGCCTACTATTATCTTAACCGGTTCCATGCGGGAACCTAGTGGCCTGTGTATTAAGTCTATTGAAATGTCAGAATTCCGTATAGAACGGGGAAAACATAAAGGGAAGAGCACTCATTGCGTCTGCCGATTTTTTTCCCATTTCATTTGATAAAAGTACAACGAAATTAAAGGGGGCACGCCCAGTGCCCCCCTTCCTTCCGCCACTGTACAACAATGAAAAAAGAAGTCCAAAAGATATTGTATAGAGAATTGCTCAAAAATACTCACGAAGTGGTTTTGTCGGTTTCTATAGCTAAAATTTGAGAACATTGGCAAGTCATGCCATTGAGACGCTCCGTCGTTGTTTTAGTGCCTGCTCCTGTCGTTACAGATTGTACCTTAACGGGTCCGGTAGTGATCCAGAAAGCCAAACTCAGCACATCGTTTACAACCATTCCAGTCAGGGTTCCACCAACTGTAGCAGAGGATTTCATGAAAGAAAAGACATCATCAGCAAATGTTCCTACCAGATTAACCGCTCGATCATATGGCAAGCCTTTTTTTTTTATACATTCAGAGTTCATTTCTGATATCACGAATTCCATTTTGTGATATATAAAAAAAAAATCAAATTTCTGATATCAAGAATTCAATTTGTAATATCGAGAATGAAATCTGTGATATCACAAATTCCCTTTAGTGTAGCACATGATCATAATTCGTGACACAAATGTACGCATTAGTAGTTATGTACATGTATCAAGACTGTATGCATGGTTGTTTTAATGCGTATGTACACAGGGTGACCAGATTAATGAAGAACATTCTATATGATATAGATATAGTACATAAAGGCTGACCAGATCAGTGGAGAATTTTCTAGGTGGTATACAATGTAGCTACAGTTCATGCATGTGACAGGAAATACATTATAGCTCACTCAATCTAGAATGATTTTATCCATTCCAGAATGTTCTAGGAAGTGCTAACATATTTGGCTGAGTGAGGCACTGTCCTTGTAGCCCAATGTAATTGGTAGTTATTTTTGGTAGGATGTTATGCACATAGTTAGGCAGTGAGTCATCTAGGATTTCTGGAACAGTCTTGGACTTGCTAGTACATATAAGTACGTGGCCCCAGGTTGGAGAACATTACAGAATGTTCAAGAAAGGGGCGAATGGATAGTATATAAGCTGGAGAAATTCTGAGGTAGGCAGAATACCCAACACCTCTGCTCTGAGAGTTGCGTCACTTCTGGCTCTGAAGCGACTTGTTATAGTCAGTCCTGTGTTACCTGCTGACCTGCTATGTTTGTGGAGATAAGGCCTGGGAGACATTTAGCCTGCAGAGAATTAATTTGCCTTCATTGGAGATAGACTCCATATTTTAATGTCAACGGACATTGCTACGGCAAAGCTGTGACAGGCTGGATTCCTTGCTGAACATTATTAAGTGAATCATCATTCAACGCATCAACTTGAAGTGGTCGTCATAACGTTTGGATTCTGCACGTTCGCCGTGGACATATATCGTGGATTTTACCCCGGATTTATACCTTGGACTATCGTAACCTGCACCTCTGGATTTACGTCGAAGGTATCATTTATCGGTGCATCGTGGATCATTCATTTGTGCATCGAGCATCGTATTTGGACATTTCCAGGGATATTGCATGTAATACGTGTAAGTAATTCCATTACCGATTTGTAATTGTTTCTATTAATCATTATTGTACTGATGTGAAACCCGATTACTAGTCTGTACCCACAATATCACTGTTACTAAACCGCCTGAACATCAGTTGATTGTTTCTTTTGTGCGATCATTCTCAGAGTGATTTTGGTCGTAACATTCGTGATATCAAGAAATCGAATTTGTGATATCAGACAATCCATTCTTGATATCACATATTCAGTTTATGATAGCAGGAATTTGAATTCGGGATATCAAAAATTCAATTTGTGATATCACTGAATGAATTTGAGATATCAGAAATTCGAATTCTTGATATCAAACATAGGTTTCACGTAAAAAAAAAAAAAAATGGTAATTCGTGATATCACTAAATGAATTTTTGATATCACAAATTGGAAATTCTGATATCATGAAGTAAATTTGTGATATCACTAATTTGAATTTGTGATATCAAGAATTTTTATTTGTGATATCAAAAATGCGAAATTCTGAATCACAAATTCCATTTTGTAATATCACAAATGGAATTATTGATATCACAAATTCAAGTATATGATATCAGTAATTCACAGGGAATTCTAGCGTTAGTTTTGCGCTGAAATTCAACTGTGAATTCGAGGGTTAGTTGAGCGCAGAAATACAAAGAGATTTCGAGCGTTAGTTCGGTGCAGAAAATTGCTGTGAATTCAGCACTAGTGTAGCGCAGAAATACAAAGGTAATTCGAGCGTTGGTTTTGCGCTGAAATTCTCAACTGGTATTTTGTCTGTACCAATATTCTGGATTCCGGAACGTTCCAAATTCTAAGTTTTGGCTTTAAATTCACCTCCCGGACAAGCCCCCAATTTTGTTACGACCAAAATCACTCTGAGAATTATTTGAATTAGTTAAGCGCTGAAATACACAGGGAGCTCGAACGTCAGCTCAGTGCAGAAAACAGCTGTGAATTCGAGCACTAGTTTAGCGCAGAAATACAAAGGGAATTCGAGCGTTTAATAGTATTGCGCTGAAATTCAGGTGTGAATTCCAACGTTAGTTTAGTGCTGAAATACACAGGGAGTTCCAGCGTCAGTTTAATGCAGAAATACAAAGGACATTACAGCATTAGTTTAGCTCAGAAATACATAGGCGTCTGTTTTGCGCTGGAATTCAACTGTGATTTGGAGCTCTTGTTTAGCGCAGAAATACGTAGGGAATATGAACATCAGTCTTGAGCTGATATTCAGATGGAATGTATACTCCTGCTAACTTTTTTGAACAACGTTCAAAATACAAAAAAAAAATATAAGGATATATGAGAGACTTTAATACACATCCATCATTCCCTAAATGATCATCAATGTATATTATTTGATGAATTATTGATACAAATCAAATTGTTTTGCAACATATTATGAATTCAATGATACTTTGTTCACTTAGGGCTTACGTTCAATTCATCATTCTAGTCCACAAATTGTCGTCTATTTCTACATTACTGTTATTATGATACATTTTACATGTGTATTCCCACTGACAGTATGACTTTCCTGTAAATCCTCAGAAATGTTTTTTTTTTTTTTTTTTTTTTTTTTTTTACGTGCCCCCTTTATGACACGTGGCTTTATCGTAACTTCCGTCTCTATTCATTACTTTCTGTTGTCGTTATCGGAAGGAACTTTATGGCAGTGTGTCTTTGTAAACCCGGCATAAATCCGAAGAATTCAACTTACGGATATATGCGAGAGATCACCTAAGTTCAACTTCAAGTTCAAGTTTAGTTTCATATTTTCACTCTCGCAGGGATGGGATAACAAAATGATTGCCAATAAAACAAGAGTACAAATTGAGTATATGAATATAAGAACGACCCAAGTCCATGGAAGACCATTTCGAGTAAACTAAAAAAACTTCATATCTTTTCTGTTTGTCCAATAATATTCTATTTAACTGTGATGGGAAGGCAACATTGTATATACAAATTAGAACATATATTATTATGACAATTAACATTAACATTAATTGTGGAGACGCCATTTTGTGTGATGGACTTGGGTCGTTCTTTGATTCATATACATGATATTCTGCTATAGAGATGAGAGAAGGACGAGAGAGGGCGCTATAGTATGAATGTAAGAATGACCCAAGTCCTTCATTCTTACATTCATATAAGATATAACTCATTTATTTCAGGCACTTCCGGGGGTAATTAGGACTTATCATTTACACACAAGATGAGTCCATGCATAAGCTACAATTTCCCATGTCAAACTGAATTTGGCCAAAAATTGGACTTGGGTCGTTCTTATATTCATATACTCAGTTATACAACCATATCTTTTGATTGGAGAAGAAATGAAAACAAACATATTTAATTTAACACAAATATAAATGCTCATTATCATCTGAGGGTATCGCAAGTCAATGCCAGAAATATGATGGGGCCTACATAAAAGCAATGATGCTTGTAAAAACTGTAGGTTCCCGAATTCATAGGCATGGAATTGTAATTATGAAGAACGGACGTGTTTATCTCGACCAACTTAAATCATACCAGAGCAAAATCAATATTAAGAACGAACTATTGAACCACATAAATATCGCTTAAAACCAGACTGCATATTTCGCCGTGCTTACAAAAAAAAAAGTGCTATAACGGTACCATCAGATAACTGGGAGCTACGGACTAAGACAAAAGACTGGGAGTATTAAAAAAAAATGCTTAAAGCCGGATAGTGTGTATCCATTATGTAAAGCCGTTTTAATTTGTGTTTGAAGGTGAATCGGGATAAGGAAGAAGTAATATCTTGAGGGAGATCATTCCAGTATCTCGGTCCAGTAAACATAATTGTTTTCTTTGCAAAAATAGTGCGATTACGGGGAAGGTGATAGGCGTCACTCTGACGAGTGAGGTAACAATGAATAGAGCGATTTCTTTTGAACATGTGGATAAAAACAGATGGTAATTCATTAGTTGTTTATACATGAAAATTCCGAGATTATAATAAGATAGGTCTGAAATTTTCAGAATTCTGCTTTGATGAAAAAGTTGATATGAGCAAAATATCCTGCGTGGTTTATGATTCTTATTGCACGCTTTCGAATACGAAGAAGGGAATCTAATAATGAATTAATTGGATTTCCCCACGCCAAAATTCCATAATTAAAGTGTGGAGATTAAAAGAAGAATACATAACTCTGCAAAATAATAAACAGGGAACAAATGTGTAAGCTTATTTAAAATTCCAATATTTCTGGACAAAATTTTGCTTACAAAATTAATATCAGTTTTCTAGGATAATTCTCGGTCAATACAAATCCCTAAAAAACGTATTAACCTGTGTTAAATATATATAATTTATTTTGATGTCATGTGGGACAAGATTCAAAGAATTACCATATGTGACCGTGCACCTCAAAACGAACATAAAGTCGCACACACTGGTTTTGCGTGAGGACTGAAAATAAGTGAAATGGGTTAACCTACCCGAACTTGACTTTGTCATATTTTCTGAAAGAGCGGGTCTTCTTTTACATTATGCTAAAATTTGGTATCATAAAACGGGCAGGAAAGTGGTTTTTCTTTAGCAGTTTATCTCGAATATTTTTGATAGAATAGTGTGATTAGGTGTGTCTTTAGAATCCCTTTTTCATTTTTGAAAAACCTTGTCCACACTCTTCACTTTCAACTCTAAGAACTTTTGAAAGGATAGTGCTACTGCTTTGAAAGTTGGCATTAATTATGGACAGAATGTATTAATGAGGCATGCTTAATTTCAGTTTAATCTAATAATCTCTTCCTTGTTGTTGCTCTGGTGGTTTACTTCCTGTTTTTTGTCCCATTCATCGCACAGCCAGCACGGTTTGGTAAAGATTAAGCGCTTGAATAGACACTGTACTTCAGGGCCTCTTTTCTCAGTTCACACTTTTCCTCAGTATGTGCTTTCTTTCCAATATTCAGATAGGTTAGGAGAGTCCATATGATTTGAGTTATACATCATTTTAAAGCGTAAAGTCTGCTCTTTCAGAATATGGTCTTAACTAAAAATTCATGTCTGGCGACGTTTTGTTTGTTTTGAGGTGCAGGGTCACATATAATGCGTTTTTCTATATCCAGGGATAATTTGTTCGCATAAATCAAGGATTGCACAGACCTGAGCTAAGTATTCATCATATCAGTTAATGCATTAGGGTCTCGATGAGAACAAAACAAGCTTGTGTCATCGGCAAAACAAATGACTGAATGACTGAAATTTGCGATGATTTTTGAAGATCGTTTATGTATGATATAGCTAAAAGTGGGCCCAAGAGGGATCCCTGTGGGACTCCACATGAAATAGGTTTTAACTGCGAATCATAGCCGTTAATGTTAACAAATTGCTTTCTATCTGTTAAATAACTCTTCAACCATTCGAGAGGTGTTCCGCGCATTAATAGAATAAAATTTCATGGTCTTAGTATCGAAATCTTTAGAAAAATCAAGAAAAATTCTAATTGTATGCTCAAAATTATCTATAGCATGAGCTAACTTGTTTTTAAAGATAAGTAAAGCATGGGTGATGTTGTAATGTTTTCTGAAACCAAACTGAGAATCTGATAAAATATTATGATTTGTGAGAAATTTTAATACTCACGTGTAAACTAACCTTTGAAGGATTTTAGAGATTGAAGTCAATAAAGAAATTGGTCGGTAATTATTCATCAAATTTTTCTGTCCCTTCTTAAAGATAGGGAACACTTAGGAAACACACCATTAGATAAAGATTTATTAAGAATGTATTTCATTTAAAACACTTTCTAAAAGAAAATTTGAAATTCCATCATATCCTGAACTTTTTTTATTGTTCAAGATCTTGACGATATCAACAATTTCTTCTTCAACAATAGGTTAAAAAAAAATGATTTAGGATTCTTACAGCTGTATTACCTAAGTACCTATGATATTCATTTGTGGATTTCGAGATTTTACTGGCAAGATGAGGACCAAGACTTTAAAAGATTCCGCGGTTAATGGACCTGAGAAGAGATTTTGTTACCCATGGTTGTCATGGTACTTTTTTGTAATTAAAATGGTGAAGCCTTTGAAGAGGAACACTAGAATCATAGTTAGTAATAAAAATATTCATAACATTTGTCAAAGGCTAAATCAATATTGCTTTGACTGTATACGGTGGACCAGCTTTCTGAACTTAATTTCTCCCTAAGGTTATTAAAGTTGGATTCAGACATTACACGAATACCAGGATTATGGGTGTGAAAAAAAAAAAAAAAACATTAGCAGTCACAAAAGTGGACACAAGGGAATAGATTGGAAAATGATCAGTGACGTCAGAAACTATTATGACTGATGTGATGTCAGAAAACGAGTTATTTACAAAATTGTTATCAATAAGAGTAGATACATCACCAGTTATTCGAGTCGGTTTTCTTGTAAGGGGAATAAGTAATTTCGACAACACTAGGTTGAATAAATCTGCGCATAAAGGGTTATCATTGTAATTAAGAAGATTGAGGTTAAAATCACCCATGACAAAGCATGTCTTACTATCAAAATAACCGCTCGAGATAAGGCCGCATAATAACTCTGAAAGTTCAGCAGGGTTTGAGCTTGGTGGTAGATAAATCTCCCCAATTATAATATTACATTTATTTGAAATTTTGACCTCAATAAATACA
The DNA here is from genome assembly GCA_033980235.1 of Diadema setosum. Lineage (NCBI taxonomy): Eukaryota > Metazoa > Echinodermata > Echinoidea > Diadematoida > Diadematidae > Diadema > Diadema setosum. The sequence goes on along the minus strand of CM067078.1, from coordinate 1,336,042 downwards.
CTTTCAACAGTTTCTGACATCACGCTGTGTTTTTCCAAGAAGACACAGTCTAAAATCTGTGACATATAGACTCCGACTCCTCTTCCTTTCTTTCATGTTCTATTATTTGTTATGAGTCTAAAACCGTCTATACTATACCAAGCAGAGAAGAGCGAGATATCTCCTTTAAACAAGTTGCACTAAGCCCGATAATATTGTTTTTGGTTTTTAATGTACTTACAAAAGAAAAAAAAAATGATCAAATTTTTTATTTAAGCTTTTGAAGTAACTGGATGCAGCAGCAGTCTTTTTTTTTTTTTTGAGTAAATACAAATGCAGACAGAAGAAAACTGACCAGAAATGAATATAATTTACAAGTTTAAAAATGAGTAATGAAAATGGTATTTCATCGGGATTCGAGTCCGAGACCACTAGAGTGCTATCCTAATTATCTGAGAATTACTCCTAAAGATACAGATTCGTGGAGGCATCATGTAGTCATTAAAAGACAGCAGTTTCACATTCCATTGTCCTTTTTGTTGACTTTGTACCGTATACCATTCAGTGGCGTCGACCAAAATTCATTAGATAAAATATTGTTCTTCAAAAAAAAAATAGAGCACTTCTTGTTGTTTATGGCGTCCCGCCACGGTCCCATAAATGGCTCGGTTACAAATGCCATTAAGAACTGCTAAGAACGCCGTACGAACGATTTTTAGACGATTTCGCAAGTTCTTCTTAAGAAGGCTTTACGAATCCAGCGTTCGTAGACCGTTAGTGTACCATTCGTAAGTTCGTAGCCTAATCGATGGACTTGTTCAAGATTTTATTATTATTTTTTTAACTTCGTGCGAAACCCTTTCTTCGTGAGGCGGCCGTACGAACATTGCACTAACATTCTAAGAACTACGCAAGATTTTATAGGATCGAGAGACAATTCTTACGATAATTGTAAGAACGCCTTTAATGGGATGGCTAGTAATAGTCTGAGTGCCAAAGCCACTTTTTGGGCCTAACCTTGTTTTACCGCCCACCCAATGTTTATTAATGATTTTACCCTATTTCGAGGGTGCTTAATCCGAATCTGGATGATGCAACTCTTGCGTCCTTGAGGGTTTTGAGATATTCAAGATGGCCGCCAAAATGGCCGCCCAAATCGGAAATTCCCATGTATTTCCTTCTAAATGGTGAGAAATTGAAAAACAATTCATGGCTTTGCCCTATTTCGATGGTGCTGAATCCGAATCTGGATGATGCAACTCTTGCATCTTTGAGGGTTTTGAGATATCTAAGATGGCCGCCGAAGTGATGATTTTTTTGAATTATTTAGACACACAACATCCGAATCTGATTTAGTTGATGGAGTACCAGTTACACATGCAACTCCCTATGATAATTTCGCAGCCGATAATTTGAATTCATCAGCTCCTGAATTTACTTATGATTTTGATGATTCAATTCAGAACCCGCTATGTAATTATATAACCGTTAATGAATGTAAAGATATGTATCATAATTTTTCTAAAGACACGTTTTCTTTGCTGCATCTAAACATAAGGAGTTTAAATAAGCATTTTGATGAGTTACAGTTTTTATTAGAATCTGATCACACTCAATCATGCTCTGTAATTGTTCTGAGTGAAACTTGGCTAACCGCGTCGTCTGAAAGCTCTTTTGCTAACGACGGATATAATATGTATGTTAATACACTGTAATAGATCTGAAAGGAGTGGAGGTGGCGTTGCATTTTATGTCTCAAGTTCTTTTAAATGTGTTATTCACAGCGATATCTGCAGAATGGATAGCACTGTTGAATCTCTTTTCATTGAACTTAGTATCCCAGGATGTAAGAATGTGATAGTTGGAATTATATATAGACCTCCCAATTCAAATATTGTAGATTTTTTAACTTATATTTCAGATTTGGCAAAAAATCCAGTAATTCGAAACAAGGACTGTTTTTTACTTGGCGATTACAACATTGATTTGCTGAAATCAGGGAATGATCATTCTTCAAGTGAGTTTCTCGAAAAGCTTTTGTCTTCATCCTTTCTGCCCCTCATTTCCAAACCGACTCGGGTTACAGATCATTCGGCTGCTCTCATTGATAATATGTTTTGTAATGTTTTACCCCTCCCTGACTCTTTTATAATTCTTTCAGATATTACGGATCAGTTTCCAATAATAACTTACTTTAATTTTAGAACGCTTGTTAATGACTCCAAATCTTCATTTCCTTTATTTAAACGTAGAGTGTCACCTGAAAAGTTGGCCAGTCTTGATGCCGCTCTTGATAATGTAGATTGGTCACGAGTATATGACAGTGACGATGTTAATTTGTCTTTTTAAATTTTATGAATATTTTGAATTGTTTTTTGGATGATATAATTCCTAAACAAAAGAAAAGAATGGATTATAAGAAGACTCCTAGGTTACCGTGGATAACTAAATCAATTCTTCGTTCAATTAACAGAAAAAAAAATCGTTTATATTATAAATAAAAAATGGAAAATACTGAGCAATCGAAACGGAAATACACATCTTATAAAAATACATTAATCAGAATTTTACATTTTGAGAAGAAAAATTATTACTCACGACAGTTGTCAAAATTTCAGTTTGATATCAAAAATACCTGGAAAGTTTTAAACCGGGCGATGAATATACAGAGCAAAAAAGTAGAGATTGATCAAATTAAATCGGATGATAATTTGACTAACAATTCTGTTGATATTGCCAATGTTTTTAACTCTTATTTTTCTCAGATAGGTGAATCACTTGCTCAAGATATCCCGGCCACAAAACAAAATTTTACTGAATTTTTAGGGCAATGTAACCCAAATTCTGTTGTTTTTTTTTATTCCAAAGAATAGGTATGAAATTATTGATATTGTTTCTTCTGTTAAAAATAAGCGCAGTTCCGGTTATGACGGTATTGATAATTGTATTCTTAAAGGAGTTATATCTGCAATTGCAGACCCTTTGACTCATATCTTTAATTTATCAATTTCTCATGGTATATTTCCTGATAAAATGAAATTGGCGAAAGTAATACCAATATATAAGAAGGGTGACAAACTGGATATCAGTAATTATCGCCCAATTTCTTTATTATCTTCATTGTGTAAAGTATTAGAAAAAATGATTTATATTAGAATTATTAATTTTTTTAATTTGCATACAATTTTCACAAAGTCTCAGTTTGGATTTCGAGAAAAAAAATATCACTCTTCATGCAATCCTTCATTTCGTTGATAACAAGGTGGACGCAATTGACAACCACGCTCATTTAATTAGTATTTTTTTGGACTTCTCTAAGGCCTTCGATACAATCAATCATAACATTTTACTTTATAAGTTATCGCATTATGGAATACGTGGGAAGGCCATGGAGTGGTTTAAGAGTTACTTAGGTAATAGGAAACAGTTTGTTACTATCAAAGATAATAATTCAGTTATAAGAGATGTCAAGTGTGGTGTTCCACAGGGAAGTCTTTTAGGACCGTTGTTATTCATAGTATATATCAATGATTTTTCTTCTGTTTCTGAAGTACTTTCTTTTATTCATTTTGCAGATGATACCACTGTTATTTTTGCTCACAATGATGTTGATATTTTAGTCCAAAAAGTTAACACAGAACTGTTAAAAGTTACTAATTGGGTCAGGGCTAATAAATTATTGAATGTTCAAAAAACAAAATATGTGACCCTGCACCTCAAAACAAACAAAAAGTCGCCAGATATGAATTTTTAGTTAAGACCATATTCTGAAAAAGCAAACTTTAAGCTTTAAAATGATGTATAACTCAAATCAAATGGACTCTCCTAACCTATCTAAATATTGGAAAGAAAGCTCAAACTCAGGAAAAGTGGGAACTGAGAAAAGAGGCTCTGAAGTACAATCTATTCAAGCGTGTAATCTTTATCAAACCGTGCTGGCTGTGCGATGAATGGGACAAAAAACAGGAAGTAAACCACCAGAGTAACAACAATAAAGGGAGTATCAGGTTAGACTGAAATGAAGCGTGCCTCATTAACACATTCTTTCCATAATTAATGCCAACTTTCAAAGCAGTAGCACTATCCTTTCAAAAGTTATTAGAGTTGAAAGTGAAGAGTGTGGACAAGGTTTTTCAGAAATGAAAAAGGAATTCTAAAGACACACCTACAGTGGTCTGTAATCACACTATTCTACCAAAAATGTTCGAGATAACCTGCTAAAAATCACACTTTCCTGCCTGTTTTATGATAAAACTTTTTAGCATAATGTAAAAGAAGACGCGCTCTTTCAGAAATTATGAAAAAGTCAAATTCGGCTAGGTTGACCCATTTCACTTATTCTCAGTCCTCACGCAAAATCAGTGTGTGCGACTTTATGTTCGTTTTGAGGTGCACGGTCACATATATGCTTTTCAGTAACACTGTCGAGGTATTAAAGATAATATAAAGTTTTGGTATTACCTCAAAAGTTTCCCTGAATTTCCTTGTCTTAGTTTGTGTTTCAGGTTAAAGTACCTTTCATATAACTAACACTGTGAGACTTACTCGCCCCAAAGTGCTCTCATGTCTTAGTAATCATGCAATAATGGTTTCGTACCAGAGCCGCCGCCGTACGGCGGCGGCGAGGTAGTACACGTATTGTGCGAATATCACTGCGACCAGCAGCGTGCAGCCCCATACGCATACTGTGTAGCTAACTGCGACCAGCAGCCCCATACGCATAGCTAAATGGGGCTTCGCATTGTAGCTTTACAGGATCATGACAGATTTAGTATCGCGGGTAAATATCAACTTAAAATCCATAAATTTCTTCAATTTAAAGACTTATCAGTTAAGTTGAAGTATTGAAGACAGGCTTTGGGCAACGTTTGGTTTTGCCAATAGTCCCTTTCTGTTCGAATTGATGACTGAATGTGACTCGGTCGAGAGGACCTTGGGAGAGCTACGTACACTGAATTGACGGCCAGCGCATGCGCACACAAACATCTTATCCGTTCATGGATTTGAAATTTGTTCGCATGTGATGTGTGCGTATGCGCTGGCCGTAGTAATCAGTGTATGTAGCTCTCCCACGGTCCTCTCGACAGAGTCACATTCAGTCATCAATTCGAACAGAAAGGGACTATTAGCAGAACCAAACGTTGCCCGAAGCCTGTTTTCAAGACTTCAACTTAATTGGTAAGTCTTCAAATTGAAGAATTTTGTGGATTTTCAGTTGATATATGCCCGAGATACTAAATCTGTCATGATCCTGGATGCTACAATGCGAAGCCCCATTACGCTATGCGTATGGGGCTGCTGGTCGCAGTTAATTGCATGATTACTAAGAAATGAGAGCACTTTGGGGCGAGTAAGTCTCACAGTGTTAGTTATATGATAGATACTTTAACCTGAAACACGGAAATTCAGGGAAACTTTTGACGTACCAAAACTATTCTAACATAGTTTGACGATACACTGACGATACACAGTTGTATATATCCTTCAGTCCTGATGGTGAACAACACATTGATAGCATTTCAAACTTAGAATTCTGTATATGTTATGTCCGTTCTTGGATGTCCAAACATAAGTTAACGCTTAATGATGGGAAGACTGAGTTTCTTGTTGTTGGGACACCAAGACAAGTAGCAAAGCTGGATATTAGTAAGATATCAGTTGGAGATTTGGAAGTTAAACCATCGAGCTCTGTGAAAAACCTGGGTATATGGCTTGATTCTCGTTTAAACATGGAGAAGCATATATCAACCACATGCAAGTCTGCTTTATATATGTTGCGTAACTTGCGTCACATTCGTAGATATTTGAGCCAGGAAGACGCTGAAACTCTTGTTCACGCATTCATTAGCAATAGGCTTGATTATTGTAATGGGCTACTGTTTGGTTTACCAGATTCACAGATAACCAAGCTTCAGCGTGTGCAGAATGCATGTGCGAGACTTGTGTCCAGTTCGTCTAAATTTTCACTACACCTGTTTTAAAGAAGTTACATTGGTTGCCAGTAAGACAGAGAATCCTATTCAAATTTTTGATACTTGTTTATAAAGTATTGCATGGTCAAGCACCTGGTTATTTATCAGAATTGATATCAATGAAATCACACTCAAATTCTCATAATTTACGAAGTACACAGGATAAGTTGCTTCTAAAGCAATCTCACTTAAAAACGAAAGTAACTTTAGGGGATTGTGCCTTCAGCTGTGCTGCTCCCAAACTTTGGAATAAATTACCTGAGAAACTGAGGAAGGAATCATCACTTGTTGTCTTCAAATCTTTATTGAAGACTTATCTTTTTTTCAGAAGCCTTTGATTATTTGTTATCTATTATTCCTGTGTCTAATCAGTGACTGGAGCTCTGTTACATCACAGCGCAGTAGCGTATATTTACATAGTAGCTGCGCTATACAAATTTGTCTAATTATCAATTATTATTATTAAAAGGATTAACTTCACATCAGTCTGCGGAGCCCTTATTGGCTACCACAGGCATTACATTATAACAATTGTGCATAAAGAAATGTTCAGTCTTGTCTTTGTGTTTGTACGTTTCAGTATGATGTCAATATCATTTTTCTTTCCATTACGTGTTAAAGTTCCATTTGAGACATATCGGAATATCTCAGTATATTAAAATACCATTGTGACAGTCATTTTGGATGCCATTTATTGTTGGCTGGTTTAACAAATTTGCTTAACCGAGTTGAATTCAAGAATACAGATTATTGCTTTTAATCACTCGCTTCACGTTATAGCACAATATTTCACAATTTATAAGAAAATATCATGGCATTTCTGTTTATACAGGACATTTGTAAATTTGTAAATATCTCAAAACCTTTAGCACCCTCGAAATGGGTTGAGACCATCAATTTATTTTCAAATTTTCACCATCTAGAAAAAAAAATATTAACATTGGAATTTCAATTTCTGCCAATTATTTTGGCGGTCATCTTGGACATCTCAAAACCCTAAGGAAGGCAAAAATGGCAACAACAAAATGTTGAGGGTGCTGAATAGAGTCTCAAAAATTTTGGCGGTCATCTTGGAATTCTCAAAACCCCCAAAACAAAAGAGTTTCATCAACAAGGTTCGGATTCAGCACCCTCAAAATTAGGTAAAACCACCAATTGTTTTCAATTTTACAACATTTAGAACGAATTAGGAGGCGTACATGGGAATTTCCGATTTTGACGGCCATTGGGGGGCCATGTGGCGGCCATCTTTATTATCTCAAAACAATTAAGGATCCAAGAGCTGTATCCTGCAGCTTCAAACTCAGCAAACTCAAAATAGGGTTAAACCATCAATTTTTTTTTTTTCAATTTTACACCATTTAGAAGGAAAAAGGGGGTCTACATGTGAGTTTCCGTTTTTGGCGATCATTTTGGTGGCCATCTTTATTATCTCAAAACCCTTAAGGATACAAAAGTTTTATCAAGATTCTGATTCAGCACCCTCGAACTAGGGTAAAACTATCAATAGTTTTTCAATTTCTCACCATTTAGAAGGAAATACAGGGAAATTTCCGGTTTGGGCGGCCATTTTGGCGGCCATCTTGAATATCTCAAAATCCTCAAGGATGCAAGAGTTCCATCATCCAGATTCGGATTCAGCACCCTCCAAACAGGGTAAAACCATTAAGTGTTTTCAATTTCTCACCATTTAGAAGGAAATACGTGAGAATTTCCGGTTTTGGCGGCCATTTTGGCGGCCATCTTGAATATCTCAAAACCCTCAAGGATGAAGGAGTTGCATCATCCAGATTCGGATTCAGCACCCTCCAAACAGGGTAAAACCATTAAGTGTTTTCAATTTCTCACCATTTAGAAGGAAATACGTAGGAATTTCCGATTTTGGCGGCCATTTTGGCGGCCATCTTGAATATCTCAAAACCCTCAAGGATGCAAGAGTTGCATCATGCAGATTCGGATTCAGCACCCCCAAAATAGGGTAAAACCATCATAAAATATTGGGTGGACGGTAAAACAAGGTCCAGCCTTTGACACAAAGACTATATCTGATCAGTGAGAATGCTAAAGGATGATTGTTCCAATTCTTGTTGGATTCATTTAAGAGTATATTATAAATTGTAAAGAAAAAGCCCAAGGACAAAATCCCCTTCCGCAGCTCATTACGTATGCCAGCCTCGAGCGGGCTTGCATAATGAGTTGAATATATACGAGCGAATTATCGGGTGCTGCGGTCTGACTGGTACTGTCCACAATTATACATCTTTGATAGCAACGTGTTTGACTCCGGGCCTTGCGTAAAGTTGCGCAGTGTCGCGTACTGAGTTCAGTGTTGCGTGACTACGCAACACTGAACACAACTACACGTTGTGAGTACTCAACTCTAAGTAACAGTACGCCGAGGGACACACAATTAATGCCCCAGTCACACAGTGCTTTGCGATGGGTTACGTCCGCCGCGGATAGATACGAATGAGTGAACGCAGGGGGACGCAGCGTGGACGCAGGCATCCGCAGAGACGTATGTAGACGTAACTGTCCGTAACTCATCCGTAAATAAACGCAAAATGACGGCGCCAAGCCTGCGAAAATTTGAAATGTTCAAAATTTCGCAGAGGGATTCTACGGATGCAGACTTTCGCAAGTAACCGTAACCAAACGTAATTATCCGAAACTGAACGTAACTATCCGTAGCCTGGACGCAGACCATCCGCAAAAAATTTTTACCTCCCGCCCGTTTGCGTTCGTTTACGTCCATCGTAAGTATCCGAAAGTAATCGCAAGTTAACGTATATCAACACTTTCGTCCGCTTACGTATATTTGCGGACAGTTACGGATGCTGCGGAAGATTACGTCCTTCGACGTTTTCCATTTTCCACTCGCATTGGAACACAGAGACTCGTGGGAAGCCATACAACTCGTGTTGCCAAGCTGCAGCGCATTTACCTGAAGGAATGCTACAATACAGTCGGAGCAGTGGAGAGGCAGAACCGCATGGTCAAATTATGACATTTCTACCACAAATGGTCATTTTAGGTAGCACCCATATACTCATGACATCGGTTGACCCTTGGTGCTGAACTTTTTTTTTTTCTTGCACTCTTTGAATGTATATTTTTCGAAAAGGCAATATTTTGATTACGGGAAGGGGTGACAGCATTTCATTAACTTTTCTGGCCGGGAAAGGTGTGTGACAGCGATAACTATATAAAATTCTCTATGTCATTCTTTATGTAGGGGATGGGATGAGAGCATTTCATTCACTTTTCTGGCCGGGAAAGGTGAGTGACAGCGATAACTATATAAAATTCTCTATGTCCATGTCAAAATTCTCTATGTCAATGATATGTCAAATTCTTGGTAAATTGGCACCTCGTCTACAACCACCCTGTCCACTGTCCACCTAGTCTAATGCCATCTCGTCTAAAGTCACTTCGTCTAATACCAACTCGTCTACCAACCATTTTGTCTATATGCCAATTAGTCTAATTGTCATTTCGTCTACTAGCCATTTTATCTAATGTCCAATTTGTCTAAGTCACATTTCGTCTAACACCCATTATGTCTATTGACCATTTCGTCTATTGATCATAAGGTCTATGAATAAAATAGTCTACAGCTCATTTTGTCTAATAGCCAATTGGTCTACAACTCATTGTCTAATAGTCAGTTAGTCTAATAACCAGTCAGTCTACTGCCAACTGATCTACTGCCAACTGGTCTACTCCCAATTGGTCTAATCCCAACTGGTCTACACCCAATTGGTCTACTCCCAACTCGTCTACACCCAATTGGTCTACTCCCAACTCGTCTACTCCCAACTAGTCTACACCCAACTGGTCTACACCCAACTCGTCTACTGCCAACTCATCTACTGCCAACTCGTCTACTGCCAACTCGTCTACTGCCAACTAGTCTACTCCCAACTGGTCTACTACTAGTTATAGTTTTTTTTTTGTTATTTAAGTCTACTTCATCCAGTTTCTTTTTTCCCAGTGAAATAGGTTGAACACTCTTGGTGCCCCATTTGGTTTAAATTTTTATGTTCTAATTATGAAAAAAAAAATTCACAGTGTGAAAAACTTGCTGTGTTATTTTTGTGGTGGATGTGTAATTCATCAGAAGCAATCATGCAGCATTTATCAATTGTCCAAACTTCAACACTCCATCCATTCAACTTTGATACACAATCATAAGTATGGCAAAAATGAAAAAAAGGAACACATTAGAAGTACATTATCAGTATTCTTTATTCTGTCTGCCACATACTGATGTATGTAAACGGTTAAATGCACACACAAAAAAGGTTGAAACCTTATTTCATTACTACATCGGATGCCTTTCCTGATTTCTCATTTTTTGGCAGAAGAAGGTCATTGATATGGATTTTATCTTCAAGAGTGAACCTTGTATAATAAATAAAACATCCTAGCGTGATCATTCAATGTCCATAAAGCAAAAACACGGGCGACACATATTTCACGCAATTGCGCCGAGATAGTGGGTTTGACCCAAGTGTGACTGAGGTATAAGGGATCACTTTGGGGTCGTTCTGTCCGAGACTCTGTCCGTCCGTCCGTCTGTCCGTCTGTCTGTTACGCGTTAAAATCTCGAATTTCTAGGTGCCATTAAGTGCTCCAATTTCAATCAAACTTGGATGGAAGATTGGTAATACAGACTTAAAAATTTTGAGGTATGCAATGGTCAACACAAGGTCCAAGGTCACCGGCAGGGGTCAATATCCTTTTTGAGGTCAACGTTACGTGTTTTGAGCAAGTTTCTATTATGGCCCATAACTTTGCATCCATTTACCCAATAATTGGGACTTTTCATTTTTACGTTTAAATTGTTATTTATTCAAAAATAAATCAAATGTTACATCACACAACAGTTCAGTTTCTCTCCATTTTGTGTCAATCGTCTTCCTTACAAAACAGATTTCCAAAACTCCATTCAAACCATACACACTTCATACTTCATGTATAACTCAGCACAAACACACACACACACACACACACACACACATTAAGACCTGTTATTCCAAATTTATAGTCAACATTCACGAGAACAACAACTAAAAACAATACGAAATTTCCATGACATTCATTTATTCATGTCAAATTCTAAAAGTACATTTAATATCGGTTATTATATGCACAACTATACCACCATACGTCTACGAGTATGTCTGCTAGTAATTACAATCAAGCAATTACAACTCAGCATTCAAATACCGCACCTTGCCATCGTGTGATAACAGTCTTTCGCTAAAGGATATTGGTAAATTGCTAATTTTGTGAATCAGTAGAATGATCTGAACACTGCGTCTTTTGGGCCACACTCTCTCGAAGGTTACCCAAACAAAGAGGTCACCCCGGCCACTGGACAACAACCTACTGCATCTCTCGGTAACCACATCCCAACACTACATACATGTAAACGTAAACACACACACACACACACACACACACACACACACAAACGGAACACAGTACTAGTATACGCGAGCATCCGGTGTCAATCCATCCTAACTACACGCCCACATCGCGCGGATCGTTATTAGTGTAACAAACGCAATGAAAATGAAATTACACTCGTACTCGATAATTCCTCATTCGGGATCCCGCCAAGATCGCTGCATGCATGCGCACGGAGGTACGGGTGGACTGGGGTGGTCGGTCGAAATGTAATTCTGTTTCGTATGACCATGCACCCTACGATTTTTGTGGTAGGGTCCATGGTATGACTGACAATTCGTTTGTGATGGAGGATTGTAACTGAGCTAATTTATCATTATTTAGTTATTTTACGGCCAGAATGTAGACTGGATAGTCATGTCTCACCATTGATTAGTATGTCTTTATATTCAGCATGTGCGGAATAATTAACAACTAGAATAGTCTAATATTGATTTTTCTGCTAATCAAGGGCAGGGTTTAATATGAATAGTTCATGACAGTGAGGCGGACTGGACACTAGGCAAAGTAGTAGCATGACCAGATGGAAATGATCAGTTTGGGTAAATTGTTGAGAGTAAAACAAGGAAAAGTAGAAATTACGCGGTGCGTAACATATGTCCCCGCCGGAAGTTTAAATCTTTGGACTGGCATCAGTGAGTTTGTTGCAGCTAAAGATATATATATTATTGAAGTAGTATATTGTGATTACCGTACAGTGTCATAACAAGCAGTTGATATTTAGTTATAATAAAGTGGAAAGGTACACGTCTCCAATGGAGCTATATCCTGTAATAAAAAGAATGCTTCTTACAAGGTAAGTGAAATTATGTAATAAATTGTATAATTTGCTGCATGTGGAGACAAATGGGAGAAAAGTTGTTAATGTGAAAGGATTGAAGATGAAGTTAGATAGTATAAAAAAAAAACCTTTATAAGTGGATATACACTTACTGTGGTAAGAGTATAAAGTGGTATTTTTGTTAATATTACACACTAACTCAGTTATATTTTTGTTGCAGTAAATACAATATTAGCAGGCTGTGAAGTCATTAAGTCTTGTTTGCTTAGAAAGCAGTATGTCGATGTACGCATAAAAGGGTTTTGTCTGTATACATTTAAACAGGGATAAAATGGTAATTTGTTGATACGATGTTTACCTACGGGATAGGGGCACTTGGTAGTCTATGGATGATGGGTCGCTGTGGTCCAGACAATGCAGTGGTCACTGTATGGAATTGGGGATACTCCATACTGGCCCTGGGGTGTGTTGGTGAAGATCAAATCTAATACTCCTCCACGTTGGTGAGTAGGTGTGCTGATAAGTTGGTTGAAGCCATGGCTGTGAAATACTGTCTCTAGTTGTTGTTTGGCAGAAAGATCCATATTAAAATCTCCCATGATGTATGTAGAGTACTGTGTAACAGGTGCATTGCTTAGGAAGTTGTTGATATGACTTGCATAACCTTGCAATGGTCCAGGTGGCCTATAGACAATGACTATGAGGCAGGAGTGATCGTCTACATTCACAATGCATGGGAGACACTGGAGATGAGGAGCTGGAACTTGAAGCTGCTTTATTGAAGCAGTTGTGCCTTGTACAAGAAGTGCAAGACCATGCTGAGTGTGATGATGAACAACTTGCCATTTGTCACCAGGCGGAGCTAGGTTGGAGGAAGATGGTGATGTATGTGTTTCTGACAGGCCTAGTATGGTACACTTTGATATAAGTGGATCCTTTATTATATGCCTGTAATGGGACTTCCATGATCTCATATTAAGATGAGCAATAGTCAGTTCAGTGTGATTCTCAAGCAATTGGTGCTGCCACTTGAATACACTTGAGTTGCGCATTCGGACAGTTTCTTGCAGTGCAGCATTGTTGACCTTGATTTTGTCTGGAGTAAAATTTATGAGCTTTACACCTTGACGATTTGTGGCCCGACTTATGATTGTGTAGGTGAGACCAGGTGGTGGTGACTTGACTTGAGGAGGCATTGATAGATCAGCTATGATGTGAGTGCAGGTACTCCCTTGAGCTTTATGTGCAGTGAGTGCCCATGCTAGCATTCCTGGATACTGTTTTCTCTCTACCATTACTGGTGATTTGGGTGACAGAGGAAACCTGGCTGTCACTGCCCTGACAGGTACTGCATGCTTTAGATGAGGTGGATTGTGTCTCCTGCTATTAATTCCTGCCTTTTCATCATCGAACTGTACATAAATGATACCTCCTAGTGGATTTGATGGACTGATATGAAGCTTCACAATAGTCCCTGTGGCACCATTCACCAAATGGTCTGAGAGATCTGTGTTTTTAGTCTGAATCCATCGTGCTCCTTCACACAGTTGCAGTGTTTTACGTAAGCCACCTGTTTCATGGATATTATTTGACGTTATGGTAACATTACAGGTACCAGTCTGAAGATCTGTTCTAGAATCAGAAGCTGTGACTGTAATTTGTGGGGCATCTGATTTTTGGAGCATTTCTTGGTTGTGTTTGTTTGCCTGGTCATTTGTAAAGAACAGATGCAGTGTGTTGGGTGGCAGTAATGACTCATCTGTCTGTTGAAGGGCAGCTAATTCTTCCATATCTTGGGGTTGGAGATCTCCGACACGTATTCTGGATAGTATTTCAGCAAACTGAGCATCTTCTCGTTGACGTACAATTGTGGTGAGTTCATACAGCTGGAAATGCTGTTTCCAAATTGAGCCACATAGAACATTGTAATCAAGCTTGGGTGTCTGAAATACAGCTCTATCTCCACATGGTGGCAACTGGAATAAATCTCCAACAGCAAGTATTGATACACTGGCAAAGGGTTTGTCATTGCCAAAAATATCTTGCAATGCTAGTGACAAATGCTCTAGTGTACTCCCCCCAACCATGGAGATTTCGTCAATAATGATGACTTTGAGATTTTGGTACATGGCTCGCATTGTGTTGAGTTTTTCATCACTTGACTTGCGATACTGAAAAGCTTTTCCACGTTGGCGAACTGGCAGGTTGAAAGCCGAATGCAGTGTTGTGCCATTGATGTTAGCAGCAGCTTTTCCTGTTGATGCGGTGAGTAACACTGTTGGTTGATCAGGATTTTGGCCAGGCTGTCGCAAGGCACGGATGGCACCTTGGTAAATAGCATGAATGAGATGACTCTTTCCTACACCTGCTCCTCCAGATAAGAAAATGTAGAATGGGTCTGGATGAATATCTGTCAAAGTTGAATGACAAATATTTGTGCTCCACTGGAATATGTAACTAAATAATTTGTACTGTTCATCATTCAGAGAAGATATGAGGTCATAGTATTGTGAATCTGGTGAGAATGTAGTGGAAGCATGTACTGTATAACTTCCAGAGGCAGGTTTGTCACTTGGAACTTGATCATACTCCAGTAAATCTGGGTCCAAACCTGCAAACTGTGGGTCGATATGATGACTGGTGTCTTGTTGCTCAAGTTCTGGGTCAGCCCACAGACCCTCATCCAAGTCAATGTCTTCTACTGCATTCTCAACATGTTCATGGAAAGGCTCAAATGCTTGGATAGTTGGCAGTATTTGATCTGAGACCTCTTTGTACTTGGAGGTCCATGATCCATCAGCATGGAGAAGACTTTCTTCCTGGCGCCATGGATAATATAGCAACAACAGTCTGAAATGATACAACTCGGGATCTTTGTTTCTGGACACACTATGGTAGCGAAGAACACATGGTTTTAGTCTTTTGCACACAATACCAAGTTATTCTTGAGCTGAACTTTCTTTGTGGTGATACTTTCATCAACTTCAAGTTGTTCTTCTTGGTTTTCAGTTGTGTCAGTGTTAGGTCGTGTCACATAATTTGCACAGAAATGGGCCAAGGATACATCCTCTAAACTGTCGGGCCTGGCAGCATACTTGTCGAGCATACTGGAAACATACACATCATCCTCCTGGTCATCCATTTCCGCGATGACGTTCATTGGTTTTAACATCCGTGTTCTTTGTTCTTTTGGGCCAGTTGGTATGAAAGTCACCTTGGTATTAGATCGCCGTAGTGGGAGAGAAAGGACACGAGCTATAGCTTCATGTTCTGATACCTCACGACATTTGAGAAATACTTGTCCAATATGATGCAGTTTGTTTTGAATGTTTATGTCATCTGCTTCCTTGCATGCCTTTTTCATCAGTTCACTCATTGTTCGTTCAGGTTTGCACATGTAGGATGTCAAGTATGCAATACATGCCCAGACATTGGTGATGTACTTGATGTCCATGTTTGCTTGTAGAGCTTTGAGAATGACAGAATTGTAGTTATTAACACAGGTCTCTGATGTTGTGCGTTGCATTACAATTGTCTCACGTTTGAAAGCAACTTGAATAGATGCATAATAGTCATTTTCACTGACATTTGCTTGTCTGAGCAATTCACGTTCTGTTGGAGGCTGAGTTGGATCCATCTGGGCAAGAGCAGTGAGAACTTTTTTTAGTACATCTGTGGTTTTTTTGACATCTTTTGGATTAGTATCCTTTTCAGCTGGACGACAAATCATTGTTTTGCTTGATGGTGGCCATGGAAAATGAAAGCGACATGTAACTCCTATTTTTTTCTTGCATGTTCTGGTGTGATGATGAATTTGTCTTGTTTTGACAAGATGATGCAATTCTGAGTCTTCTTCCTCAGCTGGGATGGAGCATGTCACATATTTGTCTACAAACTGTATGACTTCTTCATCACATTCTTGGTCCAGTCGTGGTGCATCTTTCACATGCACTGCTGCATGAAAGTGTTGTGTTCCTCGACCTTGCATCTCCTTACGTATGTCATAATTGAGGATCTGTCCAACAGGATGAACACTACTGAGGAGGACTTTATCCCACAGCTGTTCAAAGATGTAGTCAATTTGTCTGGCAGCAGTTACTGGGTTTGTTTGAAGCCACTTCCTCTTTGTCTGCCAGTCCATTTGTTTGATGTCATCTTCACTGAAATGCTGTCCATACTGTTTGCCTATCACTTGAATAACTTCTGTCCAGTGAAATTCTGCCGCAGAGCCCGTAATGAAGAATGTGTAAGGTCCATAGAGCTTGATCTTAGCTAACATATCCAACTGCATGTTTCTCCAGTATTGGGGTGTCCCTCTGATTGTCTTAAAGGTTGTGAACATTTCATCATTGGAAATCAGTTGATGGACAGTCTGTGGATCTTTAAGTTTGCCTGCATTGATATCTTGCTGGTGCCTTTTCATTTTGGATATGTTAATGGTACTCTTTAATCGTTCACTCTCAAGCCAGTGCAGTCCATGGAAGATGTATTCTGTAGCTGTTGCAAATCGATCATCAGCATTTTGTAACCTGGCATTTAAATATTTGGCAGGTGTTAGCTTTTTCGGTCTGTTGTCATTAAAATGTCCTTTCCCAACAGCAAACAGCTTTGGAAATGCCATAGGTTCCCAGTTTGGCTCAGAAGTAGCACTCACAGGTATCTGTCCCTCTGCTGGTGCAATGTCTAGTATTTGTTCAGTGGACAATGATGGTCCATGTGTTGGTTGCAGACATGTCACTGCATTTAGTGACCGTTTGTTGTGTAATTGTTGTTGAACTTCAGCTGGTGTTTCCTTTTCAACTTCATCCTCGCTGTCTGTGAGGGTGTCATTGGGGCATTGTGATGACTGCTGGCCTAACCCAGTTTGATGTGAAGTTCTAGACTTAATTGGATGTTCTTGCGTACTTGTGGACGGTTGAGAATTTGGGTTGACTGGTTGTGTCAGAAGCTCCCAGAGGTATGGATCTGACTGCTGCGATACATTTTCCCATGATGTATCTACAGTGACATCTTTGTAGAACGGGTTGCTTTGCTTGAGTTTGAGTAATGCAGCATTGACACATGTTGGTCGGATGAACTGTTTGTGGACAGCACTTTTATCACTAAGTCTCCTCTTAAGGGCGAGTGTTATGATATTATCATTGTTGGTGCATCTTGGTAGCATTTTGCAGACTTTTGATAGATCGGCTGGCACAAGAACAACATGACCCTTCAAACCATGCTGGGCTCCTTTAGTATGAGATACAATGTGCATAAATGGAATGATTTTTGCAACCAAAAGGCATTCTAGGGATGACAGTTCTTTCAGCTCTTTTGGAATATCCACTAACAGCAAATTGTTCTGGTGACATTGGGCAGGCATGTTTCCTTTCTGCAATGTTCTGTGGCATGTTTTGCAGATCAATGAGAATGTTGTTGAAATGCATTTCCGCAGAATGTTTGGTGGACACCTTCCATAATTGAATAATTTTACTTGCACCATGGATCGCCTGAATAAAAGTCTGAAACAACAGGCACATGTGTAAGTGGGTCCTTCGGCGATGGCTCTCTTGTATTCTTGAAGAACTGTTTCAACTGATTTTACATGAGAAGTTTTGCAAGATTTTATTTGCTGAAGTCTCTGTTGAGTAGATTTCTTTTCTTTGGCTACATACTCCGTACATGTTCGTTTTGTCTTCATCCTGGTTCTGTTTATTTGATGTTCTTTTGCTTTATACTGATCATGTGTCCGTATCTTTCTCATTCTAGATTTATTTGCTTCCTGCTCTCTAGCTGTGTATTCACCGTCTGTGCGTCTCCTTTTCTTTCTTGTTCTATCTCTTTGCTGCTCCTTTGTTGCATACTCATCATCTGTACGTCTCGTTTTCTTTCTTGTTCTATCTCTTTGCTCCTCCTTTGTTGCATACTCATCATCTGTACGTCTCCTTTTCATTCTTTTTGTATTTGCTTGCTGCTCCTTTGTTGCATACTCATCATCTGTACGTCTCCTTTTCTTTCTTGTTCTATCTCTTTGCTGCTCCTTTGTTGCATACTCATCATCTGTACGTCTTCTTTTCATTCTTTTTGTATTTGCTTGCTGCTCCTTTGTTGCATACTCATCATCTGTACGTCTCGTTTTCTTTCTTGTTCTATCTCTTTGCTGCTCCTTTGTTGCATACTCATCATCTGTACGTCTCCTTTTCATTCTTTTTGTATTTGCTTGCTGCTCCTTTGTTGCATACTCATCATCTGTACGTCTCCTTTTCTTTCTTGTTCTATCTCTTTGCTCCTCCTTTGTTGCATACTCATCATCTGTACGTCTCCTTTTCATTCTTGTTCTATTGGCTTGCTGCTCCTTTGCTGTGTAATCAACATCTGTGCGTGCTCTCTTCATTCTCATTCTATTTAGGTCCTGCTCTTTTGATGTATATTCATTATCAGCTCGTTTCATCCTTTTACGTTGTCTGTCTTTCTCACGTTCCTTGGCTCTGTACTCATGATCACTGCGTATCCTTTTCATTCTCATTTTATTTACCTCTTGTTCTCTTGCTCTGTACGAAGCTTCAAATCTTTGTTTGCGCATACTTTCAATATGCTTACTGTGGATGATCTCTTTTCCATTGTTGCACATTCCTTCAGTGTGCTTACTGCGGATGGCCTCTTTGTCCTGTTTGTTTTTTGATCCATGTTTACTGGCCCTACTGGTCTTTGTAAATATCGCTTCTGCAAAATCAAACGTTGGAACCTGTTGTTCCTGTTTCTTTCTGCTTGGGACTTCATTGTCTTTGCTTATAGACTGTTTAAATTCTTCATTTTGTTGCTTTTGTTGGGTAAGCTGCGCGTTCTCTGCTAAAGTCTGTGTTGCATTAGTTTCCCTGCTGCTATTGTTAAACTGAGTGCACTTCAGCGGACAGCTTTCATTTTGCTTTTGATGCTCTAGATTTCCTTGGTCAAGAGTGATGTCTGGCTTTTGACAAAGTGTATGTCGAGCTCGAAGCACCTGTGACTTTTTCGATCGCCGAGGCATCTTACATTTTTCAAACGCTAAACATCAGGACTGCAAAGCTCAAGATGACAGATCAAAGTGATCAATGACCTGTAAGAATAAGAATATAAAATAAGGGACAAAACTGAAGTTGTGGTCCATTACCTGTAAATTGAACAACAAAAAAAATCATGTTAGTGCATGCAGAACTTGAGAGCCCAACTGTGTATGTCTGAAAACAAACAGTAAAAACAAACAAAACAACAGTCAATAAAAAAGGAATGTTAGTGCATGGAAAACTTTTTTGGTAAATAACAACTTTGTTGCAACTTTGTTGTCTTTTTTTTGTAAATGACAACTTTGTCGTGACTTTTTTGATCACTGAGGTATTTTACATTTTTCAAATACTAAACATCAGGACTGCAAAGCTCAAGATGACAGCTCAAAGTGATCAATGATCTGTAAGGGACAAAACTGAGGTTGTGGTCCATTACCTGTAAATTGAACAACCCAAAAAAAATCATGTTGGTGCATGCAGAACTTGAGAACCCAACTGTGTATGTCTCGAAACAGAAAAAGAAATGTTAGTGCATGGAGAACTTGACAAAACTTGCAGAATTTGATAACACCAACGATGCATGCATTGTGATCCTTCAGCCATTCTGCACTCAGCTACATGCTAAGGTGAGTGCAGCATGTTGCCCGGCACCGCGACTGGGACGCAGATCACACATCATACTGTTCACAGCTGTTACTGACTGTTATTATGAGTTGTTTTATAAACATCGACAACAACAAATGATTACGAAGGCACACTTTTGGTGGGCTCAGTTTGATGTTGCACATATCAACATGGATGTCCTTCAGCTAAAAATGAAAAAATGTCTGATTTGAAAATGAAAATAAATGGCTGTGAATAATACGAAGAGTGCCAATGATTGTAGAAGGGGTTAGAAAAAAAAAAAGGAAATTCGTTAAGCAAACAGAATCGGAACCGGCCAAAGAATGGCAATGAAGAAGCATTCAGTAGCAAATCTATAATATAGGTCAAAAATGAAGATAAAAGGTCAAAGGGGTCAAAGGTGAAAATTCTGTGTAGAAGTTTTGAAGCCCTCACCTAGTGCCATCACATAAAGTAAATGGAATCGAAATCGATGGCGAAGGAGTAGCATTTTGTAGCAAAATGTACAATACAGGTCAAAAAATCAAGGTCAAAGGTCAAAGAAGTCAAAGGTCAAAATTCTGTGTAGAAGTGTTGAAGCCCTCACCTAGTGCCATCACATAAAGCAAACGGAATCGAAATCGGGTTAGAAATGGCGAAGGAGTAGCATTTTGTAGCAAAATGTACAATACAGGTCAAAAAATCAAGGTCAAAGGTCAAAGAAGTCAAAGGTCAAAATTCTGTGTAGAAGTGTTGAAGCCCTCACCTAGTGCCATCACATAAAGCAAACGGAATCGAAATCGGGTTAGAAATGGCGAAGGAGTAGCATTTTGTAGCAAAATGTACAATATAGGTCAAAAAATCAAGGTCAAAGGTCAAAGAAGTCAAAGGTCAAAATTCTGTGTAGAAGTTTTGAAGCCTTCACCTAGTGCCATCACATAAAGCAAACGGAATCGAAATCGGGTTAGAAATGGCGAAGGAGTAGCATTTTGTAGCAAAATATACAATACAGGTCAAAAATCAAGGTCAAAATTCTGTGTAGAAGTTTTGAAGCCCTCACCTAGTGCCATCACATAAAGCAAACGGAATCGAAATCGGGTTAGAAATGGCGAAGGAGTAGCATTTTGTAGCAAAATATACAATATAGGTCAAAGGTCAAGGTCAAAGGTCACGACTGAAATTCTGTGCAGAAGTTTCAAAGCTCCCATGTAGTGCTATCATATAAAGCAAACAGAATCACAATTGGCTCATAAATGACAGAGAAGTAGCAAATTGAAGATTTTGATCACACACGGACGCACACACGGACGGACACACGGACACACGGACACACGGACGGACACACACACGTACGGAGCCCGTTTCATAGTCCCCTGCTCGAACTCGTTCGGCGGGGACAACTACATCAGTTGGGAGTACACCAACTGGGTATAGACGAGTATAGACCAATTGGGAGTAGACAAGTTGGGAGTAGACCAATTGGGAGTAGACCAATTGGGAGTAGACCAATTGGGAGTAGACCAGTTGGGAGTAGACCAATTGGGAGTAGACCAGTTGGTAGTAGACCAGTTGGGAGTAGACCAATTGGGAGTAGACCAGTTGGGAGTAGACCAGTTGGTAGTAGACCAGTTGGGAGTAGACCAATTGGGAGTAGACGATTTGGGAGTAGACCAGATGGGTATAGACCATATTGGGTATGGACAAACTAAGGTTTGGACGATATGATAACTAGACAAAGTGAATGTAGACTGAATGACTTGTAGACGAGGTGGGAGTAGACTAACTAGTAGTAGACAAAATAGATATTAGACGACATGGCAAATAGACATTGTGAGTGTAGACGATTTGGCTATTAGATCAATTGTTTTGTAGACGAAATGCTCCTTTGAGTTGGGTATTAGACAGTACGGGTAGTGGGCAAAGTGACTATTAGACAATATGGGTACTGGACAAAACGAGTTGTAGACCAAATGGGTATTAGACGAATCGGTAATAGACGATATGCCAGTAGACCAATTGGAAAATAGACATAGTGGTTGTAGACGAGGTCACTATAAACCAAATTCTTCAAACATCCTCTCTTATTATTTGCGGATGATAATAATGTGTTTTATCCGATTCTGATTCTGATCGATTAACACATGATACTTTAAACTGTGAATTAACGAAGTTACTCCATTGGATAAGAGCGAACAAACTGTCAATAAATTTGCAAAAAACTGCAAGAAAAAATGCATGCTGTTCAGTAATTCGCTAGAAAATCTACCGAGAAACGTTTTCCTGGAAGACATGGTCATAGACGAAGTCTCTTCCATCAAATTTCTAGGTTTGATTCTGGACAATAAACTTACCTGCATGGGGTTTGCATATTGATTCTGTTTGTCGTGTTATTTCAAGGAATATAGGTATTATAAACAAAGTTAAATTTTATCTTCCCTAAAATTTACATTTTATGTTATATTCTGCTTTGATACTACCTTACTGAAGTATGGTATACTCGCATGGGGAAACACGTTTTTCTAAATATACAGAAAGAATACTATTATTACAGAAAAAAAGCTCTTCGTATCATTTGTCACGAATCTTGGAGAAGTCATACTTATAATTTATTGCACGAAAATAATATTTTGAAAATTTGACCTTTATCGTTTGCAATTAGGACAATTCTCTCCCCCTTGTGTTTGATTCCATGTTCTTAAAGAATGAAACTGTTCATGCATATCCAACCCGTCAATCCCATGAATATCATTTGCCTTTGACTAGGACGGTTTTTGCAAAATCTTTATTCTCCTTTTCTGGACCAAAATTCTGGAATTCTTTTGATAATAATGTAAAGGAAGCTTTAATTCTTAATACATTTTCTTTAAAGTTAAAGAATTATTCAAAAACGTCCTATGCAGCAAAATGAATATTTCTTTTTTTTTTTTTACTTTTGATTTTCAAAATCGTTCGTGCGTCGGTAACCTCACTACTCTTTGTTTATCAGCGAGCCTGTGCCTCCAGTGCCCTGGTTATGACCCACCATTTCTCTCTCCTCCCCCCCCCCCCTCCACCTCGGACTTCCTACCTCCCTTACTGTCTTTCTATCCTCTCATCAATCTTTCCTTACAAGAGAGCCTCTTTGTGTTTGTTAATGTGAGTTGGTATGTGTGCATGTATGTGTGTATTACTCTGTCTGTCTTTTTTTTTTTTTTTACTACCGTTAAGGGAAATTGTTGTTGTTGTTGTTGTTTGCTATTATATTTTTTTCTGTATGAGGGGACTGCATTCTACAAGCCCTGTTTTTCAGCAGTCCCCTCCATTTCCAGCAATATTGTTTATGCATTCACCACAGTGACGTAACAGTTATTTGTATATCTGTTGATAATTTACCTGTATATCTTTTACAATGTTATTCTGTTCATCGCATTGTGGTACTGATTTCATGACATCTGTGCATTTGAGTGTTTCATTGTATTTCTAATTATTTTGTTTGATGGAAATGAAATAAATCAACTTGAAAAAATGAGAACGAATTTGGTATTTCTCTGTAGTCTTACCCACTTTACGCTCCATGGAATGTGTATTACATGTTTTGTATATATATTGTGCTTGGGTGTGGGAGGGGTGTTTGAATGTCTTGATGTCTTTTTTTTCTGGAAATTTAATAAGCATTACTTTATTATAAAAATCTCCTTAACAAAATCCAATAAGTCATGAATATCGCTGCACAACGACAGCGTAACCACAGTTTGTCTATTCCATGACTGTAAGTGATAATTTTCTTACTCTAATGTTTAACTTATCGATCTATATTGTATTATATTTGTGGTATAATTATGTTATGTATTCTTTACATTTATGAAGTTTATTCATATTTGAGTTGCACAAATAAAATTTATACCTCAAGTTCAAAATTTCATATATCTTTTATCATTGCAAAGCAAATTAAAGGATTGCGATTTTTTTTCACAAATTGTACGCAATTGAATTTCAGTTTTCCCCAGTCATGCCAGTGCACAATGTAAGACAGTCCACTATGTGATAACCTTGCTGTCATAACACACTGACTTAGCAGGGATCGTCACAGAAAACAATACTGTCCACAATTATCTATAACAATCTGTAACTATCCCTAACTATCCAAAAATATCCGCAACTCTCCGCAAGTGTTCAGAACTATTATGTGCCAATTCGTAAGAATGTCCGCAAGTGGACGCAAGTATTCGCATCTGATCGTATTTGTCCGTATCACCCGCACTTTTTCTCGGTATGTTTTGAATAAATTTTCTAGTGTCGGCAAAGGATCCGCGGGAGTCCGCAATAGAAATGACTTTTTTGGACGTAACGCCGGACGCAGAGCATTATGTGACTGGGGCTTAAGTGCGCGAGATGTACGAAAAAAAAAAAAAGGTAGAGCACTGGTACGTAGGTTTCACGTAATACTGAAAAAATTGAAGATACAGTACTCTCCGCGTAATCGGGTATCGCTTAAACGGGTACTCCGCTTAATTGGGTAGTAATGTAAAAATCAGTTCCAATGCACATTAAAATTACCTGATAATCGGGTTGCCTCTCCGCATAAATGGGTAAATAATTTCTTGTAGTCTAATTTCTACCCACATTTTATCGCAGATATAACACTTTAAGAAATCATGAATGTCTAAGTTTCCTCGGCTAATCGCATTCTCTGCTTAATTTGCAAAGAAGACCGATCATTTGGGGAGTGATTTAACATGAAAACACATGTACCAGTACCGACTTGCCACACGTAAACGAACATTGCACACGTAGCTGGCACTCACAATTGAATAGACAGACGGGAGTTAAACGCACTTACGCTCCTCCCTTGCTCCGCAACAACATTCACAATACGAGAAGTTTGCAACAAAAATCAGGTCATGCACCACCTCCATAATTTTGCTTTTCCCCAGTCACTTCTCGAAAAGTAACCCGACGTTCTACGTGACTACAGTGCACGCAAAGAGACGCGTTCATTTCGGAAAACGCCTGCGTGTTAGCGAGGAATCTAGAGTCAAACGACAAAGTTTTCTGAAGACATATTTATTCATAAAAAGAGTGTAAATTATTGCTCGTGACTGAGCAAGTGTAAGGTATGTATAATGTGCCGTGCAAGCACGAGTGTTAAGCATACAGTGAAGGTGTTTGGTGCAGTGTACAATGCATGTACATACACATTGTGTGTGTCAATTATGAATAATATGTGTTCTTCTGTTAATCGGGTACTCCGCTTAATCGGGTAAGAAACGCTCTGCGCGAGCCTACCCGATTATGCGGAGAGTACTGTACCAGCAAAGGATTTTACCTTCCCATCATTATCATTTTTGCTACGTAGTCGAACAGCAGACGATTCATGAGAGAAACGAGAAGAAGAGAGTATACTGGAGTAGCGCTGTACTCATGTGCGTACGCCCGCGATACGCAACTTTACTCGACTGTACGCAACAGCTGTACGCAGTCAAGGAGGAGTACACCCAACCTACGTATTATATACGCAACCCTACCCCCCGCGATACGCAAAATAGACTACGTTGAAACCATGTCGCGTGATTGGCTTCGGGCGACCCTAATACGCAGCAATTGCACAAGTCGTGTATTTTACGAGCAGCTTGCCATTGTTTTTGAACGTTATGAGTCTTTCATAATATGAACGCGATACAAATCTCCATTCATAAGTCTTACTTACGAACGCCGTAAGAGCCTTCCAGAAACAACTTAAGGCATTCTTTCGATCATTTCAAGAATTTGAGGTTTCTGGAATTGTGTAACGACCCTACGAATTCTACACGAATTTGCGTTGTTCTTACTTTGCTCTGAGACGTTCGGGGGAAAAAAGATCTTGCAAAAGACCATTAACCAGCTTAAGAAACTTACGAAAGGTTTAAGAAAGGTCTACGAAAGGTATACGTAATCGCAAGAAATTGGTCTTATTGCATTCTTACCAGCTCGAAAAACAGCACTGCTCTTTGAGAAAAACGAATGAAGACAAGTGAGGAATTGTCTAAAGATGGAGACAGTTTAGAATTCTTAGCATGCCGCCAATAAAACATCGTAAAATTGCATCTTTCAGAACAGAGAGATAAAAGGTATCGTTTGCAACACTGATAGCAGTGACTTAAAATGTACTCGAGTTGTCCCATTTGATTCATATGTGTGGGTCAATTCTATCACAAACCATCCTACCATCAAAAAAAAAATGCAATAAACTTATAAACTTAAAAGAGATATCACTACTTTTCTGAGTAAACCACAACTGTAGACGATTAAGTCTAGAAACAGTTTTCTTTAATAGATTATGGTTATATTTCGCATATTATTTAACATCGGCTATGATGATAAACATTTTAGCACTGGCTGATTCTATCACTAACATGCATTTGAGAAATATTGTAAAGTAACAGAGCTGTTTTTTTTTTTTTCTGTATTTCAGCTGCAAAGGGTGAATAATGTCTTTGATACTTACCGTTTGCCGTAGGCACAATGATTTCTTCGTTTGCCCCCGTTAGATCCATTCGCGCAATCCCCGTCGCAGCATCCGCGAAATATATCTTGTTGTCGACACTACTGTAGTCCATGAAATCTGGGACGACACTCATCGTGGGTGTTAAGGGAGTGAACATATTGGTAAAAATATTGACTTCATTGTTCGGTACGGTCGCGGTAAGTATGCGCTGGTTATCTTTGATGAGAACCCGACCGCTCAGCGCTGCAAAAAGAATATGAACATGAGTAATCAACACTAAATGGTAATTAAAAAGTAGGAATAGCAGTTGAATTATTTGAATACAAATGCATTTGGCTATATGATAGTGTAACGATAATATGTAGGCTATAAAAAAGAAAGCTACCTTTCACATTTCGTATCCAGCCCGTTGTTCTTGACCCTAGCCTAATAAATGTGAAATTATGCCTTTCAATTCTAATATACGGCTTATCAATGAAAACATGCGTTGTTCAATGTTTATGTTGGTGTGGACTTGATTATTCAAAATTTGATTTTGAACTTTATTGAAGGAGAAATTGCATACATACAGAAGCAGGGGCGGATCCAGGGAGGACCGCAACCGGCGCACGCCCCACCCCCCCCCCCCCCCTCCCTTTAAAGGGACGGTAAAGTATTGGTAGAGATGAGAACTGGGCTTTTAACTTTTTGCGAGATACCAAGAAAACACTTATGATATAGTACAGAACATACCATTTTAAGAGGAATTCAAAGTGTATTTGATGAGAATCGGGTTTGGAATGACTGAAACATCCAAAAACAAAATAAAACAAAGCGATCGTAATAAAGTGTTGGTCCCACACTTTATTAGAATCGCTCTCTTTGGATATCTCCGCTATTTCAGAACCAATTTTCATCAAATAAACGGTGAATTCGTCATAGAATTACACGCTCTTTCATATTTCATAAGAGGTTTATCATTATTTCACCAAAAAAGAAAATGTTAGGAACCTGAAATTAGGTCTCAACCAAAACTATACGATCCCTTTAATTTTGTAAACGCGCCCCCTCACGGAATTCCTGGATCCGCCCCTGCAGAAGACATCCGGGCAGGGAAAAAAGGAAAATGTTACCCTCCTCCCACTGCGCAACGGATATATCCAAATGGATCAACGGACATTTTATGGCATTTTGAGATGATTTGAAAGGTGATAATGAAACATCACGAGTCATTCCCGCCCACCCTGCAGTAGGCCATGGTGGTGAGGAGTAGGGAACATCTTTGTAATGTTAAATGTGCTGTTTTGATTTTGGAGAGCAGTAATCGAACCCAATGGTCGGTAGCCTAAACCTTTTCATTTATATTCACCGGTGGCTCCATAGTGTGCCCAAACTTGGGTGCTTATTATTATTCTACGTCAGGAGTGACACAGTGTATCTTTTGAAGACAGGATATATCATAATAACATGTGTTATACTATAGGTGAGCCGAAATGCATTATTACAAAGTTTGAGCTGCATATAAAGGAGAATGATTAAATATTGGTGTCCGGCTACTGGAAAAAAAAAAAAGACATTGATACTTAATCTCGCTAATGATGAGATTCTGATCCACAAAGCAACTTAAGAACGAATATAATGTGCTGACAAGAAGGTGTGAACATATTGGGAAGTGCGCGGTAATTATTCATAAAATAGGTGCACGGAAGATTTGGAACACACCTTAGCCTTAGATATGAATGAACTAATATGTTGGTTAAAACTCATATATAAAATATCGTTGGTGCAACAGACTATATGATCAACTAATGCATGGCTCGACATATTATCGGAGGTCCGGTAGTCCATGCAGGATCACAAAAATTCCTTAATAGTTATCTTTTAGTGGTCCTTATCTTCAGAAGGATATTTCATATCTCCTTTTCTTTTTTCTAGCCACTGTATTTTTATTCGGACCAATAACGTTACAAAACTGAAAAATATTAAGTGTCGAGCCCTACGCTTATTAAGGCACAGACTGAGGGGTACTGGCAAGACATCGAGGTATGAATGAACAGTTCTCTCACCTGGTCTCGCCACGAAGAAAGCGATAATCAAAACAACTTTTGTCAAGGAAAACATGGTTCTGTATGTCGTCCTGTTCGGCATATCTTCTTATGAGTGATGAGCTGCTGCAAATCCAGTCTGTAGAGAAAATTGTTTCATATCAGAGATATTTGCGATGTGATAACATACTATCCCGGCTTGAGGTGGCCAGATGGTGTTTTTGCTCTGCGAACTCCTGCTGTATGTTGGAGGATAGCTGCTTCCAACTCAAAAAAAGGGTGGAACCACTAAAATTGTTCCGTTTTAATATAAGGTAGTGGATAAACAGACATCCTTGAAATTTTGAATAGAAAAAAAGTAAACACTATTGTTCAACAGATTTAAGATCCCCCCGTTCTGAGATTATCTAAGCATGCCTACACATGCCCTTGGACACATTTTTATATGCGTGTGTTTGTGTATGACTGTATGTGCGTTCGTATGTGTGCTTGTGTACATTATTATTAAAAAGTCAATGTTACTATGTATTTAAACAATTAGTTCTTCTCGGTTATGACAAATGTTTTGAGTTAAGCTCATGACCACACTTCAAGTTTGACGAAGTTTCCTTCTTTACGTTTATAAATTATTATTCACTACACCGCATGTACTAAGTGCACTTACAGAATGTTCCACTCACGCTAATTTCAACTGTTGTATACCACACACACACAAAAAAAGAATGTCATCGATATTCGAATAGCTTTCACAATGAAATTTTCATATTCAAGTTTTCAGATTTCAAAAATAATTATCATAAGACTCGTAATAAGACGCAACTAATTTCATCTTTCTTCAAATTGCGATTGATATCTTTCAAACAGTCTCAATGGTACATTGTAACAGTTCTTTATGAAAATAATATAATTTTGTTGTGGATTTGTTTACCGTTTGTTACTGAGGACAACGTTTTGAAAGGAGACTATGTACTGTAACTTTAATCATGTCAATAATGCTCACTTGATAAACTCTCTAAAAGTCCATGGTGTCATTTCCTAAAGATGTTAGGATTGCAACTCTTGGTAGAATGGAAACATCTCGTTACGGCACGTTGCGACCAGGCAGGAAGCAGAACTTCTGCGCATCCACGCAAATTTGCCCTTACAGCAAATCAGAGTTGCTATCGTAACAAGGAAACTAAAGTAGAAATTAGCGGTGCGTAATATATGTCCCCGCTGTCACAGGGCGCTGCCGCCGCACCGCCCCGTAACTGGATCGAAGGCTTTCTCTTCTGAGAGTCTACAAAGTAGGCGAAACAAATGCTTCTTCAGTTCAATAATTGCGTGGTTTATTGTACTGAATTTTGAAACGTATTTACAGCATAGAAATAAAATTGGTGATTAACAATCAAACACTGACATAATCATTGCCAACTAGGAGTACATTTAGTTAACATTATCGCTAAAGCCAGTTGGTTCTTGTTCTCGGGATGAGATCATCTGTCCTCGCCCATGGGTCTTAGTTTCATCAAACTTGAGTCCCCTCTAGACGAAGTCCCCTCGATCCCTCTCTAGTAGACTCTGCAGTCCAATACAGTTGGAGCTTACTCCAGCCTAAAACTCCTTGCTCCCACCTTAAACTCGGATCCTTGCTCCGACCGGATCCTTGCTCCGACATTAACCGCCAACTTTCGTTGGCGTTTCTCCCCTTTCTGTGCAAGTTACTTTCTCCCTGGCCCCTGCCGCAACCTCCTTCGGGTTGATGAGAGATTTCTCTAGTGCTCAGACTCTCAAACGTACACTGAATGTGGCCTTTTGCCACCACAACCTCTTTCTCCTTGTTCCGAATTCATCTACCAAAGGGTAGACCAGTATGTCGGCGACACTGATGTACACCGAACCCTCCCGACGAACTGGATACAAACGTAGTGATTTCACAAACAATTTTGTGCTCTGGTCTCAAGAATTTTTGGTTTTGCATCCCGGTTTTGTTCTCCAAAATGTCCTTCTTAACTACACTTGTCTATGTAGGACCAATCACTGTATATTAATTTATTAAACAAGTTATCTCATTGGAGGAGGGGGTTAGATGGTTCAGAAAACTTTCTACCAATTGGTCAGACTGGACACACCCCTATGAGTGACTTTTCCTTAATTTCAAAGAATTGTTTTTGAACATGATTTCCAAAGAAGGAGGATATTCCTCTGACGTTAGCTGACCACTGGAGCTGGGTGTGACTATCAATTTCTTAACCCTTGCCTCTTCTGGGCTGTCCTCCCACTGGTGGACATTTGGCAGGTTTATGACCCTCCCTCCTGGTAGTGGTCTCCACTTCGTGTGAGTCACCCTCTCCCTCTATGTTTCGCTTTATTACCCTCGTGCCCCTGACGTAATGAAGGGCTGAGGGGTTACTACCCTATTGCTTCCTGTGCAGTGTAAACTCATTTTAATGGATGCCTTGCACATAAACATAAATTTGATGTAAAAGGGCTGATGAGATTATCAGTGGGACTTTCACATGGACAATGTAACCTACCATGTCGTGACACCCGCCGGAAGTAGCATTTAGTAGCAAAACGTACAATATAGGTAAAAACTAAAGGTCAAAGGTCAAAGAAGTCAAAGGTCAAAATTCTGTGCAGAAGTTTTGAAGCCCTCACCTAGTGCCATTACATAAAGCAAACGGAATTGAAATTGGGCTAGAAATGGCGAAGGAGTAGCATTTTGTAGCAAAATGTACAATACAGGTCAAAAATCAAGGTAAAAGGTCAAAGAAGTCAAAGGTCAACATTCTGTGTAGAAGATTTGAAGCCCTCACCTAGTGCCATCAGATAAAGCAAACGGAATCGAAATCGGGTTAGAAATGGCGAAGGAGTAGCATTTTGTAGCAAAATGTACAATATACGTCAAAAATCAAGGTAAAAGGTCAAAGAAGTCAAAGGTCAAAATTCTGTGAAAAAGTATTGAAGCCCTCACCTAGTGCCATCACATAAAGCAAACGAAATCGAAATCGGGTTAGAAATGGCGAAGGAGTAGCATTTTGAAGCAAAATGTACAATATAGGTCAAAATTCAAGGTCAAAGGTCGAAGAAGTCAAAGGTCAAAATTCTGTGTAGAAGTTTTGAAGTCCTCACCTAGTGCCATCACATAAAACAAACGGAAGTGAAATCGGGTTAGAAATGGCGAAAGAGTAGCATTTTGTAGCAAAATGTACTATACAGGTCAAAAATCAAGGTAAAAGGTCAAAGAAGTCAAAGGTCAAAATTCTGTGTAGAAGTTTTGAAGCCCTCACCTAGTGCCATCACATAAAGCAAACGGAATCGAAATCGGGTTAGAAATGGCGAAGGAGTAGCATTTTGAAGCAAAATGTACAATATAGGTCAAAGGTCAAGGTCAAAGTTCACAACTGAAATTCTGTGTAAAAATTTCAAAGCTCCCGTGTAGTGCTATCATATAAATCAAACAGAATTAAAATTGGCTCATAAATGACAGAGAAGTAGCAAAGTGAACATATTGATCAAACACGGACGCACACACAGACAGACGGACGGACGGATGGACACACGGACACACACACACACGTACGGAGCCCGTTTCATAGTCCCCTGCTCGAACTCGTTCGGCGGGGACAATAACTTTTCATGAAATGGGACTCCGATACTAACTATATTGTCTTTGTTCTGAAAGTATGCAGACTATGTCTAGATATTAATTCGTGGTGAGATTTTCCTGCCCTCATCGTATTGTGTAAGTACGACAACGATTTCGGTTAAAGGACATATTTTGTTTTCCTCTGTCTTGGACATTTCCTAAAGTTTGTAAGTCTGCCATTAGTTATGCTGTCTCTATGCAGATGTTCTCAGATGTATACTTGTAAATTAATCACATAGATGAACACGAATGTAGTTCAAGCTTCTTTCGCTCCTTTTTTATTTGTTGATCAATTCCTTTGCAATTTCTTCTCACATTCTAACTGCCACAAACTGCTACGCGTCTTTTTGTTGTTCTTGTTCTTGCAGTTATGAACGCGTAAGTTGCGTTTTATTAATTTTTTTTTGTAGAGTAAACAAGAACGTTTATAGTTTTTTTTTTTTTGTAAGTCTGTGTGTAATGAATGTCCTAACTATCTTTGACATCTCATCTTGTCATTACTGCATCAGTTTCGCACCGGTGATAATATGTGTATGTGTGTATGTGTGTGTGTGTGTGTGTGTGTGTGTGGATGTGTGTGTGTGTGTGTGTGTGTGGGAGAGAGAGAGAGAGGGTTTCGGTGTGAGTTTAAAACGCCGTGGTTTTTCCAATGCCAATCGGCACTATACGCGCATATACACTTGAATACAGAGAGACCAATATTTTAAGTATAGTCGGTGTAAACAAAATGCCTACAATAGAATGAGTGTAACAATACACCCATTGCATCCAGGGTCATACAGGTAATCTGCCTTTTTTGTAAAATCCACAGCGAGGTTAAACTGAATAAGTCACTATTAATAGTTTGGTTTTCGTCATTTCTTCTTTTGCTTTGGTTTCAAGGCTCTTTTGTTTTTGCATGATATAACAGCAATGGAATCCCAACGCTGTGCCATCGATTGTCGTTTCTATATCATGCGAGTCTCTATTTTCTTTTTTAATCCAAAGAAAATATCGATGAGACATGATTTCAAGAAAAAGACCAGAAATCAATCGTACGCAAAAAAAAAAATACAAGAAATAGAATTTGAATTTAGATAAGTGCAATTATCTGTTTTCTTCCAACATGTCAAATGTCCGTCCATTCTTTGTCTGCGCCAGGATATCCAGGATATCTGTGCTGTTTTCATCTGACACATGATTTCTTTTTAGTTTTTTTTTTTTTTTACAACAGTGCAGAGGAGCGGGCCAGTCAATATGAATTTTCGGCGCTTAAAGTTTGTCCTGCAAAAATCGTCAATAATCATAACGATTGTCATAATTCTCAAGGTTCCATTTTTATGACGTGTAGCTCTGTTATGAAAGCGAATAACCGGGGGGCCAAAAGCTAAAAACAGAGGTCGAGTTGCACTCTCTCTACAAACTAAGTAGACCATGCTTATTTTCAAGTTTTTATTGTAACAAACAATATTCCACTGGTCTACCTCAAAAAATTTGTTGCGAAAGCCTCCAAATCCAAGATGGCGTCCAAGATGGCCGCCATATTTACTGAATTTGTCTTTAAAATGATAGAATTCGATAGAAACATCAGATTTCAACAAATGTGATGTCATATGACAGAGAATAAAATTTTCTACAAGTTGATACCATTTTTGTGGGTTATTGTGATAACTAGATTGAGATTTTAAGGAAAAAACACTCATTTTTTGATATTTTTCTGAAAAAAGGAAAATCATGAAAATGCTTGATTCCGCATAAATCAGAGAAAGACTGAAGAATTATCTTGAAACGTTTTTTGACATATGAACAATATTTGGAGAAAATTAGGGGTCAGTACCATTTTCGGTTCAGGAGTTGTAATGTCTCAAACTTGAAAACTCACTACGTAAAAATGGCCACTTTAGTTGTGACCAAGACCTTGTTGGTCGTAAAAAAAGCCTGCGCGCGCCAAGACTACTACACGCACCACTGGCACTGGCGCTTGTAGCAGTGCCAGTGGTGCGTGTAGTAGTCCTGGCAAACGCAGACATTTTCTTTGACAAACAAGGGTTTGTACCTGCAAACTAACTTTTCATACCAAGTGGTAGCTCAGGTGATACTGATCGCTATTATTTCACAGTAGATTGTTCTGAAGCAGATGAGATGAAGCCAAAAAAGAATTTCAAATAGAGGTAGAAGCTTGAAACTTGGCACCAATCTTGTTATAGATAGTTTAAGACAGAATGTAGATCAACCGCTCAAAAAAAAAAAAAAATCAAGATAACAGCCATCAAAGTTGACGTAGTGCATTGCGCCAAATTGAATGAATTATTTCGATTTTGATACAATGTTGTCTGTTGCGCTATCTTAAACCGTCTTAGGTTTTTATGGACACATTTTTAAAACCAGTGATATTCTACTCTCCGAAAAAGAAAAAACAAATCGAATGGAAGTTTTTACTTTTGATGTGCGGAGTGAATAACAGAAAACGGTGAATTTAGAGTGAAATTGGAGTGACTTTTGAGTGAAATGTTCATTTTCACTCATTTTAGAGTGACCTTAGGCAGGGCCCCACACTAACTTTTATTTTTGGTGGCTCAAAGGCAAATATCTTACCTTTTTCGATGGCACAATCAGGCCACCAAATTCTTCATGTCTGACATTTTGGTGGCCCGACGTGCGTTTTTGGTGGCCCTGGGCCACCGGACTACCGTTAGTGTCGAGCCCTGCCTTACGGATCACTCGTCACTCTTCGAGTGATCCCCGAGGTCACTCTAAAATGAATGAAAATGAACATTTTCACTCTCGAGTGATCCTGATATCTATGTTATGGGAAAGCATCTACCAATGGTATAAGTTCAGATTGTGACACTATAACCCACATGAAATCAGCCTAAAATCAATGTAAGAAAAATCTGATAACAGTAAATACAGTTTCAGCATGCTTATTTGTAAATGTGAAAATACAGCACGAATAATCAATTTGGACAATTTTATTCGAACAATATACTGAAAAAGTAATTTCGCACAACATATTTAAGAGCAAAGTTGAGAAATTGCCGCCATGTCGGATTTTTTTTTTTTTTGGGGGGGGGGGTCGGATCAGAAGGGCTTTTCAAGTCATCTGCGGATCAGACATTATTACACATATTGTACCATCATCATTCACGTTTCTACAACAGGTGAGTAACATACAAGTAAAAAAGCATATCTTTGATATAGAAGCATTTCTTCTTTATCAAAGATTGGGCCTTACCCAAACAATGGAATGAGCTCCACCCCCCCCCCCCCAAAAAAAAAAAAGACCCTTAATATGGTTTACATATAGTACAATATCGTTCGGATGTATAGAAACATGTAATTGACAGCAATATAAGAAGATTGAAGAAAAGATATCAAATTATAAGTTATAAGTTGAGATTTAACTTTCACGCAACACACTAAAGGTATTGTTTACCATTGGGAGAAATATCACATTCGATTTATATGTGCAGGTTAGTTGTATCACAAAACATTCTACCATGTAACAAAATTATAATAAAGCCTAAAATATACGGAGATAACTGTACCATTTCTTTTCAAGAAACTATGACCATGATAACTGTTAACAATTTAGTAAATAAAAAGACATTCTTATCAGATCTATTTAGTATATCTAACAATATTTAGCATTAATTATACTGATTTAAGTATGTACATTAGTTGATCTATCCCTAACTCACAGTTTAGAACTAGTTTTAGGAATTAAGTAAAGCTGGGTTTTTGTTTTATGTGCACTAATGGTAAATAATGCCTTGAACGACAACCTCGATTAATCACCGCCATCGTGAATTTTGTGTGGATGCTAGTTTTATCGCTAAATATTACACATTGGCAAAATTTGTGACAAATTCCAAACTCCTATCTCTTTTTGAGATATCACGGCTTTGTATGACACATTACAACGCACTCTTGTAACGACGTAAGTTCAATCTCGTTCTTCACATTTGGAGGAATACTCGTGATCGTTTTGTAAACTGTACTTCTGTTCACTGTTAGAAATGTTATTTTTGTCTTTGAAGAAACGTTAATCATTGTTTCTCTTAATAATCAACAGAGCTGTTACTTTGGATAAGTTACATGAAACACTTTTATTGCACTCAAAATGTAACCAACTCTACTCTCCATATGGGCAATTCCATGGGAATGTGGACATGGCACCATAATTTCAAGTTTATCATATTGCAAAAGATTTACTAATTATGTATACCCATATATTGAAGTTAAAGAAACTAATAGAATTATATCAATCGGTCAAATACTTCCCAAGAAACAGCTACAAATATTGAACACAATTTTTCAGTCATCCAAATTGCTAAAATGCATGCTTAACTTAATATAATTTTTTTTTTATAGAGAATTTCTGCTAGCACTTCAATTAATCTATTTTAAAGAAGCAAATTGGTTCTACTTCAGTGTCCAATGAGGAAATTTTTATGGCACCTTCAAAAAATTTTAATCGCCGCATGAAAATTCAGCCCTTGAGCCAAAAGCGTGTTTCCGTCCATGTGTTTATCTCTTGACCAACTTTCAGTGATAAAATGGACCTGCGTTTCTACTTTTTCGACATTACATGTAGCTTGTACAATGGTAAAAACTTTGTGCTGAGATTTCTCAAACACTTCGTTATAAAGATGGACGTGTCTTAGGTAACGCTAAATCTAATTTAAATTTTAAATAAAAAGAATACTGTTTTTACACAAATGAATTTAATTTTAATTTCTAGGACACGAAAAAAACATCTCTGTTCAGTTATGTGATTGTCCCCCAGGAGACGTCCCCGGGGCAGTTGTCACGTGGGAGTTGTCCTCTGGGGGAGTTGTCCTCCGGGGGAGTTGTCCCCCGAGGGAGTTGTCCCCCGGGGGAGTTGCCCTCCGGGGGAGTTGCCCTCCGGGGGAGTTGTCCTCGGGGGGAGTTAGGCCTGCCTAATTTCAGTTTAATCTGATAATCCCTTCATTGTTGTTACTCTGGTGGGTTACTTCCTGTTTTTTGTCCCATTCATCGCACAGCCAGCACGGTTTGGTAAAGATCAAGCGCTTGAATAGACACTGTACTTCAGAGCCTCTTTTCTCAGTTTACACTTTTCCTGAGTTTGTGTTTTCTTTCCAATATTTAGATAGGTTAGGATAGTCCAATTGATTTGAGTTATACATCATTTTAAAGCTTAAAGTCTGCTCTTTCAGAATATGGTCTTAACTAAAAATTCATGTCTGGCGACTTTTTGTTTGGTTTGAGGTGCACGGTCACATTTATAGGGTTGCATAATCAAAACAAAGTAAAATGAGAACTAGAAATGTCGCTTTGGCGACTGGTATGCCTCCGCCATAATGCATGATTTTCCCAATAGGTCTAGATAGTACATGTGGACAATGTGTGATTACATTTTCACAAAATTGGCAAAATATTGAAATGACAAGTTTGTCACAAACGTGTTGAATGTTCACCTTCCTTGACCTAGGTTTAATTGGATGAATAGGAGAGCATGTATCTAGGGATTTAAGGACTTTAACCTGACTTTGACCCATTCATACATTTAGGCATTGAGTAATTTTCAAGGTACAGGTGTGGAGAAAAAGTGCAATTTCTGAATTGAATAGTAAATTGTTACCATTTTCATCTGGCCCTTGACCCTAAAATTCATAAGATAATCACTTTCAGGTAGAACATGCATAATATGTACTAAGTTTCAAGATAACTTGAGCCACTTCGTGATATGGAGGAAAAAGTTAGTTCAGCACTTTCACTTGATCTTTGACCTTTTGACCTTTGAGGCAAAAAAAGAAGAAAAAAAAAACTTTCCAGAGAATTTCTATTAGGTTACACATGCATACACCAAGTGTAAAAAAATAATAACCCTGCTGGCATTGCATAAATATGAGGGAAATAGTAAAATTTTGAAGTGTTGCACTTGACCTTTGACCCCTGACCTTTGACCCCATGAACCCTACATTCTCTAGATAATCACTTCCAGTCAGTACATGTATATACTATGTTCCATGAAGATACCTTGAACAATTTTCCAAGTCACGGAGAAAAAAAAGAAGTTTTGATATTTTTACTTGACCTTTTGACCTTTGACCTTTGACCTCATGATCCAAACTTTCACCAGCGATTCTTAATTGGGTAATACATGTATACACTAAGTTTCAAGAAAATATCTTCAGGCATTCAATGGATATGGCGAAAATAGTGAAATTTCATGTATTTGACCCTGACCTTTTGACCTTTGACCTTTGACCTCATGACGCAAACTTTCACCAGAGAATCTTAATTGGGTAATACATGTATACACTAAGTTTCAAGAAAATATCTTCAGGCATTCAATAGATATGGTGGAAAAAGTGAAATTTTATGTATTATGACCTTGACCTTTTGACCTTTGACCTTGAGCATGTGCACCCAAAAGTTGATAGGCACAACTTCACCCCCTAATACACATACATGCCAAGTTTCATTAGGATACCTCAAAAGGTTTTGGTAGTTACCCTGTCCACAAAATTCATTACGGACGGACGGAAGGACGGACGGACGGAAGGACGGACGGACGGAAGGACGGACGGACGGACAGACGGACGGACGGACGGACAACCCGAAAACATAATGCCTCCGGCACCACTTCGTGGCGGAGGCATAAAAATATAATTGTGGAACCTTGGAGTTACAAATACGTTGTCATGATTGGTTTCTGAAAGATATAGAGTTTGTCGGGTGTGCAGAAAGCAATGTCCTCAGTAGTTTTGAATTGCTAAAGGTTTAGAACCACATTCGCTCAGGGATGTCACCACGCTGACCTTCAAAGAGTGCTTCCTTGTACTTCAGGTCACTGGTGTAATGATCGATGCAGAGTAGATGTTCTTTCTTATTAACCAAGGCTATCACGATGGAGCCATCGCTGTCTGCAAACTGTCGGAAAGGCATAATAGATGTCACCATCCTTCGTGACATCGCTCTTTAACTCACCGGACTCGTCGATTATGCCACGGAGTTGGCATGGGTTTGCATGAAAAGCTCCTTGTTTGATTTCAACGAATAGTGATGTGAAGGTTCGTAGTCTTTGCAGGTTATCTCGTGCACTGGAGTGACTGGTGTGACAGGTGACTGGTGCATAGCAATTGTGTCGCCCTCTAGCGGTGCCTTCTTGCAATCTGGGTCTTAGTATCATCCAATATATCCTTGAATTTTTGTTCTGCCTCTGTCTTCTGTTCCTCAAGTTGTCGAATCAGTTTCTCCTTCCTCATCGTCAGTTTCCTCACATATTCGTCGTACAATGTAAGTCTTATTGATTTCTTTCTTTTTCTCTTCGATATATGCGATGGTGTCTGTTCTTTTCTGGTCTACATTCTTGATGAAAGTTTCTAAATCATCTTCATAAACTTTGCTTTGTTCATTTAGTCCATTCATTTTTTGTAATCTCTGTGTGCTGTACTGGGCGTTGCTCAAGACTTTGTGATTCTTCGGCTGGTGATTCAGCATTCGACACCTCATACACATGATCTTCAGGCAATCAAGGCAGACATCCGAACAGTACTGCTCTCCTTCGTCCTGATCATGACTAGGACATATAACCTTCTTCTTGATGTGCGCCCTCCCTTGTTTGATGTCTTCAACGGTGACGATCTGGTGGGTGGTGTTTGCTGGCCACTCATTGTGCTTCAATAGACATTTATCACACATGTAAGCCTTACAATTTTGACAGTAGGTCTTTGCGTCAGGGCGATCCGCCGAGGTACATACCGTGCATGGCTGAATGGCCCCTGCCATCTCGTCTACCAAAGACTGGACCTGAAGGTTAGTCTTAAGGTTTGATACATTCCCATCTTTAACTCCCGTCTTCGGCAGAGTGGGCAAAAAATGTGATTCGGATTCCCGCCCGAAGCTTGAAGGAGACAGAGGCAGTCCTTGCAAAAAGTGTGACCGTATGACAGAAGTTTCGGCGTTGTCAGGACATCGAAACACAGAGGACATTGGAGACTTTTCGACACAGCTTTTTCCAAGAAAGACATTGTGAAGTATTCTGAAGCAAAAAACAAAAAACAAATGAAAATTTTCTAAGTATGACATTCTACAGATGATGACTGGCGGGGGAGGGAACATACCGAATGTTCCACCCGAAGGATTTGAAATGCTATTGAGGGAGGTTATAGCCTCCCGAAATAGCATTTCAAACCCTGTGGGTTGAACGTTTGGTACATGTTCCCGACAACAAAAGTCATCACCTGTTATATTATATGGGTTAGTCAAATACGTCGACGTCAACCACCAAAGATCATAGAGATTCAGTGTGCCTACGCGTAGCTAGCGTAGCCCGACCAGACGCTGTTAACGCAGTGCGCTACAACAGCGACTGTACTGGGCTGTGTATAGTTACAGTGTACGATCTTTGTAACCACCAGCATGCATGCAGAGCACAACGCACTCGATCACTCGCTCGCGCAGAGCCAAATTCACTGTGCGCGCGTAGGTGGCCGGTCCGCGGTCCTAGGCCTTCTGTCATTTGTTACGTGAAAATGTTCTCCTATGGGAGAACATTACCAAGAATGTTCGCCCATGGGCGAACATAACGAATGTACCTCCATCACGTGACTCTGTTTAGCCAATCACTAACCGGTATTTTACTAACCCATTTAATATTAAGAAAATGAGCAATCCTTGAAGAAAGTGTGAGCGCATGACAGAAGTTTCGGCGTTTTCAGGAGATCGATACACGGTGGACATTGTCGACTTTTCGTTACAGCTTTTTCTAATGAAGACATTGCAAAGAATTCTGAGGAAAGAAAAGACACCAACAAATGATTATCTTAAGTGACATAGGAAATGTTGTAGAATTATTTTTCTATTCCCTTCCTTCTATGCAAGTGACATCATCAAGAGGACTTAGTAGTCCGTTTATCCAGCAGTGAGTGCACAGAAACTTAGAAAATTCATAACTTCTGAACGGATGTCTGTTTTTCCTCAAATTTTCACTGATGTGTTCTTCTAATGTTGCTGCATTCTCTCAATCCTTATGTATATAAAGGTGGACTTGTCCTTTAAGTGAGATATGGGGGAAAATATACAGGACCGAGTAGAAACTTTACCACAACTTTATAATTTAGTCTGATCTTTCGAGATTCTTAGCCGGACTTTTTTATATCATTGAACAAAACTATGGCCCTTTTTACACTTGTGTTTCTTAACCCCGTACATTCTCTGACCCAGGACTATCGTTAGTCCCGTACCAATTTTTCAGCTTTTTACACTCGCCAATTAGTCCCGTACTAAGCTCTTGTCCGGGGCTAAGGAGAAGATTGACCTTTTTACACTCGTATTTCTTAGTCCGGTACTTTCCAAACCACATGAATATTCATGATTACGCTGGGTACTGTACACGTACACGCACGCACCGGCAGCACTTGATTACCTCGTTTCTGATTGGTCAGTTAGGGTCGGACTTCGTCTCCGTCGCTT
Organism: Diadema setosum; assembly: GCA_033980235.1. Taxonomy (NCBI): domain Eukaryota; kingdom Metazoa; phylum Echinodermata; class Echinoidea; order Diadematoida; family Diadematidae; genus Diadema; species Diadema setosum. Next base: position 1,294,648 of record CM067078.1, on the reverse strand, counting down.
AGCCCAGAATTAGGTGATCCGAGTATCCTTCGGATCACCTTCTGTATCTGTACTGATTCTTTCTTCTTTATTTCTTTATTTCTCCACAAAAGTTGTGCAGAGGTTAGCTCAGAAAGTCCGCTGCCTATCAATTTCAAAATTATACCATGTATGCATCATGTCCCAAAGACGACAAATCTAATGTATCATTGTGATCAGTCGACCGTGACGTCACTATGACGTCATTATATGAAAACACATTCTCAATCATATCTCATTAATGGAATGAAATTTTTCAATGAAATTTACGTCACATATATTTCAAATTATGCGCAATTTACTCATGATCTCCAAATTCATATATTTTTTTAAAAGGTGCGCGTACGCGCGCGTTGAAATATTTGTATGCTCCAATCGGGCTCAAAATTTTTTTGCACACGTTTCAGACCATTTGGTGCATTTTTTGAAAAATTGAAAAAATCGGACGGACGCGTACGCGCGCGCGCATATACGCACGCACAGCTCATGTGCAATTGAAATTTCCAGTTTTTTCACTTTGATCGGATGTCTGAAATGTTAAGGAATATTTATACCAAGTTTGAAATCAATCCGGCTCAATATGACGTCATACGGGCCCGTCAAAGTTGAAATTCCACGCGCGCGTCAATGGCGATATACAGTGCAACTATGCCAAAAAACTGCTAATTTTAAATCCGATTTTACTCGTCAGGATGGACGGTGACCCCCCATTTTCTTTACATATTTTAAAACCTGATGGGTTGTACATGTCATTTCATGGGGTGGCAATGCTGACAAAATGATTAAAAGATAGCAAATTTCTTAATAAAGTAAAAAAAGTAAATTTTCAAAATGACGTCATCAAATTTCAAGTTCATTCGAGCGTATCTCACTAGTCCTTTGTCAATTTTCACCAAGATTTCAGTATGTTGTAGCTTATTTAATGTTCTTTTAAACATAAAATTACAAAATTTTGATTGGATAACGGTATCACCTCGTAAAAATGGATTGAAAGTAACCTTGTCAAATTTGACCAGTTTACGTGTTATCTCTATGGGAGTGCAGTTTTTCTGGAAATGAAAATTGACATGACTATCTTTATCGAACACTAGTTCACTTACCCTTTGGTAAATTTCTCCCAGATTTTGATATGTTGTAGCTGAGACTTTACGCTATCGTAATGTGCCCTTCGTTTTTTCACACAATGTCGGGATCACGTCAAAAATCTTGGTTGAAATTCAGGCTTATCTTCGATGTATTGAGATATTTCTTTCTTTCTGCAACTTTCTTTGCAATAACTCAAGAAAAACACGCCCTATCACTTCCATATTTTGCACATGTTTAGTTCATGTCACGTACATTATTTCATAAAATAATAAATACTTGATCGGACACCATCTTGGGTATGTAAATTAGGGTCAAAGTTCATAAGTGTTTCATCCTGTATCTTAGGGAATACCTGTCCTATCTTTCCCATATTTTGCAAACGCAAAGACCATGTTACAAGGATCATTTCACAAAATAACCACTTTTTACTCAGATGCCATCTTGTCTGTGCAAATTGAGGTCAAAGGTCATATGTACTTCTTTTTGTATCTTCGTTATGACGTGTTATCTCTATGGGAGGAATTTTTTTTTAATGTGAAAATTGACATGATTGTCTTTATCGAGCACTAGCTCACTTACCCTTCGGTGAATTTCTCCCAGATTTTAATATGTTGTAGCTGAGACTTTGCGCAATCGTTACATTTGATTTTGTTTTTTCATACGATGTCGGGATCACGATAAAAAACTTGGTTGAAATTAAAGCTTATCTTCTATGTATTGAGATATTTCTTTCTTTCTGCAACTTTCTTTGCAATAACTCAAGAAAAACACGCCCTATCACCCCCATATTCTGCACATGTTTAGTTCATGTCACGTACATTATTTCATAAAATAACAACTACTTGATCGGACAACATCTTGGGTATGTAAATTAGGGTCAAAGGTCATAAATGTTTCATCTTGTATCTTGGCGAATACTTGTCCTATCTTTCCCATATTTTGCACACGTATAGACGATGTCGCAAGAATCATTTCACAAAGTAACCACTTTTTCCTCAGATGCCATCTTGGGAGTGTAAAGGTGGGTCAAAGGTCATATGTATTTGTTGTTGTATCTTCGTTATCTAGTGTATACGGAATTTGGTACCAAAGATGGCAGATATGACTCCCTTTTCTAAACGAGAATTCAAACATCACACGGCCAACGTTTTTAACAACAGACGAAACCTGTATGGTCATGCCTATTGCGATCAGGACTCGAATCATTGATGAAAAAAAAAAATCGGATCACCTTAATTTATCAGTAATGACAAATTACAATCTCTAGTTATTTTTTCGTTCTGTTTACACTCACTTGCTTGGCACCGCAATTGCGGTGCTAAACCCTGCTAATTTGCAGGGCCAGATAGTCCGGGATTATCGGTGGGGCTAGCCCACTTCGGCAAAAACGAGTGTAAACAGAAAGTGGGCTAAGGATAGTCCCGTACCAACGGTGGGGCTAAGCAAAAATTTACATGTGTTAAAAGCCCTATTGAGAGTGAAATTACAAGACCATCCTAAAATGTGATTACAGTGTATAGATTCAGACTGGCAAAACATTGTTTTAAACCGCAACAGACAGGGACACCGCAAGTGATGGAAAAGTAATATTGAATATTTCTGTGTACGTCAACATTTCGACCATAATAGCTACATACCTTACACATGATTATCATTTTTCTCTCAACGTGCAACATATGATTTTTTTTTTAATGAATGTGTTTTGTTTTCAAGATAATATTCCTGCATTTGTGGTTTTTATTTTGATATATCTGCCATTTTCCAAGTTTCAATTCTTTCATAAACAAGACAGGTCGCGATTTGGAGGAAGTGGGAGAGGAGAGAGAAAGAGGAGGAAGGAAGGGAGAAGACACGACAGAACATTATTATCTTACATCGTCCACAAAAATCAATTACATATCTCTTTCTAAAGCAGAAGAGACCTGTAGAAGTAATGGTATCACCAGCAATTGAGAAATGACTAGAAAAGTATCCGAAATCATGAATGCAGAGAGAAGACCAGTATACAGGTAAAATAATGTGCCAGGAAATGATTCAATGGTATTGTCAGGGATCAAGAAAATTGATATTATGCAGATGAACCTTAGGAGTCAGTCTGAACAGAAATTTAGATAGACGAATAGAGGATGTCAGAATAACTACAAACTGGAATAGGATATTACTATTTCGCTTTACTTACCTGTGAATGAGTTTTTCAGTAGATAATCAAGGCGTGTATTCACGATAGGCCATGGGGTGAAGCTGAAAAAGAGGCTTAGAAAATGGGTTTCGTTCCAGCAACACTGGCACTTCTTTCTGAATGCGGAAATGTGATGTTTTGTACATCCTAAATATACTGTAAAAAGTTCTCCTCGAAATATCCTGTAGTTTTTGCGAAAATCCACATTTTATAGGGCCTAAACTTCGACCAGCAGCCCAATAGGGGCCTACACATATCGTAATGGGGCTTCGAATTGTAGCATTTAGGATCATGACAGAATAGTATCGCGGACAAATGTCAACCTTAAATCGAACAAAAATTCTTCAATTTGAAGACTTACAAGTAAGGTTGAAGAATTGACAACAGGGTTCGTGCAAGGTTTGGTTCTACAAATAGTCATTTTCTGTTCGAATTAATGACTTAATATGACTAGGTCGAGAGGAATCTGGGAGAGCTACGCTGAATTGACGGTCAGCGCAGGCGCACACATCACTGCGCACAAATTTCGTATCCATTGACTGGATATAGATGTCTGTGTGTGCATGCGCTGGCCGTCAATTCAGTGTAGCTCTCCCAGTTTCCTCTCGACCGAGTCACATTTAGTCATCAATTTGAACAGAAAGAAACTATTTGCAGAAGCAAACCTTGCACGAACTCTGTTATCAATACTTCAAATTTATTAATAAGTCTTCAAATTGAAGATTTTTTCCCGATTTTAAGTTGATATTTGTCCGCGATAAAACATCCGTCATGATCCTGTATGCTACAGTTCACAGCCCCATGACGCTATGCGTATGGGGCTGCTGGCCGCAGTTATGCGTATGGGGCTGCTATTCGCAGTATAGTTCCAATAGTGTTTCTAAGCTGAAATACATATGCATGCACATTTGTAAAGCACTGCTTTTAGCCATATACCTAGAAAAAAAAAAGTGAAATTTTGGTTTAATAGTTGCATTATATCTCATGTTTCAGCTTTTCCTGATGCTGGCTATGCAAAGGAACACAAGAGCAAAGTGGTTCGAGACCATATGAGAGAGAGCACTGACTGACCGTCAGAGGTCAAGGCAAATGCCTTATATTCTGTTCAAAGACATGTTATTAATCAAATGACTAATCATTCAAGGCAAAAAAAAGAAAAAAATTCAGTGCGTTTGTTTGTGTGTGTGTCCGCGTGCATGTGGGAGAATCTTATTGTACACACACACACACACACACACCCTCACATGCACACACACATACGCACACACATAGTTATGAAGATTCAATATACCCAAGTGTATTAAAATATTATTCAACATGCCTTTGCCATTTATCACATCAGCCTCATAAAAAAAGATTATCATAAACATGAACACACACAATGATATAATACATGTGTTGATCAGTGCATTACACATACACAGGTGCATAAAAACGCTGACATATTATATACACTCACACGCACACATACAAACTCAAATACACACAGGAGACATTACTATTAAACAGATCATATTGTTTATTAGTAAACATGTTTTTCTTTTCTTCTTAAGAAGCTTTAATATACTAGCAATCACGTTGTTCATGAAATATTATACAGTACTTTAGAAAATTTAATCTTCACAAAATTTCCTGAAGTTTTCATTGCTATCATTAGATTATAACATGGTGGGACACTACCTCCTTTCATGTAAGATAGCTCAAAATGATAATCAGTCAAATTTTCTAGTTTTAATAAATTTCCTGGAACATTCCATGGTCCAAATATCCTTGAAAGGGTGTAAAAGTTTTGAAAAATGCCAATATATGAAAAAAAGGCAAAATTATACACACAGAGAAATTAGGGTTCTATTAGGGTTCTTATTTTCACCCTACGAGCAAATCTAGCTAAGTGGCACCTTATAGGGTTCGGGATGGATGTAGGGGTGCAAATCCGAACTCTAAATGGAGCCAGGTCTTAAGGGTTCAAATTTAGAACCATTCCATAGTCTTTCCCGGAAGCTGACATGTGGGTGTTGAATGGTCTTTGCTTAAAATGGCACACTGTCTTTGGATATTATCGTATATTTTTATTTGAAAATATAACTACACGTTGTTAAAGAGTAACAGTGTCATCAGTAATACTGTACTAAAAAAAAAAATATTACTTGAATTAAACATTTGTTTTTTCTTCTCGCACCGGGATCAAAAATATCATTTCAATGACGTTATCATAGAGAGAAAGCAAACGAGTACAAGTACACGTATTATGCGTGCACGCGTGGACCGTTGAGCACTTGGTCAATGGCAAAGCTAAAATCGCATGCGCACGCCACGCCGTAGGTCGCGCGGTATACGTACGTGCATACTACTGACGTTCCTCGTTTGGAATGGACAGACGACCGTGAGGTTGGGATGATGAATTTATCTTTTTGATGAGCCAAACGTTGTGAGTAGATAATTGTACTGTAATTCCGTTGAAAATATTTCACAGTAATCGATGATGATATGTGTGAATTATGCTCGTAGAATGCTAAGTGGTGAAAACTGATGCAAAAGAGTTGTATCGAGGTACATGTGTACTAACATGTCAGAAGTGCGATCATACATACAGTAAAGCATAGCAAGGTAATACGGAAAGCCTCTACCAAGGTACTAACTACGACCAGCAGCCCCATACGCATAGCGTAATTACGCTATGCGTATGGGGCTGCTGGACGCAGTTACCAAGGTACGTACGTACGTGAACAGGTGACCGGATATAGTCGCATCATTTTCGTTAATGGAATTATTAAGTTTGAGCCGAGTTTAGGCTCAGTTTGGATATTGGTTTCTGTGAAGTTCACAGAACGATATAGGCATGTATGATGTGCCTAATGAAGAAAAATGGTGTTCCTGGTTCATTTAGGAGAATTTAAGACATGTATGAAGATTGAAGTCAGAAAATTTAGGTTGGCCTTGACTCCTTGTTGTCTATCAATGAAAATAGAATGTGTGTTATGAATTAGCAATGCCATAGTCACAGAGCATAAGCAATGATACACGATATGTGAATTTAGATAATATCCACTGGAGAAGTTACATGTGCTGACATGACATCAAATAAGTCACACAAACAAGGTATGTAAACGGTAAATCACTTCAGAAGTACAACTACTTGATCCCATACTTTAGCAGGTAGATATTCCAATATTGATTGTATGTTGAACTTTGTTTTATTCAATTACAGGTTGAACCTTGCTGATCCATGCCGATGCATGGTGTTAGCTCGGTCTCATACTGGGCCAAAGGGACCTGTGTTTGATTGATTATTTATCATCGAGTTCACTATGCATCAAGTTCAATAACGGTCTTCAGGATGAGTGATGCAGGTCAACCTCGAGAGACTGGTGAGCCATATAGGATGCCAGAGCTGGAGATGGAAGATGTTCAGGATGTCAATCCTGGTTCCTCGTTGAGTCAGTGTGGGAGCCATGTCAGTTATTCTGAGAGTGATGGCCAGAAGGGCATACTATTTGGCACCTGAAACAGCTGCTATAGAAACGCATCAAAAACTAGAGCTCGAGGAGTTTCGACTTATGCAGCGTAAGATGAGATTAGCTTTGAAGACCAAGCTGCAGGTTGCTGAAGCAGAGGAGCAGATATACCTTGACTACGAGAACAAGAAGTTGGGAGTCGGCTTTCCTGTGAAAGCAGAGGATGAAACCTTGCTGTACCCAACTGAATGCGCCAACCAACCAGTACAAACGAGTACATCGATTTCCCTGACTAGAGAAGTATAGCAAAAAGTTATTTTCAAATTTTCTTCGACTTTTAGCAGATATAGTCCACAAGCCAATAAGATCATCAGCATCATGTAGTATCCCTGAACCAGGTTTGATGAAAGCCCATCAATTTTTTCCGTAGATACGTCCGTACAGACCGGGAGACAGACAAGCAACCTGAAAACATATGCCTCCGGCACCATTCAGGGCCAGGAGTCAGGGCCAATGTCATGTATGTTTAAACCATATAAAATTTGAGACGTGTCACATTGAATCCCCTCCCCCCCCCCCCCTATTAGAATTGCTAAACACCACGTCTCTAGAAACATCTTTCCATTTTAATCCAGAAAGTAATCACCTCCCTGTTTTTAGTCGAGGGTGAGCATGAAGCCACTCCATGAAATGAAAATTCGCATTTTTTTTTGCAAAATATATGTGAAAATGTCTAATTTCATAGATAACGATAACTATTTATTCTGTCTTCTAAACTGTTGTCAGGTTATTCCCTTTCTTAGAATGCACTGGCCTTGAATATTTACAAGAATACTCTAAAGAAATATATAATAGAAAAATAAAAGAGAACGAACTTGCAAATTACAAATTTAAACACAACCTAAAGAGAACTTGACTTCTGTTCACTTTTATCTCTTTTTTTTTTGGGGGGGGGGAGGGTGGATTATGGATGAAAATATGAATCTGCTAATGGATATGAAATATTCAAAGTATGCTTTCCATTTTATTTCATACTAGATGGGGTTAGTTTGTATTGTTCATTTTTATTATTTTAGATATTTCTTCACCATCGATAGCCTCAGTGCTTCAACAACACATGCACACTTTGAATTATTGATTGTTTAAGTAGGGAACAAAAAAAAAAATAAGTCGCCTGCCGTTTTTTGCAGTAGACAGCCACACAATGTATGTAAATTTTGGGCAATCTCTGGCAATGCAATGTCATAAGTGGAGTAGCTTTGTGACACTTGACAAAAGCATGATTTTCTCACAAACCCTTTATGTATATAAGGATTGAAAAATAGAGTTTGTTCCAAACCTGAGAAAACTCAACATATCATATCTACTTTTTTTTTGCATATAAAAGAACACTGGACTTCACTCTTTAAGAAGGCAGAAACTATTATCATTGCCCTTACATACGTCAGTGACTTGTCGAGGAAATGTGCATGTTTTTCCTAAAAGAAAAAAAAAATGTGAAATTCTCTTTAGGTTTTCCTTGAATTGTTCTACGCATGTGGCATCATAAACGGTAGTACCCTTTTCACTCTGCTGCGACTGCACAAATTATTTAAAGATTATTAACTTTTGAACTGAATGTCCGCTTTTCAATTTTTTTTACTGATGTGTTCTAATAGTATAAGCCAGTTCGGGGTACCAGTTTGAGCATGTGCAGAAAAAGGTTATTTGTACCGAGAGACAGGTTGGTTTTTTAATTTCACTGAGATAAGCATCTGTAATGCTAGGATTATTCATGGAATCCTTATAAATGGTGCCTGCCAGTACATCCACTTGACAGCAAGCCTGATATTTGGCAATGTTAACACACACGAAAAATTGTTAACATATTCAAAACAGCACTTAATAAAATAGATGATTCCCTAAGTGTTGATTGACGAACCATACTGGTCACTTCATCTACACTGGTTAGGTTCACTCTTTGTTTGAATATGAGTTCCATAAATGGCTATGGTGGGCAAGCTGCTGCATTATGTCACTTTGAATTGGGTGAAGTGCCTAACCAACTGAGAAAAATGAAAGGTCATTTGTACCTATGTGCACATGACTATCTCTGGACTGGCTTATTGCTGCGCATTCACTCAATCCACATGTAGGTCTATATGAAGGTGGACTTGCCCTCTAACTCTGATTATAATTTTAAGCATTCTTTAAGTAGGTTGTATAAAGTGTTGATATATTTGTGTAAGGTTTAGTGAAAATTAAGTGTTAAAATAATTGGAAGAGTTGTGAGACTGTGGGGGTGTAACATCAACACTTGAGGTATTTCTCATGCATGATCATAAATCTCTGTAAAATATTGATGGTAATAGTAATAATGATAATAATGATAATAATAATACTAATGATAATACTAATAATAATATATTTTGCTCCTGATCATTATGCCTGTGATGGTGCCAATACCAATACCTGCTTTATAAATGTGAAAATCGACTGCTCTTTACAATATTTTGAATGTTGGGGCTAAACTGCATACATTGTGTAATTATATTCATGGTCTATTGAGTACAATGCGCTTCTTGTTTCCATCACTTGAAAAAAAAAAACCAATGTATCCAAAAAAAAAATTGTTTTTAAACTTGTCTCACAAGACATATTCCTTCCTCTTTATGTCCAGTTTGTCATACCACTGATTGGTTAACCTTATTTTCCCTTTCTGAGGTAACATTTTCTGGGGAATTGTTAATGTTAATTTGATGCAATGAAAAGTGTTTTCAGATGTGCTATTCTGCCCGAGATTTAAAATTGAGACATATCTTTAGCTGTGTGCATAAATAAGTAACCAAATTTAGATGTGCATTCTTATTTTTTTTTATTTTTTTTTCACCTTTCTTATCATTGGTGTAATTGTATATGAAAAACAAAATGTGAAGCATACTAATTGTATAATGGGGCACATTCGCAAGCTCTCAAGCTTGGAATTGGATGGAATATGTCAGTACAATTGTACTGTAGTAAGTTTCAAATATATATGACAGAACTTTGCCATACCCTTCATTGTTTTGGCAATAACTTGTGTACGAGAAATCAGAGTTGACATATCGCTGTTAATGTGTAAGAGCGTCGTAAAGGTGCTTTTGATTACCGTAAGATGTACCGGTAAATTCAAGGTACATATCTATGATCCATTTTAGAAGTAGAAGGACAATGTGAAAGATATTTGTCACATAGTTTACTATCACTCTGCACAAGCTTCAGGGATTTTTTAAATAAAAAGAATTAGTGCTTTTGTCAATGTGGTAACTTCCTTTAAAAGAAGAAAAAGTAATCATTTGATGGAAAGATTGCATTTTTTTTTCTTATTCAATGTACTGACCAAATTTCATACATTTTTGATTTACATTGCCCTTTTTATGACAAAATATGCATCTCGTATTAGAATTTGTAGAAATACAATGTATATTTGATGTTCACTTTAAAGTAAACCGCGAAAAAGAAAATCGCTGTTAACTTGTCCCTCTTCCAAGAGGCATATATTAAAATGTTAATAATATGTGACCCTGCACCTCAAAACAAACAAAAAGTCGCCAGACATGATTTTTTAGTTAAGACCATATTCTGAAAGAACAGACTTTAAGCTTTAAAATGATGTATAACTCAAATCATATGGACTCTCCTAACTTATCTAAATATTGGAAAGAAAGCACAAACTCAGGAAAAGTGTGAACTGAGAAATGAGGCTCTAAAGTACAGTGTCTATTCAAGCGCTTAATCTTTACCAAACCATGCTGGCTGTGCGATGAATGGGACAAAAAACAGGAAGTAAACCACCAGAGTAACAACAATGAAGGGATTATCAGATTAAACTGAAATTAAGCATGCCTCATTAACACATTCTGTCTATAATCAATGCCAACTTTCAAAGCAGAAGCACTATCCTTTGAAAAGTTATTAGAGTTGAAAGTGAAGAGTGTGGACAAGGTTTTCAGAAATGAAAAAGGGATTCTAAAGACACACCTAATCACACTATTCTACCAAAAATGTTCAGATATACTGCTAAAAAAACACACTTTCCCGCCCGTTTTATGATACCAAATTTTAGCATAGTGTAAAAGAAGATCCGCTCTTTCAGGAAATATGAAAAAGTCAAGTTCGGCTAGGTTGACCCATTTCACTTATTTTCGGTCCTCACGCAAAATCAGTGTGTGCGACTTTATGTTCGTTTTGAGGTGCACTGTCACATATATATGTAAGTATGCACTGTATTCATCATGTTTATGTTCTATTTGTTGTTGAATTGAAGTCTCTGACTTCAGTTTTCGAAAGATTGTGGATTTAATTGACTGAGAAACTGTGTAAATCTATGCATGCTATTTTGCTTCATGTCTGGAGTGTTACCTGAGGTAATTGTTTGTGAAGTCAGTGAAGGCATCCAGTATATAATTATTTTGGTTTAAAAAAAAAAGGTTATAATTTTCACCATATGGGGTGCAGAAAGGTAACCCTATATAGAGACGTGTGCAAATTGTATTGCATCCTATATTGCGGTGACTTTATCACCCCATAGGGTGCAAAATTACAACAATAACAATATGAACCATAATGGGTGCAGGTATGAGGTGCAGAAGGGGAACCCTGTATAGAGGTCCATATTTGCACCTTATAGGGTGTTGAATATAGGGTGCTAAATAAGAACCCCCCAAAATAGAACCCTAAATGGAGCCGCTGGTGTTACAACGATATGTACCAAAAAGGGTGCAAATTTGCACCTGAATTTTTGTTCACCCTATGGGGTGCAGAAAGGGAACCCAATGGAGGGGTGCAAATATGCACCATATATGGTGTTAAATATAGGGTGCTAAATAAGCACCCCCAAAAATAGAACCTTAAATGGAGCCGCTGGTGTTACAACGATATGCACCCTGTAGGGTGCAAATTAGAAGCGTAATTTCTCTGTGTGTAGTTTACCCATTCATGAGTGAAAACCGTTGGATTCTGTATTGGAGGCAATGTGTACCTGAAAATCTAGGAGAGAATAAAACAGGTTTGGCATTAAAAATTATGATAACATTGCAGTTAACTTCCAATATCAGAGGATCTGTGCAAACCTGACTCAACTTATGCACAATTTTCATATGCCTGGTATTAGTTTTAGCAAACTGATTTTGTACTCACACCTACATTGTACTGACCTTTCTACATGAACATTCTGTTTCAGTATTAATAATAGTTACATTTTTTTCCCCCAGAGTGGGAGAAACAAATTTTGATCGTAGTCATTCAGTTTTATGAAGAAAAAAAAAACACACTTAGGAAAACATCTTTGTTCTTAGAATAATTCAACCCTAATCAAACCATAATAGTGGGCAGAAATGTTTGCTAAAGGGCAAACAATCACATACTGAGGCAAGGAGTCAAAACATGTTGCATAAACATTGGCATTCAAAATACAGGAAGCAATCTGTATTACAAAGACATTCTATCATGCACAACTTTGGTAAGATGTCAATTCTTGAATATCAATCACATTGACCAAAGCATTGGTGCATATACAGTACATTCTGTTGTTTCTGAACTTTGCACTGAAGTTCTTTGTGTATGTGTGTGAATGTTTCAGTGGTGTATATATATTGCTCCATTTTATCGAGGACAACTTATAGTAACATGACAATGTTTTCATGCTTCAATATCAATCATATTAACCTATTTCCATTGGCACGTAATGAGCAGGTTAACTCTGTTGCAAATGATACATTTTACAGGCAACACAACAGAACCTGAAGAGCTTCCAGAAGAAAATCTTGATCTTGATGTGAGCATCTCAGGGGAGGAAACAGATGCTCCTGCTGACGGACCAGGCTCCTCCTTCAGCTTTCGTTTCCTAGCGAGATTCAGGCGTTTGCTATCTATAAACCTCTTGTAGCACGTTTCATGGAATCCTATTTAATACAATGGAGACATGAACAGCAATGATTAGCCGTTGGATTTTGCTAGGGGGAAAAAAAAAGGCTAAACGCTAGAGGGAGGGGTTGAACATTACACTCAATATATCATTAAATGTACGGTAGACTATTGACTGCCAATATTTGAATCTTGTCATTACCAATAGGCCCTAGTACTATGCCAGGTAATCATTAACACCTCATGGTCATTGTCATCACAAGTACTTCAACTTGTACTTGCAGTGCAATTACTGATTTTAAATTACATCTACAGCTTTCAGCACCTGATCACGTGCAATATCAATTATCATAATTATGAATACAACTGCCTTATCATCATTAATACTAGTAATCCTTGGCCTTTCACTATCACCACCACCCACTGCTTTATAGTTTGGCACAACATAATGGTAATCATGTTTTAGGGAGTTTAATTGTTGAAATTATGTTATTGTCATTGTTGGTTTTTTAGACCTATTTATATCAAATATTAATAAGTTAATTTAATGAGATGCTAAATGTGTGTTTTGAGGGGAGATTCGCCAATTTCGGGGTGAGAGAAACACTAGGATGGATTTTTAATATTAATACTCCATGGCCATGATTATGAAAATATACATTTACATGCAGTTTAGACCTTTTTCAATCCAATCCTGTGTGTCAAGATTTTTACAAAACAATATCACCGATCAGCTACATCAACCTAACCTGGACAGCTGGGCTGTACATAGAACAACATGTAAAATTACATCAGGGAGGTGGAACACCTCCCTGATTACATCTAGGCCTAGGCTACATTTAACGGCGCAATGCCATGCCAAGGTGACATTCAAGATAATTAAATTTTATCTAAAATGTAACAGACACGCTAAACGGCTAAGCTACTGCATTAGCGCCCATTATAACACACACAAGCAACGTTCATAACATAGCTAACGTTGTACTTGTAGTCATCATGGCCATGGTCATTGACATTACGCATGTATATGAGATAGCCTGCACTGTAGTGTCGACTGCTACGACTGTACGCACGTAAACTAACCTGTAAATTATCCTACGTAGTTGCAGTCAGTCCCCCTGAGCTTGAGCAGCTGAATCACTTCGTTCTGGTCTGCGATTTTACGGTCTCCCCCACTCAATTTGATCCACTCTTTGGCACACAAAATAGGTTTCGTCTATCTTAGGTTTGTCATAGCCGTGAAATTTTCAAACTTCATCGATGTTACATGCATAATAACGCATCTTAAAAGTTTCGGCAGAGCAGACGACGTAGACGCGTCGACAGGCTCACAGGGGGCGGCCATTTTGACTCGGTAAACAATAATTCTCGATTCGGATTGGATAACATACATCACATGATCGTTCGCGAATGAATATCGTACACGGCAAAGTGTACATATTCAGCTCCTCAGTGACAAAAAAGTTCACTGTTTCCCCCTAAATTACCAAAATACTACAGGAGGGTTTGTGTCGAACTTTTTCCTGTAGCCTTTTTGGTTATTTGTTTACATGTAGCTGTGGAGAAATTTTAGTGCCGCAGTTGTCGGAACGAAACAAGCGAAAAAATCCAGCTCACCCCATGGCCTACGAGGTTTTCTGTACCGCAGTCAGATGTCTGCAGTGATAGTACAAACCAAATCAGGAGCCGTTAAATACATACTCGAGAACATACTCTTTTACATACTTGTATACATAACTGCACACGAAGTGTGCGCGTATCATAAACCAAGACTTTTAGTCATTGATCACTTGATTATCATAATCCAATAATGTCACAATCATTGTATCCTCGTAGTTAAGCTACTGTCCAATCAGACACATCGTAAAGGACGCTACGTGTATCTAACAATGACATTCCTCGAAGTCGTAAATGTCTAGGGCATTCGAGAATAGATTTCATCGACGTGATCACATAGGTGTTATAACTACGGTCGCAGTTAATTCGTCTTTTAGGATGCGTAGAACTTCCATTAACTTTGTAGGATACTACTGAATTAATTATGCTGTGTTTTGGTTATAGTGTTGATCACTGTTTCCCCCTAAATTACCAAAATACTACAGGAGGGTTTGTGTCGAACTTTTTCCTGTAGCCTTTTTGGTTATTTGTTTACATGTAGCTGTGGAGAAATTTTAGTGCCGCAGTTGTCGGAACGAAACAAGCGAAAAAACCAGCTCACCCCATGGCCTACGAGGTTTTCTGTACTGCAGTCAGATGTCTGCAGTGATAGTACAAACCAAATCAGGAGCCGTTAAATACATACTCGAGAACATACTCTTTTACATACTTGTATACATAACTGCACACGAAGTGTGCGCGTATCATAAACCAAGAATTTTAGTCATTGATCACTTGATTATCATAATCCAATAATGTCAAAATTATTGTATCCTCGTAGTTAAGCTACTGTCCAATCAGACACATCGTAAAGGACGCTACGTGTATCTAACAATGACATTCCTCGAAGTCGTAAATGTCTAGGGCATTCGAGAATAGATTTCATCGACGTGATCACATAGGTGTTATAACTACGGTCGCAGTTAATTCGTCTTTTAGGATGCGTAGAACTTCCATTAACTTTCTAGGATACTACTGAATTAATTATGCTGTGTTTTGGTTATAGTGTTGATCACGTGGTATGATGTTAGAGTGGCAAGGTCCTATCAGTAAATGAGAAGAATGTGGAATGGTCTTGAAGCATTTTTTTTTAGCAAAAAGAACTTTTTCTCTAACCGTAATGTCATAATCAAATTACAGGGCGTTGCCACTTACACGTACTTCATAGTCAACATGAGAATAAAATGTTGTCTTTTTACCTTGAACCGAGACGATGGAGATGTTTATGGATCCCAAAATTAACTTTTGTCTGCGTACCTCTATCGGCACGCCTAGGAATCGTGTACGTCACCTTATACCGTGTGTCAAAAAAAAAAAAAATTACAACGGTACCCTCCGCAACGATAAGTTAAAAATTAGTGAATTAATCCAAATACAATTTCAGTTTCAATTTCAATTTTCAATTATTTGCCCACATCTTACAGAAAACCTCATTCGATTTCCTTCAGTGGTCAAAGAGAAATGAGGAATTTTGCAGAGTATGTCAAGAATCACTTCCCTCCAAGTTCTGTAAAATGTGTTCACAAGTTAATATGGGGAAAAATTGCTAAAAACGTAGGAAAAACCCCACACAATTGAAATAAAAAAGCTCTATGACTTATGAGAATTGCCTGATCAAAAGTTTGTCATTGATGGTTTGTAAACGGTAAAAGAAAATAGAAATACATATTGCATATTTGGGTTATTTTAGAAAACATGGCATTATACCCTCATCTTCTAGTGAGATAATTAGAAAAGTGAAGAGAGTTCATTCATGTGCGCTATTGGCGCATGAGGTCCACCTTTAATTCGTCAATAACATTTTGAATACATGTATGCATGAATCTTCGAATAGCGTCTACTTTGTAAAAATCATCACGCCGTTTCCTCGGGAATTATGAGTATTTTGCGTGTTGCTTTTTTGTTTGTTTGTTTACTTGCTTGTTTGGTGATGCTCCAGTCACATAGACATCCCGGATCACCCCAGACCACCCCGGATCTGATCCGGAGTGATCCGGAGAGAGATCCGTTTTGACGCATTGGACATCCTTGGACATCCGCGTACGTCCGTGTAGATCCGGGGACATCCGGGAGGCCAACACGGCAACTTTTGGAGGTCAAAAACATCCGGCGTCATCCAGGGATTGCCGTGCTGGTAGAGCAATCCGAGATGGTCCCTGTGGCTGCCGGTAGCTGCTGTGTTGATCCGTGTAGATGCCGTGTTTGTCCGTGTAGACGCTTGCTCTGCCGGTCTTATCCGTGTAGCTGCCGTGTTGATACCGCGTGTACAGTCATATCAACGATCGTCGACACTTCATCGAGGTCGAAACTATCCCGCATCCTAATTCCTGTAGCTACATATAGATTGTATAACATTACCAATATTTAGTTTCTCTAGGGCAGATCTTGACATTAAAAATAAATATTAAAACGCTGTTATAGGGGCCTACATATGGATATGAAATCATACTCTCATGAGGAGACTCTTGCACATTGTAAGGATACAGTAAGAACAAACAGGGGCAAAGTCCAGTCATTTTTCACTCTGTACAGAGCAACAACAGTTCGGGCAATTCCGTCTTTATTTTGTCTCGTGGAGGGCGGCCTTTAAAAACACAAAACATTACATCCACAACAAAAATCCAAACATGATAGTTATAGAATCAAATCCTTTTTGAATTTACACAAGCATCTCCCAGTTACCAACTTGAAGTAATTCACTAACAAAACATAGGAATGGCCTACAGTGCATTATGTTTGTGCAAGAGGAAAATATTTTAGGCCTACATTAGAAATGATTTCTGGCACCATCTTATCAACTCTACACTTTGGTAAGTAGGCAGCAGATTGTACTCATCTCTGTAGATCGCCACGTCGTATCTCAAAAGGGAATAGAGGCTTCTAAATTTGCAACGTACGTATACAGTATGCTGAAGAAATAGAACTAGCAGGAAATAGTTATAATAAGATGCAGTTCACTGAAGTTTAAGCACAGTAAACTTAAACAGTTAAGACTACTGTAGTCAAATACATGTAGCATTAAAAGAAAGAGTAACTGGTAATAGAAGAGCCCCACATATAATTTAGCTAATGCAATGATCCTATCAATAAAAGATCGAAGATTGTCGACAACAAACCACATCTGGTGTGTTCGTATTGCAGAAAGGTTGGGAGTTGGGCCTCAATTTTCTAAAGGAATACGAGAAAAAGGAAGAATTTGTCCTTTTCTATTGGAAGGAATGAGTATGAACCTAACCTGCCTTGCAACTGCCTTGTAACCAGGAAGTTTTGTGGGATGTTATTATGTAGTACACTGAACTTCAGACAGTTTCTGAACTACTATTTCATATCTAAGCAGGAGGTGAGAATGATAACGGCAAGTTCATACTCATTTCTTTCCATTGTTTTGTTCATATGTGGTAATCATGATAATGGAATGAATCCATCTCAAGGGGCCGTTTAAGTGCAATTTAGGCATTACAAAAGACGTCTCACCAACTTGGCCTATTGGGGTTCTGGGCAAGAGTCCAAGTCTTTTAAAGGGGATGGTTAGTAACTGATCAGTGTGAATCAGTGGGAATGCTGGAGGATGATTGTTCCAATCCTTGTGGGATTCATTTTAAGAGTATGTTATATATCTATTGTTGTGTTAAAATTATTTGCTTCAGAATGGTCTCATATTCAAGTAATGTGCAGTTTAATGTTTCCAGGTTAGCGTGCCTGGTCAGTGACGGGGCATTAATCTGCTTATTACTTGAATATGAGACCGTTCTGAAGCAAATAATTTTCACACAACAGTAGATACATAATTTACTCTTAAGTGAATCCTACAAGGATTGGAACAATCATCCCTCAGCATTCCCACTGATTCCCACTGATCGGTTACTAGCCATCCCCTTTGACCTATTGAGGACGAGTCCCGAGTATATTCGGGCAGGTGTCTATGGGAAATGCATGTCGTAGCAAAATCAGACCGCCCTCAATGGGTTGATAGGTAGTTACCAATTCAGACTACATTGAATTAGCCTGAGAGTTAAAGTTATTTGCTGAAGTCATAATCTTGTGTTGCAATCATGGGTGTGAAGTTTTTATGGCACTGTTCATTACATTTTGGGGTTATACAGACGCAAACAAAAACCAAGACATCCAAAGATCTTGCAAATGCCAAATAGGGAAAAACACATTGTGAAAAGTAAAGAATACATACATTTTCATGAAGTGTATTATCTTCACCTGGATACTGACATCTGATAGACTCACTTGTCTTTTTTATTGCTGCATACTGTATTTGAAGTTTCACAGCATTTCCTTTCTTTTGAGTCGAAAAGCTAGTACCCCTTACCTTGAGGTCATTCAAAGTAAAATGTAAGATATTGTGGCTTTTTACTGTTTCTTTAAAGGAAGTCGTAAAACTAGGGAATGTCTGTTTGTCAAAAGCGTATACGAGATTGAAATAATGAAAACTTACATAGGAAGCAGAAACCAGCCAACACATTACCAAACATTACAACATGCACCATATTTAAATCAACCCACAGCTAACTAAGTCGCCTTGGCAGATTACATTGTGCGGGAAACCTGCGGTCTTTCAAAAAGGCGGCGATGCGCCGGGGTATTCAAGCGTGTTTTCACTTTGGCCCGCTCTACAGCGTTTATTTCAAAACGCCGCGTGGGTCCTTTCTCATCATTGAATGAGTAACAAACTCCAAGTTGTCAAAAGTGTGACAAACCACATTTTTTGACATTTTAAAAGACACCCACATATGAAATAACACTTTTCTCTATTTCGCAATGCTACATAACGTACTGCAAAGTTTAACAAAAACCTATCGTTCAATCTTTCTCTTGAAATATTTACACAAGGGCTGAGATGGGATGACGGAATGAAAAAAGAGACCAAAGGATTTTATGTTGACTTCACTGACCAACCTTCAAACTGACAGCACTACTGTATCAATAACGAGTAACGCACAAAATACTATTTATCACGCTTTGACATCATTATCATACGACAGGTCATACGTAGAAAAGACGCAATTATTTTGATATGGCTAAAATATGTGAGCACGAAAGCTATCGGCGCTGTTGTGCTCGAC
The DNA here is from genome assembly GCA_033980235.1 of Diadema setosum. Taxonomy (NCBI): domain Eukaryota; kingdom Metazoa; phylum Echinodermata; class Echinoidea; order Diadematoida; family Diadematidae; genus Diadema; species Diadema setosum. The sequence continues at coordinate 1,275,296 of CM067078.1, read as the reverse complement.
ATATTATTACATCACATACATTATTCAATACAATCTCAGCATATATCATTTATGAAATATACGGTGGTGCGTTGACAGAATGATGAGCAGCCGTAAATGTGATTCGTCGCTCTCTGCCCTTTACCCTGAGATAAGGACATTCGACCAATTAATGTCTACTTTCAGATAGACACAATGGCAGCCTTCACTCAGAATGTTGAACATCTTTGGCTGAGTGTATGAAATTTGACAGAAATTGAGGATTTTAAAGGAAATTGTGTGATTTGTGTGTAAGTAAGTACTTTCTGCTTTGATACTTTAAAGGCCTGGATTTAGAAGGACCATTTTTTTTTTTTTTTTTTTTTGGCGCGATTGCTGGTTACAAAAAAAAAAAAAAGTACGGTAAGCAAACTTTGATAAAGGAACCAAGACGTACTGATGCATTACGTGTGGATAGATACAGTATCAGTGAGATTCAAAACAGATAAATCGAAGTGAAGGTTTTGTCAAGAAGCAGTGGGCCAGGTGGCACTGGCCATCTCTTATCCATAAGAAACGGGAAAGCAAATCAAGAAAATGGACTCCAGCAGCGATTCGATTTATCATCAACTGTGTAACAGACAAGTAGGGTAGAGGTTACAGGAAAGCAGGTAAATCAAGTGCAGTGGCGGATCCAGAGGGGGGCACCAGGCGCACGCCTCCTCTTTATTTGTTGTTAAAACAAAAGAAAGAGATGAAGCCCGGAAGTAGTACTAGAAATATGGTTTGCACCCCCCTTTTTTTTACGGAATTCCTGGATCCGCCCTTCAAGTTCAAGTTCAAGTTCAAGTTCAAGTTCAATCATAGTTTATTTCCAATCAACGAAAATCAAAACGTAATACAAAGTATACATATCATAAAGTGATATTGTCTACACTTTTACAAAAGGTTCATGTAATATACGAAATAAATTATATACATCAACATATGTACAATAATCAGAAGGAACGATGCGTATACATGTATACTTCGCGAGCTTTCAGAAAATAACTTCAATTTTGGAAAATAGCGATCCACAAAAAAAGCTAAGCTTGTAGGACGTGGATCCCTAGATAATTGATGAGTAAGCAATATATTATTCAAGTTTGTTTATTATTTTCTTACAGCATTTATATTGAATATAGATTACTTAAGTCGTTTGTAAAAATATAGCTATACGCTGGCTTCGACAATAATAGGAAATAAGTATCAATGCTAATGCCCAGACGGTGTTCATTGAACTGGTGTACCGAGAAAATATAAGAAGGACGACACACTCGTACGGACATTCAGTTACCCACACACATATACGACGCGAGACAGTACCGAGAAGAGAGAAGACGGTGACAATACAAGTCTACGAGGAACAAAGACAGGAAGGACGAGGAAAGAAGAATAAAGAGAGAAGAGAGGTCTGCATACAGAACACGCCAAGTGCTGCGACATCAGGACAGGTGAAACCTCAAGCATGAATTAAAACAATTAATTGAGATTATCTAGAATTATAAGTAGATAACAAATGTTTTCTGAATTTGTATTTAAATGTGAGGAATGAGGGTGAGTCTTTTAAGCTATTATCTAGATTATTCCAAAGTCTGGGTCCGGTATACATAAATGTATTTTGGGCATGTACCGTTCTCATGAATGGAAGATGGAATTCGTTGGATCGTCGCGTAGGATAGTTATGTACATGACTGTTTCGATGAAAAGAGTCGTGAAATATTTTGGGTAAAAAGTTGCTGTTATAATTAAACATGAACTGACCAAGTTGAAACACATACAAATCTTTTATCTTTAGTATTTCATGGTAAAAAAACAAAGGATCTGTATGTTCTCGTGTAGTTAGGTTAAAAACAGTTCTGAGCGCTTTCTTTTGCAATAAAAAAAGTTTATCAAGTAATATCTGATATGTATTACCCCAAGCAAGAATCCCGTAGTTTAGATACGGTAGTATCAAACTAGAGTAAAGAGTTAATAATGCATATGAAGGAAGATAATATTTTAATCTGTTCATTACGCCAATGTTTCGTGAAATAGTTTTACATATGCTATCAATATGATTCCTCCATGAAAGCTTGTTATCAAGGCAAACACCAAGAAATTTAAAAGTAGAAACTTCTTCTAGGGGAGTAGTATCAAATGATATATTTCCCGGGAGGCTATCTAAAGAGTTACTAAAAAGCATAAATTTTGTTTTTTGAATATTAAGTGACAATTTATTTGCGTATATCCATTGTATATGGGCTACCTGGAAATGGTGTGTCAGTTCATCCCACATCTGTTCTCCCGTATGTTAAGAGCCAGCCCTGGGGTTAAATCCATTGTTATTATTGTGTATTATCATTGTTATTGTATAAAATACATCTATCAGCTTTCAACGCACTACCCTCTACATAGCCTATACATGCACCTATATTAAATTTAGCCTATACGGATGCATAGTTTTCAAATGAACCCTAAACACTGCTAATGAAGACACCCATACAACTGTGTAATAACATGCTCTCCATTTAACAACGCATACAATTACATACTTAATGATTTATCAATCACTTATTACTAATCTTTCTCTTGAAAAATTTACTCAAGTGCTGAGGAGGGATACCAGAATGAAAAAAAAAAATGTTGACCTCACCATCCAGCAAACTGCCAGCACTACCAGTATCATTGATGAGAAATACACTAAAAATATATACAGTGACATCATTTATAAGTAATAAACAAAATAGTACTATACCATCATTGTCATACATCTGATATCTATATTCGATGTGGCTCAAATATACGTGCAGTAGTGCAAACAACGCTGTTGCGCGCGACATAAATAGACATTAATTTTATACAGTCTTAGCCTAAATGTAGTGCACCTCCTGTATCATTTGTACGGAAACCCAACCCCCATCATACTTATATGTGCGGGAGTTCCGAGTGCGACGTGCGTAAATGTTTGGGACGAACATCTTCGGACGTCTTGACCCACAAAGGTACGTGAAAAACGCTGAAAAATGCTGTTAGTTTTCGAATTTTCGACCCATTTTATAAAACAAATGATGCACAGGATTATTTCGTGGCGTTAGTGGAGGCGTATAGCTCACTCTCGGGTATTTACAATGTAGTGCAACATGCACTCGGCTTCGCCTCGTGCATGTTTCACAATTGTAAATACCGTCGAGTGCACTATACGCCTACATTAACACACTCTATCCTGTGCATCATTTGTATATTAACAGATGAAATATATGTATATTGTATTTTCATGTGCTTCCGCCAGAACATCAAGCCGGCTATAAAAGAATGGTTTCAGTCTAAAACAATCTTAACAACCTTATGATCGAGTAGGATTTACCCATCAAAAACAAATATTGTCAAACAAACTGCTCTGCACAATGTGACTGTTTGATATTATACAAATGATGCACAGGACAGAGTGCGTTAGTGTAGGCGTATAGTGCACTCGAGGGTATTTACAATTGTGAAACATGCACGAGGCGAAGCCGAGTGCATGTTGCACTACATTGTAAATGCCCGAGAGTGAGCTACGCCTCCACTAACGCCACGAAATAATCCTGTACAGCATTTTTCAGCGTTTTTCACGTACCTTTGAGGGTCAAGACGTCCGAAGATGTTCGTCCCAAACATTTACACACGTCGCACTCGGAAATCCCGCACATACAGTATAAGTATGATGGGGGGTTGAGTTTCCGGACACTTAAGTTCCCGCATGAAAACTTACTTATTTTACAAAGAATATGCACCCTTTACCTTAAAGACTTGATATAGACTCCTCATATAGGCCTACTAGACAACATACTCTGAAAACGGCGTGAGAATTAACCTGCTAAATCGTTGGATTTGCCCTTCAAATTGACTCCATGTACGCGTCCGGTCCCACAACGCTTGGTCTACTGTACTGTACAAAGTGTACGTATACATTGTATAAGAGTATACGTACGCCACACACGTTATGCACAAGGGAAGAAAGGCCGGCCGGCCGGCAGCCCGAACTAGAAGTTGTTTACAGGATTGACAGCGCGTATGCATGCAATTCAAAGGAGCCGCCGCGCGCACAGACGATCGGCAATAGGATTTAACACGCAGTGCAATGGGACTGAGTTACCAAAGCACATGTGACTCATTTCAGCGCTTCCTATTGGCTACATTCTTGAACCCATTTTCTAAACCCTCCTATTGGACAGTGATACATCGGTTCAACCAGGGATGCCACTCTGATCCATCCGATCGGAAAAAAAAAGGGTTTGAATTTTCTTGTCTACTCTATTCCAGAGGTGACCCAAATGAAAGAGTTCTAGCAAGATTTCTGTTGATGCATAAAAAAACATAAGTCACCACACTACCAAGATCCTGCAAACTACCAAGCTCCACCAAATTACCAAGCTCCTGCACAATGTGACTGTTTGATGTCGCCTCCCATTGGAAAGTGGTAAATTGGTGCAACCAGGGAGTTAACATGGTTAGACTGAATATTTCTGTCTCGCTGATCCACTGACCAAGACAACGAGTTATCACAGAGTTTGCATTTCACTGTAGTCTTCCACCTTGTAAAGCAGTAGGGAAAGATTAGAGATGAACACAGTTCAAGAAACCATGAAAAGATGCATAAATCTTACTCTTAACGGGACATTAAAAGCTACTCTTAATGCACCGCGACTGCAATGTAAAAATACAAAGTAGCATTATACAGAGAAATTAATATGAACGTGGTTCTTTTTCGATTCAAATCCATTGAGTTATAGCGTTAATGTATAGTGTAGTGCAGTCTTTGATACACTAACAAGCCTTGAATATCATTCTTGATCAGAAAAGTGAATAAATTGACTCCTCTAAGCGTTATATGTCTTAAAGGCTTTCCTCTATAGCCCACATCTCTACATTCATTAGTCCATAGGCCAGGCTGATATTGGTACCACTTGAGGTGGCAATACCTTGTTGGTGTCATTTTGTTTGTCGGGCATAGATATGCTTATCAAGCTATGATAGCATTTCCAAATGAGTATAGCGTAGTCATAATAAATGAATTTTATATCCCTATACTTCTGAATCGAGACCAACCGCTATACAAAGAAGAGCACTGTCTTCTGTATGTTCACAGGTGTTTTGTTGTAAAAGCGGTGCGCTTAATCTTTATTCAAGGCAGCGAAGGGAATATCCAAGGGTTATGATGTCCACAACGCTTAGTCTAATATTCAAGACGGCGAAGGGAATATCCAAAGCTTATAATACAGTGTATATCCCTTTATCTAAAAACAACAACAACAACAACAAAGCAATTCCTCGTGAATCTTACCGTATTTTTCAATTATTTATCATTTTCCGGTGAAAACGCTACGGTGAAAACGCTAGTACCACGCCAATGTCACTTTATTTCCATCCAACATTGAACGATAATGCAAAAAGAATGTACCGGTACACTGCAATACATTATAAAAATACTGTTGTAATTGAACAGAGTGATTTTTGTTTGAAACTGATGTATTTGTTGAGAGGGTGGTATAAAAACAGTATAGATAATCTTTTTTTTTAGGAACTTTAGATTTGATAACGGTACATTGTTCTAGATAAAGACTAAGCGCACCGCGTGACAGCTTTGGACATCATAACACCTTGGATATTCCCTTCGCTGCCTTGCATAAACGCTAAGCGCACCGCGTTTACAACAGAACACCTGTGGACATACAAAAGGCAGTGCTCTTCTTAGTATAGCGGTTTAGTTTCGATTCAGAAGTATAGGGATATAAAAACGAGACCAAATTGGTTAAAAATTCATTTATTATGACTAAGCTACTTATTTGGAAATGCTATCATAGCTTGATAAGCATATGTATGTCCGACAAACAAAATGACACCAAAGAGGTTTTGCCACCTCAGGTGGTACCAATAACCCATTTTTCGGGTCTTGGCCCATGGACTAATTGCTATATCATATTTGACATCCTCTGATTATTGAATCACCTTCTTTCATGGGAGTGTTCTTCTTAAAATGCATTCATAATGTATCATGCATTTATTCATCATCCAATGTCATCACTTCACCATCTTGTACAACTACACCCACATAATCAAGGATTTTGTGTGTGAATGTGTGTGTGTGTGTGTGTGTGTGTGTGTGTTATTCAAAATCATTGTCACCGTGACAAATACATTTTATTTCACATTTCCATTATTGATTTCTGAAAGATATAGAGTTTGTTGGGTGTGCAGAAAGCAATGTCGCCTGAACTTTTGAATTGCTGAAGGTAGCACCAATTTTGCTCAAGGTCGTCAATACGTTGATCATCAAAGAGTGTTTCCTTGTACTTCAGGTCACAGGTGTAATGGTCGATGCTAAGAAGACTTTCTTTCATATCAACCCAGGCTACCAAGATGGAGTCATCGCTGCAAACTGCTGGAAAGGCCTGGTAGATGCCGGCATCCTTCTTGACATCGCTCTTAAAAGCACCGGTCTCGTCGATTACTCTCACGGAGTTAATATGGGTTTTCATTACAAGATTCTTGTTCGATTTCAATGGGAAGTATTGGTAAGGCACGCAGTCTTTACAGGGTATCTCACGTACTGCCTTCCCACCTGACTTCATGAAAACTTTGATCAGCCGAGCCTTTCTGTAGCTGACATAAATTAAATCTTCACCGTCTACCGAAACTTCGCAAAACCCGCCCTCACTGTCTGTCAAAGTGTCAAATTCGACGTCACATTTTTCACCGTTTGCAGCAAAAAGGGACATGTTGTTTAACACGTCAACAATGATATGATGTCCATCTGATAGATACCTCAGGGTTCTAATTCGTATGTCCTTATGAACACTTGTCGTTAATAGCTCACCGCTGCGCGTGTAATAATAAACCCCGCCGCAGCCAGATACTACAGCCATCTGACCGTTCGGTGTTTCAACCATTTTCCTCATACAATCCTTCTTTTGAAGCTCTTTCTCCACGATCTTTTTCCACTCTACTCTCTGAAGTTTGCCAAGATTGAGCTCGTTGTTTGTTGTGTTTGAGTGAAATCGAATACATTTTACACGTGCCTCGAGTGAACTGGCGTCAGTTAGATCCGGTATATCTTTCCAAACCGCACACTTCAATTCATCAAAAAGTGATCGATGCATCGCAATTGTGCCATCTTCTAATGGCGCCTTTAAACTCTTGCTTGCCAACTCCGCGGAACGTCTGACTCTTGTAATCTGTGGCATAGTATCAACCATTATATCTATCAAGTTTCGTTCGACCCGCGTCTTCTGTTTCTCAAGTTGTAGAATCAGTTTCCCCTTCGTCATCGTCAGTTTCCTCACATATTCGTCGTAAGTCTCATTGATTTCTTTCTTTTTCTTTTCGATATGTGCGATGGCGTTTGTTCTCTTCTGGATTACATTCTTGATGAAAGTTATTAAAACATTTGTATAACCCTTAACTTGCTTAGTAAGTGCAACAAGTTCGTGTAATCTCTGGTTGTGGTACTCGGCGTTGCTTAACACTTCATGACCCTTCGGCTGGTGATCCAGCATTCGACACCTCATACAAATGATCTTCTGGCAATCAAGGCAGACATCCGAACAGCACTGCTCCTCTTCGTCCTGGTCATGACTAGAACATAAAACTTTCTTTTTGATGTGCGCCCTCCCCTGTTTGATGTCTTCAACGGTGACAATCTGGTGGGTGGTGTTTGCTGGCCACTCATTGTGCTTCACGTGACATTTATCACACATGTAAGCCTTACAATTTTGACAATAGGTCTTCGCGTCAGGGCGATCCACCGAGGTACATACCGTGCATGGTTGAATGGCTCCTGCCATCTCGTCTACCAAAGACTGGACCTGAAGGTTGGTTTGAAGGTTTGATACATTCCCGTCTTTTACCTCCGTCTTCTGGCGGCAGAGTGGGCAGGAAATATGATTTGGATTCCCGCCTGAATCTTGAAGGAGACAGAGGCAGTCCTTGCAGAAAGTATGACCGCATGACAGATGTTTCGGTGTTTTCAGGAGATCGATACACAGTGGACATTGTAGACTTTTCGTCACAGCTTGTTCCAGTGAAGCCATTTCTTCGAATTCTGAAGGAAAATCAAAATAGAACTGGTTTAGCAAACATTGACATGGGGTAAATTGTAAAAGTAAAAAAGTAAAGTACAAATGTTACTTTTGCTTTATCATTTGCCTGCTGTTGCAGGATTCTTAGGAGGTGTTGACTCAAATCAGCAATACATTCCTGCGTGCCGGTTCTGTAATATGCAAGACTCTCCTCAAATGTGACTAAAATGTGAGATTCAAACTGGCAAAACATTGTTTTAAATTGCACAAGACTGGAACACGGCATCTACGAGAGAAGTGATATCGAATTTCTGTATGCCAACGTTTCGACCACAATAGTTTCATACCTTACACAATTACACATGACCTCTCAACATGCTCCAAACGATTTTTTTAACGAATATTGCCTGATGATTTTCCCTCACCAAGGTATTTTTGTTTTCAAGATAGTATTCCTGCAATGGTGTGCTTTATAGTGATATATCTGTCATGTTTTTTTAAATTTCAATTCCCTAATTAACAAGACAAAAAGAGGGATTGCAGAGAGTGGGAGAGGGGAGAGAGAGAGGAGGAGGAAAAGGGGGATTAGACAGGAAGTAACATCATCATCTCACATTATCCACAAAAGCAATATAGGCCTAGATCTCCTGCTAAGGTTACGGTCACAACTCCCAAAACCAGCCTTTTCGGCGACCGGCGGCGAGTTTTTTGCCATTTTTTTTTTGCTGATCGACCAGTGACCGACCAAGCACCACTGACCTTTAGGGCATCGGTCGGTCGCCGCTTAAGTTTTAACGCGGAGTCAAATTTTCAGCTTTGACCAACCAGTTTTCACTCGCTGCCGAAAATACGCTCGCTATTAGAGCGGCAACCGCCAAGGCACTGACCTAATCGAGCGGTCGATGCCGAGCGATTTTGGGAACAGAAATAATAGAGACAAACATTACAAAAGCACAGAAGAAAACCAAGAGAATAGATCGAGCGATCGAGCGATTTTGGGACTGAAACTGATAAAGATAAAAAATGACAGAAGCACTGAAGGAAACCAGGGACTAGATGGGGAAGAGAAGCCATGGCAATGTGGGAGAAGCAGGGGAGGAATAGAGGCAAGGAAACCCCATCATCTCAGCATCTCAACACCTCGTCAACCAACATGAGAGACATTGAAGATACAATTTTGTAGGGATAACCACTTTGGGGCAAAAGACATGAAAGCTAAAAGTTAGTGTCGATATGTAAACTTAGTATGTTTGTTATCTTATCATTTATGAAAGGCCTATTCAATGAAGAAGTCATGAATAATTGGAGATAGGAAATACAATACAAATTCAGATAAGAATAGACAAATCTTTTAGATATAGAAGTAAGCAAAGATATTTCGGATATTTTCGTAATTTCGGATATTTTCGTAATTTATTCTAATCTTTGTTCCAAATTGGATTTTCCTCTCTTTTGTTTGATATTCTAATTTCTAGTAATTGCACATAACTGAGGGTTGGTAGTTGGTCATTTAACTACAATCTTTAGCCTTGAATTTAATCTTAATCAATTTATTGATTATCACATCACAAATCACATTATATAGGTACATGAATAAACCCAGGTAGCTCGTGAGAAATTTCCGGCAGAGACCGGCGCGCCGGCGGGCGGCCGCCGGTACGCCTACAAGACACCGGTATGTGACATACCGATCACTCGTCTGTCGCTAAGCAATTTCCTAAAAATCGGCCGGTGCCCGGTGGGAGATCGTTCAGTTGCCGACGGGGCATCGCTCGTTGACTACTAAGTCTCTGCTGGGAGACGCTCCCCTTATTAGGCAAATCTTGACCTAAAACCGATCGGTGACCGACGGGAAATCGACAGGGCATCGCTCTGGCATCTTTGGGGCTTTACAGCCTGCTCGACATCTGCAAAAACTGCTGGGCGGTGCCAAAATTTCAGCGGCGACCGAGCAGTCTACAAATCGGTCGGTCGCCGCTCTGAGTTGTGACCGTAGCCTTAGGCAGAAGAGACATGTAGTGGTGTCCATTAAATCATTTTGTTGCTTGGGAATCGCATTTTAACTATCGCTTGGAAGAGGATAGGTTTATACGGGGGTCAGTGTGAACATGACTGTTACAAGAGACCGGCGCGCAGACAAAAATAAAAAGTCAGGCCGCTTGAAGAGGCTTTTTTTTTTTGGGGGGGGGGGCGGTCGATTCTGTTCATAGTTGAAGAAAACAAGGGAAACGATTTCGGATGTCGTGAAGGAATGCAGTCTTGATTCTGAACCATCAAGATACTTCATGTACTGTAGTCAAGAAAGAGAGCAATTTTGGATACCCAACATTCCCGAATGGGTAGATATTCACGCTGTCTCGGCATCCACAAATCTGAAAAATATCCCAGATTCAAGAAAATATAGGACTTCTTATGGAAGATTCATATTTAGTACTGGTATTCCCATTCCACCAAGATTTCCATTATTCGCTACCAGCCTCGTCACCCGAAAGACCCCGCCATCGCCGCCAAACAGACTCGACGGTGTTGTTTACAAGGTCCCGTGCGCGGCTTGTGTACAACTGCAAAACGGGTAGACCCTTCCGCGAAAGAATGCTTGAACATCGCACAGATGTCCCACTCCGACGCGCTGAGAGTTCTGCTGTCGCGGAACATGCTTTGGACTCTGTTCGAAGTCGCGGAAATGGGTGCAAATTACATGATTTGCGAAAATGGTGGAACTTTGCTTCTTATAATGGTTCATTTAGGGTTCGATCTTGCCACGGTCATTGACTGTGCAATATTGCGCCCCAAACTAGTTTCAAAACAAAGACCTCCTATGGTGTTGCTCGACACTAAAATGCAATATTGCATATCCTTGTGCTGGTAGTATGAACATATATTTTTTGATATCAGGAAACTTAATTTTCTTTCATATTCTATAATCAGTCATTGAGAGTATATTTTCAAATTAAGTTGAGTCCATGATGGAAAGGGTTTACTATAAGAACTAAGGTAGAATACCTGATTGCTTGTCTGGTATTGACCAATCACATTGTACACATAACCTAGGAGGTTTAAAGGGATCGTATAGTTTTGGTTGAGACCTAATATCAGGTTTCTAATATTTTTTTGATGAGATAATGAGAAACCTCTTATGAAATATGAAAGAGCATATGATTCTATGAGGAATTCACTGTTTATTTGATGAAAATTGGTTTTGAAATGGATGGGAAATCCAAAATGGAGCGATTCTAATAAAGTGTGGGACCCACGCTTTATTACGATCGCTTTGTTTAACTTTGTTTTTGAATGTTTCAGTCATTCCAAACCCGATTTTCATCTAATTAAATTTTGATTTCCTCTTAAAATGGTATGTTCAATACTATATCATAAGTGTTTTCTTGGTATCTCACAAAAAAATTAAAAGCCCGATTCTCATCTCCACCAATACTGTACTATCCCTTTAACAGATGAAGTTCCAACTGGCTGTAATTATTCAAAATAGTCGTCAGATTTCTATTGCTGTACAAAACAATTGACAAACTGACAATGCTCCTAAACAATGGTTAGGGTTTGAATGCTTCATTATTTATTCATGAGAAATTCCACTACCACAGCTAGTCTTTATTCAGCCTCTGGCAGTATCTGTGTAAAGTCAAACGCCTGCCGATACTGTCGTTGGGTCTCGACAGTGCTCTCCCTACTTCTGAAGAACAAAATTACAATGAATACCTTTTGTTCTAACGTAAACATGGTGACAGGAAGCAAAGAAAATCAATTAGAGTATACACTTGTGTAAATAGAGCCTTAAATATATCTACTGTGAAATATATCGCCCCAATGATAAATGCTGCTGTACTCTTTACCAAAAATGATTTATTTTTATCAAAAAGCGAAAAATTTGTCAGACTTTGTAATTAGCAGACAGTTGTATTAAAATAAGGAACGTTACATCATTTATGCTTATTTATATCCCAAATTTAGTGATATGTGAAGCAAAAATTGAAAATGATTGCCAGCTGGAATGGCGAATGTGGTGTTTGCAAGCACATGGAAACATGTGCTTCCTTTTTCCATGTGCATGCATTTTACCCTTTACCGTGCATGAATCCAGACTAGCAGTGCCAAGGGCAATCCGCATGAATTATTGATTAAGCATTCATGTGCCTGGGAGCACGAGACTGACGCCTAGTCAACAAGTGGTTCAGGCATGGCCATTGTTCAGGGCCATTGTCAGCACACACTCACATACACATCATTGGTTCCTGCGCAAGGTTCAATTTTTGTACAGAGAGTTAAAATTTGACCAAAATCTGAAACCTTACTTCAAAATCAATATTAGCTTTAATGAAACTGATTTATGCTTTCACATTCAAATTACCTCCAACCAAATCGTACACTATTCAGGTATTATTTATATCAATGACAGTTTTATCGAATGAATAGTTTTTGAACTATTAATGATCAAAAGTGGGAAATGTTTTTTGAAACACCTAGTATTTTGCTTGTTTATCTATCAAATGAAAAGAGTTAATACTACAAGATAAAAACATATAAAGCAAAAGTCAATTCTGAACAGAAATATTATTGTGCGAAGGTGTAAATCAGAGCTGTTTCATGTGAAAGTGCTTAAACTGTACCCTGGATATCCGGTTATATCTTATCATTTTTCCTCATGATTCTGAAAAAAATCAAACTGATAGGAATCTTCAAATAGAATTCGTTATCAATAGATATATCAGATTACTGCCCAGGCATGCCTATTCCAATAATTATGCTCTTTTTATTTCATTTTTGGCGCAATTTCTGTTCGTGTACCCCCGTGTCTTTACCATTCACCTAACCTATCTCTTATTGACTGGGATGTCGAAACGTAAGTACCATTACAAAGACATATCTTCCTGTTTGTGGTTCATTCTTGCTAAGGTGCAATATTGTGCCCATAACAGGTCTCAAAGAAAGACCTACATGTATGTGGTATTGATCGACACTTGAATACAATATTGCATACCGTCGTGGTGCTACTATGTAGGTCCTTACATGCTTTTTTTAAAGACATTATGTGACCCTGCACCTCAAAACAAACAAAAAGTCGCCAGACATGAATTTTTAGCTAAGCAATAATCTGAAAGAGCAGACTTTAAGCTTTAAAATGATGTATAACTCAAATCAAATGGACTCTCCTAACCTATCTAAATATTGGAAAGAAAGCACAAACTCAGGAAAAGTGTGAACTGAGAAAAGAGGCTCTAAGGTACAGTGTCTATTCAAGCGCTTAATCTTTACCAAACCGTGCTGGCTGTGCGATGAATGGGACAAAAAACAGGAAGTAAACCACCAGAGTAACAACAATGATTATCAGATTAAACTGAAATTAGGCATGCCTCATTAACACATTCTGTCCATAATTAATGCCAACTTTCAAAGCAGTAGCATTATCCTTTCAAAAGTTACTAGAGTTGAAAGTGAAGAGTGTGGACATGGTTTTTCAGAAATGAAAAGGGATTCTAAAGACACACCTAATCACACTATTCTACCAAAAATGTTCGAGATAAACTGCTAAAAAACACACTTTCCTGCCCGTTTTATGATACCAAATTTTAGCATAATGTAAAAGAAAACCCGCTCTTTCAGAAAATATGAAAAAGTCAAGTTCGGCTAGGTTGACCCATTTCACTTATTTTCAGTCCTCACGCAAAATCAATGTGTGCAACTTTATGTTCGTTTTGAGGTGCACGGTCACATATTAACTTGATGTTCTCACATAATTCCATAATTATTCATCGGAGCATTTTTAAATGAAGTTGAGTCCTTGATGGAAGGGTCTGCGAACAAGCTAACAAAGAATACCTGACTGCTCGTCTGGTATTGACCAATCAAAATGGAATTTGTCACAGCATTCCCTGCATGCTTACTGTGCGATGATGGAGTCAAACGCTACTTCACGCTAGAGATTTTCGTTGCGACTCAATTTCGGGACAGCAAAAAAAAAAAAAAAATCAATATTTTTTCAAGGTCATCAAATCTGGAAATCCATCCACTCTGATGTGAAATGTAAGAGAACGGTACAAAGTTTTAAGAAAACTTTCAAGTGTATTTTACTTGAAAAGTTTTCTGGAAGTTACCAATATCATTTTACGAATAAATTTATAAGAGACTAACAAGATAGAGTGTGTTTGTGAAAATGACATCTTGCGTATAATATTGTTAATGTGCGCTGGTCCATGTTTTTGTCTGTGTATGCATGTGTGTGTATGTGTGAGTGTGTGTGTGTGTGCCAACGTTTTTCTCTGTATATACGATGTATTTACTTCTCCGAGATTAGTTTTAAATAAGGCCAATTGCCTTCTCACTCACCCCTTCACTTGATATCTTTTGCCGTTTGTTTGCTTTGTTTGTTTGTATGTCAAATTGCCATTCTATACTTCAATGTCACATTTTATGCATGCATATTTTATTAAGAGAAAATACATGAAATGATAAAATAGAATCATTCAGAGAGCAAAATCTCGGATGTATGGGTGCAAAACTACACGATCTTTTTTAAAGGGTTGATTTTCTTTCCTCTTTTTTTCATGGATACATGCATGGTAAAGCCCAAGGGTAAAATGCATGCACATGAAAAATGTAAGCACATGTTTCCATGTGCTTGCAAACACCACATTTCACAATTAATAAAGACTAGCTGTGATAGTGGAATTTCTCATAAATAAATAATAAAGCATTCAAACCCTGGACATTGTTCAGCGCCATTGTCAGGGTGTTAACCACATACTCCCATACACACCCATTGACCCCTGTGCAAATAGTCAAGGTGCAGGGACCCAGAAAAAATGACTTCGTTCAACCCACCCCGCAGAAAAGGTTTGACTGCCTGTGGTGGTCGGTTGGACCCTCTGGAACACCCCTAGGTAGTATGTGATTCCAAATTTTGGTATCAAGAAAATTTTACAGGCAACTTTAGTTGCGACAAGACAATATTTTTTGAAAAAGAGTCTGCGCACGCTAAGACTACTACACGCAGCACTGGCACTGCTACAGGCGCCAGTGCCAGCGGTGGGTGTAGTAGTCTTAGCATACGCAGACTTTTTGTTCTACGAACAAGTGTTTTTGCCATTCAAACTAACTATTCATGCCAAGCTGGGGTCGGTGTAGTGTAGTTTCTAGCCGTTTTTACTTCGTCTTTATATCTCCGAGTTGAAGGAAGCCGAGTGAGAGCGCATACCCAGTGATTGCGACGCCCGAACCGTTTTTTGTCGCAATCACTGGGTATTCGCCCTCACTCGGCTTAGCGCAATACAGCGGGCTTCTGCACAATACACAAGCTGCAACTCAGAGAAATAAAGAACCCTTGTTCGTAGAACAAAAGTCTACGTATGCTAAGACTACTATATGCACCACCACAGAACTCTGTGTGCACCACTGGAGCAGTGCTTATGGTGCGTGTAGTAGTCTTGGCGTGCGCAGACTCTTTTACGTTTGTTCCATTTAATAATGATGAAAAGTGGCCTGTAAAATTCTACTGATACCACAATTTGGAATCACATACTACCTCGGGATGTTCATGGAGGTCCCATCTACCACCCTGTCCGGTCAAACCTTTTCTGCGGGGTGGGTTGAACGAACTCCTTAATTTAGCCCCTTACAGGAATTAGTGCCTCGACTAAAAGTGAAAGTTTTGTACAGAGGGTTGGAAATAGAGCAAAATCTGTAACCTAACTGTGAAATTGATCATGGATTTCATGAAACTGATTTATGTTTTAAGCCACCTCCAACAAAATTGTACACTATACAGTTATCACTCATATCAATGACAGTGGTATCTGATATATAGTTACTGAATTATTAAGAATCAAAAGTGGAAAATGTTTTTTTAAAACGCCTAATCCATAGAATACATTCGATGCAAAGTAATGACATGGATCTTTCCTCAAGTGTCAATTCACGGACCCAGACGTTTGGTCACCTGGTGTGGGCATGTTCATTCAGAATCTTTTCTTGAACATGGTTTATGAATTCTACGGAAGCTTTAAAGTGCCATTCGACTTGGAGACTTGGCGAGATAATTTATCTTGTCAAGTCAACATAATAGCTCTATCATGTCGACTTATCAACTTTATAAGTTGACATGGAGACAAAAATTATCATGTCAAGTCGACATCTAAAAAGCTATATGTCGTCATGGTGAGATAAGTTATCTTGCCAAGTCAACGTCGAAAAAAGTTACATGTCGTCATGGTGACATAATGTATCTTGCCAAGTCGACATCTAAAAAGTTACATGTCATCATGGTGCATAAGGTATCTTGCCAAGTCGACATTTGAAAAGTTACATGTCATCATGGTGACATAGGTTATCTATCCAAGCTGATATCTAAAAAATTACGTCACTTTCAGGTCGTCTTGCCTCTCTTAACAAACAGACTTGTGCTTTTTCATTTTGTGACAGAATGACATGGCAAATATAATTTCGTAACAGAATCTTATTTTGTTCCAAAAAAAAAATCATTTCGTGTACGGAATTGAACTACAAAACAATTTCGTGCACGGAATGGTTCTACAAACTGCATTTCGTGTAGAGGGTCCAACAGAACTGAACTACACTCCCTTTTGTGTACGGAATGGAACAACAAAAGTAATTTCCCTGTAAGGTACCATACGAAATGGATTGCGTCGCAGACGAAATGGATTTCGTTGCACACGGAATGCATTTCGTACCATATCAAATGGATTTCGTACCATGCGAAACGGATTTCGTGTTACACAGAAAGGATTTCGTGTACGGAATGGCATTCTGTCAGTCTCTGCCGAGTAAGGGATATAAGAAGGACGCTGATTGGCTGGGCCCCGTTTTATCAAGATAAAGTTAGAGTTGTTAACTTTAACCAACTTAAAGTCAGCTATAACTTTAAATCAACTGTAAGTTTCCGTTTTACGAAGGGACTTAATAGTCGATTATAGTTATAGCTGATCACCATGACCTAATTATTGATTTAGTCAAAACAAAAAACACAGGACGAGGCTGGTTCCCGTTACTGTCTGCTTAAAAACAATACAATACATAAAGCAAAACAAACAACAAAAACACGTATGTACATGATTGTTTGCCACGGCCACGGAAGCGTAGTCTGCTAGTGCGACGCAGTATTATTAGCGCTACACAACCGCTGAATTAGAAGTATATTTGCAACAGAACCGCAAAATATTGTATTGAAGAAAGTAGGTCGATAGATCTAGCCAAGGAGGTTTAAGAGATGGAGTTCCAACTGGCTGTAATTATTCAAACAGTTGTCACTTTTCTATTGATGTACAAAAGAATTCCACAGGTGCATCTGTGCCTTTGGTGGCGGGGTTTGGTGCCGCCGTCTTGCTGAGCAATCTGAAGATTCATTTTGAACGTTAACTTAATGTTGGCTATATTTTGCTTGTTTATCTATTAAATGAAACGAAATCTCACTTAATGATAAAGCTCATTAAACAAAAGTCAATCCCTTCAAGAAATATGTGCAAAAGTGTAAATCAGAGCTGTATCATGTGAAAGTGTTTAAAACTGTACCCTCCCGGAAAGCCGGTTTTATCACTTTTCCTCTTAATTCCTCCAAATAAAACTGATATGGAATAATGTTCGAGTATAATTCTATATTAATAGATATATCAGACTAGTGGCCGGGCATGGCCAGTCGAGTAATTTCATTTTCATTTCATCATTTTTGCGCAATTTCTATTCGCGCATCCCCGTGTCTTTACCATTACATACCACCTATCTTTTATACGTAGGGATGGCGAAAGTAATTACCATCACAAAGACATATTTTCGTTAGAAAGTGGCTGATGATTATGCAATGAGACATGAGTCAATTGTCTTCCTATCTGCGCGGCAGGTCCAGTTTGCCACATGCTTCAAATACTTTCGAGTGGCGGCATCGAACGTGACTTCAAAGGAAATACGACAGTTGTGACTCCATTCTCTTGAACCTCCTTGATCTAGCACATCTCGAGCTCAACGAAAATCTGCGTAAGCGCGTACCGTAAAGATCCCGCACACTACGTGGATCTCTCAGTAAACCTAACGTTATAATATTATAGTATTCATTGACATGGATATAAACGTACGTACAGTAACCGACTGTCCAAGGTGAAGGACGTATATGCATTGTTTCAAGTCTTGTGTGTTTACGTGTAGGATTATGGAAACTTGTGAGAGTGTGGTGACTACAGTAGCTTGTTTTTACCTCTACGCATACGGCGCAAATCGTCTTTGTAAAGAATAGATCGAGAGTCTACATTGCGAAATTCCAGACCTAGTAGACGCTCTAGTCTGCAGTGTTTATACGGTAAGTACAAACGACTCGCTGTAACGTACTTACCCTTAAGCCCAGCTCACACCTTTGCGGTTTTAGCTGCGTATAGCTGCGTTAGCGGAACGCAGCCTTAAAGCAGCCTAACGCAGCACTCCGCAGCAAAATATTCTGTTGCAGTCACATTGAACCAATTGCGTTGTAGCTCGTACATTTTTTTACAAAATGATTGCCTACGGTTGCCTTGGGTTGCTTTTCACCTCGCTCCAGCTAGCTTCTGCTCGCAACAGTACTATCCAGTACGAAGATTATATTCGTAATAGTATTTGTTACAAAGTCTTGGAACACCGGTCTTTATTTGAGTTGGAAGCTATCTTAATTTCGATCGAATTGAGAAATTCTCAACCCATTCTTTTTTTGAATTGGTACAGACCGCCTAATTCTGGACGCGCAGTCTTAGATACGTACGAAGACTTACTAGCATTCATGAGAAATTTCAATTGTCACTCAATTATCATGGGTGATACAAATTTTGATATTTATAAAGGACCCTTTTCTTCACATATAAGCAAATATAATCAGATAAATAGTATTTATGGATTTTATCAATTAAATAGTACGAAATGCACCAGAGTTACTGAAGAGACAGCCACTCTAATTGATCATATTATGTTGACAAATAACGCTGACTGTATAAAGACCTCAGGTGTTCTCGAGGTAAGCATGGGCGATCACTTCATGAATTATCTGATCGGGAAAACAAATAGTTTAACCACTCATGACCACAATTATGTAACCTTTAGAAAGTCAAAAAATACTGACTGGAATATATTTCGTAAAGATCTCATGGAACAAGACTGGAATGAAATTGAAACTTGTTATAATTTGGAGGATGCTGTTAAGAAATGGGAAGAAAATGTATTACTGGTCACCAACAAGCACATGCCTATAAAGACAAAGCGTATGCGTAACAAATACTCTCCTTGGTTGAATGAATCGATTTTTGAATTGATGAGAGAAAGAGACAAGGTAAAGAAGAAAGCAATTACACAAAATAGTGAACAGTTGTGGAAGGAGTATCGACGGCTGAGAAATAAAGTTACTAATGTTATAAGGAAAATGAAAAAAAAAAAACAGTATTACATCAATAAATTGTCTGAATGTTCCGGAAGAAATGAATCCTGGAATGTTTTAAAATCTTTTCTGCCAAATAACGACACAACGTCTCATCATCTCTCTTGTGACGATGCATACAGTAAAGCCTCCGAATTTAATGAACACTTTGCCAGTGCTGCTATGAATTTGTTAAATGAACATCAGATGGAGAAAACGGACGTCACCGAAGTAGATATCATTACAGGATCCGTATGTTATGATAATAAATTATGGACACATTTGCAGTTGTATCTGAAGCTCAGGTTATGAACGAAATCAACAAACTGAAAAATAAAAAATCGACTGGTATTGATGGTATATCGGTTGAGATTTTGAAAGTATGTGCTGATATATTGAATAAGTCTATAACGTATTTGATGAATAAATCAATTATTGAAGGAGTTGTCCCAGAGTCATGGAAAATAGCCAAGGTAATTCCGATATACAAAAAAGGAGATAAGTCGAACCCTGATAATTACAGGCCAATTTCCCTGCTGCCTTGTATCTCGAAATTACTCGAGCGCATAGTATCGTTACAATTATCACACTATCTTAATGCGAACAATGTCTTAACACCGGTTCAGTCTGGATTCAGGGCAAATCATTCCACTGTAACTGCCCATGTAAAGGTTACTGATGAATGGCTTTTGGCCATGGATGAAGGTGAATATACTGGGGCGATATTCGTCGACCTACGGAAAGCGTTCGACACTGTCGACCACAATGTAATGTTAGACAAGTTGTCGAGAATTGGTATAAATGGAGGTACACTTGAGCGGTTTAAGAGTTATCTGACGGGCAGGAGGATAGTAACTAAGGTCAACAACGCATTGTCTTAATGTACTTAACTCATGGTGTGCCCCAGGACTCTCTTCTTGGCCCTCTACTGTTTTGTGTTTTCATTAATGACCTGCCTCGCATTTTTCAGTCATGTCGTGTTCATCTTTTTGCGGATGATACAGTCATTTACTACTCAAACAAAGATGTTAAAGTCTTGGAGTCCATTTTAAACAAAGAAATGCAAGTTTTTGATCAGTGGATGTCACAGAACAAACTCTCGGTGAATTATTCAAAGACCGTCAGTATGCTTTTTGATACGAAATGTATGCTCTCAAGGTGTAATTCACTAGATGTAAAAATAAAAGACACCCAGATTCGAAATGTTGAAACGGTACAATATCTTGGAATTCATATCGACGCTGAGTTGAAATGGAATATTCATGTAGATAAAATGTGCCAAAAAATCAGTAGATTAATTGGTTTTCTTGGAAGATTAAGACATGTTGTAAATGAATCAAATTTGAATTTGATGTATAAATCTGTGATTCTTCCACATTTTGATTATGCAAACGTTATCTGGTATTCCGCTCCACAAGGTTCTCTGTCAGCCCTTCAAAAGCTACAGAATAGAGCGGGTCGTATGATTATGAGAGTAAATCCATATTCTTTTGTATCTACTCAACATATTCATGATATTTTGGGCTGGGAATCTCTTGAATACCGATATAAAAAGAATATGAGTATGATGATTTATAAGATATTGCAGAACTTTCTCCCCAATTACATGTCTGATAATATTTCTAGAAGATTTCTTAATTATTCACTGCGTTCAAACCAGAATTTGAATCTTCCAAAGCCAAATTCGAATAACTGTAAAAGGACTTTCTTTTACAGGGGAGTATCAATGTACAATCAATTGCCCAATGGAATTCGTAACGCATCAACTTTAAGATCTTTTCAAATGTTATTATCTGATTATTTAGATAGAGTATTATGGTAAAAAAAAAAAAGAGACTCAATGGAGTACCAAATGTAACAGCCATTTTTGTGGTTTTTTTTAGGGTGGAGGGGGGTATATGAGTCTTGCCTTTTCTTTTGTAAGTTTGATCTCCTCCTCTTTTTCTTTTCCTTGCTCAGCTCTTCTCTACCAATCTCTGATTTTTGCTGACTCTCACTCTACCAGTTCGGTAAATGATTTTCATTATTTTTTTTTCGTATGTTTTGTATATACAGTGTTTATCATTCTTGTATTGTACTGTAAATTAGGGACCCTGTGGAAGAACAGACATATTTTGATAATATGACTGAACAGGCAATCCCCCGTTTCTTCTGTAAGTATATGCAATGTATATGCAACTTGTAATGTGTGTATTTTTTATATGAAGACGGAAATAAAAACAAACATCAAACAAACAAGATTGCTCGCCCCGTTGCGCGTGTACCTCGTTCGTCACTCGTTCGTTGCTCGCTAGCATCTCGCATTAACTCGTTTCTCCTCGTTTCACTGCTCATCCACTCGCTTTAACTATAGACTGTTGCTCGTTCCGGCTCGTTCCGCTGCGTATCAGTTCGCCCCAGTGCGAGTGAGGTCGTAGAGAGTTGTATTGGTATATACATGAAGTCATTGACATTTTACAGCCAGTTGGGGGGGGGGGGCACAAAGAAATTTTGGTTCCAAAAGCACCAAATATCGTACACAAACCATACTATTTCGATTTTGATGGGCGCCAAGAAGGGCGCCAAGAAGGACGCCCTCCGGGGCGGCCATATTGGCCAAATCCAATATGGCCGCCATCTAAAATTTAAAAGTCACTTACATTGTTTAAAGAGGTAACCATTTCATAATCATTGTCAAAATCTGTATTAGAGGTTTTCTGGATTAATGAAATCGATTCTGATGTTGTTTTCATGGTCTGAAGTCAACTTTTCCTTTATAGGGTCACCCTAAATGCCGCTTTGGGTCAAGACTTTATTTTCATAATAGGTTATTTCAAAATGGCTAGCCTGTGGTCACTATAGCAGGAATGACAACCTTGCTAATATACCTGTAGTTGTTGAGGACTGAACAGAGCATGGTACTGGTTTTAAAAAAAAAAATGTTTTTCTGCGATACATATGTGTGGTAATACAATTCGAGAATCGACAGAACTTTTCCACAAAACCTACAATAACAGCGGGAAAGTCAGTTAAAGGCGTGTTTTTAAAAACTGATATGTTTGAATCTGATGTTGCTGAAAGCACACAATCATTACAAAAGCTTCATGATTTGATAAGCATGTTGTGTTTCTCAGTCATCTGAGTGAATTTTAGTTAAATCTAACTAGATTTTGTTTTCACAGATATATATTACGCAGTCATAGCGAGCTGAAGCGAGCAGCAACGAACAGAAACGAGGAGGAACGCGGTAAGGCGAGGAGGAACAAGGGGGAGCGAGCGACGGACGAGCTAGATTCGCAATGTAGCGAGCTAGATTCGCAATGTAGTGAGCTACATTGGCAATGGTCCTTGCTAATGCGAGCAAGGTACCAGGAATAGCGTGTGGTGATGCGAGCTAAAGTGAGGTAATGCGAACTAAAGCGAGGCTATGCGAGGTGAAGCGAGCAGGTCTGCGCAACCATACGCAGTGAAACGCAGTTCAAAGTAAAGATGCGTTGGCCTGCGTTAAGCAGCTCGTTGTCGCTCGTCCTTGCTCGTCCTTGCTCGCATTTTCTGGTTGCCCCTCGTCTTAGCTCGTATGGATTTTGATCTTGCGTTCAGTTGCGGATGTTTGAAAAAATTCAAACTAGCGAGCTAGAACGCAAAGCATCTGCGTAAGTCTGCGTATTGACCTCGTATTAGCTCGTTTCATTGCGTAGTACTACGTTAGGGTGCGTTAGGCTGCGTTCGGGCAATACGCAGCTGAACACAAGCTCGAAACGCAAAGGTGTGAGCTAGGCTTTAGGCCTACGTTAGGTCTACTAGGTCTAGAATTTCAACTCTCGATCTTTAACGTTAGGCCCATTCACTGGTTAGATCTTACCGTCTTACTCGGTGCTATAGAATTAACATTTTATTTTCTGTATAGGCCTACTAAACTCTTAAATTAGTATCTATTGACGAACTAGCTCTACGTAGGCCTACGCACGTCAGAAATCACTGGTTTCTTCGCATATGGGTTCTTTGGCAAGATATGCATTGCACACAGACGCGGTTCCAGTTACTCGGATACTTGCCCTTGCTGGCGATGGCTTGATTGGCGGGCGGGCCGAGGCGCCGGGCGCGCAGGCAGGGATTGAGACTGCTGTCTAGCGTGTTTGCGTGCAGCAGTCATGTAAGCAATGCGTGCCGACCGTGAATTTCATGCAAGGAAAAGACCATAATTACATGAAAGAAACGCAACTAAATGTTAGAGAAAGTGAGCAGTTAACAGACAAAGATTTGTGACAAGACCCCAGCTAGACTAGGAAAGTGTGACAGCCAACCTTTCTTCTGTAAATTGCCTTACAATTGAGTCTACCTAGACTGTCTCTGCTTATAGTTGATATTTTATCAACTATAAAGTTATCATGGATTTGGAGCGGTTGAGAAAACTTATATGTTGATTTAGGAGGAAGTTAAAGTTGTTTCCAACTCCGGGTCTCTTGATAAAACGGACTTGAAGTTGACTTGGAAGTTAATCATAGATTAAGTGGACTTAGAGTTGATTTGAGAGGTTAATCATAGATTATCTTGACTTAACGTTAAATTTATCTTTTGATAAAACGGGGCCCTGATGAATTAGATTCGGAAGCAGGCTGCTGCTGTACAATCGGGTTCCTCCCTGCTGGAATCGAATGTCATGGACTTCCACGGAAGACGGTTTGTTATCAAATCGCAGCAATAACACAGTAAAGCTTATATTAGATCTAAAACGACGAAGGAAAGATTACACAAGAGCAAACTTAGAAATATTTAATTTCAATCAAGTTTACTTTATTGTAACCTTCCTTGCGTTGTTTTAGATCAATTATAAGCTTCATTGTGTGATTGGAATTTATTGTGATTGAAGTTTATTGTGTGATTAAAGGAAGGCACAACAAAATGTGGGAGACATGCCCTCCAAAATATATTTAGCTTACTTTATCGAATAAGGCCAGCCTTCTCCATTTCAAAAAAGATTGTCGATTTGATAGTATAATTATTTGAACTGTGATATCTTCACTTTTGACATTTTGACCTCTGTCATTATTACATCTGACATATTTACCTCTGGCATTTTTACCTGGCGCCAAAAGGTACGAACAGGAAATCTACTCGAGTCAGAGTGATGTCGGCTTTCTTTATACATAATTTGTTTATCATGATAGTTTCACACCTTACACATAATATCACTTCTTATTCAATGTGCAACAATATACAAAAAAAAAATGATGCACAGGATAGAGTGCGTTAGTGTAGGCGTATAGTGCACTCGAGGGTATTTACAATTGTGAAACATGCACGAGGCGAAGCCGAGTGCATGTTCCACTACATTGTAAATACCCGAGAGTGAGCTACGCCTCCACTAACGCCACGAAATAATCCTGTGCATCATTTGTTTTATAAAATGGGTCGAAAATTCGAAAACTAACAGCATTTTTCAGCGTTTTTCACGTACCTTTGTGGGTCAAGACGACCGAAGATGTTCGTCCCGAACATTTACGCACGTCGCACTCGGAAATCCCGCACATACAGTATAAGTATGATGGGGAGTTGGGTTTCCGGACACCTAAGTTCCCGCATGAAAACTTACTTATTTTACATAGAATATGCACCCTTTACCTTAAAGACTTGATATAGACTCCTCATATAGGCCTACTAGACAACATACTCTGAAAACGGCGTGAGAATTAACCTGCTAAATCGTTGGATTTGCCCTTCAAAGTGACTCCATGTACGCGTCCGGTCCCACAACGCTTGGTCTACTGTACTGTACAAAGTGTACGTATACATAGTAGAGTATACGTACGCCACACATTATGATATGCACAAGGGAAGAAAGGCCGGCCGGCCGGCAGCCCGAACTAGAAGTTGCTTACAGGATTGACAGCGCGTATGCATGCAATTCAAAGGAGCCGCCGCGCGCACAGACGATCGGCAATAGGATTTAACACGCAGTGCAATGGGACTGAATAAAGGAAGCACACGTAACTCTTTTCAGCGCTTCCTGTTGGCTACATTCTTGAACCCATTTTATAAATATGTTTAATGCACAGTAGCCTATTAGGTGTACGTACATCCTTCACCGAATGATGTTTTGTGTTCAACACAATCTTTTAGCAGAAATGGATATGTGGGATATTTTGACGGTAAAGTGCTGGAATGGATTAACTCTCATTTGTCTGATAGAAAACAGACAATTGAAATGGAAGATATTGTCTCTGATGTGTCCACGGTAGGCCCTACCTTTTGGTGTCCCACGGGGGTCCACGTTTAGGTCCCCTACTGTTCACATTGTACACAAGTAGACTCCTCACAAATATTCAAAAGGAGTTTCCTGCTATCACTTGTCACTGTTATGCAGATGACACACTTAATATATTTGTCATTATGCAGGTGACACACAAATATATTTGCCATTCTGCCCTAACACACCAAACGAAGACTACTGCATAACAGTGTGTTAGAATCATGTATCGAGTACATAAGAACCTGGACACTATAAAACAAAATGATGTGGAATGATAAGAAAACGGAATTGTTAGTCATTGGCACTCCACGGCAAGTCTCTAAATTCGAATCAAATGGCATATCACTCGCTGATACTGTTAAAAGAACCATCCAATATTGTGAGAAACTTGGGGGTGTTTTTTTGATACCCATTTGAATATAGAATCTCAGGTTACTAGTGTATGTTAATCAGCATACTATATGATATATAATTTGAGACGCATCCATAGATATTTCGATCAGGAAAGCATGAAGACTATTGTCCGCGCATGTGTTACAAGCAAATTAGACTATTGTAGCAGTCTGTTGTACGGATTAATGGATTCACAGATAGTTAAAGGACAAGTTCACCTTCATAGACATGTGGGTTGAATGAATGCAGCAATATTAGTAGAACACATCAGTGAGAGTTTGAGCGAAATCGGACAATCCGTTAAAAAGTTATTAATTTTTAAAGATTCTGCTCAGTCACGGCTGGATGAAAAGACTACTATAGCTTGTGATGTCACATGAGTACAACGATATAAAGAAAGAATTAAAAAAAAATCAACATATTTCCATTTTTCTCGCATAACAAAAGAACACTCGACTTCTCTCTTGCAGAAGACAGGGGGAATATTACCCTGAAAGGGGATGGCTAGTAACCGATCAGTAGGAATCAGTGGGAATGCTGAGGGATGATTGTTCCAATCCCTGTGGGATTCATTTAAGAGTACATTATATATCTACTGTTGTGTGAAAATCATTTGCTTCAGAACGGTCTCATATTCAAGTGATGTGCATATTAATGCCCCGTCACTGACCAGGCACGCTAACCTGGAAACATTAATCTGCACATTACTTGAATATGAGACCATTCTGAAGCAGAAAATTTTCACACAACAACAGATATATGTACTCTTAAATGAATCACAAGGATTGGAACCATCATCCTCCAGCATTCCCACTGATTCCCACTGATCAGTTACTAGCCATCCCCTTTAACAGACGTCAGTAGCAAGTCGCAGAAATGTGCACTTTATTCAAAAAGTAAAGTTTTGTGAAATTCTCTTTTTATTTTCCTTATATCGTTGTACGCATGTGTCATCATACACTGTAGTAGTCTTCTCTTCCAGCAGTGACTGCGCAGATGCTTAAAATATTCGTAACTTTTGAACGGATTGTCCAATTTTCCTCAAACTTTTACTGATGTGTTCTACCAATATTGCTGCATTCTCTCAATCCTTATGTATATGAAGGTGGACTTGTCCTTTAAGTTGCAGCGGGTTCAAAACACATGTGCAAGATTGATTTGTAATCTCCCAAGATTTTCTCATGTTACACCACTTTTAAGGAAATTACACTGGCTGCCCATTCGCCAAAGAATTGATTTCAAGATAATGATGCTGGTTTGTAAAGCTCAGAATGGCCAGGCCCCTAGTTATATCAGTGAATTATTGAACTTTAAATCTTAGACTCATTGTCATAATCTCCGCAGTACAAATGATAGATTGATATTGCAGATACCCCAAATCAAAACAAAAGTTGCCTTAGTTGACCGATCATTTTCTTGTGCAGCCCCTAGATTGTGGAATAGATTATCATTAGACATTCGGAAATGTCAGACTTTAGACAGTTTTGAATAAAAAGTGAAAACCTTTTCATTTTTATAGCATGGGCCTATTTCTTTTTTGTTAACTTCCCATGCAGCATTGTGCAACATAGGAATTTAAGAGCTCTTGAAGCGCAGTAGAATATATAGACATAGTTTCTGCGCTTAATGAATGATTATTATTACTATATTTTGTAAATCGCTATTCTCTAGTCGGCAACAGATTTAAGCAGGGCTAGAGGAATCAAACATCAAATCAATAAGAGAGAAAAAGAGATGGGACGGGAGGGGCAGAGAGGAGACAAAACACCCTTTCAATTCTGTTACAAGGGAAATAGCATGATGTATTTTGATATTGATACAAACATCATTCATTATTTTACATTAGTCTACACAAAAGAAAACAAGTTCCGATAAGGCAGAAAGGACCTACAGAAGTATTTGTAATTCAAGCGATTGAAAGAATACCCTTATGGAACAAACACACGGTCAAACAGTGTGTTAACAGCTTGAAGAGTTTTCAGAAGGAATACAAATAATAAACACGTATACAAACACATAATCAGAAAATAGCAGACATTTAGAAAAACGAATAATGGGTTGCAGTTCCAGCTGAAAAGGACAGGAATTGTCCACTTAACTTACCTGTGAATGTGTATATTCCAGTAGATATTCAAGGCAAGTACTGATGGGAGTTTCTGTACTGAGCTTATATATATGGTGTCTGCAGTAGTAGTGAAAACCAAATCAATATTCGGACATCCCGGGTCCATTATTGCAAACGTACTGATGTGTGCTAATGTGAACTTTGGACATGTTATGTTATTGCGAACTTGATATCATTGTCGCATAATTTTACAAATCATATTTTCCCTCATAGTTAACTTTAAGGCAGCAATTGTCCGATCAGACACGTTGTCAAAGCCGTAATCTAATCGCACTCACCGAATCGTAAATATCTGCTGCATTCGTGTATAGTGCAGTGACTTCGTCCTACAAGATACGTTAGAATGTCATTAACTTTGAATTACCCTATTCAAATAACTTGCCTATTCAGGTCTTACCACTTATAAGTACCAGATGATTCGAATTCGAACAAGAACTTTCTCGCTTGTCTTATAAAATCACAAGCTTAATTAGTAATGCTGGCTTTCACTTATAGTGCTGATAACGTGACATGGATGAATCACAAAATCTACCCATAATGTAGGCCCCTACAAGTAGAATGAGGAGAATGTCTGCTGCATTTGACAATGAATCGTATTAGGCCAATCCCCCCTCCCCCTCCCTCCCAACCAGGCCATTCATTTGAAGCATTTTCGAAGCAAACTCTTCTGTGGAAGAATAATCGGAGGGCGTTGTCAACATGATTTCATTGTCATGATAAAATTAATGACGCGTGTACACCCTCAGCTGAGATGAATAGAGTCGTTTGATTAGTCCCCCTGTGAGACTTTGTCAGAGAACCCCGTTGGTCCTCCATATCTCCGCTCTTCACAACTAAAGAAAATCTTGTCACAGTCATGTTACATTTCGCCGCATAGTGCTCAATCATTGTTGCACATTATGTCAGATACGATTGCCGATGTCAGTTAAATCATTAAAACGTAACTGGCAACAACAAAATGTGAAGAACAATGTGATTTGAATTGACTTGCATTTTGCTCTAGGGTAAAATATTTACATTATTTTTAGCTGTTCCTGGTTTGCCGGTTTAAACATGCATCAAAAGATATATCTTTGTTTCTAGTAATGTACAATGTCTTCATTTCGTTGAAATTTAACATACTGTTCTCCTGAACTTTATCTTGCAATTACTCCCTGAGGAAGAATAATTGATACAAGGGAAACGTTAAGGATGGCAACAGAGGGGAAGATCCGGCTTTACACCACAGGGGGTGTCTTTAGATAATAGGTCGAGGTGGGGGAGAGGGACAAAGATTCCCCTTCTATTAAAGCAGCAGACGAAACACGTCTCTTCTTCGTAATGCTCATGTCTGAAAAGCACTTAATTCTCTTTCATCCGACCACCGTGCAATCGGTATTTGGCAGCCTGGTAGGCCTACACTGATCTTCCTTCGGTCGACCCTGCAAAGGGTTAGAAACTGAACGACCATCATTATAACTGCATCCATAAAGGTAAAATGCAATTACGCTTTTCTCAGTAAGAAGTCAACAGAGGTCAGTGTATAGAAACGATGATAATGGCGTCAACATATTTTCTCTTCATTCCCTGATTCATTCCCTTGTTCGTTTTTGTTGTTGTTGTTCTTTTTTTTTTAGGTGTTTCTTTTTGGTTTGCTTTTTTGGCAGAAGACAAAGAAGGCGAGCTAAAAAACCGCTGGATATTCTTTATTAGTAACATCCCATGTGATAAACAGACAGGCATAACACGACACATTCACACACACATAATCCTAGAATACTTTACTATAACAGCAACAAACACCTGCTGTTGTTGCTGTTGCTTGTTGTGGTTGTTGTGGTTGTTCTAAACATCATGTACACTCAGTTCTTATTTCAGATGTAAATATGTATTCATTTCAGATGTAAATATATATTTATTTCAGATGTGAATATGCTTATTGTCAATGTAAGTATAAAATGGTCTTCTATAAGCAACCTCCCTTAAAACCAGTACCTCGACACATTAGTATCAATTTGTGTATAAATCAAAATCATTAGTTAACGGTTTGCTAAACCCTTGTCTTTCCCCTTGATTCAAATTGTGGAGTATAAAATGTCATTTTTGATTATGGCGTATCCGTAAAGAATAGCTTGGAGAAACTTACAAAAATACGTGATGATATGGTTAGCAGGTTTTTTTCATATAAATCAGATGGTCTGCACTTGAGAGTGGCCGCTGAAAGTCATGATCGGATCAATTCAGCATACTTGAATCATACTGGAAATTCGATTCCTAACATTGACTTTGGAATACCACTTTCATGAACATTTCCCATTAAAAATATTTCCCATTAAAATATGTGTTCAAACAGAAACGTTTGCACATTTCTGTCGGTATCTTTTCTTTGTTTTTCTAATCTCATGAATCATTCTAAGCCCCTCCACATAAAGAGATATAATGTTAAAATGCCCGATGCAATATTCAGAAATTCTGGCGTTTGGATTAGGATTTCATTATTTTAACTTTATGGCTCTACATGACGTAAGATGACAATAGCCGAAAACCTTCAATAGTGCAGGCTGCAGAGCAGTCGGCAGTACTTTTGCTCACTATGTTGTGCTGCCAAAATTACCAATGAGTCATCACCGAAAACTCGACATGTGGAACGCTGAAACAAAAGCCGCCGTTCATCTGAAATTGTTTGTCCATGTTTACAGTAAGGGTGGTGCTGACCCATTTCTTGGGATGCCGTTTTTTAATTGTTTTCGACATGCCATGGGCGTCACCAGGGGGGGGGGGGGGGGGGGGGGTGCGTTGGGTGCGAACGCACCCCCCTTCAGATCCTTAAAAAAAAAAAAAAAAAAAATCAGTCTGCGAGCGACCTCAACGCCGGACGCTAAATAATTATTCTTTTCTATTTCTTTTTTTTTTTTTTGCACCAGGCACCAAAAAAGAAATAAAAAATTTGTGGGCAAAAACAATTCGCACCCCTGGTTCTGGCAGCAATGATGTTATGCATATCTACTAGTATTCTGTTTTATCGAACGTACTGTACATCCGTACGATACGGAGCAGGGGATGCTCTAAAGCGCAGATTTTGGACATCCTTCCCCGCTTGGTCACTTCGACGCCACCTCGCTGGTCATACCTCCCCAGTCATGGACATAAACCGACACCCTTGACTACCAGTGGCGGATCCAGGGGGAGTGGCGCATCGGGCGTCCCCCCCCCCCCCCTCTTAATTTCCAAAGCGAAAAAATATAGCTTCAAACGGCAGTTTTTGGACTGTAAAATGTCAAAATTTCCAAGCTCGCTCGCTCCGCTCGCTCGCATTTAGTCGTAATGCCATTCTCCTGAAGTTGCTGCCAGTAATTGCAGTAATTGCCAGCAGTTGCGCCCGGTGCGCCCCCCCCCCCCTTAATTTCCAAAGTGAAAAATATACCTACAAACGGCAGTTTGGGGACTGTAAAATGTCACAATTTTCAAGCTCGCTCGCTCCGCTTGCATTGAATCGTTATGCAGTTCACATGATGTTGCTGCCAGTAATTGCCAGCAGTTGCGCCCGGTGCGCCCTCCCCCCCCCCCCCTTGATTTCCAAAGCGAAAAAAATATGGCTAAGAACGGCAGTTTTTGGACTGTAAACTGTAAAATTTTCAAGCTCGCTCTCTTCGCTCGCTCGCATTTAATCGTTTTGCAGTTCACCTGATGTTGCTGCCAGTAATTGCCAGCAGTTGCGCGCGGTGCGCCCCCTTGATTTCCAAATCGAAAAAATATGGCTAAGAACGGCAGTTTTTGGACTGTAAAATGTAACATTTTCGAGCTCGCTCTCTTTGCCCACTCGCATTTAATCGTTATGCAATTCACCTGATGTTGCTGCCAGTAATTGCCAGCAGTTCCGCCCGGTGCCCCCCCCCCCCCTTAATTTCCAAAGCGAAAAAATATGGCTAAGAATGGCAGTTTTTTGACTGTAAAATGTAACATTTTCAAGCTCACTCGCTTCGCCCACTCGCATTTAATCGTTATGCAATTCACCTGATGTTGCTGCCAGTAATTGCCAGCAGTTCCGCCCGGTGCCCCCCCCCCCCTTAATTTCCAAAGCGAAAAAATATGGCTAAGAATGGCAGTTTTTGGACTGTAAAATGTAAAATTTTCAAGCTCACTCGCTTCGCCCACTCGCATTTAATCGTTATGCAATTCACCTGATGTTGCTGCCAGTAATTGGCAGCAGTTCCGCCCGGTGCCCCCCCCCCCTCGATTTCCAAAGCGAAAAAATATGGCTAAGAACGGCAGTTTTTGGACTGTAAAATGTAAAATTTTCAAGCTCGCTCTCTCCGCTCACTCGCATTTAATTGTTATGCAATTCACCTGATGTTGCTGCCAGTAATTGGCAGCATTGCAGTTCCGCCCGGTGCCCCCCCCCCCTTAAGTTCCAAAGCGAAAAAATGTGGCTAAGAACGGCAGTTTTTGGACTATAAAATGTACAATTTTCGAGCTCGCTCGTTCCGCATGTAATCGTTATGCTCTCCTTATATTGCTGCCAGTAATTGCCAGCAGTTGCGCCCGATGTGCCCCCTTAAATTCCAAAGCGAAAAAGCATAGCTACAAACGGCAGTTTTTTTTTTACTGTAAAATGTCAAAATTTTCAAGCTCGCTCGCTCCGCTCGCTCGCATTTAATTGTTATGCAATTCCCCCTGATGTTGCTGCCAGTAATTGCCGGCAGTTGCGCAAAATATGGCTCCAAATGGCAGTTTTGGGACTGTAAAATGTCACAATTTTCGATCTCACTCTCTTCGCTCGCTCGCATTTAATTGTTATGTCATTCACCTGATGTTGCTGCCTGTAATTGCCAGCAGTTGCGCCCGGTGCGCCCCCCCCCCCCCCACCCCTAATTTCCAAATCAAAAAAATATGGCTACAAACGGCAGTTTTTGGACTGTAAAATGTCAAAATTTTCAAGCTCGCTCGCTCCGCTCACTCGCATTTAATCGTTATGCAATTCACCTGATGTTGCTGCCAGTAATTGGCAGCAGTTCCGCCCGGTGCCCCCCCCCCCCCTTAATTTCCAAAGCGAAAAAAATGTGGCTAAGAACGGCAGTTTTTGGACTGTAAAATGTAAAATTTTCGAGCTTGCTCGTTCCACTCGCTCGCATGTAATCGTTATGCACTCCTGATATTGCTGCCAGTAATTGCCAGCAGTTGCGCCCGATGTGCCCCCCCCCCTTAAATTCCAAAGCAAAAAAGTATAGCTACAAACGGCAGTTTGTTTTTTTTACTGTAAAATGTCAAAATTTTCAAGCTCGCTCGCTCCGCTCGCTCGCATTTAATTGTTATGCAATTCTCCTGATGTTGCTGCCAGTAATTGCCGGCAGTTGCGCAAAATATGGCTCCAAATGGCAGTTTTGGGACTGTAAAATGTCACAATTTTCGAGCTCGCTCTCTTCGCTCGCTCGCATTTAATTGTTATGTCATTCACCTGATGTTGCCGCCTGTAATTGCTAGCAGTTGTGCCCGGTGCGCCCCCCCCCCCCCTAATTTCCAAATCAAAAAAATATGGCTACAAACGGCAGTTTTTGGACTGTAAAATGTCAAAATTTTCAAGCTCGCTCGCTCCGCTCACTCGCATTTAATCGTTATGCAGTTCACCTGATGTTGCTGCCAGTAATTGGCAGCAGTTCCGCCCGGTGCCCCCCCCCCCTTAATTTCCAAAGCGAAAAAATGTGGCTAAGAACGGCAGTTTTTGGACTGTAAAATGTAAAATTTTCGAGCTCGCTCGTTCCGCTCGCTCGCATGTAATCGCTATGCTCTCCTGATATTGCTGCCAGTAATTGCCAGCAGTTGCGCCCGATGTGCCCCCCCCCTTAAATTCCAAAGCGAAAAAGTATAGCTACAAACGGCAGTCTTGACTGTAAAATGTCAAAATTTTCAAGCTCGCTCGCTCCGCTCGCTCGCATTTAATTGTTATGCAATTCTCCTGATGTTGCTGCCAGTAATTGCCGGCAGTTGCGCAAAATATGGCTCCAAATGGCAGTTTTGGGACTGTAAAATGTCACAATTTTCGAGCTCGCTCTCTTCGCTCGCTCGCATTTAATTGTTATGTCATTCACCTGATGTTGCTGCCTGTAATTGCCAGCAGTTGCGCCCGGTGCGCCCCCCCCCCCCCCCATTTCCAATTCAAAAAAAAATATGGCTACAAACGGCAGTTTTTGGACTGTAAAATGTCAAAATTTTCAAGCTCGCTCGCTCCGCTCACTCGCATTTAATCGTTATGCAATTTACCTGATGTTGCTGCCAGCAATTGGCAGCAGCAGTGGCGTATCTAGGGGGGGGCAAGGGGGGCACGTGCCCCGGGCGCCACTCCTTGGGGGCGCAAAAAAACGCAAAAAAAAAAACGAAGAAGAAGAAAAAAAAAGAGGAAGAAGAAGAGAAAAAAAAGAAAAGAAGAAGAAGAGGGAAAAAAACTCGCCCGGAAGGGGGGAGGGAGAATGGTGGGGGGGGGGGCAGAAAACCAAATCAAACAAGATAAAAACTAAACATGATGATGACGCGGACAAAATGACAATGTTTATTGTGTTCACACAAAAATTCCATGTTCTGTGAGCTGAAATACAAAAATTTTCGGCTCGCTCGCTGCGCTCGCTCGCCACAATTTATATAAAAAAGAAGGTAAGAACAAAACGTTATGATGACAAAATGACAGTGTCTATTGTGTTCACACATGTAATTTCATATTTAGCAGGCAAAATGTTTCACGGAGCAGCGGCTGCAATTTCATTCGTTCTGAAGCGATCGCCAATTGGATCAAAAGAAGGCGCCAACGGTTTCGAACATACGGGGGGGGGGGGGGCGCAAAAAACCCGAATCAAACAAGATAATAACAAAACGTAATGATGACGCGGAAATATACAAATTTCGGCTCACTCGCTCGTACTAATTTAGATTATTTTTTCAAGTCCTCGGTTTATTGGTATAAATCGTTATCTATAAGGCCGTCACTATTATCTTGCTTAGAATTGTAAGATTTAAGGAAAAAATGACAAGAGTTTCATGATTTGTAAGCTGAAATACAAAAATTTTCGGCTCGCTCGCTGCGCTCGCTCGCCAAAATTTGTATAAAAAAGAGAAGAAGATAAGAACAAAACGTGACGACGACGCGGACAAAATGACAATGTCTATTGTGTTCACTCATGTCATTTTATATTTAGCAGGAAAAATGTTACACGGAGCAGCGTCTGCAATTTCATTCGTTCTGAAGCGATCGCCGATTTTATCAAAAGAGGACGCCAACGGTTTCGAACATACGGGGGAGGTGGGCGCAAAAAAAATCAAAAAAAGATAAGAAAAAAAACGTAATGATGACGCAGAAATATACAAATTTCGGCTCACTCGCTCGTACTAATTTAGAGTATTTTTTCAAGTCCTCACTTTGTTGGTATAAATCGTTATCTATAAGGTTGTCACTATAATTGTGAGATTTAATAAGCAAAAACTGACAAGAATTCCATGTTTTGTAAGCTGAAATACAAAAATTTTCGGCTCGCTCGCCAAAATTTATATTAAAAAAGATAAGAACAATACGTGATGATGACGAGGACATATACAAATTTCAGCTCACTCGCGCGTACTAATGTAGAGTATTTTTTAAAGTCCTCAGTTTTTTGGTATAAATCGTTATCTATAAGGCCGTCACTATATCTTGTTTAGAATTGTAAGATTTGGTAAGCAAACAATGACAAGAATTCCATGTTTTGTAAGCTGAAATATAAAAATTTTCGGCTCGCTCGCTGCGCTCGCTCGCCAAAATCTATCAAAATTCATTACATTTAAATCACCCTCAAAAGATCCCTTTTAAGTGCTTGAAAAAGCATCATGTGGACCTTGTTTAAAGTCCCTACCGGGTTGGGGTTGGGGTTGAACACTTTTTCAGAAATTAGGGGCGCAATTTTCGTGCTTGCCCCGGGCGCCGTTTTCCCTAGATACGCCACTGGGCAGCAGTTCCGCCCGGTGCCCCCCCTTAATTTCCAAAGCGAAAAAATATGGCTAAGAACGGCAGTTTTTGGACTGTAAAATGTAAAATTTTCAAGCTCGCTCTCTTCGCTCACTCGCATTTAATCGTTATGCAGTTCACCTGATGTTGTTGCCAGTAATTGCCGGCAGTTGCGCAAAATATGGCTCCAAATGGCAGTTTTTGGACTGTAAAATGTTCATGACATCAGCGTTCATAACATCAGTGTAAGAATCAATGCAAGAAGTTTATTGAAATGATATAATTTATAGGCACATTGTTCAACAACAATTCCCATCAAAATGTACTGCATACCTTAAACAAGTGGGACTGTTTCAAGTCGATGAAAACACGCAAAAAGCCTGCATCAAATTGCACCATTTACAACATCGAAATGGAAAAAGTTCTCACCGTGGGAGGAGGGGGACAACATGCACTTCCACACCCTCCCCCCCCCCCCCCTTGCTCGCTCCCTCGCATACTAACACCCCCACCCCCCCCCCCCCCCCCCCCCCCCCACCCCCAAGATGAAATCCTAGATAAGCCGGTGCCCTTTCCCTGCTTGGCTTCCCTATAAAAAAATGAAAACAAAACAAAACAAAACAAAACAAAAAACCAAAAAAAAAACGTAAAAGTTTAGGGATTGAGAGCTTCCTTTGTTCCAAATGTCTGTCCAAAAAATCTCGTTACATTTAGTGTCAAAACGCACCCCCCTTGAAAAAAAGCTGGTGACGCCCCTGCATGCAGAGGAATGTTTCGTGTTTTGTCAGTGATGGTACATACTGAAACCTGTATACTGATATCTTTTTTAACGTGACTGTGGGCTCCCATCCACAAGGCGCATTCAGTTTCTTATGGATAGCGAGGATTCTGGTACACCAAGAAAGCTCACAGTTCCACTTTGCGCATGAGCAGAAAATGGTCACTGTACAACCAGGCATGTCCATCAGTGATGTATTGATTTCACATGTACTATATCTTATAAGTAATGCTTGCTAGCAAATCCGCCTGACAACAAGCCTGATATTTGGCAATATAGTTGGGGGGGGGGGGGGTTGTTAATTCATTCAAAACAAAACAATGAAATGGATCCCTGTCGAGGTGTCAATTGTCGGACGATTCTGGTTACCTGGTCTGTTAGGCAAGTTCCGTCTAATTTGGAACATTGATTGAAAATGATTATTTTTTTTTTTATAGGTTTGACAAGCTAAGTATCGAGCATTGAAAACGAGTGAAGTGCCTAAAGTGGGTAGGGTCTATAATATCATTGGGCTGGGGACTATCTGTCTCCCTAGTCGCGGAGTTGTCTCCGCGAGATCTCCTTCTACTCGAGTCTCCGAGGAGTCGCTGGAAAATCAAACATGTTCAGATTATTTTTGCAGAGACTTTTCAGTCTTCAGCTGGACTCGGAGACGATTCGCAGAAGTCTCCCTAGTCACAACCAAGTTTGAGACTAATTTTGTCCGCGAGGTATCCGAGATGTCTCGGCGATCTTGTGTAAACTCATTGGCGACCTACTCAAGACGTCTCCGAAACTTTTGGACGAACAGATTATCATCTTGTTTGGAGATGTCTATCAACTCTCCTCCTTGGTGAAAACGCAAGTCATTTCAAATATCTAACATCGCGTTAGAAGCGGCAGTCTCGGCGACATCTCCTCCAGTAAGATATACCTCTGTCTCACTTGATAGGAAGGCGATCATGGCAATCAGAAAAGTCAACGCTTTACAGGAAAAGAATGCATTGAGAAGAAATTGCTCTTGGGAAGAGAAAGTTCATACTATTATTCTTCTGGAATTAGTTTACTGCACCCGAGACCACACGGAATACAGAATAAACATGTCACAGCTCCTCAGTGTCACACACTGCTGATACAATATTTTACCTAAATTAATGGTTGTACTACGCAGCAGAAGTCCTTACATTCTTTTTTTTTTTTTAATCAACACAGATATTGGCTCCAAAGAGTCGAAGCTATTGTGGAATCGAAAGCGTGTTCTCATGTAGATGAGTTAATACACATCTGATGTCATTGTAAGGGCACAGTTTGGACAAACAGGAGCAAAGTCCAGTTACTTTTCACTCCGTAAAGAAAAATAGAAGTATTTCCCCGTCTTTATTTCGTCTCGTGGAGTTAAGTCTTCGAAGAAATAAAAAATCGTGTATAAAGATCCTAACATATGTATTATACATGTATGTATAAAACCAAGTCATTTTTTTTTTTTGTGACACAAACATCTCCCCATGACTAATTTGAAGTAAGTTAGGAGAAGAAAACGAAACAAAGGAATGGTCTACTAAGTTTATGTTTGTACAAGAGGAAAAAAAATACTTTAGAATACTTTGTCGCATCAAGTTACTAACCAATAACAGAAGGGTAGATACGTAGCAGAAATTGGTCGAGATATTAGCTTCCGGCGGGGAAGATAGAATTTTGCAAAAAGAGGTATTTGGGGGGCGCTGATTTCAAAAATTGCAGGATCCAAGAGATCTTACCTCCGGGTCCATTCTGGATTCCAAGATGGCTGATTCCTATCTTGGATTCTACATGACCTGTGGGTCCAAAATTTGGAATACGAAGAGCGTTTTGACACCTTAAATCAAAAGACTGATTTATTTGAAGTGTCTCACAAACATGGCTACCATTTTAAGTTCCAATATGGCATCCAAGACGAAATATTTAAAATCCCCATCTCGACTTCTAAATGAAGAGTGACGCTGAAATATTGGGCACACGGGTATTTTAACATGCTCAGTTAAAGAACGAAGTTATGTGGTGTGTCTGACAAACGCTGTGCCCGTTATTTTGAATTCCAATATGGCTGCCAAGACAAACATCACGACGAATAACGTTCATGGGCATGCAATGAAAATGGAACAAAAATATAGTGTTTAATGCACTTTCACTGACGTCACAATGTAAATATGGTAACTCACACTAAATCAGTTACAAACGCACGCTCAATCAGTTAAAAGTTTGATTTACAAGCCCGATTTTTCAACACCTCAAGGTGGCAACTACAAAGGAACATTCAAATATTCTGACGTGGAGCTTGCAAGACAAATGATATTCAAGTCACCATATTACCATGCTTTTATGCATCAAATTTCATTGGCCTATTTCGTTCAGAACTGAAGATAGGAATCTTTAAGATTTTGTAATGGCGGCCATATAGGAATTCAAAATGACACCTGAACCAGTGGTCAAATATCTTGACTCCGGCATTATTTTTTAATTCAGCGCCCCAAATACTCCTATTTGCAAAATTCCATAATCTCCGCCAGATGTGAGCATTTTTTTTTCACAAATCTACCCCACTATACACTTTGGTCAGGGTAAGCATGGTATGCATGTTTGTACCATCATTTTTTGTTTTTAAATCTCAGAAGGGGAGAGGGGCCACTGAACTCGACACAAACAATGCAGAGTGTATCCAATGAATAGAAAAAAAGACATATTTTTTATGCAGTACATTGAAACATGTAGGTACTACAGTAAACAAAAACTGTTAAGGTATGATAAGTCTTTTCTAGTCAAATACACGTAGTATTGAAAGAACGAGTGATTGGTAATAATGGGACCCATACACTGAAGCTCATCTTCAGACAATGATCATAATAAATAACAAATTAAAGATTGTTGAAACACATCACATCTCGTGTGTTCTACTGAAGGAAAGTTAAAGTTTGGACTCAATTGAAGGAATATGAGAACAAAGAATTTCCTCTGTCCCAACGTGGATTTCAAGTACCTAATTGAACCACACACACTTATCCAGTTGACGACCATATAAATTTGCCAACAGTTTTATCTCCACAAGCTGCCGATAATGATTATATCACAACAACAAAATTTGATTAAGATTATCCCAAGGCTGTTTAACCTGATAAAAGGCAGTTCATACAAAAGGTTTTCCCGTTAAATTTCATATTTTTGTCATTCCAATTTGTGTATACTATGTGCATTCATTTTTCAAACAACGCATCCACGCGAAAATATTCGCGCTTTCAAATTCAGAATCCGAGCGATCAATGTCATCATGGCAGTTCTATTTCGTTTCCGTCAAATCAAATTCACGCAAGGGCGTTCAATTTCCAAATGCCATGACTGCATTTACTATTCCCAATGATCATGAAAATTTAGTTTCAAGGTGATCAATTTCGTGTATAATCAAGTTAATGAAGAAAATAGAATAGCTTTTTGAAGAAGGGTTAATGGGGTGAGGAAGGGGGAGGAGAAAGGGGCAAAAGTTTCTTTCAAAACAAGCACACAAGTATACACAACCCAGAAAAGCTTGCATGTAAACATGATTGTTTAAAGTATTTATATAGTTCTGTTTCCATGTATTCTTGGTTTTTCATGTCAAGAAATGTTAAATGGTAAGGTTCAATCAGCAGTTCATCCAAGCAACGCAATAATAATCTAAACATACTTCTTGATGAATATGCGCATGCACTAAAAAAAGGACAACGCCCCAACGCTAATCAAACAATGCAATAATTCAAAGACAAGCCGACACACAATGCTCTCACATAGTCCCGCAAGGAGAGGACCAATAAGACATCAATAAACACCAAACAAGACGTATGCAATG
Organism: Diadema setosum; assembly: GCA_033980235.1. Taxonomy (NCBI): domain Eukaryota; kingdom Metazoa; phylum Echinodermata; class Echinoidea; order Diadematoida; family Diadematidae; genus Diadema; species Diadema setosum. Next base: position 1,234,563 of record CM067078.1, on the reverse strand, counting down.
TTCATGTTATCAGCTTTAATGTAGTCGATTTTTTTTTTCGAAGGTGTTAATCAATCTTCCCTATTATGCTCGTTTGTACAGAGTGCTTAAAGTGCTTGTAGTATATGCCTACTGTTTTCCCCTCGTTATTCTTTTAAAGTACATTTTTTTTTTGAAAGAGTAGGTGGACCTATACGGCAATATATATAATCTTCATCATTGAGCCGAATCTATTCAGAGTTAAGTAAAAATTAAAGACACACATACACCACACGGCCCCAAGCTAACTCAATTCAAGACTTCTTTTAAATTGGTTGCACTTATTTGGAACATGGCTGCCTTTTGACGAATTCGAATGACCGACGAGTTTATGTCGCCGGCTTGAAACATATTTGAATGCTCACTGCTGAAATGCATGCTCCTGTCTTATAGTTGAATGAAGAAAATGAGCAACTGATTTCTCCACTAGTGAATTTGAATGACCGGACTTGAACTTGATTGATGATTCAGTGTTGCGAGCGTGGAATGCGTGAAATTGAGTGCTCGGAATAGGAATACCATTAACAAAAGTCCTTTCCAAATGGAGTAAGTGTTCTTAGAAGTATTATTAGATGTATAGCAATTTTGTTTCTGACTTTACCATAATGATATAACATTTATTTGTGTCTCTGTTAATAATTTACCTATGTCATTAGTACATAGTAATATGTTCATCACATTGTACCGATTTCGTGTTTTGACATTATCTCTATATACGAACATTTTATTGTATTCCTAATTATTTTGTTCGAAATGAAATAAATCAACTTCAACTTCAACTTGAAATGTACCTATACCCCTTCCAGCATGTCTCCCATGGGACGCAAGTAGAAAGGTGTCCCAACAATTTAGTACTTTACATGTTGAATGTGTGAAAAAAAAAGATACTTGCAGAGTGAAAGTTTTAGTTGGGAATTCGACCCTAGACTGAACTAGAGAGGAATTGGTGACAATATATTTTTTTTTTTTTAAGTGAAGTTCACCGAACTTGGTTAGGCACAAAACATCGTGCGTAGGTGTTCACTTCCACAATAGTCCGTACAAGTATCACATAGCTGGTAGAAGGGTCTTTTTTAATAGCTTTCACTTACGATTCACCTTCAAAAAGCAGATCATTATTGCTTTTTGTTTGTATGCAAATCTAAACCATGGCTGATATCAAGGCTGAGCCTGCAAGAGACAGGAGCTTAACTTTAACTGGAATTCACAGCCCAGTTATCCTGCCGTAATCATCATACTTTTTTCATAAACATTTAGATAAATCCTCCAATCTTTATCTGTTGCGAGATCTGATCCATGTAATACACAAATCTATATGAACACAACATATTAACACTCCACATCTGTCCATTTGGTACTTACTGGTAAAGCACAGATATTCCTCTGGTAGGATGGATTAAAATAGAAACTACATGCATTTTGTTTTCTGGCGGGATGGTCTTCCTTCTTGCAAGTTTTAATCTTGTGTCGCAAAACTTCTGTAGTGAGAAGTTCGTTGTGAACTTAAAAGAAAATGCGATACTCAACTGGTTTATTTGATCCTGCTAAGGTTCATATTAATGTAGCTTTACACATAACTATTATTTTGTAAACATTCTTCACAAATTGTGTAATATCCAATACCTGCAAGAAAAGAAAACTGCAAATAATAAATAGTTACTTGATTTCGTCCTTGTTAACTTCAATGTTCATTGCTGGTGTGGAGAGTCAGTAATTACAATTCCATATTAAAACTTATGACATAAGATACAGGACGTACTATGACCAAAGATCTCTGAGAAGAAAAATGGACGAATATTTCTAATCAATTTCATCCAAAACGAGACAACAACAACAACAACAACAAATATCCAACCTGCGGATCAAATCATTCACAACTGCTGTTCAGATAACAAACAACAGAAATTATGAGGCAAAAAGTTGTCTCAAGTTCATTGTACCACATGATAACATTCCACAAAACTTCCTGATTATTACTTACTTACTGCCCATTATGCCTCCTGGCATGTAGGGCAGCAACGAAGGTCCTCCACTCTGGTCTGGGCTGGGCTAGCTTCTGGACACCTCCCCAAGTCAGGTTTAGGGATTTCATCTCTTCCTCAACTGTGCGACGCCAGGTGGTCTTGGGTCGCCCTCTTCTCCTTCTCCCTTCAGGTGTCCAGTGAAGGGCAACTCTTGGGATGCTTTCTTGTTCTTTTCTCAGGACATGTCCAATCCAGTTCCAGCGCCGCAGCTTTGTTATTATTTCTTCCATACTGTCTAGCTGACATCTTATCAACAGCTCTTCATTTGATATTTTGTTTGGCCAAAAAATCCGGCAAATCTTCCTCAAGCTTTTGGTGTGAAATACCGACAGCTGATGAGTATCATTGGCTGTTATTCTCCAGCATTCTGCACCATAGAGGAGGGTGGAGAGAACGCAGCTCTGGTACAACTTGAGTTTTGTCTTGATTCTGTACTGCTGTGACTTCCAAATATTATTTAAACTTCTGAAGGCGTTCAGACTAGCTTTGTTGATTCTGTTTTTGATATCACTGTGTGCGCCTCCGTCTTGTTTTACAGTACTGCCAAGATAAATGAACTCATCTGTTTCTGGTAGGGCATCACCGTTTACATGGATTGGTAGTGGGTCCGAGACATTTAAGACCATCACTTCAGATTTCTTCTGGTTTATTTTCAAGCCGACTTGTTGTGCAAAGTAGCTCAGCCGTGTTGTTTTCTCTTGCATATGTTGGTGAGTGTGTGAGACTAGGGCCAGATCATCAGCAAAGTCAAGGTCTTCTAGTGCTGAGAAGAGAGTCCATCGTATGCCTCTTGTTTTGTCTTCTGTTGTACGGCGCATTACCCAATCAATAACGACGTTGAAGAGCAATGCTGACATCACACATCCTTGTCTGACTCCAGTCTTTACTTGGAATGCCAGGTCGCTATTCCCCACCCTGCATTTGAAGTTGGTGTAGAACACCTATGTGCTGTGGGATTCCATACATCCTCAAGATTTTCCACAGGCCGTCCCGGTGTATACTATCAAAGGCCTTTTCAAAGTCAACATAGTTGATGTATATCTGTCTCTGCCACTCCGTGCACAGTTCAATGATGTTACGTAGTGCAAATATTTGGTCTATGCACGATCTCCCTTTGCGGAATCCTGCCTGTTCCTTCCGCAGCTTTTCATCGACTGCCTCTGTTAAACGTTGCACAATAATTTTTGCCATAATTTTACTAGGTAGCCTACTGATAGAAGTGTAATTCCGCGCCAGTTATTACAATTTCTCAAATTGCCCTTCTTTGGTATCTTTATGATAATGCCTTCCATCCAGTCATCAGGTATCTCTTTCTTCTGCCGAATAGCAGTGAAAAGTGGTTGAAGTAGTTTGGAGGCAATGTCAGGTTCTGTCTTGAAAAGATCGGCATTCAGATTGTCTTGGCCTGGGGCTTTTCCACTTTTTAGGGTCTTAATGGCTGAGACAATTTCCTCCATTGTTGGTGGATCTATGCTTATTTCCAAGTCATAGTCTTGCAGGTGCTACATCTGGTTCTGTTGTGGGTGAGGGTCTGTTTAGCACTTCCTTGAAGTGCTCAGCCCAACGAGCTTCCTGTTGTGCCTCGGTTGCTAACAGCTGACCATTTTTGTCTTCTATTGGCATCTCAGTTGCTCGTCTGTGTTTTCCACTCACTACTTTGGTGATCTTGTACACTTTCCCTTGCTCCCCTTTCTAGAGCTCTGCTTCTTCCTTTGCCTGGTTTGCTAGATCATCTAGGTATGCTCGCTTGTCAGCTCTGGTTTTTCTCTGCACTGTTTTGTTTGTTCCTTGGTATTGCTTCTTGTATCTTTCCTTCAATCTTTCAGACTTGGTGTCATTTATTTTCTTCTTCAGAGCCCTTCTATTTTCAATTGCTTGCCAAGTGTCTTCACTTATCCACCCCTTCTTTTTGTTGTGTTTGTAACCAAGGCAAGATTCACTTGTCTTCACATAGACTGCTTTGGTCTGCTCCCACATGATGTTGATATCCTCTGATTCTGTCTGGTCCAACATATCTGGTAGTGCTTGGAATCTGTTTTTTAGTTGCAGTACAAATGAACCTTTGACTTTGCTGTCTCGCAACTTTCCAACATCAAACTGTTTTTGGCTGTCTTCTTGTGACCTTCTTTTCTGAGCTTTACTCTCAGGAGAGCTGTAACCAAATGGTGGTCGCTACCAACGTCAGCTCCACGTTTAACTTTGACATCAAGCAAAGAACGTCTCCAGGTGCCATTTATCATTAGATGGTCGATTTGATTTTGATCCCTTCCATTTGGAGAGTGCCATGTTAACTTGTGGATCTCCCTGTGTTGGAACAAGGTTCCGCCAATGACCAAGTCATGCATGGAGCAAAATTCTGCCAACCTCTCCCCATTCTCGTTCATTCTGCCGCAGCCTTCTCTACCCATTGCCCTGTCATGTTCGGTGTTGTTTTTTCCTTCTTTGGCATTTAGGTCTCCCATCACTAGTTTCAAGTCATGTTCCGGTGTAGCTTCTAAAACAGATTGAAGTTGTTCATAGAAATCATCCTTCAAGCATTCTTCGCTGTCGTTTGTTGGAGCATAGCACTGGATAATAGATGTGTTGATTTGTTTCCCCCTCAATCGTATCTTCACAAGCCTATTGCTGATAGGTTGCCACTCTATTAAACTCTTCTCCACTCCTTTCTTCAAAATGATGGCCACTCCTTCTCTATGTTGCTGGTCATCCCTTCCAGAGTACAGCACCGTTTCTCCTGTGGATGTTGTAAGCCTCCCTGATCCTGTCCATCTGCTCTCACTTACTCCTAATATATCTAACTTATATCTTCTCATCTCTGATGTTACTTGTGCTAATTTCCCTGTATCATACATTGTCCTAACATTCCAAAAGCCTATTCTAGTTTTAGTTTTGGCATTCAGAACTTCCACCTTCCTGCCATTGGCTTCCTTTCGGCTTTCACCAATGGCATTCATCCTAGCATCTGCCGATAGCCCTCGAAGTCCATTACGCCTAGTAGTGTTGATTCCTTCTGTTGCTGTTTCCGTAACGTGTTCTTTTTTACAAGACAGAGTTGTTAGCCCTGTGCTCAACCCCCAACCTAGAGGACCAGTGGATTGCTCTTTGTCTGGCCTCTACCCTTCGACCTGTCCAGCATGGGGGGCCCTACCAGGAGATAAATCTCCCGCTGGCATAGCTCTAGGGGTCACTGACACGCACAAGCTTCCCGACCACTACAAGGTTGCAATCCAACGGGAAGTTGCAATCCAACGGGAAGTATTATTATTCATGCGCAAACTACGATAAGAAAAGGGAAAGTTGCAAGACAGGTTAGTGTATAAAAGGCCATGTCATTTCCTCCCATTGTATATGTCTATAATAGTTGTGGTAATCTTGGAGTGAAACTCCTTCTTCCTTAAAGCGAGGTTTAAGTGCATTATATCAGGGCATCACAACAGATATCATTTTCACCAACCTGCAAGAGTCTAATATTTTCTTATAAAGTAACTACCCATTCAGGCTATACCTATAGCCAAACATCGAGTTTTAGTCGCCCCCCAAATGAAAGTTGCTCCAAGTTTCTTCATTCATGATTTCTGCTGATGACAGTCTCAAGTTGCATTCACATTTTGTCACAAATTGAAATTATAATCTATTGTGCTTACGTAGATGGGAGTAACCAGCCCACATATTACCAAACATTCACAATATGCACCATATTCAAATGAACCCTGAACACTGCTAACTATGACAACTATACGTAATAATTATGTTTTCTGTTTCACAACGTTGCGTATCATACTCCATTATCTTATAATTTCTCAATCTTTAGCTTAAACTATTTACACGAGGGCTGAGGAGGGATGACAGAATAAAAAAAGAGAAAAGCTTGTTTATGTCACGTACCATCGAATAAATTGCCGACATTGGTAGTATCATTGAAAAGTAACACATACAAAGTATAATACAGTGACATCACTAACAAACAAAATAGTTCTATATCATACATTTACATCACTATTATAATTATGACGTCTAATATCTATATATTCCATATGGTTCAAATATACGTACATTAGTGCAAACAGAGCTGTTGCTCTCGACATATATGACATTTATACACAGTCTTAGCCTACATGTACTGCACTACATTTATCATTTCGACGAAATGATCGCATTATAGAAGGTAAATCGATTCACACAGGGATGTCTCCCTGATCCATCCGATTTCAGACAAACATTTACCACAGGGTTTGAATTTCCCTGTCGACTCTATTCTCGTACGGAAGTACTTACAGAGGGGCAAAAATGAGAGAGTTCTAACACGATTTCCGTTGATGCATGATAATCATGATATTTGGGAGTTAAAATCAGTATCATTCATATCTTTTGTTATTGTTTGTCAAAGTGCATAAGAGATTGATAACAGCCAGCACATTACAAAACGTTACAACACACACTATATTCAAATGAACCCTTCAGATTGTTGACTACGGCACCCATAATAGATATAATGTATATATGCCCACGTTACCTATTTACCTCTGCATAAGATACAGCAGTTTAACAATAATCACTTATTTATTTATTTATTTATTTATTTATTTATTTATTTATTTATTTATTCATTTATTTATTTATTTATTCAAGATTTCATGCGTGTTCACAAAATTGCAGTTACAGAAAAAGTATACAACTCTAAGAGAGCTACATTATTCAAGGTAACGAACACGCAAAGGAATTGCAACATAAGCTTAAAGCTTGAAAATCGTTGCAACCCCCGTGCACATAATCTATATGCTTGCAAATAGTTTAAATGATGAGTTGGGGGGGGGGGGTATTTACAAAGAGAGGAACATGAGGGGGTAAAGAAGAAATGCATGTGTGGTACCTATTTGTCCTGTCGGACATTGACAAGAGAGAAAAAAAAAGTTTAAAGTGTCAAATCATTATAAGCAAATTATACTGATTAAATTTCTCATAAATCCCATTCAAATGTCGATTTCAGGGGAAATATATGATCACAGCAAGATTAATAGTTAATAGTACCTAGGAGTTCAGCGCGAAGCTGATAATGGAATATGTTTGATCGACCTTTTGAAAGTAACTATTTCTTTTGTAAATTACGAACATGCTGAGGTAGCGCATTCCAGACATCAGGACCGCTATGTCTGATTGATTTATAGGCTAGTGCAGTACCAGGGTTCACTAAATGTATATCTGATGCTTGTCTCGTGGGATACGAGTGAACTGCACTGTTAAGTTGAAACATTGTCGAAAAAGAGACAGGTAATAGGTCTTGCTTAGAACAAAACATGAAGAGGGCAGTCTGTAGGAAATGTATATCATCTACTTTTAAACATTTTAATTTCAAGAACAATGGGTCTGCATGTTCTAAGAAACCAGACCCTGTACATATACGAACAGCTTTCTTTTGCAGCAAAATGATATTATCTGTCAAACTCTTTGACGTTCCCCACAGAATATTACAATACGAAATATAAGGTAAGATAAGAGTGTTATATAACATCAAAAGCACTTTGTCAGAAACAAAACATTTTACTTTATATAATATACCAATATTGCGGGATATCGTTGTAGCGATATGATTCACATGGTCACTCCAATTAAGTTTATCATTAATATATACGCCAAGGAACTTTGTACATGTTTTCCTTTCAATGCGGGTACCATCTAGATTGACATTAATTTCTTGAGCACCTGAGCATTTCCTCCCTTTAAAGTGAATGAAATTAGTCTTCTGCACATTAAGAGATAGTATGTTACTTCTGAACCATGATGTTAGCTTTGGTAATTCTGAATTAATAGTGAGTTCAAGGGTTTGAACATCACGATGAGATAAGAAAACACTGGTATCATCAGCAAATAAGGTGTAGGTCAAGATTGTGGAAACATCACAAATGTCATTTATATAGATGAGAAATAAAAGTGGGCCTAGAATGGATCCCTGTGGAACACCGCATTTTAGATACAGAATGTCAGAATTAACAGAGTTGCAATGAGTAAACTGTCTTCTCATTGACAAGTAGCTAGAAAACCACTGACCACACCCCTTACACCATAGTGACAGAGCTTAGACAGGAGGATCGAATGGTCAAGTGTGTCAAATGCCTTACTAAGATCCATAAACACACCAATAATATTGCTCACGCGCAGCTAGAGCACTAGAGACACAATCATAAAAATAAATTTCAAAAGGGCATGGTCAGTTGAATGAGACCTCCGAAATCCATACTATTCAGGATTTAGAGAGTAATGTTTCTCCAAGAAATCATAGAGCCTGTTATATACAATTCTCTCTAAGATTTTAGAAAAGGCAGGTAAAATTGAAATTGGTCTGTAATTCGAGATTAACATTCTGTCATCTTTTTTTGTGGATAGGGATTACTTTGGCTAGCTTAAATGAGGAAGGAAATACTCCAGTCATCAGAGAGAGATTACAAATATGAACAAGTGGGGTGATGATTGAGCCAATGATCTATTTCAATAAATATGTACTTATTTCATCATGTCCACAAGAGTGGCTAGATTTGAATGCAGTAACTATTTCAAGAATTTCAATGCAGTCAGCAGGCTGCAAGAAGACTGAAAATTCTGAAGGGCCTTTCAGATATTCCCTAAAATTCAAGCAATTCCTATCTATCTTTTTAGCCTGGTTAGGTCCAACAGTTGCAAAATAAGTATTGAAAGAGTTTGCAATGTCGGGAGAAGTAATTTCTTGTCCATTTTCTACGATTTTCTCTTAGAATACTTTACAAATGGTCTGTGGAGGGATGACGGAATGAAAAAAAAAATTGTTTACTTCATCACCCATCCAATAAACTGCCAAAACTACCGGTATCATTGATGAGTAATATACAAAGAAGTATATACAGTGACATCATAATTATTGACATGGTAAACATATAATATACCTATATTCGATATGGCTTAGATATACGTGCATTAAACAATCGGCGCTGTTGCGCTCGACATTAATACACATTAATTTCATACAGTCTTAGCCTATTACATGTGCTACACCTACTGATTATTTCAATGAATTGATCACATGAGCATAAAAAGATTTTTTTGAACAAAATGAATACATGCACTATATGTAAGCTTAAACACTGGAACATCTCGCCGGTTATAAAGAATGATTCAAATCTAAAACAACCTTAACAACCTATAATGCTCGAGTTGGATTTACAAATAAAACGAATCCTACTGGTCACTAAACTATCAAACTCCTGTAAGCTCGACATAATGTGACTGTTTGATGTAGCGTCCAGTTGACGTTGGTAAATTGGTGCAACCAGGAGTTAGCATGGTTAGACTGGAGATTTCTGTCTCTCTGATCCACTGACCAGGAGAGCGAGTTATCACAGAGTTCGCATTTCACTGTTGACTATTTCTCCAAAGCATAGGGAAATATTGTCGATGAAGCCATTTCACGTAACCATGAAAAGATGGTTAAAAATCCTATAAAAAGAGACACTAACAGCTTTGCTAATGCACTTTGAAAGCAATTTAAAAATACATACAAAGTAGTATCAAAGAGAAATTGATATGAAAGTGATTCCTTTTTGCGGTTCAAATGCATTGAGTTAGCGTTAAGGCTAGTGCAGTGTAGTTGCTTGTACACTAAACAATCCGTGAATATCAACCTACATCAATAGAGTGTATAATGAAATGGACTTTTCTAAGTGTTAAATGTTTTATAGGCCTCCCTCTATAACCTACATCTCTACATTGTTATATCGTATTTTACATACTCGTACTCTGATTATCGAATCACCTTCTTTCATTGGAATGTTCTTTTTCAAATATATTCAAAATGTATCATGCCATTATTCATCATCCAATGTCATCACTGCACTATCCAATACTACTACGCACACATAATAACATAGGATTTGTGTGTGTATGTGTGTGTGTGTATGTGTGTGTGTGTGTTTGTGTGTGGTATTCGGAACCAACGTCAGCGTGACAAATATTGTATCTTACAATTCTGTTACTGATTTCTGAAAGATGTAGAGTTTGTCGGGCGTGCAGAAAGCAATGTCCCCTGTAGTTTTGAATTGCTGAAGGTAGAACCATTTTCGGTCAGGCATGTCAAAGCGCTGACCGTCAACGAGTGTTTCTTTGTGCTTCAGGTCGCATGTGTAATGATCGATGCTAAGGAGACTTTCTTTCTCATTAAGCCAGGCTTTCAAGATTGAGTCATTGCTGGAAACTGCCGGATATGCATAATAGATGTTGCCATCCTTCGTGACATCGCTCTTCACTGCTCCGGACTCGTCGATTACTGCCACAGAGTTATAATGAGTTCGCATGACAAGCTCCTTGTTTGATTTCAACGAATAGTGATGTGAAGGTTCGTAGTCTTTGCAGGGTATCTCGCGCACTGCCTTTCCACCTGACTTCATGAAAACTTTGATCAGCTTAGCTTTCCTGTAGCCGACATAAATGCGATCTTCACTGTCTACCGAAACATCGCATAAACCGCCCTCACTTTTTGTCAAAGTGTCAAATTCTACGTCACATTTTTCACCGTTTACAGCAAAGAGTGACATGTTGTTTGACATGTCAACAATGATGCGGCGACCATCTGAGAGATATGCCACCTTTCTAATTTTTATGTCCGTATGATCACTTGTCGGTGATAGCTCGCCGTTTCGCGTGTAATAATAAACCCCACCGTCAGCGGATCCTACGGCCATCTGACCGGTCGGTGTTTCAATCATATTGGTCATACAATCCTTCACAGGAAGCTCTTCCTCCACGACCTTTTTCCACACTACCCTCTGAAGTTCGCCAAGATTGAGCTCATTGGCTGATGTGTTTGACTGAAATCGAATACATTTTACACGTACCTCGAGAGAACTGGCGTCAGTTAGATCTGGTTTATCTTTCCCAATTGCACACTTCAATTCGTCGAAAAGTGACTGGTGCATAGTGATTGTGCCACCCTCTAGTGCCGCCTTTAAACTCTTCTTAGCCAACTCCGAGGAACCTTTGATTCTTGCAATCTGGGTCTTAGTATCATCCAATATACCCCTGAATTTTTGTTCTGCCTCTGTCTTCTGTTCCTCGAGTTGTCGAATCAGTTTCTCCTTCCTCATCGTCAGTTTCCTCACATATTCGTCGTAAGTCTTATTGATTTCTCTCTTTTTCTCTTCGATATGTGCGATGGTCTTTATTCTCTTCTGACTTACTTTCTTGATGAAAGTTTCCAGAACATTTGTATAACCCTTACTTTGCTTATTAAGTGCAGTCATTTCTTGTAATCTCTGTTTGCTATACTGGGCGATGCTTAACACTTCATGACCCTTCAACTGGTGATCCAGCATTCTACACCTCATACACATGATCTTCAAGCAATCAAGGCAGACATCCGAACAGTACTGCCCTCCTTCGTCCTCGTCATGACTAGGACATAAAATCTTCTTCTTGATGTGCGCCCTCCCCTGTTTGATGTCTTCAACGGTGACTATCTGGTGGCTAGTGTTTGCTGGCCACTTTCCGTGCTTTACAAGACATCCATCACACATGTAGGCCTTACAACTTTGACAGTAGGTCTTCGCGTTGGGCCGTTCCTCAGAATCACATATCGTGCATGGCTGAATGGCTCCTGCCATCTCGTCTACCAAAGACTGGACCTGAAGGTTAGTCTTCAGGTTCGATACATTCCCGTCTTTCACCTCCGTCTTCTGGCGGCAGAGTGGGCAGGACATATAATTGGGATTCCCGCCTGAAGCTTGAAGGAGACAGAGGCAGTCCTTGCAGAAAGTGTGAGCGCATGACAAAAGTTTCGGTGTTTTCAGGAGATCGATACACAGTGGACATTGTAGACTTTTCGACACAGCTTGTTCTAATGAAGACATTGCGATGTATTCTAAAGCAAAAACAAAAGAAAAAGAAAAATACATTTCCCTAAGTAAGATATAAAAAAAAAACTGTACAGGATCAAGTAAACCCTTTACCTCTTCTCTTTTGATTGGGTCTAATCTCAAGTTCCGAGATTCGTAGTAGAAGAATTCTAAGGAAAAAAATCCCCAACTGTGACATATTTAAAGGGAAAACTTACATTCCCAACCACAAACTTCACCTTTTCTCCTAGATCTCACCTAGCGACATTTCTTAGCAGGTTTTGGCAAACATTGGTTTTGTGATGTGATTATAGTTTTTGAATTCAAACTGGCAAAATACCGTTTGAAACGAAAAAACGAAAACGCAGGGGCACTTCATCTGCTTGATTTGTGAAGTCGACTTACTATATACAGGGCCTACGTTTCGACTATGATATTTTCATACCTAACACATGATTATTACTTTCCACTAAGTAAGCAACAAATTTAAACTGACATTGTAAAGGTATACTTCCATAACCAAACAATGTTTTGTGGCCAACATAACAGTCCGGCAATCATGTATAAGAATATATAATTATCCACAATATTTTCCCATTAGTTGAAGTTCTCTAAACAACAATCAATTCAAGCAGGGCTAAAAGGATCAAACAAGAAAAGGACAAAAGAGTAAAAAGGGAGAGACAGATAGAAGAGAGAGATGAGGGGCAGGAAGAGGAGGAGGAGGAATAGAGGGAGAGAGAGAGACAGAGAGATAGAGAGAGAGAGGGAGAGAAAGTAGGGGAGGAGACACGACATAACATCAGTACCTTACATTATCCACAAAATCACAACACATAATCATCATAATTTATCCTGCCAAGGTATGGAGGAGACGTATAAAAGTTATGGTATCACTGTTGAGAAAGGGCTGGAAAAAACTCTCAAAACAAAGCATAAGGAAGACAAGTATGCAGGTATACATGCCAGAAAATGATTCAATAATGGTTTCAAAAATATAGGAACATTTGATATCCGCAGACAAAAGCCCATGTAGGAGTCAATCTCAACAAAAACTTAAACGAATAATGTAGTGATTTCAAACTGAAGTAGTATGTTCATTTGTCACTTCACTTACTCGTGAATGTGCATTCCGATAGATAATCCTGGTGTGTACTCACGGGGTTTCTGTACTGAACTCAAGTATAGAAAGATGTCTGCCGTAATAGTTCAAACCAAATCAGACGCTTTTAAACGTTTTTGTGCCAATAAGTCAATTTAATGTGCACAAATCTCACACACACGTCTATGGACAGAAAAGAAACGTGTCACACAAAGGGTTAAATCAGGATGCTCTAGCATCCCGAGTACATTGTGGCAAACGGATGTGAGCTAATGTGAACTGTGGATTAGTCATTGTGTACTTGGAATAGTAGTCTCAAAATGTCAAAATGAACCATTTTGTTCTCCTTATAGTTGAAGGGGAGGATCGGACGGTTTATTAGTCTTTCGAGGGGAAAGTATAAAATAATGGAACACATTGGAATTGTGTTTCAATCTAACAAAACGCGCCATGGAAGTATTTTAATTATTTTTTTTTTGATTTTGCAAGACTCAGTCTAGTTCTATATAGCCAGATCGCGACAATCCATTGCGCAATTACCCACAAACTGTTGTGAGTGACGTAGCAGCTTCATAATCGATCCTCTCGCAGTACACACACTGCACTGAACTTGGTATCTCACTTTACTCACGCTATTATAGCATGCGAGTGTTTGTCAATTTCATCACGATATTTTATTACGTTTGTTTATTTCACTGGTATGTAGTATAATGATTTTATGAAGCAAAATAAGTAATCATGCTGTGTACGGCCGATGAACCAAAATTGCAAAAATGGCCTCTGGCTTGAGCTTCTTTTTCCTCGTCTTGTAATTCATCATCTTCGCATTCTGCTTCGAAATGATCGTCACACGTACTGCACAGTCAACATGATGATAAATGACGTCTTCACACCTTAAGCACCTGCCATAACTGCTCCACTATCCAATTAGCGAATCGTGACGACCTCTTTACTTTTTGCCGCTTACCATCGTAAGAGTGGTAGTTTGTTACTTATTTGTTACACAATTTTCCGCATGCGTTTGCCAATACCACACAATTATTATACCATGTAACTTCCCCCATCCCCCCCCCCCCCCGGACTATCAGAATAACGCAATTTTGATTTGACATGCAATGCGCTGTGAGGTATGATGTTCGCCTTCCATCAGTGACCATTATCTTCTCGTGGTTTGCCGGTTTGACCAGGAAAAGAAAACATATGTTCGCTAATGATAATGAATAGCGCCATTATTTCTTTGAAAACTCTTTTTTTCATTTTGTTCTTGATTTTGTCTATCCATTAGCAATTGTTTATTAGGCCCTATAGCAATAACCAAAAAGTCGAGGATATTGGTCTATAAGTTTGTTTGTTTTTTTTAATATTTCCCATTCCTATACAGATGTCAGTAAATCGTGTGTTAATGGTCACTTTTCTTCGAAAGTGTTCCTACACTTCGAAGAATATCAACTGAAAATTTTGTCTGAAACTTTCAGAAATATTCATAAGTCTATATGGTTTTATTAAATATTTATGGTTTACATCTAATCGAAACAACAACACCAAAATCTCACACCTGACAATACACATTATTTACAACTAACACAGTTATACTGCTGCTCAGATAACAACCAACAGAGAAATTATAATACAAGAGTTGTCTCAAGTTCAGAGTATACTATACATGATAACATTTCACAAAATGTTCTGATAATTTTTCATGCACAAACTATAAGAAGAGGGAAAATTGCGAGGCAGGTATAAAACTTTATATAGGCCAAGTCATTTCTTCCTATTGTTTCCCTATAATAGCCATGGTAATCTTGGAGTGAAAACCCATCTTCCTTAATAACAGGGTATTACAATAGATATTTCATCAACAAGCTCTATTTGGAATTATGGGTAGGGGTCCTACAAGATGCCCGGTATTCTGTTGTAAGTAACTTCCCATTCAGGCTACTAGCCAAACAACTAGATTTAGTCGCTCCTACCTGATATTTGATTCAATTTTCTCCATTCATGATTCTTCCTGATGACATAATCTCAAGATGCATTCAAATTTTGACACAGATTGAAACAATTATTGAAATAATTGAAATAATATTGCTGACCTACAAGGCACAACTTAGTTCTTCCCCAAGATATCTGGCAGATTTGCTCAAGCAGTATCACTCTCCTCGCAACCTTCGCTCAAGCACCCAAGCGCTTCTTCATATTCCCAGAACCAACACTTCATATTACGGGGGCAGATCTTTTGCAGTTGCTGGACCTAATCTTTGGAACAATGATATTTACCACAAAAAAAAAAAAAATCGATGTGCACCCAGTTTTGCAAATTTCAAATCCGGTCTTAAAACTCACCTGTTTCGTCTTCCTTGATTAAGATAAACATTCGTTACTCCTTTTGTTAATTATTGTATTTATCAAGCTAATTAATTAAGCTATGTAATGAGATGACTTCCTCTCTATTTCACAACGTTGCGTAACATACTGCGTAATTTGACAGTTGCTCATGGTTCTATCTTTCTCTTACAATATTTACACGAGGGCTGAGGAGGTATACCGGAATGGGGCAAAAAAAAAAAAAAAATGCTGGCCTCACTCACCATCCAGTAAACTGCCAGCATTGGCGGTATCACTGATGAGCAACACAAAGACAGTATGATACACTGGCATCATTAATGAGTAACACACAATATAGTATCGTACACTGACATCATTATCATGTAGACATCTGATATCCACATTCGATATGGCTCAAATATGATAATGTGCATTAGTGCAATAGGCGCTGTTGCTCTCGACTTATTATAATTATAGACATTGATTTCATACACTTTCAGCCTACATGTACTGCACCTCCTGGACAATTTTGACTAATTGATCACATCATAGAAGACGTCAACAGATCAAAAACGTGCATAATATATATGTATAGGCATCAACTTCATAGCCTATTACATGTACTAGTACACCTTCTGATTATTTCAAGGAATTGAACACAGTAGTCATGAGCATAAAAGGAGACTTCAGGAAAATAAATTCGCACACTTGGTGTGCTTATACACTGGAGCATCACGCCAGTTATAAAGAAAGATAATAATAATAATAATGGTAATAGACATAGAGCGCCTTTTCCACTGGATGCAAAGCGCTAAGATAAATCTAAAATTATTTTTAACAATCTAATGATCGAGTTGAGTTGCCCTATAGTTCACCAAAATGTCAAGCTCCTGCAAACTCTGCAGAATGTGACTGTTTGATGTAGCCTGAGTTAACGTTGGTAAATTGGTGCAGCCATGGCAGTTGATCCGCTGACCAATACAACCAGTTATCATGAGCTTGCATTTTACTGTCGACTTTATTCTAGTAAAGCAGCAGGGAAAGATTATGGTAGAAGAAGTAACCATGAAAATATGCATAAAAATCTTACTTTAAAACGAGACACGAATAGGTTCATGCACCCCGACTGAAATGTAAAGATACAAAGTATTATGGAAGAAAAAATGATATGAACGTGGTTCCTTATTGTGATTCAAACTCATTGAATAGCATTAATATAGTGCAGTATGGTTGCTAATACAATAACAAGCCGCGAATACCGATGTACATCAGTATAGTGCTGCTTTTTCTAAGCGTTAAATATCTTATAGGCCTCCCTCTATAGCCTACATCTCTCATTTTACACACACTGATTGTTTAATCACCTTCTTTCGTGGAAATGTTCTTTGTCAAATACATTTAAAAATATATCATGCCAATATTCATCATCACATTACCATCCCATACCACTACTGCCACATGATAAGGATTTAGAGTGAGTGTGCCGTGAGTGTGCCGTGTGTGTGTGTGTGTGTGTGTGTGTTTATGTTCATTCAAAATCATAATTGTCAGCTTGAAAAATGCATTTTATCTCACACGTCCACTGCAGATTTGTGAAAGATGTAAAGTTTGTCGGCAGTGCAGAAAGCGATATCCCCTGTAGTCTTGAATTGCTGCAGATAGAACCATGCTCGCTTAGGGATGTCAACGTGCTAACCGTCAACGATTGTGTCCTTGTACTTCAGGTCACTCTTGTGATGATCGATGCTAAAACCCTCTTTACACTTGTGTTTCTTAACCCCGGACTTTCTCTGACCCAGGACTATCGTTAGTCCCGTACCAATTTTTTCAGCTTTTTACACTGGCCAATTAGTCCCGTACTATCTCTTGTCCGGGGCTAAGGAGAAAACTGACCTTTTTACACTCGTATTTCTTAGCCCCGGACTTTCCAAACTACATGAATATTCATGATTACTCTGTGCACTGTACACGTACACGCACGCACCGGCAGCACTAACTACCTCGTTTCTGATTGGTCAGTGGGGGTCGGCCTTCGTCTCCGTCGCTTTAATAGCCCCGGATTATTTTTTCGTTCTGTTTACACTCACTTGCTTGGCACCGCAATTGCAGTGCTAACCCTGCTATTTTGCAGGGCCAGATAGTACGGGCTAAGGCCCCCTCCACCCCCCCCCCCCCCCTTAGCCCCACCGTTGGTACTGGACTAAGCAAAAATTTACCAGTGTAAAAAGCCCTTAAGGAGATTTTCTTTCTTATTAAGCCAGGCTATCAAGATGGAGCCATGGCTGCACACTGCTGGATTGGCATAGTAGATGTCGGCATCTTTCATGACAGTGTCTTTTATCTCACCAGACTCGTCGATTACTGCCACGGAGTTATAATGGGTTTTCATAACAAGCTCCTTGTTTGATTTCAACGGACAGTGATGTGAAGGTGTCAAGTCTTTGCAGGGTATCTCACGCACTGCCTTCCCACCTGACTTCATGAAAACTTTGATCAGCTGAGCTTTCTTGTAGCTGACATACACGTGTATATCATGCGATCTTCACCGTCTACTGAAACTTCACAAAATTCACCCTCAATTTTTGTCAAAGTGTCAAATTTTTCGTCACATTTTCACCATTTACAGCAAAAAGGGATATGTTGTTTGTCCCGTCAACAATGATGCGCCGACTATCTGAGAGATACCTCATGGTTTTAATACTTATGTCTTTATTATGACTTGTCGGTATAGGTCGCCCTCTCGTGTAGTATTAAACCCCACGGAAGCGAGATCCTACAGCCATCTTACCGGTCGGTGTTTCAACCATTTTGTTCATACAATTCTTCTTATAAAGCTCTTTCTCCACGACTTTTCTCCACTCTACTCGCTGAAGTTTGCCAAGATTGAGCTCATTGTTTGTTGTATTTCACTGAAATCGAATACATTTTACACGTGCCTCGAGAGAACTGGCGTCAGTTAGATCTGGTTTATAGTCTGGGAGCTAGCGACCACTCAATTTACCCCATCAAGCCCAAAAGGTTTGACCCCTCAGAGTTGTTGGGGCCACCCTACTCATTCACAAAATGCGCGTCAGCCTGATCCCTGAGGGTGGGTTCGGCCCCCAGGGACCCCCCCTAAAAGGGCCCTTGGCGGGTGTAATTTACCCCATGGAGCCCATGGACCAAACTTGGTGTAAAAGAATGTCCTATGGGTGTACATCATAAAAATATAAAAACTGGCAAAATATCTGGTTGGGAAAGGGGTTGCCAGACCGCTAGTTTGCAGGCACAAACCCTTGTTGGTGGTGAATGAGTCTGCGCCATAGGCCCTGTACTGTAGCGTCTCCCAACAGTCCGAGGGACAGTGTCAGTTTAGTGCATGTAGTAGTCTTGGCGCAGACCCCTATACTCCTAACAAGGGTTTGGCCTATATCCTGGGACCCAGGGTAGTATGGAGGCACAAATTGACCAGGCACAAATTGACCAGGCACAATAGAACACACACACACACACACACAACTTACGTGCACACATTTATGTTCCGCACATGACTCTATATATATTGTACAAGTACACAAAACACGTCACTTGAATTGGTAATCTAATTCTACAGCCACAGCACCTGCACATAATACAGGTCAGACCTAATTAAAGATGTTCATACTTTTTGAATGTTTTACATGGATATTATCAATGAACCTTCAAGCAAGAACTCGAAAGCAAGATCTCAAGCGAGATGTAGTTGTTATGTTTTACTGGCCACGCAGCCTGCTTATCCTTCATTATGTTTTCATAGTATGTATGTCACAAATAGTTTTTGGAAATGCTGAAACAAGCCCTTTGTCGTGTTTGTTGTCTACCCTATATAATATGATGCATGACTTGATTTGTAATTGCCAGGGTCAATGACAACTAAATTATACGCATGAACTGCATTATAACTGCATAACTATTCGTGACACCCTGAAGGTAGTGAAAGTTGATTTTTTTTTTGGGGGGGGGAGGGGGGTGTAGGCAAAGTATCTCACAAATGAGTTGATAAAAAATGTTGATATAATAAGAGAACACAAGAACAATCATGTGGATGCTCTCAACATGCATGCTATAGTTTAAAGAAATCAAGCTAGCATTTCATTCAGTTGGTAATTTGATGTTTCAATTTTGTGTGTAATGTCAAGGTTAATGACAATCATAATATGCTATCGTTGCAGTATGTGACACCATAGATTGAGTTTTGTTTGTGTGGGGATGGACAATTTTAAGATGATTATAGAAATGAGGAGTTGACAAAAGTGCTGATATAAAGAGAACACATCAAGACAGTTAGTTAACACTCTCAACCTGCATGATAGAGCTTAGCATTTCATTCAAGTGATGATTCAGTGTTTCAACTTGGTGTGTAATACTGGCCAGGGTCAATGGCAGTGCAGTTTGCAGTATGTGATACAATTGAGTTTCATTTGTGTTGGGGCTGGGAATTATTATAAAGTTATAATGTATCTCCAGAATTATCTTAACGTTATAATGTATCTCCATTATAAAGTATCTCCAGGAACAAAAAGTCCGGCGACAAAAGTGCTGAAATAAGTGTTCTATAGTAAACCTTATTATTCAATGTTTCAAGTAAGTTCAGGAATACATCTGATTTGGAATTTATTAAAATCAAATAAAGGAAATACTGGCATAAATGTTGTAATCCTTGCCATTTTTCGTGATATCCATTAGCCAAAACCTCCAAATTTTTTTTTTTTTTGAGGTTTTCAAAAAAAAAATCATGCAAGGATTGAGAGTTGGTTTTTGCATTTTAAACATAAAATCATGAGAAAAAAGAAGTACTCCAAGCTGTATCTGACTTTCTTTTGTTGACACAAACTTTATAAAAGTTATATTGAACACTGTTGATAATATGGTTTACTTCAATGTGCTATATAACTGGTCTTTAGTGCTTCTGTGGTTGGTCTGAAACTGAAGTCTCTACTCACAACACAGGGTTCATTTCAGCATTTTCTGAAAAGCTATGGTGTCTCATGAGGTGAATACATAATAGATGGTAGGGCCAGTATAACATAATACAACTTCACACACATTCTACATTCTCTTAAGTGTTCCTGCTTGAATGTACATTAATAGCATCCATGTAAAACATTCAAAAATAGTGAATTTCCTATAGGTCTGACATTTATTATACATGTGCAAGGTATCATGGCTATAGAAACCTGTGAGATGTGTTTTGTGTAAAGGTATGTAGGTACATGAAGAAATATGTGAACGCATGTGCGTGTGTGTGTGTATGTGTGTGTGTGTGTATGTGTGTGTGTGTGTGTGCGTGTTCTATTGTGCCTGGTCAATTTGTGCCTGCAAACTACCCTGGGTCCCAGGATATAGGCCAAACCCTTGTTAGGAGTATAGGGGTCTGCGCCAAGACTACTACATGCGCTAAACTGGCACTGTCCCTCGGACTGTTGGGAGACGCCACAGTACAGGACCTATGGGAAAATGTAGTCTTGGTGCAGACTCATTCACCACCAACAAGGGTTTGTGCCTGCAAACTAGCGGTCTGGCAACCCCTTTCCCAACCAGATATTTTGTCAGTTTTTATATTTTTATGATGTACACCCATAGGACATTCTTTTACACCAAGTTTGGTCCATGGGCTCCATGGGGTAAATTACACCCGCCAAGGGCCCTTTTAGGGGGGTCCCTGGGGGCCGAACCCACCCTCAGGGATCAGGCTGACGCGCATTTTGTGAATGAGGAAGGTGGCCCCAACAACTCTGAGGGGTCAAACCTTTTGGGCTTGATGGGGTAAATTGAGTGGTCGCTGGCTCCCTGACTATTATCTTTGCCAATCGCACATTTCAATTCGTGGAAAAGTGACTGGTGCATAGCAATTGTGCCGCCCTCTAGCGGCGCCAGCTCCGAGGAACCTTTGATTCTTGCAATCTGCTTCTTAGTATCATCCAATATATCCTTGAATTTTTGTTCTTCTTGCGTGTTCTGTTCCTCAAGTTGTCGAATCAATTTATTGCTCCTAATCGTTAGTTCCCTCACATATTTATCGAAGGTCTTATTGATTTCTTTCTTTCTCTCTTCGATATGTGCGATGGTATTTGTTCTCTTCTGGCTTACATTCTTGATGAAAGTTTCTAGAACATCTTTACAAATATTAATATGTTCATTTAGTCTATTCATTTCCTGTGTTCTCCTCTTGCTGTACTGGACGCTGCTCGAGACTTCATGACCCTTCGGCTGGTGATCAAGCGTTCGACACCTCATATACATGATCTTTAGGCAATCAAGGCAGACATCCGAACAGTACTGCTCTCCTTCGTCCTGGTCATGACTAGGACATAAAACTATAGTTACTAGCCACAGTTACTTTGTCTATATGGATTGTATGATTGTCTTTAAAGGAAAAGTTCACTTAAATATTGTAGAATACATCAATGAACAAGCGCGCCAGAACACCTCTGGTTTTGGGGGGGGGCAAAATGTCAACGGGGGCACATTTATGTGCGATGTGAGATCCTCGGCGCGGGAGCGGAGCGAGCGAGCGGGGGGGGGGGGTGTGGAAAGGGGGATCCCCCCCCCCCCCCCCACTGTAGGGAACTTTTGTAAAACAGGGTACAAAAGTCGCGTTTATAGACCATTTAAAAGCAAATTTCTAAGGAATTAAACATAGTGAAAAATAATCAATGCGAAGGACTATGATTATTACATACGGGAGTACATAATAATGTGATGGTGTGAGATCCTCGGCGAGGGAGCGAAGCGACCGAGCGGGGGGAGGGTGTGGGAGGGGGGATACCCCCTCCACGGTAGGGACTTTTTGTGAAAACAGAGTATAAAAGTCGCGTTTATAGAACATTTAAAAGCAAATTTCTGGGGAATTAACATATTGAAAAAAAAAAGAAATCAGTTGGAAGGACTATGATCTCATAACATACGGGGGTATATTATGTGATGGTGTGAGATCCTCGTCGAGGGAGCGAAGCGACCGAGCGGGGGAGGGTGTGGGAGGAGGATACCCCCTCCCACGGTAGGGACTTTTTGTAAAAACAGAGTGTAAAAGTCGCTTTTATAGAGCATTTTAAATTAAATTTCTGAGGAATTAAACATAGTAAAAGAAATCACTGCGAAGGACTATGATAATAACTTATGAAAACTTTTCATTTTACTATCAGTACGGGCAGAACGAGCGAGCCACTTTCACTTTGCAATTTATCTGAAATGTACTTATTAAAAGCTTAAACGTTCGAACAATGAAAAATATTCTTATACTGCTGGAAAACAAAGAAGAAAATGAAAAATGTAAGGTTTACTAAAGGTATGTTTCAGCGGGCACACTCGAGGACACGAGGCTACCATCTATGCACTAAATTTAGGCCTACTCATAAGTTCCTATTAGTGTATATATACAATACTGTATGTTGTTAGTGTATTATAATTTTTGCATTTTCAGTTATGAAATTACTACATTTAGACAAGAATGCCTTTATTGTTCATTTTGGTCTTTAAATCAGTGATTAATTATTTGTTACAGGGGGCACTGGGGGGGGGGGGCAAAAACTCGTTTTGCCCCCCCCCCCCAACATTTTGTTTGGGGGGGGGGGCAAGTGCCACCCCTGCCCCCCCCCCCCCCCCCCCCCCGCTTCCGGCGCCCTTGTCAATGAAATCTTGAGGAAAAAATACGACAACCCGTTCAAAAGTTATTAACTTTCAAGTTTTTGTGCAGCCATGGCTTAATAAGAAGACTCATACAGTTTGTGATGACACGTATGTTGAGATCGACATAAAGAAATTATAGAGAAAATTGCTCACTTTTTTGTAATGGAAAGTAAACATTCCCTTGACTTGTTAATGACTGTATGTTCATGATAACATTGTTTTTCCTACTTTTTGAAAGAGGTGAGTTAAGCACTCTTTCAATTTGCTAGAATAAAAAAAAACTATGAATAAAATTCTTTTAAGATTTTCTTTGTATCGTTGTAAGTAAGGGGATGTTCGTAATTCCAAAGCTTCGTTACTTCGGGAATGAAATTAGGTTCGCCATTCCAGTTAAAGGTTTGTTGTTATCAAACACCAAATTCTGTACAGCCAGAGGTTTGTCAATCCACACATAAAAAAAAAAGGGTTCGGTAATTAAACTTTTTTCACGTTATTCAAAAGGTTCATTATTCGGAAAGTTCGTAGTACCCAAAATGAAATGTTTGTTATTCCAAAGATTTGTTGATCCGAAAATTAAAGAATGTTTGTTATTGTTAGTGTATTATAATTTTCGCCCCGTTAGGGGCGAAAATTTTTGCATTTTCAGTTATGAAATTACTACATTTAGACAAGAAATATGCCTTTATTGTTCATTTTGGTCTTTAAATCAGTGATTAATCATTTGTTACAGGGGGCACTGGGGGGGGGGGGGGGCAAAAACTCGTTTTGCCCCCCCCCCCCCCAACATTTTGTTTGGGGGGGCAAGTGCCACCCCTGCCCCCCCCCCCCCCCCCCCCCGCTTCTGGCGCCCTTGTCAATGAAATCTTGAGGAAAAAATACGACAACCCGTTCAAAAGTTATTAACTTTCAAGTTTTTGTGCAGCCATGGCTTAATAAGAAGACTCATACAGTTTGTGATGGCACGTATGTTGAGATCGACATAAAGAAATTATAGAGAAAATTGCTCACTTTTTTGTAATGGAAAGTAAACATTCCCTTGACTTGTTAATGACTGTATGTTCATGATAACATTGTTTTTCCTACTTTTTGAAAGAGGTGAGTTAAGCACTCTTTCAATTTGCTAGAATAAAAAAAAAACTATGAATAAAATTCTTTTAAGATTTTCTTTGTATCGTTGTAAGTAAGGGGATGTTCGTAATTCCAAAGCTTCGTTACTTCGGGAATGAAATTAGGTTCGCCATTCCAGTTAAAGGTTTGTTGTTATCAAACACCAAATTCTGTACAGCCAGAGGTTTGTCAATCCACACATAAAAAAAAAAAGGGTTCGGTAATTAAACTTTTTTCACGTTGTTCAAAAGGTTCATTATTCGGAAAGTTCGTAGTACCCAAAATGAAATGTTTGTTATTCCAAAGATTTGTTGATCCGAAAATTAAAGAATGTTTGTTATTCCCAGGATCTGCTCATCAGAAGTGCAACAAAGGCATTTACGTGACATAACAACCTGTAACAGTCTTCTCATCTAGCGTTGGCTACATAGAAACTAAAAACTCAAAACAGATTGTCCGATTTTTCTAAAATATTCACCTATGTGTTATACTAGCATGTCGGCATTCACCCATTATATTTTGGTTGGCTTGTCCTTCAATGGTGTTTTACGCTACAAATAGAAGTGGTAACTTTATTGTAGTGCTGATCACGTGACATGAAGTATAACAAAAAAGAAAGTCGGTTTGTAATGTACATCTACATTACCTAGAATGAGAGGAATGTTTGCTGCAATTGTCGGTGAAACGTTTCACAGCAACCCACCCCCCCCCCCCGCCCAATCCATTTCAAGCAGTTTTAATACAGTCTTCAATGAAATGCATGTATATGCAGTACTGTAATATACTGGAACTATGCTCTTTCCAAGATATACCTGTGCTATAATCATCATAATTACATGCTGTAATATGTTGCCACATAATAGTATCATACGTCGGATGATTGTGTGAAGGCCTTTCCGGTGTCAAGTACTCATCCTATAATCATTTTCCATTGACTTTTCTCTTTTATCAACGTTTAAACCACTTCAACTGATATTGTTACTGTACAGAAATGTCTAAAACATATTTGCAGATCGGACTCAGATCTATGTCAAAATATTAAGGATATCTTCTGCAAAGAAATCTATCAAAAGAAAAAAAAAAATAAATAAATGTAAGTCAGCATATACCGCCCGATAGTAGCGAGCTGTAGATCTGTTGCGCTAATGTTCGCAAATCGCCTTCTTCCGACTTGGACAATGGACACTAACTGCCTCGCGCATGTGCAGCACAGTTTTTGCCTATCAGTAGCGTCTTTGCGTTCGCGTCTCAGATCTAAAGCTCTCTATACTGGGAGACGAGGATGTTGACAAATAACCAATGCTGTACATGGATAGGAAATCATTCTCTCATAATTATAAAGGAGTAGGCTCTTGACACGTATGCCAGGTCATTGAAAGGACATAAAAGCAAATAGTACCAAAGTCCATTCATTTTCACTCTGTACAGAACAGCATTTCTTCCATCTTTATTTCGTTTCCTGGAAGGCGGCCTTCAAAAACACAAAATATTACATGCACAACAAAAATCAAATACATGTAGGTACAAAATCAAATCCTTTTTTTATTATTTACACGAGCATCTTCCCGTGACCAACTTAAAGTAATTGAATAAGGAAACTAAGGAAATGGCCTACGGTGCATTTTGTCTGTACAAGAGGAAAATACTTATACGTTAGATTTTCTGGCACCATCTTATCAACCGTACACTTTGTAAAGTGGTAAGAAAATTGTACGCATCGCTGTATACGGCCACTCTTGTATAGGTATATCAATAAAAAAGAAATACAATCGTATTTTGGCATTGATAACTTCCAATATGATTAAACTGTCCAACTGCTATTTCAGGGTAAAAAAAAAAAGATAACATCCTAGGTTTATTTTGCAGAAACCTTTATTCAATTTGGTTAGGATAAGTGGTTACAGAGAAATGTGGATCGCTGTGCTGAATGTCGTGGGTCTGATTCTTCCAAGTGTAGCACTTGCAGGCTCATGGAATTGCATATAAATGAGTGGACACAATAGACAGATTCAACTTGGAAGGAAGAGATTCCTGACATGCTCAACAAAAATCCTCATTTCTCTTTGACTACTGAAGAATATTACGATAGCTTCAATGTCAATTCGCGAAAACAACATCTCGCGAAAATATCCGTGACCTCCTCCTTCGCGAAAATGTCTGTACGCAAAAATAACAGCTTATACGGTAATAGGGCATAATTTAGATACAGTATACTGAAGCTTAACAGTATACAGATTATCAAACCGTGACGACTACTCTAATCAAATACATGTAGTATTGAAAGAAAGGGTAACTATATCGTAATAAAAGAGACCCAAACTTTATAATTATAGCTTAGACAATGATCTCATCAATAAAATATCAAAGATTGTCGACAACACATCATATCTGATGTGTTCCTATTGGAGAAAAATTGAGAGTTGAGCCCCAATCTACAGATAGTTTCGGGGCTATTACTTCTGTATTTTGTTATCTGAGCACCAGATGAGAATGATAATGGTATTCATACTCATTTCTTCTCATCGTTTTATTCATTATGGGGTAATCTTGATGATGAGACTAGTCCATCTCAAACTCGGTTGAAGTGCGATACCAGGTCATTACAAAACACGTCTCACCAAATTGCCCAATTACAATTATGGGCAATAGTCTTTTTTTTTTTCAAACAGGCAACTTCCCATTCAGATTACTTGCCTGACAGTGTGTTTTTGTCATTCCACTATGAAATATGAATCGTATTTCTTCATTAAAGACTCATGCTTAATTCATAATCTTGTGTTAGTCATGGGTGTAAAGTTTTATAGCACTTTACAATTTTTGGTGGTAAGACACAAACAAGAGCAGACACACAAAGCTCTTGCAATTGCCAATGTTTTGAAATGATGATATTGATTAAAGGGTAAACATACTGAGAAAAGTAAAGAATGCATACATTTTCATGTAGTGTATCATAAATTGTACATCTGAATTTATCTGATTGAGTCACATGTGTTCTTCATTGCTGCATACTTGACGCTTCACAGCATTTGCTTTCTCTTGAGCCGAAAAGCTCGATACACTTATCTTCGATACGTCGATGTAGGGCAATTAGTCAATAAGTTGCAATGAAAACATCTCGACGGAAGAACTTCTTAAATTTGAATTATCTTGAGGTCATTCAATATAACATGTCAGGTATTGTGGCTTTTTTAGGTTTTTTGTTTAAAGGAAGTCATAACACGTAAAAAAAAAAAGAACCTTATCTTGACTTCACTAACCAACCAGCAAACTGACAGCACTGCGATTATCATTAACGAGTAACACACACAAAAGTATTTATCTTACACTGACATCATATCATATGACATATTACGTAGAAAAAGGGGCACTTATTTTGATATAGCTAGAATATACGTGCATGAGTGCAAGCAGCTCTGTTGTGGTCGACATAATTATCACATCATACTGTAGGTTTTCCCGACCAATTTCGCACTTTTGTCAGTCCATTTGATAAAAGGTTCATTCAATTTAGCGAAAATCCTCGTCACTGCACATTCTGTCATTCAAAATTGCAACTTGTTCGTTCAATTTAGCATTTCGGTCAATGAAATTCGCACATGTGCCTTTCGAATTCGTTAAACGGGCATTCAAATTGGCACGTGCTCTTCAGTCATTCAATTCGCCAGCACTGGCGGAAAATGGTATTTCAGTCATTCAATTTCGCGTATGAGCAGTCAAATTCCAAATATGTTCATTCAAATTGGCGTTATGTTATTTCTATTTTGAAAAGGTGAGAACCGTGATTTATGCGTATTTTAAATGTGAATTTTTGTTTCATCCACACACTGTTAAGTATATAGTAAAGGTATCTTTGACCATAAATAACTCAAATTTGTTGTTCTGTGACGCCCCTCTTCTTCCAGACATGTTATCAGAACAATACATGCCATGCTTGCACCAGTACCATAGATTCACTTCACTTTCTTATGTCCAGTCATGGCAGCACTAGTTAGATACAGGCTTATCTTAAAAAAAAAAAAAAAAAAAAAAAAAAACAGGGAAAGAATCATAGAAGCATTTGAGGTAATAACCTTGACAAATTGATGGCGAGAGCTGATCCAAGAACTTTTATTTGTTCCTAATGATAATTAACGCAATCTAGCACCCACCAAATGAAAATAATGAAACATGCAGATGAAAGAAATAATCATGTAAATTGAAACCTTCTTCTCCCAATTATTGACAAAACAAACTTAAGATCAATGTATCTGTGAATGAAATAATGCTATCGAACATTATAAACACATACACTTATTTTGAAAGTACTGTTGCAAAGGTTATATCAGAATAAAAGCATAAACGTGTCTGCTAAATTGACTGCAGTAAATGCGAAATTGGATGCCCAAGAATGAATTCGAATGAACGAGCGCAGCGTTTACGGGATCACGTGACTATATCGTGCTAAATTGAATGAACGATTTGCGAAATGGTGCTTGTCTTACGAATTTGAACCGAAAAAGTGCTGATTCGAATGATGTAAAAGGTAATTTGAATGCTCCAAAATGAATTTGAATGAAAAGATTATAAAATTGAAATACCGAACATGCAGTCTAGGCTAAATTGTGCTAAATTGAATGCAGCAATTAGGAATTGGACTGACAAAAGTGCGAAATTGTCCGGAAAAACCTATATTTATGTACAATAGGGTGGTGCGCTGACAGACATGACAGATGACTGGCCGTAAATGTGATTTGTCGCTCTCTACCCATTGCCTTGCAATAAGGATATTCGCGTGATTAATGTCTATTTTCAGATAGACAAAATGACAGCCTCCACGCAGATATATGAAATCGGACAAAAATTGAGGATTTCACAGCAAATTGTGTGATTAGTGTATATGTAAGTACTTCGTGCATTTGATTATGGGCTTGGATTTAAAGGGAAATTTTTTCTCTCTTTTTTTCCTTATTTTAGCGTAATCTCTGGTAAAGAAAAAAAAAAGTATGCTTAGGAATCTTTGATAAACGAAGACGTGCTGATGCATTTCGTGTTGATGGATGTATCAGTGGGGTTGCCAAACAGCTAAATGGTTTATTACCAACTTTGTAAATGACAAGTATATGGGGTGGAGGTTACAGGAAAGCAGGTATATCAAGTGCAGTGGCGGATTCAGAGGAGGAGCGCGTCCCCTCTTTTTATTTGTTGTTAAAACAAAAGAAATTAAAAGAAAAACGTGAAATGAAACCCGGAAGTAGCACCAGAAATATTCCCCCACATGGTCCCCTTTAAGGAATTCCTGGAACCGCCCCTGAAGTGGGCTACTTGGAAATGGTGTGTCAGTTCATCCCACATCTGTTCTCCTGTACATCAAGAGCCAGCCACGAGGGAAAAAAACAATCGTTATTATTGTGTATTTATGATTGTTGAAGTAAAAAAATACATCCATTATCTTTCAACGCGCCACCATTTACTTATAGCCTACATGCACCTACTTAGCCTATATGTACACACATGCACCCTAAACACACGGGTTTACTCAGATACCCTCACAACTGTGTAATAGCAAGTTTTCTATTTCACAACGCTGCGTAGCATACTGCATGATTTAAGAATAACTCATCGTTCAATCTTTCTTTTGAAATATTTATACAAGGGCTGAGGAGGGATAAAAAAGATGCTGACCTCACTTAGCATCCAGTAAATTGCCAGTACTACTAGTATCATTGATGAGTGATACACAAAGTAGTATATACAGTGACATCGATGATAAGTAACAAAAAATGGTAAACACTGACATCATCATTATGACAGCTAATATCTACATTTGTCACGGCTCAAATATACGTGCAAACGGCGTTATTGCGCTCGACATATAAAACACATTAATCTAACACAGTCTTAGCCTACATGTACTGCACCTCCTATCATTTTGACGAATTATTGATCACATCAAAGAAATAAATCTTCGACGGATAAAATACATGTATGTAACTACCATATTTTATGTGCTTCCTGTAGAACACCAAACCCGTTATACGAGAATTGTTTTAATCTATAACTACTTTAACTACCCTATGATCGAGACGGATATGCCCAATATAACAAACCTCACTATTCACCAAACTTCCTTGAAACTCTGCACAATGTTACGGCTTGATACAGCCTCCTATCCTCAGACAGTACGTCGATTCAACCAGGGATGTCACCCTGATCCATCCGATTTCAGACAAACATTTACCACAGGTTTTGAATTTCCCTGTCAACTCTTTTAGCGTACAGCAGTACATAGGGGACACAAATGAGAGAGTTCTAGCAAGATTTCCGTTGATGCTTGAAAATCGTGATATTTGGGCCCGTATAAAAATCAGTATCATTCATGGATTTGTAGTTGTTGATGTTTGTAATTGTTTGTCTGTCAAAGTGCACAGAGATTGAAATAATGAGAACTGAAGTAGGAAACAGAAAACAGCCAGCACATTACACAATGTTACAACATACACTATATTCAAATGAACCCTCAACATTGTCCTCCAAGGCACAAAACTCAAAATTGCAAAAAATGACATGTTCTCTTTCATTTGCTAATGCCCTTCACGATAACATTGACAACAAAAGACCAACGTTTAACACAATGAGAGATATGAATGAAATAGGAAAATATAATAGGAAAATTAAATAGGAAAATATAAGTTTTTTATCTCTCTTTAACCTCTAAGAAAAACAAAGTGGGAAACTAAAGGGGAAAAATAACAATTTTCTGTTAAGTTTAACTTCAAGACATAGGAAATAATAAGCATATAAACAGATGATTAAATGAGTAGAATTTCTTCATTTATTTCTTTGAATTTAGTGATTTAAGAATCCATGTGACAATTTCAAGAACCAAGCATTATTTACAATGCCCTAATTTGAAGGGAAAAAAAGCTCAAATTTCTACCATTTTTGTTATTGTTATTACTTCTTCTCTTATTTCATTTGAATTTAGATTTGACATAAGATGCTTTATTTTCCTCCATTATTTTTGCCTTCATTAATCTTTTGGGCTTTAAAGATATCATAGAGATCAAAAGTTGATTTTTGCAACACAATATTCATGTTTAATTTTGTGTGAAATTTGTTGTTTGTCCTTATATTGTTCTATGGAAAAGCACATACGCATGAATGGCAACTTGTTCAGTTTTGCAATTTTTACGTTTATGTCCTGGAAAAGAAAAACATTGGTGTTCACTCATGCGTAAAGTTTCCCCTTTTGGTTGACCTACCAGGTTGATCGCCAATTAAATTACCTTCCATATGGTATATTTAATACACTAGCTTTTAGCCAAATACTATGTGAGAAATCTGAACTTGAACTAGCGTTCACTTTCTTGCTTTCTTTTTTTTTTTTTTTTTTTTTGCTGAGTGTATATATCGACACTGACATAATGATTATGACTTGTAATCTCTATATTATTCGATATGGCTCAAATACACGTGCATTACAACAATTGGCGCTGTTGCGCTCGACGTATAGACATTAATTTGATACAGCTGGAGCCTGTTACATGCACTACACCTTCTGATTATTACGGTGAATTGATCTCATGAGTATAAAAGG
This sequence comes from Diadema setosum, assembly GCA_033980235.1. NCBI lineage: Eukaryota > Metazoa > Echinodermata > Echinoidea > Diadematoida > Diadematidae > Diadema > Diadema setosum. Next base: position 1,202,913 of record CM067078.1, on the reverse strand, counting down.
AGACTTGAACAAAATAATACATCCACTATGTGTGCTATACACTTGAACATAACGCCGATTATAAAGAATGATTTCAATAAAACAACCTTAACAAACTAATGATTGAGTTGGATTTACCCAAGATAAAAAATAAACAAAAAGAAACTTATGGTTCACCAACCTACCAACGCTACCAAGCTCCTGCAAACTTTGCACAATGTGACTGTTTGATGTAGCCTCCACTTAGAAGGTGCTAAATTGGTGCAACCAGGAGTTAGCATGGTTAGACTGGAGATTTCTGTCTCCCTGATTCGCTGACCAAGACAGCGAGTTATCACACAGTTTGCATTTACTGTCGACTATTACTCTATAGCAGTAGGGAAATGTTATCGTTGAAGACAATTCCAGTATTCATGAAAAGATTTATAAAAATCTTACTTTAAACGGGGCACTAACAGCTATACTGTACTGTTAATGCACTGCGACTGCAATGTAAAAATGCAAAGTAGTATTAAAGAGAAATATCTGTTGATATGAACGTGGTTGCTTATTGCCGTTCAAATTCATTGAGTTTAATAGCGATAGTGCAATGTAGTTGTTAATACACTAACAAGTCGTTAATATCATTCTACATCACTAAAGTGTATTATTGCCTTTTCTAAGTGTTAAGTGTCTTACAGGCCTCCTCTATAACCTGCATCTCTACGGTAAAATCGTATTTTACATCCCCTGATTGTTGAATCCCCTTCTTTCATTGGAATGCTCTTTCTCAAATACATTCACAATGTCTAATGCCATTATTTATCATCCAATGTCATCACTGCAATATAATCCAAACCACTACACCCACATAATAACATAGGATTGTGTGTGTGTCTGTGTGTGTGTGTTATTCAAAACCAACGTCAGCGTGACAAATGTATTGTACCTCACACTTCCATTATTGATTTCTGAAAGATGTAAAGTTTGTCGGGCGTGCAGAAAGCAATGTCTCCTGAACTTTTGAATTGCTGAAGGTAGCACCACATTCGCTCAGGGATGTCAATACGCTGACCATCAAAGAGTGTTTCCCTGTATTTGAGCTCACTAGTGTAATGATCGATGCTGAGTAGATTTTCTTTCTCATTAACCCAGGCTATCAAGATGGAATCATCGCTGCAAACTGCCGGGAAAGCAAAATAGATGTTGCCATCCTTCCTGACAGTGCTCTTCACTGCCCCGGTCTCGTCGATTACTTTCACGGTGTTACTATGGGTTTGCATGACAAGCTCGTTGTTTGATTTCAATGGGAAGTGTTGTTGAGGTGTATAGACTTTGCAGAGTATCTCACGCACTGCCTTCCCACCTGACTTCATGAAAACTTTGATCAGCTTAGCTTTCCTGTAGCGGGCATAGATACAATCTTCACTGTCAACCGAAACTTGGCAGTATTCGTCCTCACTGCCTGTCAAAGTGTCAAATTCCACATCACACTTTTCACCATTTACAGCAAAAAGTGATATGTTATTTGACCGGTCAACAATAATTTGGCGACCATCTGAGAGATACCCCATTGATAAAATTTGTATGTCCTTATGATCACATGTCGGTGATAGCTCGCCGTTTCGCGTGTAATGATAAACCCCACCGGAGCCAGATCCTACGGCCATCTGACCGGTCGGTGTTTCAACCATTTTGTTCATACAATTCTTCACAGGAAGCTCTTTCTCTACGACCTTTTTCCACTCTACTCTCTGAAGTTTGCCAAGATTAAGCTCATTGTTTGATATGTTTGATTGAAATCTGATACATTTCACACGTGCCTCGAGTGATCTGGCGTCAGTTAAATCTGTTTTTTCTCTTCCAATGGCACACTTGAATTCGTCGAAAAGTGAGTGGTGAATCGAAATTGTGACTCCCTCTAGCGGCGCCTTTAAACTCTTGTTTGCCAACTCCGAGGAACCTTTGATTCTTGCAATCTGCGTCTTAGTATCATCCAATATATCGTTGAATTTTTGTTCTGCCTGCGTCTTCAGTTCTTCAAGTTGTCGAATCAGTTTCTCCTTCCTCATCGTCAGTTTCCTCACATATTCGTCGTAAGTCTTATTGACTTCTTTCTTTTTCTCTTCGATATGTGCGATGGTATTTGTTCTCTTCTGGCTTACATTCTTAATAAAAGTTTCTAAATCATCTTTACAAACTTTACTTTGTTCATTTAGTCCACTCATTTCTTGTAGTCTCTGTTTGCTGTACTCGGCGTTGCTCAAGACTTTGTGATCCTTCGGCTGATGTACCAGCATTCGACACCTCATACACATGATCTTCAGGCAATCAAGGCAGACATCCGAACAGTACTGCTCTCCTTCATCCTCGTCATGACTAGGACATAAAACCTTCTTTTTGACGAGCGCCCTCCCCTGTTTAATGTCTTTAACGGTGACGATCTGGTGGGTAGTGTTTGCTGGCCACTCATTGTGCTTCACGTGACATTTATCACACATGTAAGCCTTACAATTTTGACAGTAGGTCTTTGCGTTGGGGCGATCCGCCGAGGTACATATCGTACATGGCTGAATGGCTCCTGCTATATCGTTTACCAAAGACTGGACCTGAAGGTTAGTTTTAAGGTTTGATACATTCCCGTCTTTCACCTCCGTCTTCTGGCGGCAGAGTGGACAGGAAATATGATTGGGATTCCCGCCTGAAGCTTGAAGAAGACAGAGGCAGTCCTTGCCAAAAGTGTGACCACATGACAGAAGTTTTGGTGTTTTCAGGAGATCGAAACACAGTGGACATTGGAGACTTTTCGTTACAGCTTGTTCCAGTGAAGCCATTGCGAAGAATTCTGAAGAAACAATAACAACAACAAACACTATATTAGACAATGAAGAAACTTTGCCTCTTCTTTATAATAAAGTCTGATCTTGCGAGATTCATAGTAATACCGTCTGGCTTATTCCTGTTCTATTGACACAGAGCAAAGTGCAAGACCCTCCAAAAAATGTTATTTTACAGTGTGATCGATTCATACTGGCAAAACGTTGTTTCAAACCGAAACAAACAGAGATAATTAAGGCATCTGTTAGAAAAGTGTTACCGAATTTCTATATAGGTCAACGTTTCGGCCTCAACAGTTTCATACCTTACGCATGATTATCAAATTCCGCTACAGGGGCGGCGCAGCCGTGGGGGCCGTGGGGGCTCGGGCCCCCACACTTTTTGTGCACCATACGAAGGAATACATCACTTTGGGGCCCCACACTTTTTCAACCCGGAAGTACGTAAGAGGCACTACAATGGGAGGGGAGAGAATGAGCTGAGGACCTTTTTTTTTTTTTTTTTTTGCTTGTCAGCTGAAGAAACCCTGAAGTGGACGGGAAGAGATGAGCTGAGGACGTTTTTTTTTTTTTTTTTTTTTTTTTTGCTTGTTAGCTGAAGAAACCCGGAAGTGGGCCCCCACACTTTTGAAAAAAGTGCGCCGGCCCTGCGCTAAATGTACAACAAATCATATTCAATGGATATTACCGGGTAATTGATATTCCCTCAGCAAGCCATGTTTTTGTTTTTAGTTATTATTCCTGCAATAGTGTGTTTTATAGTGATACATCTGCCATATTTTCCAAAAATGCAATTCTCTAATCAACATGACAGGAAGAGGGGTTGGAGAGAGTAAGAGAGAGAGAGATAGATGAGGAGAAGGAGGAAGAAGAAAGGGAGGAGACACGACGTAACATCATTATCTTACACTATCCACAAAAAGCAATATAATTAGGCCTATAATATCCTACTAATAAGGCAGAAGAGACATGAAGAAGTAATGGTATTACTAGCAATTGAAAAGGGACTGAGAACTGCAAGGAGAAGACAAGTATGCAGGTTTAACAATATGCAAGAAAATAATTCAGTGGTGGTTTAATTCGAGGATCAAGAAAATGTGTATACATAAATGAATCTCTATATAGAAGTCAGTCCAAACGGAACTTTACATAGAAGAAGAAAGAATTTCAGTTAATTCAAAAAGAAATAGGACATGACTATTTCGCTTCACTTACCTTAGAATGAGTATTCCAGTAGATAATCAAGGTGTGTACTCACGGGGTTTCTGTACTGAACTCAACATCGAAAGATGTCTGTAGTAATAGTGCAAACCAAATCAGGAGCCGTTAAATATAATACTCGAGTACATACTTGAGAACATACTTATATGCTTATCATAAACTTTGAACCAGTCATTGTTTACTTAACATCATAATCCAATAATGTCAACATCCTCTTCTCATCGTAGGTAACATTAATGTAGCGATTGTCCAATCAGACACGTCGTTGAGGACGTTATCTACTATCACATTCCGCGAAATCGTAAATATATTGTGCCTTCGACAATATACCCTTTATGACCATGATCACCTACAAGCGTAGGGAAACAATAAGCCAGTTGGGGGTTAGCTCATGTGCACATGAGTGCAAATGATCTTTCTTCTTTTTCAGTTGATTAGGCACTCCACTAGTTTCTCAAGCGCAGAATGTAAGCTTGCACGACGTAACAATCTATGCAGAGAATTCATCAGTTGTGTTCAAAGAAAGGATGAACTTGCGAAGACCAGGTGACCAGAATGATCCATCAATTGGCACCTTGGATGGAATCCAATTTATTATTTTTCATAGAATGTATAAACAATCTCTTTCTATTGATTTGCCAAATATCACTTTTGCTGTCAGGTGAATGTACTAAAAAACACCACTATCAGACAAGGACTGCATAAATAATCATTACATCACAGATTCTTATCTCAGTGAATTTAAAACCAACATGCTCTGCTATTTCATATTTTCTTGTAAAATCAAAAATATCATTCCAACTCTAAGTCCGTTTCTGTTTTCTATGAAGCATTTGGAAAATACAGAACGTATTAATATAGCTATGAAAAATAATCGTCTACATTTTCATGTGAGCAAATAGCAAACTCTTATACCATAGTTTTCTATGTTAATTTTTTCCGTAATGTTCTATTCATTATTATGCACGATTTGCTTTATGAAGCAGCTTGTGAATTGGGAAAATAAGGTTGAAAAGAAAATGCTCTGCTGGTACATGTGACCTTTTTTGGGAGGGTCAAGCTCTGAGTGGAACCCAAAACTGGGTTATTACTTCGTCTCCCATGCTGAAGGGCTATCACACCTTTGTAAAACTCAGTCAATATGCTGTATTCTGGATTGTGCTGGTTATGATAGAGTTGATCACATGGTATGATGTTGAAGCGGCAAGGTCGCATATAATGTAGATCCTGTTAAATAAGTGAGGAGAATACCCGGTTGTTTAGTTTTGAAGTAGTCAACCGTAACGTGACAATCATGATAAAATTGGAAGGCGTTGCCACTGCCAAGTCAACATAATGATAAATGTCATCTTTGCACCGTAAACCGAGACCATAAAAGCTGATTATGGATCCCTCTATGAACCTTCATCAGACTTCCTCCATCGATTCGCCGTAGAATCTTGCACGTCACCTCACTTTTTACTCTAACTCTCGTAAGTGGCTAATCAAAATATTAATAAAAATATAAGCAAGATGTAATGGATTATGCCAGAAAATTATTAGAAATGTAAAGTTTTCTCTTGAAATATAAAGAAATGTGACTTTGATTTGACGTGCCATTCGCTTAAGGACATTACCAAGATTTTACCAGGAGGAAATATATATGCTCACTTATGATAATGAAGCGCCATTATAACAGGAACTTTCATTCTCTTTTGCAAAATGAATTTTTATCTTCCCTTGGTCCAGTCGCGTGTTTACATTCATTAGAAAAAAAAATACAAGGTACCTCAAAGGTAATTTTGTCTAGTCTAATCTAGTCATCCTGTATTGTCTTCGCCTTGGGCTAATGCACAAACCGATCCGTTTAGTGAAAACAAGAATTATACTCGAAATTACACATGAATAATTATGTAAAATTGAACAGCCGGCTTCAAGGCCGGACTAGTTAGTCTCGGTAAAACTGTTTAATTAAAAACAGCAAGCTCAGATGGAATTACGCTGTAGCTACCGTATAGCTGTACTATATTGTAATTGATTCTTGGACTTCTCACAGTCGTTCAACATGATTTTGTAGACCCATATGGCGGCGTCAAGTAAGCCCTATACTACATAAGGCATTACATTTCCACTGATTATAGTGTCTCATTAATGTTTAAACCACTTCAGCTGATAATGCTACTGTACGGTTCCAAAAGATATTCACAGGGTTCAGGTCCATACCAGAATAATTTTAAAGGCCATCTAGGTCAAATAAATTATCAAATCAGCAAATACCACGTCAATTGTTTCGTGATGTTTATATTATAATGCATGGCGGCTGCAAGCCATGGATACCGTATATCATAAAAAGAAATTACCTCATCGAGTGGGTAAATGTTGGAATTTACTCTGACTTAATTGGTATCACGAAAATCAAGGTTGGCCATCTGTTTTCTTCAATTTTCCTCCACATATCAAAGCTAATGATAAACGTTTTGTGTCCCCCCCCCCCCAAAAAAAAAAAAAAAAAAACATGCGGGTACTGCTGTCAATTTAGCATCAGTTTTCTGCGTAAGGACGTAACTACCCTCATCTATCAAATTCAGCTATTGGTTATGCACACACGTGATTATTTTGACAAATTGATTGATAATAATATTGAAGTGAATGGCATATCTATTGAGATATAGATCCTTCCAAAAAAAAATCAAAAATTCTACCTTCTCATTGATTAATTTGCAAAAAGGGAGTATCTTAATCGAGATACGCCCTCCTGTCCAGCCTTAAAGCATTCCACCAGTCTATTGATTAACTTGACAAAAAGGATGTATCAAGATTCTGCCCGATTCTGCCCGATTCTGCCCGGTTTTAATCATTGTATTGTTCATTCTGGCAAAAGCTTCAATCTAATCAAAATAATATGCCCTTGAGCAAAATTTCAAAACACAATAGGCCTACAGTGTAAATTCAGGTGGAGTCCTATCTACAGATACGTCTTTTTGACAAATCCATAGGAAAAATGTGGTAAAAGGGTAAGGAAAGCCCCAATTATTGAAAAAAGTAAAATCTCCTCAAATTCTCGAAATCGATGTCCTATCAAACTGTAAAGAAAAGAAATACATTTTGCACACGACCGTACCGTCACCTTATCAATTGTAAAAGTGAAACGACATGTGTATGTAGCGCATTATTGGCACATAGTAGCTTTACCCTATATTCGCCAAAAATAATAAATCGCACATACCATCTCAGAATATGTTCCAACGTCATCATGCCATTTTCCTCGGGGATCATTGGTATTTTGTGTGTTTTGTTAGGTGATCCGAGTATCCTCTCGGATCACCTTCTGTATCTCAAGTGTACGGATTCTTTCTTCTTCTTCTTTCTCCTCAAAAGTTGTGCAGAGATTAGCTCAGAAAGTCCTCGGCCTATCAATTTCAAAATTATACAATATATGTATCGTGTCCCAAAGACGACAGATCAAGTAAAATCACTGTGATCAGTCAACCGTGACGTCACTATGACGTCATTATATGAAAATATATTTTCATTCAAATCTCATTAATGAAATGGAATTTTTCAATGAAATTTACGACATATATTTCAAGTCAAGCGAATTCTACTTACGTTCTCAAAATTCATATCTACTCTTAAGACGCGCGCGTTGAAATATTTACATGCTCAAATCGAGCTCAAATTTTATTTTGCACACGTTTCAGATTATTTGGAGCATTTTTTGAAAAATTGAAAAAATTGGACGGACGCGTACGCGCGCGCACATATACGCATGCACAGCTCGTATGCAATAGAAATTTCCCGTTTTTCACACGAATCGGATGTCTGAAATGTCAGGAAATATTTCTTCCAAGTTTCAAGTCAATCCGACTCAATATGACGTCATATGGGCCCCTCAAAGTTGAAATTCCGCGCGCGCGTCAATGGTGATATACACTGCAACTATGCCAAAAAACCGCTAATTTTAAATCCGAATTTACTCGTCAGGGTGGACGGTGACCCCCCATTTTCTTTACATATTTTGAGCTGATGAGTTGTACATGTCATATCATGGGTTGGCGATACTGAAAAAATGATTAAAAGATATGAAATTTCTTGATAATTAAAAAAAAGTACATTTTCAGAATGACGTCATCAAATTTCAAGTTCACCGAGCATATCTCACTTATCGTTTGCCGATTTTCACCCAAATTTCAGTATGTTGTAGCTTATTAAATGGTCTTTCAAAAGTATTCAAACGAAATTTTGATTGGGTGACGGCATCACCTCGTAAAAATGGATTGAATGTTACCTTGTCAAATTTGACCCGTTTACGTGTTATCTCTATGGGAGTGCAGTTTTTCTGGAAATGAAAATTGGCATGACTATCTTTTTCGAGCACTAGCTCACTTATGCTTCGGTGAATTTCTCCCAGATGTTAATATGTTGTAGCTGACATTTTGGGCTATTGTAATATGCCCTTTGTTTTTTTCATACAATGTCGGGATCACATAAAAAAAACTTGGTTGAAATTAAAGCTTATCTTCGATGTATTGAGATATTTCTTTCTGCAACTTTCTTTGCAATAACTCAAGAAAAACAGCCCCTATCACCCCCATATTTTGCATATGTTTAGTTCATGTCACGTACATTATTTCATGAAATAACAACTACTTGATCGGACACCATCTTGGGTATGTAAATTAGGGTCAAAGGTCATAATTGGTTCATCCTGTATCTTGGTGAACACATGTTCTATTTTCCCATATTTTACACACGCAAAGACCATGTTACAAGGATCATTTTATAAAATAATCACTTTTTGCTCAGACGCCATCTTGGGTGTGCAAAGTGGGGTCAAATGTCAAATATACTTCATTCTGTATCTTCGTTAGTGTATACGGAATTCGGTACCAAAGATGGCAGGTCTGACTCCCTTTTCTTAATGAGAATCCAAACATCACACGGCCAATGTCCCCTCAGCACAGATGAAACCTGTATGGTCAGGCCTATTTGGATCAGGACTCAAATCATAGATTTCCGAGCAGATCGGATCACCTTATTCGTCAGTGTTGACAAATTCCAAGTCTAGTTTAGTTTTGTTTTGCTTTGTTTCGTTTTGTTTCGTTTTGTTTTGTTTTGTTTTGTTTTGTTTTGTTTTGTTTTGGGGGTTGGTTCTGTGGGGGTTTTTTCTTGGTTGTTTTGTTGGGGTTTTGTGTGTGTGTGTGTGTGTTTCAGACAGAAAGACTCCATGGATTATTTCAAGCATGTAAAGCATGTCTCGCTAAAAACAAAAGTACTGAAAACAAGCACTACAATTTGTATTATGAATGTTCTTCATTAAAAACAGTCCACTAAAAGACAAGAGCATGCCGAGTATTTGCGAAGACAACTGTGTCTTCCTTGTTTTCTGCAATAAATTCAAGCGCAACTGTTAATTGTACATTCTTTCGTAAAAAATATTTCAAAGTTGCCTGGAATCAAACAGAGGACATTCCACCAAATTTATGGCTGCATTAAGCAGTACTAAATAGGAGTCCTAAACACAATTCCTGTAGCTATAATATTACCAATACTGTACAGTATTTAGTGGGGGGGGGGGGGGGGGGTTTCGCGGCAGACCTTGTGTTGTGAGACACGGAGATTAACAATCTGTACATGTACATTGTAGATGGATATGAACTCATGCTCTCATAAGGAGCAGGCTCTTGAGACGTATCCTAGAACTTTATAAAGACACAGTAAAAACAAACAGGGGCAAAGTCCAGCTAGTTTTCACTCTGTACAGAACAACAATTTTCTTCCGTCTTTATTTTGTCTCGTGGAGGGCGGCCTTCAAAAAACGCAAAACATTACATGCATAACAAAAACAAACATATAGGTATAAAATCAAATTCTTTTTTAATTTACACTAGCATCTCCCAGTTACCAACCTGAAGTAATTTAAAAACGAAACAAAGGAATGGCCTACGGTGCATCATGTTTGTATACAAGAGGAAAATAATTTACATTAGAAATAATTTCTGGCACCGTCTTATCAACTGAACATTTTGGTAAGTGGTCAGTAAATTGTATGGATCTCTGTATACCGCCACTCTTGTATCTCAGAAGGGGATAGACGCTACTAAACTTGCAACATACACTTATGTTGAAGAAATAGAGCGATAGGACATAATCTTATGCAGAACACTGAAGCATGACCAGTAAACAATCACCGTTAGGACTACTGTGGTCAAATACATTTCATTGTAGCATTAAAAGAAAGAGTAACTGGTAATAAAAAAGCCCCACACATTGTAGTAGCTAAGACGATGATCCTATCATCAGAGGATCGAAGATTGTCGACAACAAATCATATATTCTGGTGTGTTCCTATTGCAGAAAAGTTGAGGGTTGGGCCTCGATCTTCCAAAGGAATACATTGTACGAGAAAAGGAAGACTTTTCCCTCTCTAAACGGGAAGGACTGAGTATGAACTTACCTGCCTTGCAACACTTTTTTATCACAGCTTGTGCATGAAGAGTACAGCTGTAGCCAGGAAATTTTGTGGGATGTTATTATGTAGTACACTGAACTTCAGACAAATTTTGGACCATTATTTCTGTAGATTGTTATCTAAGCAGCAGGTGAGAAAGATAATGGTAAGTTCATACTCATTTCTTCACATTGTTTTATTCATATGTGGTAATCATGAACGATGAAATGAATCCATCTCAAGGGGCCGTTTAAGTGCAGCTTGGGGCATTACAAACTAGAAATGTCGCTTTGGCGACTGGTATGCCTCCGCCATAATGCATGATTTTCCCAATAGGTCTAGATAGTACATGTGGACAATTTCACAAAATTGGCAAAATATTGAAATGACAAGTTTGTCACAAATGTGTTGAATGTTCACCTTCCTTGACCTAGGTTTAATTGGATGAATAGGAGAGCATGTATCTAGGGATTTAAGGACTTTAACTTGACTTTGACCCATTCATACATTTAGGCATTGAGTAATTTTCAAGGTACAGGTGTGGAGAAAAAGTGCAATTTCTGAATTGAATAGTAAATTGTTACCATTTTCATCTGGCCCTTGACCCTAAAATTCATAAGATAATTACTTTCAGGTAGAACATGCATAATATGTACTAAGTTTCAAGATAACTTGAGCCACTTCCGAGATATGGAGGAAAAAGTTAGTTCAGCACTTTCACTTGATCTTTGACCTTTTGTCCTTTGAGGCAAAAAAAGAAGAAAAAAAAACTTTCCAGAGAATTTCTATTAGGTTACACACGCATACACCAAGTGTAAAAAAAAATAACCCTGCTGGCATTGCATAAATATGAGGGTAATAGTAAAATTTTGAAGTCTTGCACTTGACCTTTGACCCCTGACCTATGACCCCATGAACCCTACATTCTCTAGATAATCACTTCCAGTCAGTACATGTACTATGTTCCATGAAGATACCTTGAACAATTTTCCAAGGTACGGAGAAAAAAAAGAAGTTTTAATATTTTTACTTGACCTTTTGACCTTTGATCTTTGACCTCATGACCCAAACTTTCACCAGAGAATCTTAATTGGGTAATACATGTATACACTAAGTTTCAAGAAAATATCTTCAGGCATTCAATAGATATGGTGGAAATAGTGAAATTTTATGTATTTGACCCTGACCTTTTGACCTTTGACCTCATGACCCAAACTTTCACCAGAGAATCTTAATTGGGTAATACATGTATACACTAAGTTTCAAGAAAATCTCTTCAGGCATTCAATAGATACAGTATGGTGGAAATAGTGAAATTTTATGTATTTGACCCTGACCTTTTGACCTTTGACCTTTGACCTCATGACCCAAACTTTCACCAGAGAATCTTAATTGGGTAATACATGTATACACTAAGTTTCAAGAAAATCTCTTCTGGCATTCAATAGATATGGTGGAAATAGTGAAATTTTATGTATTTGACCTTGACCTTTTGACCTTTGACCTTGAGCATGTGCACCCAAAAGTTGATAGGCACAACTTCACCCCCTAATACACATACATGCCAAGTTCCATTAGGATACCTCAACAGGTTTCGATAGTTACCTTGTCCACAAAATTCATTACGGACGGACGGAAGGACGGACGGAAGGACGGACGGACGGACGGACGGACGGACAACCATAAAACATAATGCCTCCGGCACCACTTCGTGGCGGAGGCATAAAAACGTCTCACCAACGTGCCCTATCGAGGTTCTGGGCTCGAGTTCAATTCTTTCAATACGCAGCTACCAATTCAGACTACATTGTATTAGCCTGAGAGTTCAAGTTATTTGATGAAGTCCTAATCTTGTGCTGCAGTCATGGGTTTAAAGTTTTTATGGCATTATTCATTACATTTTGGGGTTGTGAAGACACAAACACAAACCATGGCACAAAGAGTTCTTGCAAATGCCAATGTTTTGAAATGATGACATTGATACAAGGGGAAAACATACTGTGAAAAGTACAGAATACATACATTTTCATGAAGTGTATTATCTTCACCTGGATACATCTGATAGACTCACTTGTCTTCTTCATTGCTGCATATTTGAAGTTTCACAGCATTTGCTTTCTCTTGAGCGAAAAAGCTAGTACCCCTACCTTGAGGTCATTCAAAATAGCATGTAAGATATTGTGGCTTTTTATTGTTTCTGTAAAAGAAGTCATAAAACTAGGGAATGTCTGTTTGTCAAAAGCGATAAAGAGACTGAAATAACAAAAACTTACGAAGGAAACAGAAACACATTACAAAACATTACAACATGCACCATATTTAAATTAACCCACAGCTAACTACGACACCCATATATGAAGTAACACATTTCTCTATTTCACAATGCTACATAACATACTGCATAATTTAACAATTACTCATCGTTCAGACTTTCTCTTGAAATATTTACACAAGGGCTGAGGAGGGATGACGGAATGAAAAAAAAAGAAGAAGAATCCTATAAATGTTGACTTCACTAACCATCCAGCAAACTGCCAACACTACCAGTATCACTGATGAGTAACACACAGATAGTATCTATCATACACAGCTAGCAGCTTTACAGGGAGTAATATATACACAGATAAATCTAGAAAAGAGCACTTATTCCATTGAAGATAAAGAGGGAACAGAAATGAAGTAATGGCCTCGGGCATACAAGCATACAAGCCCATGTTTCCCCACATCTAACAATCAAACATGTTTCAGGGCTGTAAAGGTGCAATTTTGGTGGAAAAAACAGTATTGTTACCTTACGTGCGACAGACATGTGTAGTGATACGTTTTTAGAAAAACACTATATTCCATGAAACCCAAAGTGTTTTTGGCAAAAGACGGTACAAAATCCTGGAAAAAGGGTTAACAGTGCTCCTTTTACAACTGTGTGAAATCAAGCACCTGCCCTGGAACCTCAGCACAATGAAATAATGGTGGGGTTTTAACTCCCATTCTACCATAATCAATGAATACGAGAAAAGGACAAAATTAATATTCTGCAACATCTCCTTGGTGTGTGTGTTTTGGTTTTTTTTTATCTTCTTCTCATGGTCTTCATCACTGTATATTGCCTCATCTTCGATAGGTATATTGCATGGAGGGTAATTATTTTTTTTTTTCTTCAACTAATATCACATGACATTCACATTCAGCGAAGAGAGCAATTACCTCAGTAAATTTGTGTCTGTTACCCACCGATTTCATGGAAATACAAAACCAGCGGAGACTGCATCTGACCAAAATACTTCAAGTCTTGCTGACTATAAATAGCTTTCTTAAGAAACACACACAGAAATAAACAAGAAGAGGATAATTCATTCAATGATAGCAACATAACATTACACATGGTTCACCTGTTGTGTGCTACATTTCACAATGTGAAGTTATGGAGCACTTACGGTGTGAGGAAAATCTTGTAAGTCGTGATATGTACAATGGTCGAAGGAAAAGCTACTTCAACATCACATGTAATGAGACATTACGTCCCATGTCTACACTTACGTCATCATGGCCAGCATGACTTTCGCCTCATGCTTGTGGGTGACTGACCACAAGGACCAATGGTGTCATGACAAAAAGTCTTTGTCGTCAGAGGGTACCAGTGGGTAGATGGAGGATACCAGTGAGTAGATAGAGGATATCAGTGGGTAGATGGAGGGTACCAGTGAGCATATGGAGGGTACGAGTGAGTAGCTGGAGAGCACTTGTGAGTACACAGAGGGTACCAGTGAGTAGACCAAGGGTACTAGTTCACAGGCTGAGGGTACCAGTGGGTAAACTGAGGGTTCCAGTGAGTAGACCAAGAATACCAGTGAGTAGACCGAGGGTGCCAGTGAGTTAACCAAGATTACCAGTAGGCAGGCTGAGGGTACTAGTGGGTAAACTGAGAGCTCCATTAATTAGATCGAGGGTGCCATTGAGTAGACCAAGGGTATCAGTGGGTAAAACGAGGGTACGCAGAGGGTTACGGTGGGTAGACCAAGAGTGTGGTTGATGCACTGTGCAACGATCAGTGGGAAGCCTGCACTGTTTTCCTGGTGACACGGCTAATTTCAGAAGCTTCGATAGGAGATGAGCCGCAAGACAACTCATTCTATATACAGGTGATAACACAGAGCCAAAACTTGTCAGTGAATAATTGGGTCTATCTGTAGTAGGTAGGGGTCAATGGTTCCATCTTCAAATGCAAGAGACACATGTAGCTCCTTTTTGTTAATCAACACAATGTCCCAGAGATGCAATGACTTGGCTGGCACCACCTCTTCTTTGTAATTTCAGCAGAAAATATTCTAAATGGTGCTGGTTCCCATGGTAACTGTCACTCTAATGCCATCTCTCATGTGGAATTCATTCGCTTTGTGCCACCTGCTAGATACGAAATAGTCTGCCTGCCTGGACGGTTGTTGGTACACCATCCTGACTGAAGGTTTTGAGGTAAGCTTCACTGCATCAGTCCTGCTTCTCCGCTGCAGGTGCCGTCGGTTGTGTGGCGGTACCGGCTGGTGGATTGGTGGTGGCCTGAGAGGGGGCGTCTATGGGTGCTGGGGCTTTGGGGGCACTCGTGCTCAGATCAGCTGGAGCAGCCTCACCTGAAACACACAGAGAGCAGGCATTTTGCAACCATGTGAATAAAACTGTGGTTTCTTACTAGAGAAAATTGGTCTTCCAGTTCCTTCATTTGTTCTACTATGTCGGGCTTACTTCCCCTTACTTAGATGCTTTGATTCTCTCCTGCAGGAATTTCAAATCCTACAAAACTTTACAATTTGTATCATCATAATACACACATTTATGTAAAAGTTTGGCTCTAATCGGTAAATGCTCAGCTTGGAAAAATACAAACACTTGGTATCCTTTTTTTCATAAATATATCTGTATTTTTGCCATCTGGCCCATCTCACACCTTCAGATGAGATGGTCATCATGAGATGACTGCTATATGTGATTGTCCAATGTGATTATAAATTAACCTATTGAGGACGGACTAAATGTGGTACAACACCCATTTCCCATACACACCTGCCCGAGTATACTTGGGACTCGTCCTCAGCAGGTTAAAATTTGCGATAAACCTGCTGGATTAAATCAATTTTATGCCATGTAACTCCCACGAACCCTTGTCAAGATGGGCATTGCTCAGCTTGCAACAATCTCTGAAATGTTGTCACATTTTTACAATTGTCTTTCAGGTTTGACAGACAATATCTACTCTTACTGGATATTCCTTACATACAGTAGGGAATACAAAAACAAGCTACATTTCTTTAGTGGAGCTGCTATATGTACATACTCTATCAAACCAAAAGGAAAAATGTAGGCAAGGGAATGCCGACAATAGATTTAGACAGCATGACAGAGCAAGCATCAGCGTTTATTATCTCCATATACTGAGTAGCAGTCAGGAATTAAAACAGATATTCCATCATTTGCAAGTTCTGTCAGCATCTTTGGTGGCACTACCATGAATAGCACCAACATGTAAATGTATAGGCCTACATGTTCATGCCATTTTGGCAATTCATTATCATTCTTCACTTTACAGCCTGCAAACCCTATGCCAAGATATGGTGCCACAGGAGAAACAACTGCTCCCAAGGATGAAAGACTCTTTCTTCCCTATTGAGTTCTCGGAGGCTAAGATCACAGACAATGACCTTGTAAGCAGCATTGCAATACTCTAAGGGCTGAAAAGGTGGTGTTGTTGTTTTTTCAGAAAAAACAGTATTTCTACCTTTTAACCCTAACTAGGCCGGGCTATTTAGGTAGTTGATAGAGCCGGGGGGGGGGGGGCCTCCCAGGCCCCCCCTCCAGATCTCGGCCGTCGACCGCGCGATCGCGACGAAAATTGGCACACACATTGCCTATGATGTAATCTAAAATACCATGAAGCTAATTTTTCAAAAAATTATCATTTATGCTAGATTATGCTAATTTATGCATAATGATGCATGAAATCAGACTATTTGGTATAAATCACAAAATAAAGCTCAAAACAGGCACATTTTTTGTGTAAATATTCTTTTTAGTGTCCTTAGCAAATGTAATGAAAAAAAATTGTGATATCAGAAAAAATTCTTAAGTATTTTATTGTTTTTTTGAATTTCTTATGTATTTCTTTGTTTTTCGACTTTATGTTTTTCATTGTTTTTTTCGATGAAATTTGTTCGCGACATCGCTCCAAACAAGAAAATATGTTATTCATTGATTTTAATCAATAAAACACCAAAATAATTATGCTTTTATGAAATTTGCCTGCAGGCACAGTTTGCTTTGAAATTGTACACGAATTCACGTTTTTGAGCAATTTTTGGTCTGACATGCATGTACATATTTATGCGTAACTTCAGAACCGCGCGCCCGGGCGTCGCAAATTTGGTGTCAAAAGATGCGCAAGACTCGAAAGAAAAAAGTCATGAAACGTCGTGGTGATAGCTTTTTGCGATTGCGATACATCGCGCGTAACGTCGAGGGGGGGGGCCTCGGAGGCCCCCCCCCCCCCCGGCCTAGTTAGGGTTAATTCAATATAGGGAAGTGAGTCTAGGAATGATTATGTCCTCCTGTAAGGTCAATTCTAATATAGTAAGCTGTTGGGATTCAGCATGGGATTCGTACCTTGTTCCTTTTCTGGCTTGACCTTGGTCTCGGCAATCTTTCCAGGTTCCAGTGTAGGTTTCTCTTCACTAATGAGGAGAGAAGATCAAAACAGAGGAAAAACAGCAATAGATTACACAAAATGATGAAAAGACAAAGATAAGATAAAGAAATGGGGAAAATGAAGCAAATTGACAAATTCTAATTTATAACGAATACCATGGTGATGGCCCTAAACGTCGTAAAAAGGACCACTCCCCAAAGACTTTACTACATGCAGGAACCACATGTAGCCCAGAGTCTGCAGACCAAAATGATCACACAGAGTTGTGTACATTTAGTATGACACATTATAATGCGGGGCAGAACTTTGTACACAATGGAAAACAGAAAGTAGGAAAGCATAACAGCACAACTGCACACAAGTCATTTACCATTCAGAGAGAGACAAAACCACTTTGTTCTCTGCTAAAATAATAAGTTCCTAAATAACTAAACAAAGATAAAGCATACAGCATTTCATAGTGTACAGTGACATAGGACTACATAAAGAACAAGGCAAGAGCCAAAATGTGTCTCGCCCTTGTGGTGACCATCCACTCCCCAAGGGACATCTACCATCCAAGTTTGGTCATAAATGGACCTATGGATCAAAAGTTATGACCCATAATAGAAACGCACCAAAAAAACTTAACATTGGGCTCTAAAAGTTTGTTGACCCATGTTTGTGACCATTGACCTTGTGGTGACTATCCACTCCCCAAGGGGCATCTACCACCAAAGTTTGGTCACAAATGGAGTTATGGATCAAAAGTTATGACCCATAATAGAAACGCGCCATAAAAACTTACTAACATTGGGCCCTAAAGTTCATTGACCCCCCTGCCTGTGAGCTTTGACCTTGAGGTGACCTTCATACATGGTAAAATGTGAAACTTTGTATGACCCCTCTTCCCTCGAAGTTTGATTGCAACTGAAGAAAAGAGTAAAGAGTTACTGAAGTTTTTGTAGGGTTACGGACATCAAAATGAATGAATCAGTAAATGATTCCCGAAGAGAGGATCAAGACTTGCCTCTTTTTGGTTTGAGGTGCTGGAGTTGTATCCATGGGAACCGGCTGCTGATCAGCAGGCTTGCTTTCTTTTGCAGCATCACTTGATTTCGATTCTAGGAGAGAAAGACGAGAAAGTAGAGAGGCAAAATTTATAGAAAACTTGCATCCCAAAAGGCAAAGAATAAAGTATGTGCTGAGATGAGTGAGCAGGCATCAGTTTTTATTTTCTACATACACATAGTGGTAGGTCAGAAATTAAAACAGATATTCCATCACTTGCATGCTCAGTTAGAAGACCGCAGTCATAAGGATTTCAGCAGGACTATAGACACATTATCAGGACTTGAATAAAGCACTTTCAATTTCTGTTTTCCACCAACTTAATGCAGGTTTTGAGACTCATTCATTCTTTCAGGGACAAAAGCATCTCTTACCAAAGGCATTTCCATGGTTTGGGGAATAGACATTACTTGTGATAGATACGTTGATATCAAATCTGTCTTGCACTCAGACATTAAGTTATACAATTTGAAAATGATGATACACAAGAACAATAAGAATGGCTATCACTGTCATCTTAATAATAGTAATATTAACGATGATAATATTACAATTATGACAACCCCCAATTTCTCATACTATGTCTGAGCATCACACCATACAGTCCACAAAGTCTTTGACTAACTCAACAGAGATTATCAAAAGTGTTATATCACTAGCAGTGCAATTGTCACAGGTGAAAAAGTCACTGGTGATACTGTCGCTAGTGAAATGGCAAGGAAGGAATGAGTGATGGCTGTACCTTTATCACCCTCCTTGGCTACGTCCTCCACCTTGGTACGTTTAGCCTTGTGCAGCCTGATGTCTCGTCTTCCGCCTTCCCCCTCATCCTCGCTATCGGAGAACTCCTCGTCGCAGGCGATGCGCTTATCCTGAGCCATGATGGAGATGCGCTTGTCAGGGTTCTCCGCCTCGTCCTCCGCGTCGCTGTCGTCCGGGATGGCATCCTCTGGAATCGGCTGCATCTGGACTCCCGGAGCGTGGGGGATCATCCGCATGTTTTCGTACAGTCGCGTCCTTGAAAGGAGTGCAGCAAATTCAGGGGAGAAAAACGTAAGCCTGAATAATCAAAAGATCACTTCTAAGGTACCCTGAACCAGGGTCCCTGTTGGATAAAAGCTGAGATCTAACCCAAGTCGGAAAATCAAACATACTTGCATGTCTCTGAATACTTGATTCTGATTGGCTGCTACCTTATTTATGCATGACTTTTTTTTACATCTGTTTGATCACATCTTCTTGGAATCTTAAAATACATCAAGGCCAAGAATGATGTTTACAGCTGCACATGAGCTGGACTTGATTAGAGTACAACATGCATATTTCTGTGCATCAGTATTTCTTGTCCCCATACACCCAGAGGGTGTGTCGGGAATTAAAACAGATTTTTTACCATCATTTGCACATTGTCTAAATAACAAAAAGTCATTCATCCCATGTGAGACAAAACAATTCAAAATAAGTATACATGTTGACACTCACCGAATCTTTTCAAGGTATTCGCCAGTGTTCTGATTTGTCATGTTTGATGGGCTGATGTGAAGCTTGAAGTCAGGTCCAAAGTACTCAAAGTAGTCATTGTACGGTAGCTCTAAATATGGAAAGAGCGAAGAGTGATGCAATATTCAAGAAATGTATCCTGCTCTAAAGAACATACCATTCCCCTTTTTGAATCCATTGAGGATGGGATGATTTTGCTACAACATGCATTTCCCATAGAAACTCACCCAAGTACACTCAGTACTCGTCCTCAATGGGTTAACATGGGACATCACATTGCTGGTTGATTATCTCTGGTAATGCAAGTTATGTACACATTTGACACTTTGTGACATTTTCAGATGATTTTACACAATCATATTTGTCCACACAGTTGACAGATTTTGTCTTAATCCAATCAGTCTACCTAGACTTCATGTAGCCTGCCTAGCAAAGCATTATAGATACAGTATTTCTCAACTCATCGTTCTATCACAAAGCACAGTTGTACAAAGTTTGACTGACTTACACTTCATATTTTCGAAATTTCTGAAAACTTTTAGGTCTTCAAAATGTGATCAAATGTGACATTCCAGTATGTCAAACAACAGCTAATTTATGCATTGATACTTAGGTACATTGCACCTCACTCACGGCAAGACAAATCAGTACTTTAAGAGTGAATAGGTCTATAGGTACTACACCAGCTCGTACTATTGTGGTAGTTATCTAAGTAGAACTATCACTAGTTCTTCACCTATATTAGTTCCTTTTTTGTTTGCTTTTAATAGTTTCTTTTGACATAGTACATCAGAACGTTTACTTGAATACCATCAGCTTGAAGTCTGTCTTGATATATTCATCATCTGTACGATGCCAAATTTCAGGACCTGAACACTTTGGAAATATCTGACTGCCATGATTTATACACACTGAGAAATGTAGAATCATTGCACTATACCTCATTCTGCCTTCATGAAATTTCGTGAGATAATAAGATCTAGATACTCCATTTTGGGCAAATAACAGCCAAATTTCCAACTTCAAGTCACTATCAGCTCTCGGTCGTGATTTGGCAAAAAGGTGGTATGTCTGCCGTTTTACAGCGACTACAAAGCCGAGAAAATCGACTTTAAAGTTTTGGCTGTTTCCTTGACCGTAGAAGCCACCTTAACTGTGCAACGCTCAGGGATTCAATTCCATGATTTAGTATACACTTCAAATTTCATTTCCTGATAATATTCTTGCATCTAACTTTAAAGAATACTTCAGAATTAGCACTTTTAGCATGTTTAGAGACATACACCTTTTTGCCAAATCACGTTTACAGGGACTGCGACCCACGCTATTTTGGCAAAAAGGTGTATCTTCACATACACGGTAAGAAATCATGCATTTAACTTGGCAAAAAGGTGTATGTATAGAGATACATCTTTTTGCCAAATCACGTTTACAGGGACTGCGACCCACGCTATTTTGGCAAAAAGGTGTATCTTCACATACACCGTAAGAAATCATGCATTTAACTTGGCAAAAAGGTGTATGCATAGAGATACACCCTTTTTGCCAAATCACGTTTACAGGGACTGCAACCCACGCTATTTTGGCAAAAAGGTGTATCTTCTCATGCACCATGAGAAATCGTGCATTTAAGTTGGCAAAAAAGTGTATGTATAGAGATACACCTTTTTGCCAAATTAAACGATAACAAAATATACCAGAGATTTTGTAGGGAGAAGGGTGTATGTGAGACCATTTCTAATCAAATGTTAACTCTTGACAATCTTTACTTCATTGTGACAAAAAGATTTAAAAAATAACAATAAAGAAAAATATCAGGATGCACAACTTGTTCATCAAACATAGAAAAATGTGCGCAAATTACAACTCACCCTAGAGTCTGCATATTAACAAAACATGCTCTCATGGAGATGCATGGTTAAGGATTACAGCTGAAGAATTTTTCTTCTTCCTTCTCCTCCCTTTTTTCAAAAACTTCTACTTCCAATGAGATGATTCATTATATTTTTAGCTTTGTGCCCCTTTCTTCGACAAAAGGTTCGTTTGTTTTCTCTACTGAATGCTTTAGCAAACAAAAAGGCAGTTGTTTGCACATCATGTATCTCTTCTTAAAAACGCAGTTATCATGCTGCTCCCAATTTTTGCAATAAATTCAATAAATGTGAAAATTCAGGTAGGATCATTTAACTGTTTGCATCCACTGAGCACTTTGAGCAGTACATCCAAGTATCATTTCCAAAGACAGGGACACATCTTTCTCTAGACCTTTGTGTGTAACTGCCACTAAATGTCTGTTAGGTAACAGCCCCATACGCATAGCGTAATGGGTAGCCGATCTTACAGTCACACAGCACACCATTACACTATGTACAGGCTTCTACATGCACTGCACAGCACGGACAGTGCAGGGATCACTGTCATTTTGAAGCGTAGAGAACTCTCATCCCACAGCCACACTTGCCGGAAAAGCTGTCATTTCAACAGAAATGCTAGATTTTACGAATCTGCGCATCTAATGGCATAGAAGTGGCCATAGAAGTCTAGGACAAACGTTAGATCTGAACTTCTAGATATTAGGTTCTATCTACTCACCGACTAGCAACAAGGAGAAACTTCTGCAGTGCAACGGGCTACCAGTTTGAGTCAGGAGCATGGCCCGCCACCGCACCGACCGGTGAAACGGTACACATACATGCCAGCAGCACGTTTAACAGAGTATATAATATACACAGAGTATAAAAGATACACCTTTCTGCCTTATCATACTTCGCAACTATAATTCTTGATTCATTCGGCAGATGGATGTATCTAAAGATACACCTATCTGCCAAATCTTTAAGCTCTCCCCAGCGTGCACGGTTAGAGGTGTATCTAGAGATACACCCTTTTGCCAAATCATGTAGTTCTCTATCCTGGTACGTCATTGTACGTCAAGGGTGTATGTAAAGATACACCCTTTTGCCTAATCAGGAAAATTGATAAAATAATACAGAGATAGCCCCAAATATCTCGGAAGCAAAGGATCGATGACTTACAAAAGTTGGTCACATGAAAATTTCGGCATCGAAAACCCCCCAAATGGTAAAAACCAAAAACATGATATTTTTCAGACATACACCTTTTTGCCAAATCACGACCGCTCTGCTATAGGCCCTACAAACAACACATGACAAAATAATCTTAATAGCCCTCCTTTGTTTCACCTGTTTTAAGTAGTGGTTTTAATACTGCTTTGTTCCCTGCCTCTAAAGTGGTAGGTTTCTATTATAAAAAAAAAAAATGCAACTCACCATTTGCAATTTCCACTCCAAGAGCTGTTGATGTCTCATAGGTCCAGCACCTGGCCACGTTCCGTATAGTGTAACCACCCCCACCCATTAAGAGCAGGGGAAGGTTGTACTGCTTCATGAACTCTACACACTTGGCGTGACCTGTAGGATGCAAGATAATGATACAGTGTAAGGGGGTGTGATGACCAATCAAATTACACTGCTGGAAATTTAAGTTGCGTATTGGATCAATTCAAAAAATTTAACTGGCTTCTTACAAATAAATTAGTTTTAAATGTGAGGAAAACCCAGTGTATGGTCTTTTCTAACTGGGGAATTTATGAAGATAATTTGGTAGTTAGTGTAAACAATCATACAAAAATTACAGTGGTTGGTACACGAGTGGAAAAAATCTTGTCTTGCATCAGAACGTTTACTTGAAACCATCACCCAAGAAGGTCTGGCAAAAACGTTTCATCACTTGCTAGCACCCATTGCCTCATACACTGTGACAAATTACCGATATCGTTACAGACATGTGTAGAGATATATCATCCCATTGTCGAAAATAAATCTAACTTCACGATAATTCAACGCAGTCCATATCAATTCTTTACAGATTTGAGTTTGATTGAATTAATTGAAATGAACTGAATTAAACTGATTTGATTTGATTTGATATGATTTGATTTGATTTGATTTTGAATTGAATTGAATTTAATTTAATCGAATTGAATTGAATTGAATTGAAATGAACTGAACTGTACCGAATAGAATTGAGTAAAACTGAATTGAATTAAACTGAATTGCATTCAGATTGATTAGTACTCTCTATCCAGTGTATAAAATCACTGTCAGTTGGAGAGAACATTTATGGGGAATCCCTTCCATGGGGAATCCCCTCTTATGACACTCACCTTTGAGAGTGAGATTGAAGCAGCCCAGTCTGTCTCCTGATAATGAGTCAGCCCCACACTGAAGGCAGATAGCACTGGGTTGGTACATCTCCATCACCTTAGACATGATCTGTTACAATAGCAAAGAGGAACAGGAGCTCAAAATATGAGAAATGTTACATTAAGAATTGCAAGGCAATAGAGCATTGGTACAGTGCACCCCCATTATAATGAACAGGGTTAAAACAAAATTCAGGTTAACAACGAAGTAAAAATTCTGACTGGAACATTATCAAGCACTATGTTTTTAATTGTTTGTTCACTCCGTTTTAACAAAATTTCAATATAACTAAAGAAAACAGCCAGTCTAAGGACTTTGTTATACAGGAGTCAACTGTAATACTATAATAGTATAGTGCTGAATATTATGTGCTTAAAGGGTGTGTACAGTTCTGGTCGAGGTGAAGATTTAGCTTTGAACGTTTTGCGAGATATTCAGAAACCACTCTATGAGATGTCAAAGAGCATGCAGTTCTAAGGGGTATCAAAAGTTTATTTGATGAAAATCGGTTTTGAAATGGCTGAGATATCCAAAAACAAAGTGAAACAAAGAGATACTAATAAAGTTGGGGCATGTTGCCTTTTATTACTAGCACTTTTTTGGATATCTCAGCCATTTGAAAACCAATTTTCATCAAATAAACGTTGAATCCTCCTTAAAATTACATGCTCTTTCATATTTCATAAGAGGCTTTTCATTATCTCACTTAGGAATGTTCAAAACATGAATCCCTACCTCAACCAGTACTGTACAGTCCCTTTAATCGCATTTGATTTCACTGGTTTCATTTTATCCTAATGTGTTTTCATTCACAAAAGAAACACATGGATATAAGCTGGTTGAAATATAGAGCAAACTAGTGCCAGTTAATTAAAGCAAAATATTAAGAAAAGGTAACAAGCCCTGATTTAAACTGGATTGAATCATCATCCTTTTTGCACTTTATCGTGGATTTTCATAGATGTTTTCTTCAGGGTCACCCAGTCATCACTTTACCAAACTTTGTATTTTTGCATGTGTTTGAATTTGTAAAAAATTGTTGTCATAACAGATTCATCTGCATATAATCATATCTATGTAGGAGGAATCTATAGTTAGCTGGCAATACATAACTGTTATCAGCTTTTTTGAATAATATTTCATCATTCAAAACACTTAAAAGTAAAACAACAGTATGAGAAGCTTAATAAAAAAGGGAGTTAAAAATCATGCACTTTGTCGGTCTTCTTTTTCAGAAGAAATCATTTGCCACCCCAAGTCTTTCTCATACCATTCTCTTGAATGAAATGACTCAAGCATGGAATAACCACACTATTGACTTACTGGTTTGAAAATCTTCTCGTATGACTCGTCATCAATGCCATCCCGGAGAGGAAAGTTGACTGCATAATACTTCCCCTTGCCTGCTCCAATATCCTGCAAAGACAGATGCAATACAAATAAAATATGGAGAATTATGGCCTTCTCTTCGAAATATAGCCATATCCGCATTGCCTTCCTTTTGCAGCTATGACACTTACACCTCACTACAAATTGTATATTGGTAGCTGCCCTCATTTGGGTAAGCATCATTGGGAGTCTGGAACAATCAGAAGCTGATTAATGATAAGTGGGGACTAATGTCTTAAGTGTCTCACTAATTGTCTTACTTTCTTGTAGCAGTGGTCGTCTATTTCTTTATATATTCTTATGCATAATAATAACTGACCTATGATGTTTCTTTCAAATTGTATTTATTTTAATATTGCTTTATAATTGAAATAAACCAAAACTGAACTGAATTGAACTTATTATATTAAAAATATAACGTCTAATGTGTTAGACACACTCAAGCACTGTGTTTCATGTAATATGCCAGAGAAGCATTTACGTGAAAACAAAAACATAAACAAAACAAAACAAAACAAGTACTACAAATGTAATGATCACAACTCTTAGTTATTTCTGGGACAAGTAAAGAGAAAAACTCTATAAAAAAAAACTAACTGAAGTTCATACACTAAAATTTTTTGTTGTTCAATGCTAAATACTTTGTGTATCATTCTGACTTAAAAAATCCACATTTCAATGACATTTTTTAAAGGAAATTTAAACTCATCAGTACAACATAAAAGGTATTCTTTGCAGAGTAAAAATGCTCTCTGTCTTTACCATGGCACATTGGACTTTCACTTTATAAAGTAATAAATGTATACTCACTCTCAGGTCACCAGTCCCTGGGAAGTATTCCCCGTATTTGTGGAAAGAGACCGTCATGACACGGTCTGTTGTGTAGAAGGCTTCTTCAACCCCATCACCATGGTGGATGTCAATATCAATGTACAATACTCTCTGATGGTATCTTTAAATCAAAAACAAACAAACACACATATTTAATTATGTAACAGTCACAATAATTGATACATCAGATAACGTGAACTCACCATGTTGCTAGAGTAGAAATTATTTTACAGATATTACCTATTTCAGGGTTGCACACTATTAAACTAATTTCTTTTATTGGTGCAACCTGTCCGTTGGACCAATATGTACCCAGGCTTTCTATTTTTACTGGTCCATTCCTGACAAAGTTACTGGTCCAACAGTGATTTTTACTGGTCAGGGACCGTCGGACCTGCGCCAGTGTGCAGCATTGCCCACTTAGCGGTGTAATACTGTAGTATAACACTTCACATCCATGCGTGAGTAATATTCCCCCGCCCCCAACCCCTCCCCCCCCCCCCCCCCCACAAGATAGTTCCTGAAGCCTTGAGTCCCGAGGGGAAAAACATTTTCTCGAAGGGAAAATATATCTTGCAAGAGACTGTCAAGTGATATATTACACCAATAGCCAAGGCAATTATGGCCTACAAAAATACCCACCATTTTATTCTAGCCCCATTAGCAGCCATTCAATTTGGGAATTTAATTATATGACCTGGCCTGATGTCACTGCAGGCAATATCACAGAATGTCCTTGCTACAAGTAGAGTGGTCACATGATTGCATGATGACCAATCATCAACTAGAACATATGTAGACCATTTAATATATCCGTTAATACTATGATAACAACAACATAGAGATAAATATGAACACAAATGTGAGTCTGTCTATCTAACTAACAAACGTTCCTTTTCGTAAATGTTTCGACATCATTCAGAATTGTAAACCTCCCACCCCAGCTCACAGACTTTACTTGGCAACTACAGTACAGTGTACAGCAAATCAAAAGGACTGCTTTTCTCTACTTTTTTGTGCAAATGTCCCTGTCATGATACATGTAAGCTTGATTGTTTATCATGGCATAATATGATGAAATGTGTGAACATTTGATTCTTGGGTACACATGTATCTCATGTACTGGTCTAATCAAGCCAATGAAACTTTAAAACACATATAGCCTTGTACATGGTCAATATGATCCTTCTCCTCATGGTTCTCCACTTTAGGATTAGCAATACTCAGCAAACAGTACCAGGCAATCAGTATCAACCAAGCACATTGTAGATCAAGAAGAAGAATCAGCTGAAATAAAAGCCAATTAATGTGGGGCATTGTGGACTTACTTCAGCAATTCTAGGATAGCCAGGACGATGTCATTGACATAGCAGAACCCGGAGGCCTCAGATTTCTTGGCGTGGTGGAGGCCACCAGCCCAGTTGATGGCGATGTCTGTCTGCTGTTTGTTCAGCTTCACCGCCCCAGCCACCGAGCCACCAGACGAAAGTTGGCAAAACTCGTAGAGACCGTCAAACACCGGGCAGTCCTCCCCCACGTTGACTGGGTGGAGAGAAAAGTTTAGGTGGAAAACACAGTTGCATGAAATTTAAAACTTATATTTAAAAAAATAGCTTCATCTTGGGACATATAATCTTCCCTATGCATTTCAAACTTCACCATATTGTGATCTTCCCCACCCAATTACTAGTACTTGAATTGTTTCAAACTATTTTCACTACATCAATGAATTATCTTTTTAACAGTTTATCCCCCTTCTATTTTCACATAAAAAAGCACTGACAAGACAAAGACTGAGGTGTGCTCCTATAAAAGAAACTAAAATCATGAAATCTGACTTTTCCTTATATTGCATTATTGTGTCTTTGGAAAAGTAACTTTAGTTTGACATAAAGCTTTAACTTAGACAAAATATTGACCAATCTTCAAAACAAAAATTAATAGTTTTGCCTTTATACAAATAATGCAAATCTTAATAAATGTAGCAACACAATGTATGTAATGGTAAATACACATGCATAAAACATTACAGATTCTCACTTACCATATAATTCGAATAGTTCACTGAAGTGATGCCATATTTGTACAGAGAGATTTCATAATCCTCCCTTTTTTCCCTGTGCCTGAGTTTAAATTCAATTATCCCATTCTCAAAAGCAGACAGTGCCACTCACAACATTGACCATGACTATCAAAAGCCAGTAATTATTCTCACTGCAAAATGAATTCAAGAGTACATTTGTACTTACACCTTTGCATCTGCTTTGTGTACTCTGACATGTTGTCTGGTCTGATCGTACGAAGGAATTTGACGTAGTCATCACTGTGATACTTGGTCATTTCCTCCATTACCGCTTTGTGTGGTCTCTGGAATTAAATCATGATTTCGTAGGGGAAAAAAGAGAAATGATTTTTTTTTTTTTTTTTTTGCCATTGCCATTGCCATATGAAGCATCCAGAAAAATCTTCGTGTATATTTAAAAAAATAAATAAATAGGCGCGTGCCTGGCGCCCCCCCATTGTGCCACTGCAAGCAGCTTCATAAAAAAGTAGTAAATGATGAACATCTTTCTTTCTTTTTTTCATGTGGTTGTAACTAAAAGTGAAAGACAATTTACTTATATCGACATTTATATGCAAATATTTAGTCTGAATTATTTGTCTTGACATTTACCTGATTCGTTTCTACTCTCACCCAATAGTTGCTTTTCCTTCATCATCATACAAAAGTTGTATACTGCAAGTGTCTTTGAATAAATTGAGTTATAATTCTGTTTTACTGTTGATATGAACAATCTACATTATGCACACTGTAAATTGTGACAACTCACGTAGATCTCCATTTTGCGATAGAGGCCATAGTTCAGAATGAGATTGTGAGTCATTCGGATTCTGTGTGGTTTCATTGGATGTCCTTGGCCATAGTAGTAATTTCCAACATCACCTGAAAAACAAATGAATAAAAAATCATGAATAAAGAAAAAAAAAAAAAAGCAGATACAGACGAACATTTGAATAATTGCATAAATTTATCAAGTGGTTGCACAGGGTAAAAAAGTTAATGTGTGCCTCCAGTAAATACAAGAAGTACATGTATTTGATTCAATTACATGGTTTCAACAACTATAGCACACCGCAGCGGCACACTACACATTATAAGTTATGACCAGTCGCACGACTCGACACCACCCACTATGTCCAGCTAGGTTTACAACCATTCTGGCTTCAGTACATTATACGTCTATATACTGCAGCATGACTGGGCGAAAGTCCATGACTGGTCGTGAAAATTTGACATACATGATGTACATGTCAAACCCCTATGACTGGCACTATTTCAAGACCCAGTCGCATGACTAGAAACTGGCAAGGCTGGTGACATCACACTGCTGATCTTAAAGTGATCATATAGTTTTGGTTGAGACCTAGAGTAAAACCCCCAATTTTCGGACACTTGAGCTTTTTTTGCAATTGTTCGACTCAAATAATACCCTACAAAATTATATAACTAGAAAAGCACTCCGAGAGCGCAGACCTCCATAGAGATACATGTAAGTGATTTTCACTCACTGAAATATCACCCGATTTCCCAATATATAAGTCTTTGTTACGTCATAAACCCTCAGATACGCGGCGCGCCTCCCCCAGCAGAAACGAGAGCATGCACTTTAGTGCGCGCATGCAAACCTCAAATACGCGCAGCCTGAACTCCGAAGTTCATTGACCCTATCGTACCTGCCAAAATATCAAAATCCTTCATAAATTCCCCAAAAATTCTCGGATCACTACCAAAAGTTAATCGTTTGTTACGACTCTTCATGTCATTCTCAACCTTTCCTGCAAGTTTCATCCCAATTCATTAAATCCTTTTTGAGTTATTTTGTACACGGACAAACAAACGAACGAACGAACGAACGAACAAACAAACCAATGGTAACGAAAACATAACCTCCTCCGTTGGCAGAGGTAATAATATATGTTAAATATATCAACCTGCTTTTTCCCTCTATGTTGATTTTGTTAAATACATGTACATCATAAAATTTCACAGAATCCCCAAATATCATCACCTTGTCGATTCCCCAAAATTCAGACAGCCTCTCCAAAATTCGGACACAAACGCAATGTCAATGCATAGTATGCATACAGGGCCACTGAAAAATGAGCATGCGCCATACCTTGTTGGCGCAAGGTTGCATCGGGGACGTTGCTGCGCCCGTTCATGTCAGAATTTTGGTGACTCTGCACTTGCATTCAGCCGCTGTACGTGTACATTTATTGACTGCATCGGCACGTACGGAAATTTTGTTTTTCTTTTGTTTTTGAGGATACCATCACACTCTGAGCTTGCAATAAGTGAACAATCTCGCAACAGAACTGCATAATTTGTCAATTTTTAGTGCTTTTTCGGCAACCCTTATTCTTTACTTGGGACCTAATTTGAGCGCGCTTTGGAAAAGTTGCAGCGATTCTACATTTTTGATGGCAAAATTTGGGATTTTTTATGGATTTTTGGAGGTGACTCAGGCCCTTTCCTGTGGTGAACAAGTGTGCCAGTATGTGACACGATGTGATATGCGTGTGTTTAACAGTAGAAATTTACTACACTGTAGAATTTGCTGGCTTGTGATAAGTGATAAGTGTCCAGATTTTGGAGGCCGGCCAAAAATTGGGGGTTTTATATTTCAGGCTTCTAACATTTTTTTTTTTTTTTGTGAGATAATGAGAAACATTAAATGAAATATGAAAGAGCATGTAATCCAAAGAGGGATTCAATTTCAACTTTTACTTGATGAAAATTCGTTTTGACATGGCGTAAAAAGATCAAACGCCTAGATTCCTAGACACATCTAGTACAATGTAAATCATTGCTAAGTCAAGTAGAATTTAAATCTTCATGTAGAGCTCTACATGTACGGTACGTAGCTACTTTTTGTAGTGTGTGGTGAACCTAACTTTATGGAACCCAAGAAAGAGAAAGAGAGAAGGGAGAAAATGTGCCAAATATATTAAAGGGATGGTACAGTATTGGTGGAGATGAGAATCAGGCTTTTAATGCACTTGTCAATGTAATGACGCACCCCACTACCCCCGGACATGGGTGCGTCATGGTCATTTTTTGACTGACCACACGGGGTTTTTGACGGACACCACAGTCACTTTTTTGACGGACAAAACGCTGCAAATACGAACACCACAGTCACTTTTTTGACGGACAACACGTTGAAGATGACGCACACCTCGGTCACTTTTTTGACGGACATCCTCGGTACATTTGACGCACCCCCGCAAATACTGAAACGATTTTTGCATACGTTTTATTCAAGCAATTTCATTTTCTTTTGGTTCGTAAACATAATTTGAAAAAGTTTCGGCAAGTTTCCCTTACCATGGCCCTGTAAGCACCGTACCGTCATTCACCGTACATCACGCTGCTGCTACGATATTCCGTACAGTAGTATGTATTCTGTGTATGCAATCCATACATGACAATCACATGTGTGCAGGAGCACTGTGTGTGCGTGGCCATTGCTAGTTCGGTGGATGCATACTGCTGCAGCGCAGGTACACACCACGCCACGGCATTCCCGCGAGTAACTACATACAGCCCAGTCGCTGTAACTGTATGTAGAGATTCGCACAGCTGTAACAGCGTCGCGCGTCTGCTGGTCGGGCTATCCCGAGAGCAGAAAATGTCATGCGGCAGGCAGATTCTTCTGCTGCCGCTTCTTTTACTGTCAAAAATTCGCCTTTGTCACCACAGAACATCATTTAGACGCACATTGTATTAGAATATAAACAAACTTTCTTCGAGATAGCAATGCGTGTTGGTGTTGCATCGCAATATGCAATAGGCACTTAGTGTTCGACAGTAAAGGTTGAACTAAGTTGTTACATCGCTGAACAGTCCCTGGTTTGAGATTGAATATGCATGATTTCATGGGTTTGTTGGAGGGAAAATGTAAGGAGAAAGGGTGGCTTTTAAATTATTTGCTTGCCAGATTCTGGCAAGCATTTTTTCCCTCTTATTCCAAAACGCTTCCTGACTTTGATTTTCACTTGCCGCGGGAAAGCGCTCACTGTAATTTCACTCGCGGTACGTGTATCCGGTAGCATGGTAGCAGGTAGCGTGCAAAAAATGCATGTTATTTTCCATAGCCAAGTGACGTACCTGACTTTGATTTTCACTTGCCGCGGGAAAGCGCTCACTGTAATTTCACTCGCGGTACGTGTATCCGGTACTGGTAGCAGGTAGCGTGCAAAAAATGCGTGTTATTTTCCATAGCCAAGTGACGTACCATGACGCACCCCTAGGTCAAAATTTTGACCGACAATGATGGGATTTTGACGCACCCCTCGGTCAAAAATTTGACGGACAAAGCTGGTAAAATGACGAACACCTGGGTCACAAATTTGACGGACCAAACGAGGAAATGACGCACCCATGTCCGGGGGTAGTGGGGTGAGTCATTACATTGACAAGTGCATAACTTTTTGCGAGATACCAAGAAAGCACTTATGGTGTCATGAAATAGTACAGAGCATACAGACTGTACCATTTTAAGAGGAATTCAAAGTTTATTTGATGAAAATCGGGTTTGGAATGACTGAAACATCCAAACTCAAAGTAACACTTGTTAGACGTCTAGACTGAAACAAAGCGATCGTAATAATCTCAGCCATTTCAAATCCAATTTTCATCAAATACATTTGTAAATGTTGAATTCCTCATGGAATTACATGTTCTTTCATATTTCATGAGGTTTTTCATTATCTCACCAAAAAATGTAAGAAACCTGAAATTAGGTCTCAATCAAAACTTGTATAATCACGATAATCATTGATAATAGTATACAGTATACGATCCCTTTAACGCTTGACGAAGCAAAAAAAAGAAAGAAAAAAAGGCAGTATCAAAACTTTTGGAAAAACACAAACAAACAAGCAAACATTTTGTCTGATGTTAACATGATGTCGTTCTCATTGTTCAAAAACGCTCGCCCGAATTTGATTTTCACTTCCCCAGCAATTGGGGCAAGGCAGTGCTTATGTAGCACCCTGTTGGAGTAGGCCTAGACTTCTATATTTTATTTGTTATAATATGCATACTCTGTGTTCTAGCTTGAAAGGAACTCTGCTGAGTAGTCAGCCGAGTTTCTGTAATTTCCGAAGTCCCCGGCCGCGACCCGAACACAAGGCGGCAAGGGACAGCGGGAGCAGCACGCAGCACTGCACTGGGCTGGCCGCGCACTGGCCAACCGAACCGACAAGTTGGGTGACGCCGAGTCCCGACAGTGCTGCATGGCATTGCGCTGCTGCTTGGTGAAATAAACGAGTTCACCTGCTTTTTTCAGATCCTCTCTAGCTGCACAGATATAAATCACCTATTTCTCCTCATTTCGGCACCAAATTCACAACAAACATTCACAAAATGACACTGACACTTTAAATAACATATTTCAGTCTGATTCATAGGTAGCGGGGGCTTACCATCGTAATAATAGCAGACTCTTTTCTTTGTACCCGTAGACGCCATGCCGGTTGATGATTCGCCGCCGACAAACACTGTGCTCTTTTTCCTTAGTCCCACATGTACAAAGTTGTGAAACAATGCAAACCCGTTTTACGCTGGCAATGCACGCACATCATTAAGCCTTTGTGATGCCACGGGCGTTTTCTTTGGTGGGAATCAGCGAAATACGGCTTCGCGGCTCATTTGATACGGTTCGTGGTTCCCGATCGCTGAATTCTGTGTTTTCCCGATCCCGCAACTTTTTTTTTCTTTTTTTTTTCAGAGAATGAGAGAAGCGAGCAGGAAATTAACGCTCTTGTTTACCTTTGGGAGTAGTGATTTAAAAAATATTCAAGATATCACATCTGATGCATATTTGTAGGTCTGTTGTAACTTAAAACATCCTATATATATAATATTTTGAAATAAACCTATTATAGAGAGATAGACCATTTCTATCAGAAATTTTATCAAAAAACCATAACTGTAGACGGTTTAGTCTGGAAACATTTGTATTCTAACTATTGTTCACATTTTGTGTATTTAACAATACTTAACATCGATTATATTTCAAATTTTTACAGTGGTTGTTTCTATCCCTAACTCACATTTTAGAACTATTTCAAACCACTAATGCTGGGTTTTTGTTTTATCTGCAATTGGTAAATGACGCCATTAAGTGCAATTGATCACCAACACTTTATATGTTACAGAAATTGAACACACAAACACACACTTTCGTCAATAGTCTTTAACCATCACCATTCAAATAATACAAAATGAATGCTTTTATATGCAATATCATAAATTGATATCGCTGTCCCCAAAGTAAAATATGATCACATAGGCCTACCATTGTATTTTGGACACAGTATAACAAGAGTCAATTGATTATAATCACACCAACAGGGGCGGATCCAGGATTTCCACGTAGTGGGAGGGATGGCGAAAAAAAAAAATAAAAAATCTGGTCACAATCAAAGCAACGTGTCATTTCCTCGTGTCATTTCCCTCGATCCCACCTTTCCATAGGCCTATTATACTGTATGTCCACACACACGCACACCATTCACTTTATTTTTTTTACACACGTGTCAAAATACACACACACACCTAACATACACACAAAAACCCAACACCCTAGGTAGACAATATGCAAATTGGTACATTTTGTATTCTGCTTCTGCCCAACCATCAGCCTATCAGGGCCACAAGTGAAGTGTATTATCATGGATATTAGCTCACCGAAACACGAATGAATCAAATGGAAGGAAAAGGCACACACAAGCAGATACATAGGCCCTTATTATTTCATTTTATTTCATTTCATTTGTCCATGGTTATCGAAACTGATGATACAGGTGTCGGCCCTTATCAGTAACAATGACGGAGTTGTACAAGACATGAATTAATTTTACAAACAAAAGTATAATCAAAATAGGCTTGTATACAACAGTCTATATAGGGCATACACATAGACATGCAGTTCTATATTCTTTTACAGTTCCAATCTACTTTGTTTAGATTTTGCAACCTTATTTTCTGTTACCAAAGAAAGTGAAATATTTATGTTCTTTTCGGAAAATGAAATTAGATTTGAATTGAGTTGAATTGAATATGCTATATGTACTGTATGGCTAGCATGTCGTTACAAAGGTTTTAAGCGTCTATCAAACAGTGGACACGTAAACATTAAAAGACATAATAGATACTGTGAGAATGTATTCCAAGATTAAAGCAATTTTAAAGCCAGAGACGATTATCATATACTTTTACATCATGTATAACAACAGCTCTATATAGATTTGTGGAATTTATAGTCCTTGAGCAGAGAAACCAATACTTTTAAAAACCTTAAACAAAATTAATTACAAAGAACAATTATGATTATATAATATATTCTCACATGATTTATATTTCAAAACTGTCGAAGTGTAACTCCATTACAATACCACTTGCTCAACAAGTTCACCAGCTGTGTATAATTATAATTTATGCATGCTTTCTTCTTTTGTGCTGCTTCCCTGAGCCCCAACTCATCATGCCGTCGATGTTGCGGCTGCCATGTCATCATCCTTGTTCATTACAGTTTGTTAGCTTTTGAAAACATTGCTATTCCTCATCCCAATCACTGTAAATTATGAAATTTTGTACTCTTTATATTTATATAACTAAAGTAGTTGTTCAAATGTAAAAGTCTGAAAATCATCCGGCATGTCTCTTTTAAATAATTTCGGTTTTAGCTGTATAAGAGCAGACTGCAATCCAGATCACTATAGTTTAGCCTCAAAGGTGCAAATAAATGACAAACAAAAAAAAATTGGTTGTTAAAAATCTGAGATATATTTTTTTTTCCATTTCGATAAGAATTTCTTGAATTTGCAATTATTTTGTACACCTTTCCACATCCTGCATATACAGGGATGAAGATGCAATGGCTGTCAAGAAAACTTCATTAACAACATGAACAATGAACAATATCATTATAAGGGCCCAATTTTCATTTCAAATTCAGGGCCTGCGGTTAGGCCATCACTAGCCAGCAGAGAATATATTTGAAGAGCAGAGAATACATGAACCGCGTATGCATTATTTGCAGGTTGTATAATAATAGGCCTATAGGTATACATGTAATTGAATATTCAGCTTATAGTATCGTTGACAACACTTCGAGCCGGTGTCGAGCTTTCTGATGGTCACTCACTGATCGTTTTCATGACGAACTGTCTTGCTCTCCTGACCAACCCCCCTCCCCCCCCCCCTCACCCCTCTGCACTTCTGTGTGTGTACACATGTACTAGCACGTGTGCTTGTGTTTGTGTGTGTGTGTATGAGTCTCCCCCCCCCCCCCCCCCCCCCCTCCTCTATCCACGTTGTGACGTATACGTCAGCAGTGAAGTCGATGCGAACTTCTTCAATACGCCGGTGTGTTCAGTGACAGTACTTATTTGCCCAAGCTAATTTCTTGTTGGAAATCACCACGATTTTGATGGTGTTGGGCCATGGCGAGTCCACGGACGAGAAGAGTTTTAAAGGACCTTCGTCTGAAACATGGAAATAATGTAAGTTTTTTGTTTGGTGTGATAATAAGTTACTTTTCACGATACCATGACCGAGGCAACCATTACATTGACCTACACAGCTATACAACACAGCTAGCAGCTGTACACTACACTACACTAATCACAACATTCACTAGGTCTACAGGCTACAGCATGCAGCATGCAGATATGCAGGAGCTTGGAAGCCCCACCACTGGCCACCACACCACACAGCTGCAGACTCACACTCACAGCAGGGAGGTGTGATCTCTCACACCTCCCTGCTCACAGTCAAATTTACCGTTTTAGTGACTATACTGTAGTCTGTACGTCAGTCGATGTTAAATTACATGATCGGCAAAATCATGAAATAGGCCCCACCGCAGTGTGCGTGCACCTGTGCGTTAGCAAGCAAGGGTAGGTCCCGGGCTATGGTTAGTTAGGGTTAGGGTTAGGTAGGGTTGTATTTATGGTTAAATTGGCCATTAAATTAGTCGAGGGACATTAGGGAGTCCTTCCGAGAATAGAAAACGGGAGAAAGGGAGGACGGAAGATGCTATGCTGTAGAAATCGGCCCCACCGCTGTATCAATCTGGCATAAACGCCGTTTGGTGGGGCCGCATTCAGGAGTATTACTATTATACTGTGGAAGGAAGCCCCGCCGCCTTGCTTACCTACCGATGAACGCCACACGGTGGGGCTGAATTCACGAGTATAAACAGGCGAGCCGCCGTAGTATTAGTACGGACACACAGTGGTGAGGCCTATTTCACGAGTATGCCACATGATCTGGTCGCGCAGCTGCCCTATACTACATGCCCTAGTACAACATGTATCTAGTCATGGGTCCCTAGATCTATGTTAAATAGTATAGAGTCTAGTACAGTATTCATCGCATAATCGGGCATCTGATAATCGGGAACCTCGCTTAAATGACATACGCTTCCCAGAAACATTTCCAATGCATGTTATTTTCACTGGATAATCGGGCGGGGACCTCTGATAAACGGGACAATTTTTCTTCAAGCGTTCTTTGATTTTGTTGATATTTTACACAAAAACTCTACCAAAATACCACAACAATATTTCAAAGATTCCCTACCAGTTGTCGTTTACATCGAACTTACAAAGCAAGCTTCGGACTGGTGTGTTTTGACCTCCGTCCACCCAGTACACGTACATGCATAGGCACGAAAGAGCCGTGTATAAGTATCCATGCCATTGCGAAACACATGCTTTCGCGAACATTCTTCTCCCCTACGTAATATAAGCAAAGCCATGTAAAGGGAGAGCTAGAGGGTCGCGCCGAGGGGTAGCGTGGTTGTGTATTTATGTACATGTACAGTACGTCAGTATGCATACATAGTACATGTGTGTGTGTGTGTGCACTACATGTACATGTCGTATGCCGTTAGTGTATGGTGAGTGCTCATCGCGAAATCGGGCACCTCGCTTAAAGGGACTGCACAGTACTGGTTGAGGTGGGGATTCATGTTTTGAACATTCGTAAGTGAGATAATGAAAAGCCTCTTATGAAATATGAAAGAGCATGTAATTTTAAGAAGGATTCAACGTTTATTTGATGAAAATTGGTTTTCAAATGGCTGAGATGTCCAAAAAAGTGCTAATAATAAAAGGCGACATGCCCCAACTTTATTAATATCTCTTTGTTTCACCTTGTTTTTGGATATCTCAGCCATTTCAAAACCGATTTTCATCAAATAAACTTTTGATACCCCTTAGAACCGCATGTTCTTTGACATCTCATAGAGTGATTTCTGAATATCTCTCAAAACGTGAAAAGCTAAATTCTCACCTTGACCAGAACTGTACACACCCTTTAAAGGGGCCGTGTTTGCTACTCCCAACCTGTCCCGATTATGCGATGAATACTGTATCTTGTATTGAAGAATGTCAGATTAATAAAGAATCATATTCACTGTCATATGACTGTGTCTTGTCGTACCTATCTATTATTTCATAAATGGTTTCTTGATATCTCGCAAAAAGTTAACAAGCCTAATCCTCATCTCCACCAATACTATCATCCCTTTGGGGCTTTAGACATGTCATGTTGAGACACTATTGTATGCAACTCAGTTTGTGATGATCATAATCCAAAGAAAACATGATTTCAAGATTTGAAAATCACTCCCCTCCTAGCTCCTCCTTCTGCCCTTTCCCTTGACCAAAGATTTATTACTCCCTCTTTGACTTTTCAGAGTTGTTTTGAGTGCAATACCCACAACCCACAATGGGCCAGTGTCAGCTACGGAATATGGATCTGTCTAGAGTGTTCTGGGAAGCATCGTGGGCTTGGGGTCCACCTCAGGTAAGTTGAGTTTCAGCTCACTTCTTCAGTGCCAACTCGAGAACTGTTCTACCAACCCATGTACAAATGTACACTGTAGTTTTACTGGATTGTAATCTGTTCCAGGAATCATTTCTCCATTTTCAATATGAACATCTCCAAATTGGAGTCCAATATTAAACAGGCAATCAAATCAAAATGTACATGTTACTGTAGAGGGCTGTGAAATTTGTTTTGATTTGTGTTGATCAGCAACTTCTTTGAAATTTATTTTGTCAAGTATTAGAAAGAAGATTATTTACATTTTGTACAAGCACACAGACAAGATAGTGAGATGAAACTTCAACTAGCACACTACTAAGTATATCTTTCATTCAGCATCATTGCATGCTGTGTATGAAAAAGGGAGATAAAAGCCAAACAAAACTTTCAAAGTTAGTTGTTATCCCGTTGGAATTTTCGATGATTCTTCTTCTTTATTTAATACCGATAATTTAAATGTCTCACCCATCCATTGTGATATTCTATGTAAAGGCTCCCAGTGTATCAATGTGCCTATCATCATTTAATACTGGGGTAACAAGGGCTCATATATTCCACAAAGTGTCAAATGTTCAGGAGAGCAAAAAAAAAAAAACAACAACAACAACAACAACAACAACATGGCAGCCAATTTGTATCAAATGGGATAGCCTTTGACATGTTGTGGTGGCTTCATTTTTGAGGTACCTATGACAGCTAGGATTTGGACAGGACATCACTGGACTGATTATCTGACTAGTAATTAAAAAAAAAAGTCATTTTCACCAAAATTTGACATACAAGGTCTTGTCACCCCAGCAGCGATATGTAATTGTTTGTGGCCTGACAGTACATGTACTTTGTACAGTATTGTGTATGAGTGTGCTTTACGTACATCTGGTATGTATAGATCAATCACCCTAGATGATTAACAATAGTCTGCAAGCAGTTTAACTCTGAGTATTTTGCCATACGCACAAGAGAAAGAAGAAAGAGATGAAGATGAAGAAGAAGATATCACAATGAAGTTATAGAGGAAGCCCTTTTCACTTGTTCCACATCACCTCACTTTCAAGAGCAGAAGCATTTATGAACAGTGTTGTATGTGATGCAGATACTGGTAGAGCAGTCGAGGTGACTCCCAGTATAGCTATAGGTCCTTTGAGCTGGTAGTTTTTTGTTTTGTTTTTTTGTGATATATACTGAAATTTTGTTACAGCTGAACAATATGCATAGAGTTACATTTTGCATAGATAATAAAAGAAAATTACCTGAATTTTTACTTTGTTGTAACAAAATTTTGTTAGACATCTGTAACCATGATCATTGTTTACCAGTAGTGCACTGTATAATAAATCCTAAAAGGTGAATATTAATGTACATTTTGATTCGTTTCTTTCCTATTCCGTTTGCAGTTTTGTAAGGTCGATAACGATGGATAAATGGAAAGACAGTGAGCTGGAGAAAATGAAAGCTGGCGGTAATAATGTCGCCCGGGAGTTTATGAAGAGCCAGCCAGACTATGACCCAAATTGGACATTCCATGAAAAATACAACAGCAAGGCTGCTGCCCTCTTTAGGGATAAGGTAAGTTCAGAAAATTTTATAGAATTCATAAAGCAGTACTCCATGACCTGCTGATGCTGAAGAAATCTTGATAAATTTTTACAAATATTTTTTCAGGTTAGAACAAAGCTACTCAAGAATAACAACTTTTAATGAATTGCAAGAATTCATCAACTCGTCATGGTTAACCAAGAGAATTGAGAGAAGTAAAATCAGAAGTCAGCTGAATTCTAGTTCTACCACATACAACAAACAAACCATTACAACCATTAAATGTCAACCATTATTTCAAGCATTTATTATGATTTGTTTATTGATCTCTTTGATTCCATGGCACTACTGCCACTACTGCTGCTGCTGCTGCTGATACTATTACTACTACTACTACTACTACTACTACTACTACTACTACTACTACTACTACTACTACTACTACTACTGCTACTACTACTATTGTACTACTACTACTACTACTACTACTACTACCACTACTACTACCACTACAACATACTACAACTACACTTGTACTACTACACGTGTACTGCATCATGTACAATTTGTACTACGGTTGTAATACTACATACTACTACTACTACTAAAACTACTACATCATGTACTACTACTTCTCTACTACTATTACTACTGCTGCTGCTGCTGCTACTACTACTACCTAAGGACGGCCCAATGGAATTGATTTCCATTCACTGCCCACTGAGGCACATAAAAAACCATAAATAGCACAGGCCCACTAGAATAAAATTGCATGTCAGCAAATATGTGCATCAAAGCATACACTCATCCATAATGATCAACGCTAGTTGAGATTCTTTTGATGTGTGTGTGTTTGTATGCACATATGTGACCCGCTACAACAAAATTATCCTAAAGTCGCTGACGGGTGAGCCGAGAAAATCGAGTTTGAAGTCAGATCACCAAAATCTGTCAAAACGTTTGGATTTCTGTTTTTAACATAATTTTGTAGTCTAATGTATCTTCTATCATCTGCCAAAATTTCGAAGCTAAATGATAAAAGGAAAGGCCTGAAAATAGAATTTTTCTGGGCCATGATTGGCTCGCCCGTCAGCGACTTTAGGATCATTTTGTTGAAGCGGGTCACATAAAGATCAGTGATAGAGCAGCACACATTTTGTTACAGGGATTCTCAAATATACCCAAGTTGGGCCTTTCTTCCTACTCCATGGTATCCCCATTCTACCAGGTCATAAAAAGCTTTTTTCCACGTCCATGTTTCAGGTTACCACAGAAGCAGCGGGTGAGACATGGTCAGAAGAGACATCCAAGGCCCGGAACCACATTCCCTACGTCGCCAAGAAGACATCGAGCAATTCCAGCCTGAGCTCTGGGTCTATACACCACTCAAGTAGCTCCCCTAACTTTGGAGGAGGAGGAGGAGGAGGAGGAAGAGGAGGTGGTGGTTATAATTCGGGCGGAGCCATGACTTCAGGTGGGGGGTCAGATGACTGGGACATGCAATACGGAATGTCAAAGTAAGTTGGTGTTATCATATCAGGGGGGTGTTTCATGAAGCTGTTCTTAAAGTTACAAACAACTTATGAATGACTGGTGATCAGTTCTTGTGCTGAATTATTGAAATTTTGATAAGTATAGCACATCAGAATATATTCCAGTCGTTCTTAAGTCGTTCGTAACTGTAAGAGCAGCTTTATGAAACACTCCCCAGTGTCAATAGCCACAGACACACTGGCAAAGCCTCTTGTAGTTTAAGTTCTCAAAATATTATGTTCTCAAAGTTTGGTCAGTCTGAACACAAATTTTCCAAAACACTTCTCACAAATCTTCTCACAAATCTTTCTGCTATTACGGGGGAATTTCCCAAACTTCTGCAAATCTTCTCAAAGTTTGTACAGTCTGAATGCACAAAAACTTCTCCCAAAACTTGTAATAAAATTTCCTGCCTCATAGCTATGATTTTAACTCTGTTTGTGTTATAAGTGTACAAATACAATAAAAAACAAGCAGTCGAATATGTTTGACAGTGATAAAATGTTATCAATTCTATAATCTACCAATCTGTAGTTGATCAGTTTCAGTGCAAATTATTAAATGATACCTACATAAATCTTATAGTGCTTTTTCTCTCCATGTTATGTCATGATTGTGAAACTATTTGTTACATTGGCCATTCTGTTTCAGTACTACTGCTTGCACTACATCAATGCCATGAATTAATCTGCCTAGTATACAGAAATATAATGCCTGTTTATGTGAATGATGTTATTGTGAGAAAATCTGATTTTCTGTCCACTTCTTGCAGAACTGAAATCTCCTCAAAGAGGGACAACTTCTTTGACCGCAAAATTGCTGAAAATGCCAATAGACCTGAGTAAGTGCACTGTCTTTTGGATCTAGACACAAATGGGAGATATATTGTTTGATTACTCTTCACCTTCTCAAATATTTCTTGTTTTGACAGATACAATTGTGGAGAGTGTGAGCCCAATATTAAATGCATGTTTGACTTTGTACATAATAATTTAGTAAACTGAGAATGAACATATCAGTGAACTACTACTGTATGGTATGTCCTACAGTAACCATCCAGTAGTGAAAATGGACAAACTGTGAATTCCCTTTGTATCTAGTTAACCCGTTCCTTTCGGGAACCTGGTTTACCAGGTTCCCGTGGGAGCAACTGATATACGGGAACCTGGTTTACCTGGTTTACCAGGTTCCCAAAATGAAGACAAGGGTGCCTGCTTCAGTGGCCTAAATTCATGTTTCTTTGTGTTAAAATGCTCAGAAAAGTGGGTTTGATAAAAAGATCAGAGTTTATTCTATCAGGATTTGTTCTCCTGCTGTTTAAAAAAAAAAAAAGGATTTTACAGTATTATGTACCTTTTCCTGATTTAGTTTTTTGCTTGTTCTGCTGTAAACTCGTACGAACATGTACATAATGATCAAGGCTGAGATCAGGTAGAAACGCAGGTTCGCTGACCCCAGTCACCTCATTCAGGTACCTGGTTTTGTGTAGAACAAAAGATTCTGAGAGCTCATCAGCGCACGCTCTATTCATACCTCGCACCCGATCGATATTTCCATTGTTCACGGGCACATGTAGTTGACCGTAGAAAGGGGGACACAATGAACCGCTTGGCTGCCTTCACACGGCTGGATTACCAACCTGTGTGCCTCT
This sequence comes from Diadema setosum, assembly GCA_033980235.1. Classification (NCBI taxonomy): domain Eukaryota; kingdom Metazoa; phylum Echinodermata; class Echinoidea; order Diadematoida; family Diadematidae; genus Diadema; species Diadema setosum. The sequence goes on along the minus strand of CM067078.1, from coordinate 1,159,153 downwards.
CTGTCGACGGGCGAAAAGAATCTTGTTTGGGGGCATTAAAGGCACTCAGAGAATTGCGGAAGGAACGGGTTAACACTGAACTTTTAGTTTTAATACTTGTATTGTCATTTTGATATTCTTCTTCTATCTTTATCTATTATTGATAGGAGTAGTAGTCATGCAGAAGCAGTTGTAATCAGAGATTAATTTTCTAATGTACTGCAAAGCAAGGAATATTTGTAGCATGAAATTTAGGCAAATTTGAGCGGAAGGCCTTTTTCCCGGCATGTTATTTTCGCAAATTACCTCTGGCATTCAATGCATTTTGTGTAAACAAGCACTTTTGCATGCATTTTAAATTTGCAAATCTTGCCTCCCGCAAAATTCATGAAATTAAAATTCACACAAAAATTTCTGGCTTTACAGTATCATTGTACATAATCATTGCTTTCATTACATGCCGAAAGAAATGTTTTCATTTGTACAATATAAAACTTTGTTTGCGACATATTACATATCACTGTTAAACTGAACCTGTGTGTGATAACTCAAGAAATTTTCAGGAAAAGGAAAATGTCTTTTACAATATATGGCTTATGAATAAAGTGTATCATGTAATGTGTGTGTGCCACTGTTTATGTGAAAGCAAATACCAGGTACACATATCACGGTACATGTATGTACATGTAGTTAGATACATGTAGATAGACATAGGTAGATATAAAGTGTAAACAGATGTCCGTCAAAATATTTTCTTGACAGTGATCTACCACCAAGTCAAGGAGGCAAATATTCAGGCATTGGATACACCCCTCCTGTCACTCAGTCCAATCAAGGAATGGACAATGCTATGGCGTCATTATCATCGGTATGTACTAGCAACTTTTCCTGCTCATCGGCAGGAGGTACATGTATGTTCCAGAGAGAATATAGCATGACAACCCACAGAGGTGCAATGGTAAACTAGCAAGGAACAGCAGCCCCATGAAGTACGATGTACATTGTATTCCATACTGTTAATGTGGTACATTTTGGTGATGCAGACATTTAGTTTGTAAAATTTTGCTGCTGTATTGGAGTGGCCTAAAAATTACAAATATTTAGATTTTGGGACAATACTGATGCATGTACAGAAGTACTTCCAACTGAGAAATTATGAGGAAGTTGAGTCCACTGGAATTGGCCAAGCGAAAAAAAAAAAAAAAATATAGAAAATGAAAACAACAGCGTGTAAGTTTCCACTTCGACAGTAGAAGCTTTTTCCGGCAAGTCACGTAACCCTATTGAGTGGTATTTGTTCTTTTCTTATGCTTTTCTTTATGTTGGTCTTTTTAAAGTGAAAGCTTGTGGAGGGAGATGATATCCTGCTTCCTTTCAATTTGTATTGGGTTGTGTCTTCAGAATGAAAAAAAAAGGACAAAAAATGGGTCATGGAGATGTCTCTTATAAGCTCACTTGTGGAGACATTTCATGAGCATAATGGTATAATAATAATAATGATGATAATTATAATTTGGTTATGATAATAGTAATAGTAATAATAATGATGATGATGATGATGATGATGATAATTTAGTAATAATAATGATAATAATGTTAAACTGTTTATAATATTTGTTCTTTTTTTTTTGGTAGGCCCCAACACCACACAGGAGAAATAGGGCTTTTTGAAACATACTTATTATGAGGCGATGTCATAACTATTGTGCTCGCATAGACAGAAGAGATAGGGAGACTACATATTGTATGTGTATAGTATGCCAATTTCTTTTTCTTTCCTCTCTTTCCCTGTGTCCCTACTCTAGGGATGGGCATCATTCACTGTCGGTGCATCCAAGTTTTTAGCAGCAACTAAGGAGAATGTGAGTACATGTGTACTGTGAAATGTCATGAATTTGTGAGAGAGCCAAGATTTGCAAAATGAAAATGCACACAAAAGATCTTGCCTACATTATGTGCATTGAATGCCAGTGGCATTTAGTTTGCAAAAATTTCATGCCGTGAAAAAGGCTGTCTGCTCCAATTATTGAAAATTCCATGCCGCAAAGATATCTTGCTTTAGAGTATTTCGAACCATCTTGTTATGTTTGAGCAAGTGGGCCTAATGGAGGCAGAGATGTCCATTGGGTCCCTCTTAAGGGAGGTAGTGGTCTCTCAGGGTGTGTTCGAGTGCTCTCCTAAAGCAAACTGTACCATACGGTACCTGCACCAGAGGAGCGCTCGAACGCTCCTAAAGTGTACCGTACCGTACTGTACCAAGCCAAAAGTGGACCACTTCGCGATGTGCTTCAAACGGGTACCAAAAGCGTACCAAAAGTTTGCATGTGAGAATGCGCATAACATGCACATATGTCATGATGCAAGCAGTTCATTTTCTTTGTTCGGGACAGCTGTATAAAGTAATTCAGTCACACCAGGTGAATGACCCTTTAGCTACAAAATGTGTCACCTCTTCTAAAAGAGCGCTCGAACGTTCCAAATCTGGCATTCAGAACAATACGCTTTTAGTTCAGTTCGCATTGACTCATTTCATTCATTACCTCAATACTGAGTACAATTCAATCACAGCCTTAGGAATGTACCTGATATGAGGCAGCTTTGTAGTTGGTCACTAGTGAAATACTTGAAAGGAATCGTATAGTTTTGGTTGCGACCTAACTTCTCTTTTTTAACATTTTTTGGGTGAGATAAAGAAAAACTTCTTATGAAATAAGAAAAAGCATACAATTCCCAGAGGAATTCAGTATTTATTTGATAAAAATTCGTTTTAAAATGGCTATTATATCCAAAACAGAGCCATCGAAATAAAAGGTGGGACCCACATTTTATTACGGTCGCTTTGTTTAACTCTGTTTTTGTCTTGCCCACCGGAGGTGAAGGCGAGACTAAGGGATCCAAATGGCGTCCGTCCGTCGTCCGTCCGTCGTCCGTCCGTCGTCCGTCCGTCGTCCGTCGTCCGTCCGTCGTCCGTCACAAATGTTAAAGTTTACCTGCAAGACTCTCTTATGATGCATAACTTGGCAACTGTTACAGCAATGGCAGCCACACTTGGGTGATAGAAGCACTAGGGGTATCTTCATGTTATGGTGTTGTCAGAGGTCATGTGATGAGGTCAAAGGTCATTTGAGGTCATATATTAAAGGGTATGTGCAAGACCCTCTTTTCTATGTTAAAGTTTACCTGCAAGACTCTCTTTTGACAAATAACTTCACATAAGTTGCTTGGATTACAACCTAACTTGGGTCATAGATGCACTGGGGGTACCTTCATGTTATGGTGCAATTGGAGGTCACAGGATAAGGTCAAAGGTCATTTGAGGTCATACGTTAAAGTTTACTTTCAAGACTCTCTTATCACTCGTAACTCGACACATGTTGCTACAATAGCAATCAAACTTGGGTGATGGATGCACTGGGGGTACCTTCATGTTATGGCGCCGTAAGAGGTCACATGATAAGGTCAAAGGTCATTTGAGGTCATACGTTAAAGTTTACTTGCAAGACTCTCTTATCACACATAACTCAGCACATGTTACTACAATGGCAATCAAACTTGGGTGATGGTAGATGTCTCTTGGGAAGTTAAAGGCAACCACAAGGTCAAAGGTTACAGACAGGGGTCAACGAACTTTTAGGGCCCAATGTTAAGTCTTTGGGGTACATTTCGTTTATGGCTCATAACTTTTGATCCCTTTGTCCGTTTGTGACCAAACTTTAATGGAACATGTCTCTTGGGGAGGTGAAGGTCGTCACAGGTCAAAGGTCACAGACAGGGGTCAACAAACTTCAGGGCCCAATGTTATGTTTTTAGGGCGCGTTTTGATTGTGGCTCATAACTTTTGATCCCTATGTCCGTTTGTGACCAAACTTGGACGGTAGATGTCCCTTGGGGAGTTAAAGGTCATCACAAGGTCAAAGGTCACAGAAAGGGGTCAACAAATTTTTAGGGCCCAATGTTAAGTTTTTATGCCGCGTTTCGATTATGGCTCATTACTTTTGATCCCTTTGTCCGTTTGTGACCAAACTTGGATGGTAAATGTCCCTTAGGGTATTGAAGGTCACCACAAGGTCAAAGGTCATAAGCAGGTCAATTAACTTCTGGGAGTTATAAAAAATATTAATTCCTTGTACGCGAATGGGCGAGACACAATTTGGCGATTGCCTTGTTTATGTCTTGCAGCCATTCCAAAACTGATTTTCATCAAATATACTTTGAATTCCTCTTAGAATGGTATGTTTTGTACTATTTCATAAGTGGTTTCTTGGTATCTCGCAAAAAAGTTCAATGCCCAATCTTCATCTCCACCAATACTATACTATCCCTTTCGAAAAAATGTAGATGCATTTTTGAGATGGAACATTTTGTCCGCCTTCATGAAGGAATGAGGCTGTCAGTGGTGATTATCCTGTTTTATATAGATCAAATCAATGCAGCAAGCAAAGTACGAGTGCATGGGGTGGGGGAATACAAATCATGTTTGTTTAAAGAGAATGTTTTCACTAAGTTTTCATTGATAATCAGTAGAAGTGTTATTAAACTCATTGTTAACTTCACTTGTCTTTCAGGCTGTAAAATTTGGTTCAGCAGCATCACAAAAGGTAAGAGATAAATGTCAATGTGTTGCATTTGATGAATCAATTGAGACATTTTCTGTGGCTAACAGAAGTTTGATGAAACCATGTTAGAGGGATCATTGATTCCAAATGAAGACAGACAAGCAGAGGCCCTTGCCCATTGGCTCAAACTGGGCATGCACAACTGTGACATCATACAAACCATGTTTCAAATCATAGTTGTGTTTATAGCACTTTCAAAATCCTCTAATTGTGAACCTCTCTATGAAAGCAAAAATACATGTAAAGCTAGAGGCATGGTTTCAAAACCATGTTTCTAACCAGAAAATGTATCTTTGTAAATGAACCCTATGATATTCCAACTTTTTTCAGTTTGATGTTAACATGATGCAGTGGTGAGATACCTTTTCCTTTGTCTCTCAGTCTGTATGAATCTATGTATCCACATTATAATAATCCTACCTGGGGTGGTAAGCGCTTGTATCACAGTTGGCATACATTTTACAAAAATGTTGCAAAAACAAACAAAATGAGTTGTTCTCCTCTCCTGAAAACTCAGTATTTTGAGATATAAGGTCTTGTCACCTAAAGGACAATATCTATGTACACTTGTGAATATAACATCACAAGGTAAAGTATGCATGCATCAGGGCTTTACACTGGCAGTGGTCCCAGGTATCTAAAAGTTCACGTCGGGCCACCAAATTTCCACTTCAGATTCAAAATGGATTGTTATGTGTCTGTTTATTCAGGCCAGTACATTTCTGTTTCAGGTCACCCAAATTTCAGATTTCAAGATTTTCCTGGCACAAATGGGCCACCACAGAAAAAAAAAGAGTAAAGACCTGCTTTAATATGTATGTGTGTATCTATCTATCTATCTATTTATGTACATGTATCTATCCATCCATCCATCCATCCATCCATCCATCCATCCATCCATCCGTCCATCCATCTATCCGTCTATCTATCCATCCATCCATCTATCCCATCCATCCAACCATCTATCCATCCATTCTTCTACATCTCTATCTCATTTTTGCTTGATACCATCCCCACCTTTCTCATTGTGTATTAACATGTATTCATCTTCTTGCTCTGACTCCAGACACATGAGTACGCATCCAAAGTTAATGACTCCGTGATCAAACCAACCAAAGAGAAGGTGAATGAGGGACGACTTTTCAGTGATTTATCAGCGGGAACCAAGAGTATAGCATCGAAGGTAGTGCAGATTTCTTGTCTTTTCCTAAATACAAAACTGTGTAAAGAAATAAATATGGTCAAATTTTCACCATCTGGTAAGCACATGTCTTGAAAATAGCATGACAAAAACAAAAATAATATGAAATGCAGTTACTTTGTATATTTTGTATTTCAATTTTGATTCATGTCTGGTAAAATATCTTTAGCCTTAAATGTTCAGCCCTTTAAGTAATGAAAAAAGAACAATTCTATAAAAATAGATCATTACACGAATCTTACCGCGACGTTGCTCTAAAATGAATAGACACACAGCCCCCTTTTATACATAATTCCTACTAGAAATGCTGATATACAATTGTACCTTGTATGACTGTGACTATTTTTGTTACTTGTTACCAGGTTGCCGTTAATACTCAGAAAGGTTGGAACGACTTCACCAAGATGTTCTCCGATAACCCTTCCCTGGATGGAGAGTCCAATAAACCCACGACCGACACACCGCTGATGGGTGACCCTATCGCCAAACAGCAGCGGGAAAAGCTCAGGTGAGGGTGGTTTCCGGAGAAAGAAAGGGGAATAAAGATTATGTGATGCTTTTATAACATGTACCTGTACATTTATCGCTGAATTTGCATCTCTGTATGCTCTAAGGAGGAATATAGAAAGACTAAACAATGCTGTCAAGGCAAACATACTTCATCCAAAATGCTTTCAGCTGTCTTAAACTAGGGTGTGGTTGATGAGTCCTTCAAACAATATGGGCTAGCACTCCCAAAGTTTAGAAAGGGGCAGCATAAGCTAGAGATCACTCTTTGTAAAACTTGGTCTGAGTAACAAGACCATGCAAAGGATCTTTCTGAGCCGATCTGAGATTGTAGGAGGGTTCATACTTCACTATAAAACATTCAGTGAGGTATTCTGGAGCCATTGAAAAGATGACACGGGGGTGTTTCATAAAGCTGTTCGTAAAGTCATGAATGGCTTACGAGCGACTGGTGATCAGTTCTTGTGCTGAATTATGGACATTCTGATAAGTATAACACATCAGAACTGATCACCAGCAATTGACCAGTTGCTCGTAAGTTGTTCATGACTTTACGAACAGCTTTATGAAACAGGGCCCTGGTATGTCAGAAGCAGTACTTAAGAACTTTATGTGTGACTGGCCTGGAAGGCCATGTAATCATTTCAAGACTAGGAGTGTATGAAAGTGTTTCTTAGTGCAGGTAATCAATCATGCTGCAGAGTTCTATAGTACCTGTAATTTGGGTCTAGGACAATACCCCCCATGGGCAATTACCCCAGACCCTTCCCCTGGACCTAATCCTAATCCTTCTAATCCAAACTCTAACCTTAACCGTAATCTTTACTCTAACCTATCATTAACCAGTAATTAATTGCCGGGGGTAATTGTTCAGGGGGCAGGAGGGAGGGTATTTGCCCTGATACATGTAGTTTTGATATTTAGCTTGGAATGTGGCATATCAAAGAGTAAACTATGACATGAAGTTGGAGGCGTTGATGGAATGACGATGAGTAAGATGATGAGATGAAGCGTAGGGGAAGAGAGAAGAAGTGATGGTGGTTTGATGAGGATGAGATTAACATAATTCAGATGGAAACTTGAAGATAAAGAAGTGCCAGAGATACCTATTAAGGGATAACAAAGCAGAGAAAACAAAAATCATTGGAACGGAAAGTAGGAGCAAAGGGATTGGAGAAAGAGGAGGGCTAGAAAATTTAGGAAAGTAATGATAAAAGGGAAGAGAGTGCAAAACAAGATATTGGTGAGAAGAGAGGTACCAAACTGAAATATTTTGTACCTGTCAGACTGTAAATGGCAAAATCAATCTGCACTCAGATTTGAGTTTTTGATATTTTCATGTAATCTCACACATAATGCTCTTATGTACTTCTTCTTCTGTAATTTTCATGTCAATATGTGGCATAAAGTTACTTTTTTTTGTACAAGGTACATGCATACTACAGACAGACAAAACCAGGGTGTTTCACTGCCTTGAGGAGGCGTGATACAGGACAAATATAATTCAGAATGTTGCTCTTTCACATTTGCAGTACATACACCAAACATTTACATCATAAATGTTGTTCCACGGTTAGAGTAGAAAGTTGTTGAGTATTTGTGTTCTTCAAATATGGGAGTAGTCTGACCATTGTCGTAACAATGTGCAAATCTTTGGACAAAGGAGGGTGGGAATCCTTAAACCGCAAGTCCACACCACGCCTGATTTGACTGTGATAAATACAGTATGTTCCCAAAAAGATGACAATAATATTTAGCATTGATAACACCCAATATGATTTATCCGTCTAAATGCTACTTTAGGATCTTGAAATATAACATCTTAGTTCTATTTTGCAGAAAACCCCATTCAATTTGGTTTAGCAGTCACAGAGAAATGTGGATTGTTGTATAAAGCATGTCATGAGTCTGATTCTTCCAAGTTTAGCACTTGAATGCTCTTGGAACTGCATATCTATGTGTTAAACACAATAGACAGAACTTGGAGGGAAGGGATTCCTGACATGCTCTACAAATATCCTCATTTCTCTTTGACCACTGAAGCAAATTGACTGGGGTTTTCTGTAAGATGTGAGCTGTGAGTTATAGCTTCATACTGTGAAATTGTGTTTGGATAGTATTTTTAAAGTCATCATTGCAGAGGGAACCGTTGCAATTTTTTTTTTTTTTTTTTTTGGGGGGGGGGGGGACATAGAGTACAGTTTTAAAGATGAACAAAGTGGTGGATATTATTCCAAAATAAGACACCAGAATTAGATGGTAACAGACTTTTAAGTTTTATGTGCTTTTATTGAATAGTAATATCAGTCACAAACACACCAACAAATAGAAGTGGTGGCGTCTGACTGTCATGTAAAACAAATCTCCTATTGCTTTGTTTGCAAAACATATTCAAATTCTTGGGGTTTTTTTTATGATTATCTATCTGATGAGGTCTTGTTTTAGGCCTGATTTCAATGAAGTCTCTACTGTTCTCTCTGTTCAATTTTCTGCTAGACAGTATAAAAAAAAGTCAAATTCAATGGGCTTGCACTTTAGTGATCCCTCCCCCACATCAAGGATTTGTGTAAAGTTTCTGTTCTAGTATAGTCGTACAGTACATGTAGATGATAGGTGGTGATTTGGTACACATTAGTATTGTACTTGTTAGTGCAAATAGTGGGTATTTGCCTTTGTTGACAATGTACTGTAGTATGCTATCTCTGTTTAATAACAGCATAAGCAATAAGGAGCACAAATTTTCCAGCAAAGTTAAATTCACACAAAGACAATTTAGTCAGCAAGTCATAAGAATTGTCTATCAGCAAATTTCAATTCTTCAGAATTAGACATTCAATATGTATTTGAATCAAGATGAATGCTATTAAATTAGCATACATGTATATTGCATTGTGTCATCAACTTTAATGATGCTTTGCAAGTGTTGTGACTTTAAATACTGGTGAGTTTCTCTTTGTGGTTCAGTCCCTATGAGTGTGTGTCTTAACCCGTTCTCTGCAAATTCCCCAATAACCATAGACTTTGAATAGAGCCCACTTGCTTCCAGTAGGCAGCGGGGTACGGTGAAATCCTCTACAATCTCAATTGTCAACCTGGCAAAATGTGGCGAAAGGATTACTGTGATTACCTGGGATCTGAACCCATAGCAGACAATATGATTATGAATCATGTGCTTGAATGCCAGACCACAGCACCTCCTAAGGTGTGGTCTTTATAGAATGACTTTTACCACATTCCTCTAAAGTGCAAGGAATTAACTCCTAACCACACTGTTAACTCCCATGTTGTCCAAACTGTTTACAGCTCCTTGACATTAACAGCACGGTGATAGCATACTACAGTCATGCATGCTTTGTGTTTCTACATTTGTACTATCTTTTGTTTTACTTGACTGATTCCTTGTTATATCATAAAAGTGATCTCAGATATCATACCAAGCAAAAGTGGGATATGCACATCACTTCATAGCATATTTATGGTTCTCTCTTTCAGAGTATTTGAACCCATTGAGTACAGGCTGATTTTCAGGGGTGGATTCAGGAATTCTTTAAAGAGGGGGCGCCTTTACAAAAATTAAAGGGGGGTGCACATGCCGCCCACCCCCCCCCCCCCCCCCGTTTTTTTTTTTTTTTTCCCCTTATATTTCTATTGCTTCAACAAAAAGTAAAAGGGGCGTGCACCCAATGCACTCCCACCCTGGGTCCGCGACTGGATTTTGCTACAACACGCATTTCACTTAGACACCTGCTCAAGTATACTCAAACTCGTCTTCAATGGGTTAAACTAAGTCAAAGCAGGAAAGCATGTTACATGTGCAGGGTTTTAGAGTCATTGATTTCACTTGAGAAGCTCTGCCCTGTTTTCTAGGGAAGGCAGTTAAATTAACATTGTTTTGCCTGGAACTTCTACATCAGCATGTCATTGTGCTCGTACATGTGTAGTAGCATCACAAGGAACTTTTACCTTGGTATGATGTAAAGATATTGGAGGTCATATTGAACCATTTGAATTTGCCACTGGGGTTATGCAGTAATGTTTAATGGTGATTGCCATGAGGGTACAATGTAGTTATGTCTTTTTGCCACTGGCTACCAAGTGTTATTTTAGCTGCATAAAACACTTGTTCATTCAGAGGAATTTTTGCCTAGAAGTATCCTTGTGCATTGTACAAAATGTAAATTTATATGTTTGTATGTTGGAGATTCTTCTATCGGTCTTAGAGGGGGAAAAAATGGTTCTTGTTTGCTTACTAATCTAATTTTAACAAATTAACTAGTCATTGAAGTAGTATGATTTAAATTGTAGAAACAAATCAACCAAAACCCTAATATACATTGTGTACTAGGAAATTCATACTTATTGCTAGCTGTTATTTGCATTGAAGCTCCATACTGAATGCTTTCAAAGCTTTACATGCACTAACCTTTTACTACGGTATGTTGACTGCATGCAGATACTTAAAGGACAAGTTCACCTTCATTAAACATAAGGTTTGAGAGAATGTAGCAATATTAGTAGAACACATCATTGAAAGTTTTAGGAAAATCAGACAATCCGTTCAAAAGTTATGAATTTTTTAAGTTTTTGTGCAGTCACCGCTTGATGAGAAGACTACTGCAGTGTATGATGTCACATGCGTACAACAATATAAGGAAAATATAAAGAGAATTTCACAAAATTTCATCTTTTGACAAAAGTACACATTCCCTTGACTCGTTACTGACATATGTTATGGGTAATATTATTCCCATTGCCTTTAGAAAGAGACAAGTCAAGCGCTCTTTTATTATGCGAAAAAAGTGAAAATATGTTTTTAAAAAAAGAATTTTCTTTACATGTTCTTTACACTGTTGTACTCATATGACATCACGAGCCTTAGTAGTCTCCTCATCCAGCAGTTCCGACGCAAAAATTTTAAAAATTCATAACTTTTGCATCAATTGTCCAATTTTCCTCAAACTTTCACTGATGTGTTCTACTAATATTGCTGCATTCTCTCAATCCTTATGTAAATGAAGGTGAACTTGTCCTTTAAAACTAGTTTACATTTTTTTTAGATGTCATACATAGCAGAAGGTGGCAGATTCATCTTTCATGCTCTCGTGGTATTCAGCCATTACTTCTGTGGTCATGTGGATTTTATAGAGAAATACTCACTGTGCATTTCATTGTACCATTGCATCTTGTAATCGTGCATTTTTAGATTTGCATGATGTGTAGTGGTGTTGAGTAAGTCTTGCTGGCACTCTGTGTGTGGATTAATTGTGGTAGAGAAAAAGGGGCTTAGCCTCATTACCCCTCCCACTGTTTCCCTCGATGTCACCCCCTTTCAGCAAATCCTCCTTAAATCCTTTAAAACTTCATTAACTGCATTCCCCTGCAATCATTAAACTTGCTGAAGAAGGCAAAAAGCAGGGGGCAAAGACAGATAAATGAATTGGTAGATAAATAAATAGAACTTGTCTGACTGAATGATTTTGTAGCCTCGTACTGTACTGGTGTACTGTATAAAGACAAGTAGTCATCGACTGCAAAACTCAATCAAATTTCGAGGGATGTATGGATGTTTGAAGTCCTTTAAAAGAATGGAATTTGATTCAAAGTTGATGCACACAGCACACAAAACATAGAAATGATATTTTCCCCCATCAAGTACTTCTGTAGGTGCTCCCTGTCACTGTAGTCCCACTCATTGTGTCAGATGTAGGCATGCCATAGATTAGTGCATTCATGTGGTCATGCATCATCCATTCGGTAATCTAATTGTGCTTCAATGTACTCTCTTTGTTTATCTCTCCCATCATATCCCCACCCCCCCCCCCTTGTCATGTACATGTATTCACTGTCTGTATTTTGTTTTTGTGGGTTTTTTTTTTTGTGACTGTGGTCTTACATTCATGTCTCTCATTACTCATGTTCCATACGTATACTGCAAACTGAACTCATACATTATATTCCAATATCTGCACATCCTGAATACCTGGTACTTCATCATTGTCATATCCAAACTTTCATTTGACATAAACACGCAACTTCGATAATTGCCATCACATATGTAAATCCTGTTACCATGCAATTTGAAAATATATCTCGCAACAATTAACACTCCTCAATCATTCTTTTATTATGGGACTTACATGTAATGGCATTCATTGCAAAATTTGTGTCCTATACCATGATGCAAAACCAATTAATATTTCTCCAAAATATCATCCATCATATCGTCTTATACTTGTCATGACTAAACAAAACAAAAACATCGCTTACACATAATAAAAACCAACCGGCTGAACAATAATGATTTTCTTAATTGGAATCACATTGTTTTATGAAATCATATTCACATGCTGTATGCATGATGGGCAAAATGATTTTTGATTATGTACTTCAACTAAAACCATGTAATATTTATATCAAAATACCTAATATTGTAATAAATTGATGCATGATTTTCATATTGTATTGATTATGAAATTACACTTATTTTATGACTGACTGAAACATGTCTGATGTAATACCTGACCACATGCTCCTCAAACCTGGTCCAAAATCATTTGCCAATGCAATTATCAAATACATATTAATTTTTTCATCTAAAATAATGTTACTGCTTCACAAATTACTAATGCTGGAATTACATGTATTACTGAAACAACGCTTTGGGGGTTTAACTGGTGTGCTTTGTCTGGTATCAAATCAAATACTAAATTCTTTTAAAATCATTTCCGATCAATAAATAACATTTCCCATCATATTTGCTATGGACAATTTTCATGCTCTCAAAACATATTAATATCTGTGAAATAATGCTGTCTGGTTGTCGATTGAAAACACAAACCTAACAAACACAATGAAACCAATCAAGAAATATGGATCCAGACCAGAGCGATACTCCTTTACTGCATGATGTACCCACACCTCCTAGGTCCCCAGAGGGCGAATCCGACGACTGGGGGTGGGGCGTAGATGACGGATGGGCGGAGGCCAAGGAAGAACAGCTGGAGCCGACACCGGAAGAGGACGGATGGGGGTCGTGGGGAAATGAAGGAGAGGGTGCCCTCATTGACTTTGGAGATGCGTAAGTTGTAAAGTACCACCAAGAGTAGCTGTCATTTGCTGTAGCACCCTCAAGGTCTCCTGCAGGAAAGATTTCCCCATTATTTTGAAAGAATGAATTGTGTGTTACAGCAAATTTTCTGTCAGGTCATTAGATGAGATGGAAATCCTGTTGTTGTTTTTTTCTGAATATACTATCAGTTAATCATTCCTTATTTATTGATGCTGATTTGGATGTGGGAATGTTGGCAGACCTGCATTTGCTACATCTCGGTCAAAGATTAACCATAAAAGCATGAAGCATTTCATAAAGCATTTTCTCCACAAATTCACCAACTTGTCAAGTTCAAGCAACCCAAGCCCTATAACTGCCTTTCATTCTGTTAACTGCAGTCAGTGTGTTTAATTCAGTAATCATTCCAAATTCAAAGCAAGCTTGGGAGACAGCAACACATGATATCACAATGAAATATGCGTCGAGAAATCTTGAAGTATTTTGTCATGCAAGAGAAGGTATTATCATCACCAGCTACAGTGCACAATAAAATTGTATGGCAAACCTGCCTTGCGTTAGGTCTACAATGTTCAGATAACACGAGGAATACATGTACGTGGTAGTCCTGTGTGTGTTGATCTATTTGTTGTTATAATCGAAATTCATATTTTTTGCATGTGTGTCCTCACAAATTCAAATCAGAGTACAGGATTTTTTGCTTTTCTCGTGAGAATACAGACTTATTGCAGTATAATGTGTCGGGTGTAAATATACTGTACCCAGTGGCGGATCCAGAGGGGGGGTGCACTGGGCGCGCACCCCCTCTTTATTCTTTGTTAAAACAAAAGAAATGAAAAGAAAAAAAATAAAATGAAACCTGGAAGTAGCACCAGAAATACAGCTATTTTTTGTGCCCCCTCCCCCCCCCTCCCCCCCCCCCCCCCTTTATGGAATTCCTGGATCCGCCCCTGTATACCTGTGAGTTCAGTTGTTGGAGGGATGGGTAAAGGTCAATTCAATTCATTTTATTTTCATACTTCTCATTTGTGAACATTACAACAGAAACCAGACAAGTTCTTTTACCTTGTGAACAATGTGCAGAAAACAAACAATATACATGGTGATAACACAGTAATTACATGTAATGATAACTGGTCAAAATCGAAATCGAAATGGGGTTGATCAAAGAGAAGTATGACGGGACCTACATGAAAGCTAGCTTGTTTGGCTGTAAGCCCCGAGTAATCAGTGTTAGTGAAAAAGAAACGGAGAACGGATAGAAGATAAGACCAGAATGATGATGTAAGGTTGCCAAATTTTATGTAATAAAAGAAGAAGAAAAAGAAGAAGAAAAACAAACAAACTATACATTAATATGAACTTACTGTGACCGAGCCATCATTATTATACAGCCTACTTTGGTATAAACTATTGCTGCATTAAAACTTTCACCAGGATATGATCAGTAAGACACAAAAAGTAACATATACAACTATTAAGCCATTTGGTGCCTGCCGTCAAGCTCTGCATAGAAGGTTAGAGAGGAGTAGAGGGAAAGAGGAAGAGAGGGAAACGAAGTAGAATGTGGAATTGCTAATGATGAATTCAGAGAGCCCGATGGCAAGACCCTAAATGGAATCTGCAACGTGTTGACAAAATGTTTGATTGGACAATAACATACCACAGTATTACATAAGACATTAGGACTGTTCGGTGTCTGCAAAATATGCACTCAATAAAAACTCTTTTAATTTACGTTTAAAGGAATATAAAGACGAGCAGCTTGTTATTTCGGGGGAGAGGTCATTCCAGTATCTAGGGCCCGTATACATTATCGTTTTTTTAGCGAAAATTGTTCGAGTACGTGGAAGGTGAAATGCGTCACTTTGGCGGGTAGGATAATTATGAATCAAATAGTTTTTTCTGAACATGCTAGTAAAAACATCCGGTAACTCATTGGTAGAAAATTTGTACATGAATATGCCGACGTTGTAACTGAACAGATCTGATATTTTCAGTATTTTATTTTTCAAAAATAAATCATTCGTGTGGGACAAATATCCGACATGGTTGATATTTCTGATGGCACGTTTTTGAATACGGAACAGTATATCAAGAAGATTTCTAGTTGCATTCCCCCACACAAGAATACCATAATTAAGGTACGGAGTAATCAGAGTAGAATAAAGATTAAGCAGAATTTGACTTGGAAAAACACTCTTAAGTTTATTAAGAACACCCGTATTTTTAGAAAGAATATTACTTAAATAACTAACGTGGGATTTCCAAGATTAATCACTATCAATAAAAAGCCCTAAAAATTTTATACTATTGACTTGATTTAATTCAGTTTCATTAAACTTAATATGAAAAGGAAGGGTTTTAAGACTATTGCTAAAAAGCATACAATGAGTTTTATCAATATTAAGTGACAATTTGTTGGCGTATATCCAAGATTGCACAGATTTAAGTTCTTTATTCACTGTGTTAACAAGAGTATAAGGATCTCTGTGTGTAAAAAACAGATTGGAGTCGTCAGCAAAACATATAAAGGAAAGAATTGGCGAGGAACTAGGAAGATCGTTAATGTACAAAATGAACAATAGTGGGCCAAGTAAGGAGCCCTGTGGAACACCACATGAAATTAACTTTAACTGAGAATCACGGCCATTTATACTCACAAATTGTTTTCTGTTTGATAAATAATCTCGAAACCAGTCCAAAGCCTTCCCACGTATACCATAATGTCGTAACTTGTAAATCAAAATATCGTGGTCAATTGTGTCGAAGGCTTTCGAAAAATCAAGAAAAACTCCAATAGTGTGGGAGACATCATCTATAGCATGAGCAACTTTATGGATAAAAGTGAGTAAGGCATGGGTCGTACTGTGGTTTTCCCTAAAACCAAACTGGGAGTTACAAAAAACTTCACACTTTTCGAGAAATTTGTGTGTGCGCGTATATACCAACCTTTCAAGAAGTTTTGAAAATGAAGTTAACAAAGATATAGGGCGATAATTTGTCACAGATTCTTTTTGTCCTTTTTTAAAAATTGGTACTACTTTAGCTATTTTCATTTTTTGTGGAACTATGCCAGTAGATAACGATAAATTAAAAATGTGTGTTAATGGTATAACTATTTCATTAATGATGTTTTTAAGGAGAAAATTGGTGATTCCATCACATCCAGAGCTTTTCTTAGTGTTCAAGTTTTGCACGATATCTTTGATTTCTTCTTCAATGACAGGTTCAAAAAAAAGAGACTGCTGATTCTGGTCTTTTAGAAAGTAATAAAAATCAGTATTTGAATGCGGAATACTGCTGGCAAGATTTGGTCCTATGCTTACAAAGTATTCATTGAATACTTCTGCCACATCAGCTTCATCTTCAATGTACTTATCATTATTAATAATATGCCTAGGTGGTTCGGTGTTATTTTTAGTGTTCAGCGCTTCATTTATCACTTTCCACGTACTCTTGATGTCATTTTTATGCTTGATAAATTGCTTTGAAAAATACATTCGTTTGGCTAAACGTATGGATGATGTAAGAATGTTGCGATAATGCACATACCGAGACCGAGTTCGACTGTTAGGATCACTTCGGTATTTGTAAAAAAGAGCATTTTTACGGTTAATAGACCTCAGGAGAGATTTCGTAATACATTTTAACCAAGGTGATTGCTGGCAAGCAAAAGACATTTTTGACATGATCTGCACAAACAGACTGAATGTTGTGCTAATGTGAATATTTTTGACATACGTATCACCCCTAAATGTAATATCAATGCTAAATGTAATATCGACCCTAAATGTAATACACCTTAACCCTTAATGTAATAACAACCCTAAATGTAATACATTTTAATGTTAAATGTAATAACCAAGTCAACCCTAAATGTAATACATTTTAACCCTAAATGTAATACTTTTTAACCCTAAATGTAATATCGACTCTAAATGTAATACATCTTAACGCTAAATGTAATAACAACCCTAAATGTAATACATCTCAACGCTAAATGTAATAACAACCCTAAATGTAATACATTTTAACGCTTAATGTAATAACAATCCTAAATGTAATTCATGTCAATCCTTTTAGATGTAATACATTTTAACGCTTAATATAATTACGACCCTAAATTTAATACACCTCATTATAGAGAGTGTAACCAACGCAGAATATTAGGCAAAAGTTCAGGGGGTAGGGGATATGACGCAACTTTCTATAGCAGTCAAGAGCAGCAATAGTTCTTAAGTTGCTTAGATTTGTTTTTATTGTTCACCCAGGTAAAAATCACACAGTCTTATTAATTCCTTTGTTTGCTGCAAAGTTAATTAGGTCCATGTGACATAGTCTTTAAATCTATTACTTTTATCATACAGTCACACAAATATTTTGTATTCCAATCTTTATTCGGTGTCCATGATTGTTTACAGTTTTGTTGAAAAAAAAAAATGGGCAAAAATTCTTTGCAAGGAAATTCTGAATATGAATGATATTGCAAATATATATATATATATATATATTTTGTGTACCCTCCCCACGACCAATTGCCCCAGTTTCGTGTCACTAAGTATAGTAGTGATTGCAAGGAGTAGTGAACAATGTCATGAGGCTAATATTTTTGGACAGTGATTTGCTGCCATGTCAATGTGTGACTGATATTTCGTCACTGAAACACTATATATTGATAATGATGGTTCATAAAAATATTTTCGAAATCTTTCTAAATCTTTCTAATTTCTAATTTTCTCAATCTACTCGCTCTATCATCCCGTTTCATCAGTAGGCATTTGTGTTTTTTCTTGCAATATTATTCATATTCAGAATTTCCTTGCAAAGAATTTTTGCCCATTTTTTTTTCTTTTTCAACAAAACTGTAAACAATCATGAACACTGAAGGAAGATTGGACTACAAAATATTTGTGTGATTGTATGATAAAGGTAATAGATTTAAAGACTATGTCACATGGACCTAATTAACTTTGCAGCAAAAACAAAGGAATTAATAAGACTGTGATTTTTACCTAGGTAAACAACAAAAACAAATCTAAGCAACTATTGCTGCTCTTGAATGCTATAGAAAGTTGCATCATATCCCCTACCCCTTTGCCCGATATTCTGCATTGGTTACACTCTCTATAATGAGGTGTATCAAATGTAGGGTCGTAATTACAATGAACTTTAAGCGTTAAAATGTATTACATTTAATAGGGTTGACATGAATTACATGTTGTATTGTTATTACATTTAGCGTTAAGATGTATTACATTTAGGGTCGATATTACATTTAGGGTTGAAATGCAGTGCATTTAGGGTTGCTTTTACATTTAGGGTTACGGTGTATTACATTTAGGGTCAATATTACATTTAGGGTTAAGATGAATTACATTTAGGGTCGATATAAAATTTAGGGTTAAAAAGTATTACATTTAGGGTCAATATTAAATTTAGGGTTGACACATATTACATTTAGGGTAAAAATGTATTACATTTAGGGTTGACTTGATTATTACATTTAGCATTAAAATGTATTACATTTAGGGTTGTTATTACATTCAGGGTTGAGGTGTATTACATTTAGCGTTGATATTACATCTAGGGGTTATACAACATATTAAAGCCTTTCAATCGTGGCAAGTGATTTGTGTGACATGGAGACGAACGCAACACGCTGCCTCCCCCATTCTGTATCAAATGTCGTGACACCGAATGAGAATAGCGCTGGCTCAATGGGTCAGCGAACACACACTGGTCTCAAAATCACCGGACCCAAAATGGCTGTCTGAGCCACGCGAGCTTCCGAATGGATGCACACTCTCAGTGCGCATGCGCATGAAGAGAGGCCAAAAGAGCCAAGCGTCTTCTGGCCTCTCTCCTCCAATCACCGCAGCTCGCGGTCCAATGTTTTTGTATGATGCGTACACACACACACACACACACACACGTGTCTCAGTGGCAGCATTGTCCCACACATTTATAGCACCGAGTCTGGCATTGCGCAATTGCATGCACAAATTTCGTTCTTCGGAGGAGTTATGCAATAACGTACCATTAGGGGTGAGGATCATCCGACTTTAATCCATGCTTGAGGGATTTTCGATTTATGGTAATGTAAGAGATTTTTCTTCTTCTGAAGTGATAGGAGATTATAGGGGTGCAGTTCACTTTATTTTCTCTTAAAAAGGTCCCTTTATCATCATTTTCTGGGATGTAAAATTTTCCTCTGTTCATAATTCATTTCAGTGAGCCATCAAAAGATAGTACCAGTGGTATGCAGTCCAAGCCGACTAGCAAGTCCTCGTCGAGTAAGACGTCGAGTAAATCATCAAGGAATGCACCGACGTCCGGCAAAGCGGCCGCAGTGAACAGCGGCAAGCCCATCTTGTCTCTGGAGGAAACGTGGGATGATGCTGGAGGTTGGGATGATGATGCCTGGAATGAGGTGGAGACGGAACTAAGGAGTAAAAAGGACTGATTGCACAATGTACACGTCGATTTCCTCATTCTCTCCTTCCCTTCCTCACTGTGGTAGAAAAGGAACTGGGAAAAAGGACAAGCTTTGTGAAGATGGTGCAGCTAAAACTGTAAATTGCGGCTCTTTTAGTCTAATCCCTCTGTGTAATGACCTCTGGTCTCATTCCACATGTTCTAATCCTGTGTAGATTGGGGGGGTGTTTCATAAAGCTGTTCTTAAAGTTACGATCGACTTAAAACGACTGGAACACGTTCTGATGTGCTATACTTATCAGAATTTCAATAATTCAGCACAAAAAACTGATCACCAGTCGTTCTTAAGTCATTCGTAACTGTAAGAACAGCTTTATGAAACACCCCCAGGAGGATTTAACTGTATTGGCGTAAGACAATATGGGAATTCAACAAACTTGTATTGGACCAAGTGACCAGTAGCCATCAAAAGCTGACTTAGCAACCACAAGTCTGTATAGGTCCCACTGTCTACAAAGGCCACCTTTGATGTTTCCCTATAGCAGTCATATACAGGCTGGACTGTAAAATCAGTCAGGAGCATGTCAATGGAAGCTGCAAGTTTGCTCATGCATTGGTTACTATTTATTCTCTGCCAGTATTGGTAAAGTGGACAAACTCTGTAAAGGGATGTGAGACCGGTGCTGATGTAGAATTACAATTAGACCAGCCTCAGCCAGGTGGAGAAATAGGTTAAGTTGAAGAAAAATTTAATGTAAACATGTGTTAATTCTAATATACATGTAGTCAAAATCTTTTCTCCAATCCCAGTTCATTCTACTTAGATGGGATTGACTATATATTAAAGGTATAGAAATATGTTTTGTTTTGTTTTGTTTTGTTTGTGAGTTTTTTTTTTCAAAGTTTCTTAATGTGTACTAAGAATCAAATGTAGAAAGAAAGAAAACACAGTGACTGTGAGATTCATATTGTAACTTCCCTGCCACTCAGTTTCCAATGTTACATTTAGTACTCTTGGTATATGATAGGAATCCCAAATCCATCCACTGTGTCAGTACATATTTATATCACTTCCCCCTAATGCTGTGAGGCTCCCAAGTAGAGTGTGATGCTGTAGTGGTGAAGTTCTGCCACATAGGTGTCATAAATTTGACAGGCTGTTTGGAACATGGCCAGATATCCAATCATATCCTACAACTCTGCACCTAGTTTGATGGGTGTTACTGGGTGGATCTGTTCGTTATCAAGTGAGGAACTAATTCATTTAGATATGTTCCCTCTATTGTGCCCACACACACACACACACGAAAATAAAGCAGTGGTGCACATTAGTGAAGAGTGAGACTTAATTGCAATATGAAGTACCTGCCAGTGCAGGTACGGAGATACAACCAAAAGCCCAATATAAGGTTACATATTGAATTAGCATAGACAGAATGATTGATGCCAAGTCTGCTGAATATCAAAGTCATCCATCACAATGACATGTCAGGGGCAGATCCAGGAATTCTGTAAAGGGGGAGGGGTGCCTTGACAAAATTAAAAGGGGGCACATGCACCCCCCCCCCACATTTTTTTTTCTTTTCATTTCTTTTGTTTCAACAAAAAGATAAAGGGGGGGGGGGTGCACCCCGTGCACTCCCCCCTGGATCTGCGACTGCATGCACTGGGGTCTTGTCATTGCCCTCACCTTTCAGTCATGAAATATTGTGTGATGATTACATCAGTTCTTTCCGGACCTAGACTTACATAATGAAACAGATGATGCATTGGATATTGGAAACATCTTGAAATACTATCACTGGTTTAGGATATTTCTCTAAAGTTCTTAAAGGCATTTCAAGCTTCTCATTTTACCATTGATGTGATTCATGCTGGCCTTCAAAGGGATGTTGGAATATATTGCTGAGCTAGGAACATACAGTGTACATGTAAATGCAGGTTCAAGATGAGTGTGTTTAAGACCAGTGGAGGGCAATATTTTGTTATATTAAATGGGTTACTAGTAGTCAAATACCGGTAAGTGATTAGCTAAACACAGTCACGTGATGGAGGCACATTGGTTATGTTCGCCCATGAGCAGAACATTTTTGTATTGTTCTCCCATGGGAAAACATTTTCACATAACAAATGACAAATGATACCAAATGATTGAACGATCATATTTTTCACGCAATCGATAGGATAAATTTGCCTATTCCATACAATGTGAAAAAGCAGATGACCGATTATTGCAATGCGTACGAAAATGTGATTTGAAGAACCCGCGCACAGTGAATTTGGCTCTGCGCGAGCGATTGAGAGTGTTGTGCTGGTGGTTGTATTTGACTAACCCATGTAAGATAGCAGATGGTGACTTGTTGTTGGGAACATGTACCAAATGTTCCACCCTCAGGGTTTGAAATGCTATTCAGGTATGTTCCCTTCCCTGCCAGTCATCATCTCTGTAATATTCCCCTTGGCAGTGAAGGGCAGCTAATGTTATGATTATCATTAACCCGTTGAAGACTACTCCCAGTTATACTCGGGCAGGTGTCTATGGGAAATGTGTCTTATGGCAAAATCAGTTCGTCCTTATCATGTTAATATCATGCTGTCTTTTGTGCAATAAGAAGATTGAAAATTGCGGTATTGTACCACCAGGGAAGAAGAAAGGGAGAATAAGCTTGAAATTTCTCTAATCTTCAAAACAATGCACACTTTTTTTGAAACATCATTTAAAACCACCTGAGTCCTTACACCTGTCGCATTTGACTTGAAACAATTATTATCATGGGAGGTATTATGGTATTGTGTGGAGAAATGCAGTCACAAACTTTCCCTTGCATG
Organism: Diadema setosum; assembly: GCA_033980235.1. NCBI lineage: Eukaryota > Metazoa > Echinodermata > Echinoidea > Diadematoida > Diadematidae > Diadema > Diadema setosum. Next base: position 1,136,514 of record CM067078.1, on the reverse strand, counting down.
TATTTACTAGGCAAGAGTGAAGATGTCGTATACCTTTGGCTCATACAGACATGCAATGTAAATTGCACTGTACTACTGGCATGTTTATAACTGATCATGATACGTGATTCATATCGCTGGGTGTGCATTACTCATTCATAGTGTCATCTTAATATTTTAAAGGATATGTATAAGAGGGGGTATATAGGAAAATAATTTAATTAGCAGATCCTGTAGTGTTGAACTTTTGATGATGGTTTTGGGGAATGTTTTAAGAGAAGATGAAAGCAATTTAAGGGACAGCATTTGTAGTGAGATTTTAACAGAATGTATTTATGTCGTGTAAAGTCTTTTAGCAATTGTTAGTCATAAATGAGCTGCAGAATCCTAAAAAGCTGTTGTATTTCATCCATCTAAAGTACAGGAAATAGGTAATAGTTCCCTAACAGCCCTGTTCCTACAGTCAAATAATTCGTGTCAACACTTCCAACTTGCTATGTTTTAACTCTTTATGTACCATGGTGTAAACCCCCTGTGTGCCACATTCTTCTGAGACAGCGATGTAGCCATGCTTTGGGGAAGCATTCTGCTTTTCAAATCTAACTAAGTTCAATAGATTTTCATTACCCTGGACACATGACCCTCAGCAAAGTTGTAGCAAAAATGCCAAGCTTTGCTTTGATGTAAATTATATGACAAATCTATGATCATATTTCTGTTTAATGACCGCCTTCATTGTACTGTGGCATTTGACTATTTATTGATTGGTTTGGGCGGCTTTGTGCGTTTGAGCAGAATATGCGAAGTTGGCATGCCGTCGACTGAGTCGGGCGTTCAAACGTGGCACATACAGAGTTAAGTGGGTATCTCATTGGCCAGGAGACTAAGTGGAGACCTGGTGGTGACTCGAGTCTCCACAACGTTTAATGGGGACCAGCTGGGTCTCCATGGAGTAAAAGTAAAAGCAAACGTGAAATTTCTAGGAGACTTTCCAGTCTCCATCTTGTGTCAAAGATGCGCTCACGGCATCTCCTTCAGTTGCAGACGTCTCCAAGACATCTCAACAACCTTCCAGAGACCCGTAGTGACCTACCGATCAATGGAGCGGAGACGTCTCTGCAACTGGGAAGACTTCTCCAGAAGTCCCTTTGACTGCTGACAATGTCCACACAAATAAGTTGTCACCTTGTTTGGAGACATTTCATACATCGCCCTGGAATTGTCACGACTGATCAGTTGCAGGAGTCATAGTGACATCTCCTCCAGTGTGATAGGCCCTTTTATGCTCAGTTAGTACTGATTAATCACTCTGCATACATCTGTACAAGGCTTTTGTGTTATTGATTATCGTAATGTTCTTGAACAGTTTCTGGTATGATTTATTATCCACAGTAATGTGTGTGGGTTTTTTTTTTTCTTTTTTCCATGATGATTGTGCTAACATATGCATTCATTCCTCTGTTTTATGTTTATTCTGAGGTGAACAGCAGAAATAATCACATTTCACTATCACAATAAATAGGTTGACAATGGTCATGCTGTAGATAGATTATGATCTTTAAGATGTCTTGTTCTTTTCCTTTCCTGTTTGTTTAAGCTATTTTGTTCAAAGTGGCATGATGATGCACTTGTGTTTTACATGTTAATGTACACGTGCACGCATTTCTGCCAAGAAAATACAAGAGTGATAATGTTTTAAAGATTTTATCATTGCTGTTTTATTGCTCTACCTGTTGATGGCACATAACTCTTATTTATTCAATCTGTTTTTGTGCGTATCTATTCTTATAAAATCTATATGTTAATTCAGATCTTTATCTCTTGTGGTATTGCATTGTTAAGTGTACTATATCTTTCTAGAATCATTTGACATTATGAATATTATGTTATGTAATATCTCCTAAATGAAAGCCAAGTCGCCACCAAAACTGCACATGATACTGTTTGAACCTAGTACATGCTGTCACTATTCACTCTTTCGCTTCTTGCTTTCTGTTAACAATTGGTTTACATAAGTAGGTGTGATGATAATGATGATTAGACTTTACCCTTTGTGTTCCCAGGTACTGAGCTGTATACTTGATGTGTTTGTTAATTAGCTTAAAAATGATGAATGGCAAGAATGCCATTGATACCAAGTCTGACAGTCCCATCCATAATGATTCTTGTCCTGCCTACTTTTAGAAACTTTGAATACTTTCCCTTCATAGATTTTGCTTCCTCTGTACAAACATGAAAAGAGCATGCAAATATTTCTAGGAATTATGAAACTATTTGTAAGTACACCCACATCTGTGAAATTGCTAACAATCAAAGATCGCTGAAACTGGTCCAATGTGAGATAGTGATTGTATGAAAATTGCCACTTTCCATGTAAGCAGGTATGATAATTTTGAAATGAGCGTGTTGCATCCTTCTTTAATGTGTATTATATCTTCCTGAGTCCTATAGATAGAAGGTCGCCTGAAATGAAGGACATAGATGTACAGTATAACAGTGACAGAGACTCCAACTCTCCCGTTTTCGACGGGAGATCTCTTGCCGAAAACCCATTTTTGCAAAATCTCCCGTTCTCCCGCTGGAGATTTGATTTCTCCTGCCCTGGCTCTGTGTCTCCCGGTGGAAAGGATTTCTTACTTATTGCTATCGTATGTTGAAAAATAAGCCTTAGATAGCACCAGAGAACATCTAGAACCCTAGGAACTTCGCACACATCAACTTGGAGTCTCCCGTTTGCTAGGGGTTTTGGGCGGGAGAATCTCCAGATGAAAAGGTGCTTGGGGTTGGAGTCTCTGCAGTGACCTTGTATGGACATAGCTTAAAGTGACCTCCACGTTATCCTGAGACCTTTCCACATGGATTTATCAAGTATGTGCCAGATTCAAAAATATCTTAAGATGTAATGTGAAGTGTCACACTTCCACATGGTTATTCCTTGTGTGAAGGAGTTATGTAGAAATTTGAAGGTATGAAGGAAAAAACCTTGCTACCTTGTGTTCCATAAAGGACAAGTTCACCTTCATAGACATGTGATTTGAGTGAATGCAGCAATATTAGTAGAACACATCAGTGAGAGTTTGAGCAAAATCTGACAATCCGTTAAAAAGTTATGAATTTTTGAAGTTTCTGCTCAGTCACGGCTGGATGAAAAGACTACTATAGCTTGTGATGTCATATGAGTTCAACGATATAAAGAAAGAATAAAGAAAATTCAACATATTTCCATTTTCTCGCATAACAAAAGAACACTCGACTTCTCTCTTTCAGAAGGCAGGGGGAATAATATTACCCTTAACATACGTCAGTAGCAAGTCAAAGAAATGTGCACTTTATTCAAAAATATAAGAGAATATAAAAATTCTCTTTTTATTTTCCTTATATAGTTGTATACATGTGACATCATACACTCTAGTAGTCTTCTCTTCCAGCAGTGACTGCTCATATACTTAAAATATTCATAACTTTTGAACGGATTGTCCAATTTTCCTCAAACTTTCACTGATGTGTTCTACTAATATTGCTGCATTCTCTCAATCCTTATACATATGAAGGTGGACTTGCCCTTTAATTTGTGTGGATGTAACGCTCAGTCAGAAATTCACATTATACCTCTTTGTTTGACTCTTGCCAATTGGTGTTACACTTACTTAGGGACCACTGATTTCATATTCCTTCCTGCTGTATAAATGAGTGCAAATTAGGGGTAAATAGTACTTATTACCTAGTGTGAATCATATCAGTTATAGATCAAAATTTGGATGTTTGAAGGGGTTGTGTTAGCTGTATGGGAAATAGTAGGCCCTACCGTGTAAAACATTTTATTAGGTCTGATCTGAACAAAGGCAAATTACACTGTATTTATTAACAGATAAATTTCAAGGCAGCTTTGAGAGACTCTCAAACTAGTATTTCCATATGTCGATGATAATGAACAAAAGTTCTGTATTCCTATATAAACTACATTTATACGAAGATGACAATTGTTTTCCTTATGAATATTCATGTCCTGTTTAATTTTTTTTTTTCTGCTTTCAAAACCTCAAAGCATAAAACTACTTGCAGTTTATATCTTGATTCAAACTCCATTGTAGGCTTTCATACTATCACATTTGACTCCATGTAATACAGTCTTTCGTCAAGGACAACTTTTCTGCATGTACTCTGGTCCTAAGAATAGCATATCTCCCTCTCTTGTTCACCCCAAAGCCTCAAACATAGACTTTGATCACAAAATGGGTGAAGGACCATTTAAAAAAAAAAAAAAAAAAAAATCAAGTCCATCATCAGATAGAGCAAATAAAACCTTTTTAGCAATAGTTATATCTCACTTGTATACTTGTAACATAAGAAATATTCTTGAAGTTTTCATTAAAAATATGCCATGTATTCTTATTATTTTCTTTGTTTTTTGACAGCCTTCGTTCCAGATATCTCAAATCAATGGGAGTGGAGTTACATCGTTTTTGCGATCAAACTCTTCATGTGGTAATGAGAGGATATATTATGATCTGCACTGAATTGTTTCTATTGAATGCTTCCATGCCCAAATAATGTTACAGAATTTGTGCAATTGTGACCCTGCACCTCAAAACAAACAAAAAGTCGCCAGACATGAATTTCTAGTTAAGACCATATTCTGAAAGAGCAGACTTTAAGCTTTAAAATGATGTACAATTTAAATCAAATGGACTCTCATAGCCTATCTAAATATTGGAAAGAAAGCACAAACTCAGGAAAAGTGTGAACTGAGAAAAGAGGCTCTGAAGTACAGTGTTTATTCAAGCGCTTAATCTTTACCAAACCGTGCTGGCTGTGCGATGAATAGGACAAAAAACAGGAAGTAAACCACCAGAGTAACAACAATGAAGGGATTATCAGATTAAACTGAAATTAAGCGTGCCTCATTAACACATTCTGTCCATAATCAATGCCAACGTTCAAAGCAGTAGCACTATCCTTTCAAAAGTTATTAGACTTGAAAGTGAAGAGTGTGGACAAGGTTTTTCAGAAATGAAAAAGGGATTCTTAAGACACACCTAATCACACTATTCTACCAAAATGTTCGAGGTAAGCTGCTAAAAAAACACACTTTCCTGCCCGTTTTATGATACCAAATTTTAGCATAATGTAAAAGAAGATTCGCTCTTTCAGAAAATATGAAAAAGTCAAGTTCGGCTATAGGTTGACCAATTTCACTTATTTTCAGTCCTCACGCAAAATCAATGTGTGCGACTTTATGTTCGTTTTGAGGTGCATGGTCACAATTATGGCTGACTGCGTGGAAAGCTTGTGTCTGCCCATGGCTGTATCATCTTTCAGAATGCCATATGTTTACACAACTACAAAGTTAGTTCATTCACAGTGGTCTATGATGTAGGGAGAAAAAGAAACAAAAACTGAGTATGAGCTGACACTTATTATTTACTATGGGAAATTCTGATAGAATAAAATACCTAAGTTGTGTTTGTGAAGAGATACTAGGGAATACTAGTAATGAGTGACAGTGCAACCTTTTGACATAGGTAAAAAAAAAAATTATATAGTGATTTATACTTTTTTGTTGTTTATGTAGGACTTGTATCCTTAAAGTTGCATTGGACATACAACAGTTGATAAAATGATCATAGTAAAGTAAGAATTATTTGAGCATTCCAAAAGACTTTTACTGATGTTGTACTGTAGTGTAAGATCTTGGTACGCTTCTGCAATCGTAGCAGTTATTATCGTGAAATATTCAGACATGAATAGAATAAAAGAAAGAGAGGTATACAATGTACACTTTGAGAATGTCACATTCAGTCTTTTAAAATTGCTGAAGTTTCACCTTTGTGTACATTATGATAATGACGCATGTACACTAACTTGATACAGAGCAGGGTGCTACATAAGTACTTGCCCGATTGCCCGTGGCAAGTGAAAATCAAATTTGGGCAAGTGTCTTTGAACAATAAGAACAAATGCTTGCCCGAATTGGGCAACCAAAAAGTTTTGAAGCCACCTTTTTTCCCTTACTCCCCCAACAAACCCACAAAGTCAACCATACAGAAGCCCAAAGACAATAGCTGTTAAGTGATGCAATGCGCTTTACATTCAGCAACTTTCCAACACTTACGTGAAGAAGCCCCAATGCAATGCAACGGCAACACTTGATCGGACAGAGTTTGTAAGGCTAGTCCATTTTGTTTAATTAGAGTTCAAATCAACATGTCCTGTTTATTCAAATGATTGTGTTTTATCAACCCCTTGACTTACACATGATTTTCTATGTTATTTCCTTATATTTTGGACTTTTTTCGGACTAGTGTTTTGAAGCAAATTTGAAAATCTGCTTGCCAAACCGGGCAAGTGGTAGAATAAAGTTATGTAGCACCCTGCAGAGGGACCTTGTTCTAAGGAAGCTGGGTATATCAAACACTTTTCTATCGAGGTTGTTGTGCAGGCCCAAATCTGAATATTTCTCTGTTATTGTACCGTGATGTATGGTAAGAAACCTGATACTGTATACGCCGAATATTTCGCAAGGTTATTATTTTCGCGAACTTCGCAAAATTAAAGACACACGAAAATAACGTCTCTGATCCCGATATGAACATGACGCACACGTATACATTTCTTCGTTCAGTACAGTACTCCATGATCACAAATTTAACCACTTGCGAAATCTTCGGGAAGTCCCGATTTGCGAAAATTCAGACTCGCTAAATATATGGCGAAACCTGATACAAGGTTGCAGAAATTTTCGTGGTTTGTGGGTCTTCATTACAGTGCACTCCCGCTGTAACGAACACGGTTATTACAAAATTCCAGTTACAACCAAATAAAAATTCAGGCTGTAGCATTATCCACACTATGTATTGTTATTGTTTGTTTGTTCGGTTATAACGAAATTTCGATATAACGAAAGAAAACTGCTGGTCCCGAGCACTTCGTTATAACGGGAGTCCACTGTATAACGAAGTACCCCTGTATCATGGTGTGGTGTTAAAGGTCAAAACTGAAGTAGGCCCCTACGTCCATTGCATAATATGCTGGTATTCAGATGACCATTGTATTGACTCTGACTCTCTCTCTCTCTCCCTCTCTCTCTCCCTCTCTCTCTCTCTCTCTCTCTCTCTTTCTCTCGATAATGGCAAGCATTAGCCAGCAAATCAGAATCAGATGCTGCATTCACGCACCATTCAATCAGCCGATCATATCTTGGGATAATAATAATGTTTTTACTTACTAGTATCTGCTAAGCACATCAAACACTGAAAGCTAAATACATGTACAATTAATATCCATATTTTTCTCAATTGTGCAGCACAAATGATGAATAGATCGCTATTGCTTCAAGGACATTTTCTGAGGTTTAAAGATAAATTATAGAATTATTATTGACAGGTTGTAAAACTTACAAAAGAGTAGAGGTTATGTTTTAATCCGCTGTGCGCTATGTCTGAATGCCGTAGGTTTTTAAGTCAGTGATGTCCTATTCTGAATGCCAGAGAACTTGCAAGTCTTGAATTGTAATTTGTAGTGTTGGAATATATAATATATTAAAGTAATGAACTACCACGTATATGAATATGAGATACGGACGCTGGAATTTGCTTTCTTGGAACTGTCATTTTTGCCTTGTTTCACCACACAAATGTTAGGAATACATGTATTATTGATATTAGATAGGCCTATATAAAGTTATGCACATGTACATATCCTTATAAGTATAATTATGAACATATGTGTAATTTTAGATACAACTGTATCTCTATAATATGTTTCCATATCATACACTATATACATAATTATGTATATATGTGTACATGCATTCACATACTCTACTGTGTATGTGCATATGAAGAGTTTCATTGTAAAATGGGCTAAGAGCCATTTTTAAACATTTTAAGGTATCTCCATTCACTTGTCAGATCAAGCAAAATAAAACCTTTCCAATGATACCTCACTTGTAACAAAACAAGGAATATTCTAAAAGTTATAAAAATATCCCATATTTTCTTATTATTTTCTTTGTTTTTTAGCCACTTTAATCACAAGTATCTCAACTGGACAAGAATGGAGTTAGCCTCTTTTGCGATAAAACTCTACATATATATATATATATATATGAAGAGTTTGTTTGCAAAAACCGATAAGTCCATATTTGCCAAATGGAGATATTTGCGACTAAAGTTCAAGAAAAATAAAGAGAATAATAAGACAATTTTTGCTTCTTTTGACCATAACTTCAAAAATATACCTTTGTATGTAGTGACCAATATATCATTTAAAAGGTATTATTTTGTACTTTTTGACAGAGATCGTACTTCAAAATCTTCAAAAATGGACTTATCGGTTTTTGCAAACAAACCCTTCATATATATAAACACATACATAGGCCTACATGTATATGTATGTTTATGTGTGTATAGAAAAACATGCATTATTCATTATGTATCACATTAAGCGAGTTTCAGTTGTACCTACAACTGACCTACATGTACATTCTTACATGCCTACATACAACATTTGTGAGGGTATAGTCATGTCATACACTCCTGCAATCACACACCAATTTACATGTACACTTTGTACAGAAAATACAAGTGATTTTCTGTTTGGTAGGTACGAAAACATTTTTATTATTACAAATATTTTTCACACTTAGTACCTGTGCCAACTTGACATCAACCAGTGACTGTTCTTGTGTTTGGCATAAGGTACTGATATTGCTCAGTAGTTTATCAAAAGTATATTATCAAAATGTGTAAAACGTTATTACGACATACAGAGTTCAACAACTTAGTCTGGATTATCAAGATACTGTCATGCAATTGACTTTTTTTAACAAAACACATCTACAAAAATACATGTAGGCCTAAAGTGTACAGTGCACTCCCGTTATAACGAATAAAAATACGCTTATCACGAAATGTTCGTTACAGCGCCAAAGAAGTGAAAATTTAGGTCATTTAATCTATATACATCTACGTGTGATTTACTTTACTTTTCGTTTAGTTTATATCAAATTTTCGATATAACGAAAGAATAGAAAGAACTTACTTCATTATAACGGGAGTTTACTGTACTTAAAAAGATCGGATGTATTCGGGAATCCTCGTATCGAAGTGTGTATAGCTTTATCACTGATCTCTATATAAGTAGGCCCTACACACACAGCCGAAGATTCTCGACGGGAGTCGAATCTTTTTGACCAATGAGCGTACGCCTACGCCTCAATAGGGAGCTTTAGATTTTAGACGCGCGGACGTTCAGAGAGAAAAAAACATGATCTGAGCGTGCGCAGTAACTTGATCCGCGCTACTGCGCACGCTCAGAACATGTTTTTTCTCTCTCTCTTTGAACGTCCGCGCGTCTAAAATCTAAAGCTCCCTAATGAGACACATTCGCTGACGGACAATTCTATTTTAGCAGACCAGCGCTAAATTTGTGTTTGTTTGTTATAACCCGATGGAGAGCAAAGAAGAACGACCCAATCGGATCACCCTATCTCCTTCACGCTAGGTACCAAGTCTTTAAAATATTATAACTTGAATAAGATATTTCCATTTACTAAGTAAGCCTCAGTTCTTTTGTAACCATGCATATAACCTTGTACTGTATATATATAATATATACACACCGTGTGCAATAACCTGGCTGAAAATACACACCGTGTGCAACAACCTGGCTGAAAATACACACATAGGCACACACTAATTAGAAAACAAAACACAAAATACCTCATTGCACTCTATTAAACCAGTCACAGATGATGTATAAAATTACTTGGAGGGATTGTAATAAATAGTTCCCTCATTGAGTAAGGTGCTGAAAATTTAGATCATTCCTCACGCTGAAAATAGAGGATGAGGCAAAAATCATACTTGTCACCAATGCCCTGTCTGATGCAAGCTTGCCATCTCAGACACGGCAATCGTAACTGAGCTGCATAGACATTTAACATACAAAACGCTGGAGGTACTTGAAGAGAAATGTCTCCCCTTGACAAAATTATGATACATAGTAGAAACTGAAAGAAGGCACGCAAGAGCCAACAATATGACACAGAAACACAGCGTTGAGAAACCAAGCGTGAGTACAGTAACGGTACTATTGCTTTGGACACCTGTCCTAAAGAGTACTTTTGGTCGATATGCTTGTGCTAATGAGGGTGTAGAATCAAGGAGCTTCAAAGCTCCTTCGTAGTATATATCGGTCAAAAATGCGCCTTAGCCAAAGGAATCGTGCCTTTCGAAGTCAATGGCATATCCAATATTGGCTAATTATTCTTGATTGTGGTCATCAGCGTTAACTGACTACGGCTACTGATGGGTGGACTTGTCAATTCCAACACATTACCATACACATCAACTATTAACTTACATCTGTACAGCCTGAACAACACCAATATATGAGTTGTAGCATATTATCAATTGTGGTATTCAGTCACTTTTTTTTAATTGCATCTGATTTAAGTCTTTTGCTCATAGTGACACCGTATTTATAATCGGCGGCACGTGATTACGTCACTGATCAGCACCATTTGCCGGGCCTTGAGTTGCGGGGGCGCCCATTTCCACCACCTCGCTGCAGTCGTTTTGCGCCATCTCATAACTGGGCGGGGCTGCGGTGGGGAAGGCGGGGAAGGCGGGGTTCGCACCTGGCGATGCCACGGGGGTCTGAGGAGGGGGGGTCGCGGGTGAGTTGGTATCGTCAGTGACTTCTTTGCTGTAGACGGGGGGCTGCGAGTCGTGGACTGACTGCTCATAAGTGGGCGGGGCCTCAAGATGTGGCAACGCCCCTTCCAGATCGGGGTTGGACATGTCCCCTCCTCCTTGCCTTTGCTGAGATCGTCTGCGCTGGATGCTGGCGCTCCGGCGGGCCACCATGGATCGGATCTTCTGCTGTCGCTTTTTCTCGTACACCTTTTTCAGGCCGACAACGCACAGGAAAATACCTAGGACGCCCCCTACGAAGATGAATGTGATTGCCCACCATGGTAACGGGTCTAGAGTAGAGCGAGAGAAAGAAATGAAATAAGAGCGGAACATGTAGAATGAGAAAGAATAAATAAATAAAGATATGAATGGCCCTCGCCGCAATGAATTTCTTGAAAAGGCAAATTTTAGCAACCGTTACGTCAAGGTTCATTTCTTCCTTCCCTTTCCTTTCTTTTGGTTGACTTTTACCCATGATTCGGATTGATTCCCCAGCTTGGTTGATAAACCAATCGGTAAACACGTCAAGCAGAAAAAAAGTTCGTGGTGTTGTTGAAACTGTTTACTAGTATTTTCAGTCTTCGTCCGCAAGCAAGCTGCCTCTCGAACAACCTAAGGGAAAAACTCTATGGAACTAATCATTATCATCTCGAAGGCAACGGGTTAAAAAAAAAAAAAAAAAAAAACTGAACATTGAATTGACTGTATTAGTGAGTTCAGATAGACTCTTTTACCTGCTCCCCGAGTGTGGGCCGCTGCCCTTTGTCTCTGTCCGCCGTAAGGTTGTCTTCTTCTTCCTATTAAAAAAGAAAGAAAAAGAAGCAATAATTATGTACATGAATCAATTAATTCATTCAGTTTCCTCCATGTTGTTGTTGTTGTTGTTATCAGCATGATGCATTGATATCAATTTTTTTTAGCATAGTAGGCCCTATAAACTTATAAAAATCGTCATTCATCAAAATTTTGATTGCTGTATTTCTGCCTACAATATGTGTTCATTAGATTATCATTATCAGTCAATTTTGCTTATTGATAACGGTCTCCTCAACCTGTACACTTAAAGATCTGTAATGATATTTATGTATCATTTCACATGATCATGTATTTGTAATGCGAAATTTTGTAATATTTTCATGACTTGTGAATAATATGTTCGATATTGTTATCCATTCATACATCCAATCATTCATTCGTACATCCAACCATTCATAGAAAATAATCATGTACCAGTGACAGTCAAACATTCAGACAGTAATACACCCTCCTCGTCAGTCATTACTTTGCCGCATGAAGCAACAAACGAATATAATTATATTAGGTATGGTTATCTATACGTATCCTATAATGCGCTCTTCATTAAGATTGTCTGAACGAAGTCGAATTGACATCATTTCTGACAAAACGCTTGTACCATGATAACACAATAAGTTTAAGAAGAAAAAAGGCGTACTGGTATTTCGTTCCAGCATAAAAGCACTACTTGCTGCCACCAAAATTTCCTTTTACATGCACAGTGACAGATGAATGATTTGACTCCATTAATAGGGGGGGGGGGGGGTAAGGAGAGATATTTGCACCCCAACATGAGGGATGAAAAGAAGGATTTGGGGACAAAGATGCGGGTCCCGCTATTTGCCTCGTCTGATCAAGATTAACGGACATGGTACCTGTCAAGTTCATGAACAGCAAAATAATGATCGCTGACGAGAATATTTATCCACTGGACGAGAACGCCAGTGCTTCTTTGCCATAATCCCTCAATCCCTCGAAAGGAAGGGACATAAACCACGACACACGAAGCGGTGATGATTAGTGACAAAGACATTGATTGTAACACAAAAGATCTACTAAATAATCACCAGTCACGCGTTCTGTGGAGTTTTGAGAACGGAAGGACACATGGTGAACTAATGCATTATTCATCAACACCCATCACCCTTCTTTCCACCCACGATGTCCTATAATTATAGTAATCTATCAGCAGCGCTTGCTGCAGCTTGGTTTTGGAAGGTTATATCTATATGTTTACATCCTCACTTTTGACTGATAGCTGTGTGATTACTGACGATGATACAGCGAAATGACAACAATTACAACTACAAAAACAAAACCAGAACATCAATCTTTGGCAGAGGTCAAAGGGAATTTGAAATGCTTAAGCTGAGTTTTGGTGCGGTTGGTCACCATGTTCAGTAGCGATACGCAATGACTTACTTTTGCATAATAATATGCTCTTCATTCTCTGTCGGCATTAGAGTTTCTAAAAAACAAGGAACTGATTTGTTAAGACTGCATTGTCTTGATTTGACTTCAAATGGCCCTCTTCAGCATAAAAGGAGAATTATGAGGTTTAATCGGATAAGTGAATCAAAAATTTGAAACAACCGAAAAACGAAAAAAAAAGCAAAATAAAACAAAACAAATACAAAATTTTCCTCAAGTTTTTTTCTTTGAATAAGTAGGCACGTGCATGGAGGGCTTTTTGCTACCAGGAATGCAATCAGCGCATAGTGTCGTGTCTCGTGTTAATATCAGCCGTTATTGGCCAAACTTCCGCCATTCCTGGAGCCTTTATCGAATGTCCTCTCTTTGTAGAGCAATTCACAGTTTTATCATTCAATTTCCTTCTTGTGTTCTTGGTGGTCTTTTGTCCAGGATTTTGACCGTTTCCTGCCTCCATAGTTTCCCACTTAGAGCTACATCCCCCTTTTTCCTGAGTACCTCGTATTTCTCGCAAAGAGGCGTCAAAATCCAGCTCAACCTTTTAAACGAGTTCACCGGGGATGCATTTGATAATTTCCTGGATGTTTCCGTTCTCCTTAAAATCCAAATGATAAGTTCCGGTCGTCGTTAGGAAAAGGAGGAACAGGTCTTTTCTTCTTTTTTTTTTTCAAATTCATTGTCACATTTGGACCGAAGTATAGAAATTGACTTGTTCCCAAGTTAAGAGATCTTCTGTAGCTTGAGGGAGATAATCTCTATCCGAGTCGAGCCGCCCCGCTCCCCCCCCCCCCCTTTAAAACCTCCCCCTTTTAGCACCCCTAAAATGGTATTATGTATGTGATAAATCATTGTACAGTATACGAGTATAATCATAGGTAGGGTCTATAGTGCCGCAGACTTATGGCACTATTCTTCCCCTAACCAAAGCAATCACATCCGGGCAGGAAGCGGTCAGCTTTCACCGCGCCATGATGATTTTTATCATCAAAATACGAGACTTTTATTTTTATCCCATCTCTTGGTGCAAAATAGCATCAACTATTATAGCATCCCGTGATTGCATAATTGCTTCATGCTGCAGTCATTAAAAGCCAAAATAAAATATATAGTAATTTGAATTTACGCACCATTTAATGTACACTTAACGGTCTCAATTTCATTGATGAGTTTATGGGTTGTTTGCCTTTGTAAATAAATATTGACAAAATTGGAACGTATGAGCGCTCTTCAACTGCTTCCACTGCCCACCCTGCCAATAAGTTCAGACACGCATTTCACGCCATTTGCGTCATACAGCTTTACTTTGTAATCCCCATTCAATGCTCAAGGCTATACATTGTGAGCATTATTTTTCTAAGCCTATTGTGAACCATCTAACTTTCCATACATGTAAAAGGCTTTTTGAAGGTTTGAGGTAGGCGTGTCTGCTTTTTTATGTACATGCATGTACAACATACATGCATGTTGTTTTCGTGCTTGTTAGCTGAAGTATTCTTCAGGTATAACTTGTTGGCCGGCGACGAAGGGAGCCTTTATCTTTCACTTGGGCGGACGATGGTGGCCAAATTTCGAAGAACGAAAAGTGGATATCCGTAACGGTTGTGTTTTATGTGTATTAAGATATAGTACGTTCTTGGAATCTGGGTGATAACAACAACAGATTCTGACGTTTGATTTACATTATGTTACCAGCAACGTAATAGTAAAAAATAAAAAAGCGTAGCATCTTCATTGTATAATCGTCAGTACTATTCAACTTGCCTATAGACAGCTACAGTGTATATTTGCAATATCACTGCGGCGTCTGTTCTTCCTCTGTAATCTTTGTAATGTCATTTCCGTTTTTCCCTGTTGTGGTATAACTCTCACAACTTACAGTATCTAAACTACAATGTAGAATACCTTTGTAGTATGTCACTTTCGCTTTATTGTTGTTCTTGTTGTTGTGGTTTTTTTTTTTCTTTTTTTATAATTTAGGATGCCAGTTGTGATCGGTAGGTTTTCTGCGACATTGGCTCTTTTAAAAGGTACGTGGCCCCGGTGCGAAAGAAACATTACTCGAAGTTGTTTGTTTGTTTTTTACGAGTGTTTTTTCTATTGTTTCAGTTTCTTGAATTGCTTATCATCAGACGTCTTCTACAATAAAACAGATGTTCATTGTCACTTTAAGTTCATGCGAGTGTTACAACATGCCAAAATAATTCGTAGGACCCCATGTGGTTACATGTACATACATGTATGTCTGACATTTTGTGAAGACGAGAAAATCTAAAACAAAGTGACGTTTCTATTCCATGTTCAATGCTGTTGGAAGTTAAACCATCATGTATTTTTTTATTCTACTTTATTCATCACAGTATGAAATCACTCAGGCAGAAATGCAGGGGGTGGGGTGGAGGGAAAGAAAGAAAGTAAGTAAACGTAAACGGGGAACCGGCAACATCGGACCAGTGAGGTGGCATGATCGGACAAAGGCGGCCCCTTACGGGACTCCTTTCGATAGCTCTATACGGACACCGGTGAAGGCCAGCTGGTATGCGGGTTGGTCAATTACCCCTGGGTCAATTATTATACTGGGTTTAGGGATTTTCAAAGCAGACAATCCATCCACAGTTCCGATAATGACATGGGCTTTTTTTGTTTTTGTTTTTTTTTCTGTTTTTTTTTCTGTTTTTTTTTTTTTTTTTTTTTTTGGGGGGGGGGTTGGGTTTACCAAGAAAGGTACGGGTGTTCTTGAATTATGCATGGTCGGATATTTACTTTTCATAGTGCAGTACACCATCAAAGGAATAACAAAAAACAAGCATTAGCGCCAGTCCAGCCGAGTGAAAAATGGGGAAAAGTCAAGTACACATCTACCGTGAAAGCCCCCTTCCCCCTCCCGCCCCGGTTTCCCTGTCAATATTTCCATTCATATTTATTGATTTAATTCAAATCAATCATGAATTAACCCATTCTGGGTGTAACATGAACAAAACAAAAAACAAACAAACGAAACAAAACAAAACAAAAATAACGCACACACATAACAAACACACACCTTCACACTCACACACATACACATACCTACCCATCATGCCCATTATGGGCATGATAGTGTATATTATGGGCATACACTCACGTTTACTGGTATCAAACTTATCCTAAATTGGTATTATACGTTTTCCATGGGCTCTCCCCTACAAACGATCAAAAGGGTAATAATGTAAGGGCCCCTAATCGAAGCACATTCTCTTTTCTGTTATCTATTGGCATACAATGTTCCATGGGGTGGCCCCTACAAACGATGAAAATGTAATAATGTAAAAGTCCCTGATCGAAGCACAGTCATGCTAGCTGGCAGAGCGCCAAGACTTAATGACGTCATAAGCTCCAATGACAATGATAAATATTGGAATACGCCGCCTCTTGGTGGCTCTCCTTCCATTTCTCATTCATTCAAACTTATTATGTACAAGTACAAATACTATGGCATTTTCTACTCATCCACTGCCTTCCTTCTTCTCCCCCCCCCCCCCTCTCTCTCTCTCTCTCTCTCCCTCTCATTCTTTTTTGACTATTTCATTGAGAACATTGATGACTTTGGGGGTGAATACACCAGAAATGAACTTATACCTCCAAATTCTTAAACGTCGCCTTATGGGCTAAATTTAGGCGACGTTTGGAAATTCCAGCCATAATGTTTAAACGTATGAGTGTATGAAAGTTACTTAGCACTGTGTGTGCATAAGTTTCTAATTTTAACGCTGCTCGGGGCATAATGTTTAAACGTATAAGTGTATGAGAGTTATTTAACACTGTGTGTGCGTAAGATTCTAACTTTGATGCTGCTACTTCTACTTCTACTTCTACTTCTACTTCTACTTCTACTTCTACTTCTACTTCTACTTTCTACTTCCACTTTTACTTGTATTTGTACTTCTGCTATGGAGCTTTTCATCAAAGCCTGTTCAGCCACTGGATGAAGATATTGTCAGACTTTATCACATACTTGATAGGCTGAATTTCAAACAGCGCTGAATGAATTTCATCCAACACGTCTATTTTTTGAGGTTCCATGCATAAAAATAATAATAATGATGATAAAATCTGCACATGTTTGCTTCGTATTCAGTGCTCCCTGGTCCGACAAAATCAAACCCCCTTACGTATTAGGTTGTTCATCACTGAATATCCCTTTCCAGTTATCAGTTATCAGTGATCATACTTCTTTTTATTTTACATTCAAAACAACCGTAACTGGCATCTTAGCGATCTATACTGCATAATAGTATGACCGCCTTAAAACAATGAAAATAACAACAAAATAAATCCAAACCTCACGGTTTCATCAGTGATTTTACGTGGTAATCACATAATGGAAACAATATACTTCAGAAGCTAGTGAGGGGATTCAGGCACACATTTGAATTAGGCTGAATGCAAAACCATAATTCCTTTGGTTCATTATGCCCGTCATCCATATACAGCTGTATAATGCATGGAGATTCTCAAATGTGCTATACAATTATGGTTCTATTGACCTTAAGAGGAGCAATAAATGGACGATGTATAACTCACTTGATTCAACCGAGCAAACGTTGAGTAATACCACAACCACAAGGAAGACGATGTGAAGAATGGAATTGAGATAATGGTTCGCCATCTTGTCTCTGTTTTAGGTGATCAAACTCTGCTGCGATATAACAATACTTCCACTTTTCTCTCCGTCCGAAGAATTAATCCCAAATAATCATCTGGTCCCTGTATATGTAATCGTGACGGGAGGGTCAGACTCTGCTCTCGTAGGTGAATCTGCGGCGCCGGCCAACGTTTCTCGGTCAGTCTTACTGAAGTGTTGTCTAACGCTCACGGCTACGTCCAGCACAGCCTGGTTTTGTTATGTCAAATATTATTCTCGCACCAATGTGGCCTGTTTTCTTCTAACTTCCTCTTCTGATCAACTGCCAACTGAACGTGTGTCAGAAAACTCGAGGAAGTCGCCGACTCGTGATGTAACGGTAGCATAGAGTGCAGTGTATATAACAGGAGAATGACAAGGTTGTTATAAACTCACCGGATCTTGTATTTGCTTCGTAATGCCAGCCGAGTTAGACTCACCGACCCAAAATAAAACTGCTGGCTAGCAAACAAAGGAAGCACTGAGCCGAATAGCCTTAACAAAGGACCCGTGCCTGGTACTGCACAAGCGCGGAGAGGAAAAATAGCTCAAGAACGAGAGAATTGAGTAGAATAAAGGAACAGACATAGAGTCAACCATGAATTCAGCCACGAAATGACAGAAATATAATGAAATTGATGTAAATAGGTAGAGCATGTACGAGGGCGTTTACGCATCTAAGTCCAAAGGTGCATAATACTGCTGATTTCCTTTTGAAATAAAAATGAAAACATTCGGTCAAAAATAGCTTGTTACTGTTTTGATTTTTTTGTGTGTGTTGTAAGATTAACCTAAGGAATCATCCTTGTAAATGTGCAAGACTATGCGTGTACTAAAATGAGTTGTGATTGATATCGGTATAGATAAATAATAATTTACATTTTAAAGATAGTAGTGTGGTATATAAGCATGGCTGGATTATTCACACCGGTTAAAGTGATTGGGTGTTGAGCTAAAGCCCTGAGATTTATACCAATTTGTTATTGTCCTCTTCCTTTTAGAATTGGCTTCTATTCTTCTTCTTTCTTTCTCTTTTTTTTTTTGTCTCCGTGTTTTTCATATAGCAAAATTTTCACAGACTATGTTATATATATTATATATATATATGTTTTGTTGAGAGAGAGAGAGAGGGAGAGAGAAGGAAAGAATGGAGAGCAATATCTGCGGCTGCTCTTTTACCTACATTTACACCACATCCTCAGTGATTTGCAGTTTGTTTGTATTGTTATACCACCTTCCCTGGTTGGTTTTGCTCTTTTGCTTTAATTTCACATTAATATACTCACACACCCATACAAACATTCATATATATATATATATATATATATATATATATATATATATATATATATATATATTATATATATCTTCTTCTTATTTGTATTCTTCTTCTTCTCCTTCCTCCTCCTCCTCCTCCTCCTCTTCTTCTTCATACTTCATGTACGTACCTGAATGTTGTACATAAAAGGAAAAGGCGTTGTACTGAGATGGCATAAGGACGATAGCATCCTTCGCACACACAAAAGTGCAGTCACACATGTATATAACACAGACACAATCACAGAAAACAAGTGACTGACAGCCTATTGGAACTTGGTACTTCCCTTATTAAGTCTCCTATGGCTTATGGTAAACTATTATCCAACGCCGGGTTAAAGAAAAAAACAGCGCATGCAATCACAAACGCAGAACAAGGACAAAGAATAAAGATGAATACATAGAATCATACACGCATACAGAAACTGAAACAAAAGAAACAAACCTCACTGACTTTGAAAGAATATAAGACAATGTGGGAAATTTGAGAAAAAAAGAGATACCTCCTATGTTACATGGGGAAAATGACAGCGGAGGAGACCCTATCACTAAGGCAGAAGTGCAATATGATCAAAAACTTGTACCGTTACAAAGCAATGGATCAGCAATTATTGTAGAGGGATAGTAGTCAAATGGAAGGATATTAATAACTGCGCTATTTCAGTAAACGGTTAAATCAGTCAATAGTCAATAATTTAATATATTCAAGAATAAACTGTACAGATTTCCTGAACCAACAAACGTTAAATCAATCAATGATATTAAGAAATTGCATGAATTAACGAACTTAACTCTTGCGTATAACTTCGTCGAAGACCTACCCTTTACCTTCATGTATTTACTTTCAATATCCACATCTGAAATATTTTTGATTTTTTTTCTCCCTCCATTTTCTCTCCCCCCCCCCCCCCCCCCTCCATCAATCCTCTACATGTTCGGCTGTGTGTACACACACTCTCTTATTTGCATTTTGTTTTCTTCCTTTCATCTTTGATTACACAGTACAAAGGACGTTGACATAATCTTCCACTTTAAATATTTGCAAACATAAATGACATCAGACAATGCACTGATGTTTGTAAGAACCGCCGCACTGGACAAGCTCTGCTATGTACCACGTTCTTCTTTCAAAATTGAATGCATCCATGTCATTTCCTGCTACGATCCAAACTTCCTATAGTAGATGCTCAACTAATGAACATGTTTGTATATCTTTTTTTCCTTTGCAAGTGCTTCAACATTGTCATATTTGGGTGAGTTTATATGGACTTTTCAATGTCCTCACTTATGATGGAAAGTATGTCAGAGTGAACTGAAATTTAAGAACAGATCTATTGATTTACTCAACTGAGGAGAGTTACAAATTATTTTATACACGAGTGATGTCATGATGACGTGATCAAGATAACTAGAATATTGAGGTCCTCGTAGATGACGTAAGAAGATTACATTATGCATCTTAGAATCTCTGTCAAATTCTGATTATTTCGTCGTTTAAACGCTCAGTATTCCTTGAGAACGACTCCGGCTTTGGAAAAACTGATACGGAGGACTTAAATGACAATACTGTCTGGTACGTACAATGGACGATACGTCACTAATCGGCCAGTATTCAATTGAATGCCGGACATGTCCAGGTAACTCGGAACAACTCAGCTCAAACTGTAATGACGCTCCCGACATTGTATGCGTGCGGGGCATATTTACGTCATTATAGAACACTTTCTCTGCAGAGTGACGTAGAACGCGCCAATGCCGATTATTTTGTTGGCAGAACAGGTATGCATTCCTTAAGCTGTTGTGGTTTTTTGCCCTCTTTCCAAATAGCCTACATGTTTGCCCGATACGCTGATTTCATGCCCACAAACATTCTTTTCATTTAATTGCAGTCACGGATGTTCTACAATAAAAAAAAAAAAAAAATGTGCAAGGTATTAATTGCATGAGCTCGACATGACGTCAGCGAGAGTTCATCAAAGTGTAACAATTCAAAGATGGCAATTGCTTGTCTTTAATCGTTGAGCATGGCGGAGTAATCTTGTCATCATTTTTAGTTTCAATCGTTGATACCTGTTGGAATAAATATGATTAGTTTGTCATGTCTGTACTAGAGTACCGAAATAGTAATGTCACAGTCATATTTTGTTCTTGCTTGGGTGTGAAACAGGTGCGAGTATGAACACTCGGGCCAGATAGGGGAGGTTGTGTAGAACCAGTTTCCATGGCAATGGATGACTATGACATCACACTTTGATACTCTACCGTATGTCCCCCCCCCCCCCAAAAAAAAAAAAATACAATGGGAACCCTCCGCAATGATATCTTTAAAAATAATGAATCAATCAATATACAATTTCAGTGTATGAAACCATAGCTCATTGCCCACATCTTACAGGAAACCCTATTCGATTTGCTTCAGTGGTCAAAGAGAAATGAGAAATTTTGTAGAGCATGTCAGGAATCTCTTCCCTCCAAGTTCTGTCTATTGTGTTCACACATTAATACACAGTTTCAAGAGCATTTAAGTGCTAAACTTGGAAGAATCAGACTCGTGACATGCTTTACAACAATCCCCTTTCTCTGTAACCGCTAAACCAAATTGAATTGGGTTTTCTTCAAAATAGAGCTAAGATGTTAGACTTTAAGACCCTGAAGTAGCATTTAGACAGTTTAATCATTTTTGGGAGTTATCAATGCGAAAATCAGATTGTATTTTTGGGGGGACATACTGTATAGGCCTATGACAGAGAATATAATGAACATCCCCTCAACTGTCTATGATCAGATTCTTTATCACACTTTTAAACAAGAGAAAGACAAGTCACTCGTAACGACATTTATAGATATCTTATTCCACTTGCTATTTAGCAATTTTAGATAATCAGTGTTTAGAGTAAACTACCACGAAAAGTGTTAAAACACCTATATAAATGTAATCTCATCAGAGGGGACGTAATGCAATCAGTCTCGAGGTAGCTTGAACAAACAAACAAACAAACAAAGATGATTAGTGTCCAAGTAAGTTATCTCTGTCTCTTGTTCGTCTTCTTGTTCAAATCCAAAAAAAAAACAAAACGATTATTTGGATGTACCAAAGGCCTGATAGTTATCTAAAGAGAAAATCTCCAAGTTTCCGAGTTGGGGGACAGGCTATATATATACATTCTCTTTCATCAGCCAGGAAGTGTGATAATCCCAGAACAGGAACAGGTGCGCTGTTAATAAGTAAAATGATACGGCAAAGATGAGTTCATTTCAGTAGGAGGAAGAAGAAGAACAAGAGGAGATTAACGGAAACAACACACACACACACACACACACACACACACACACCACCACCACCACCACCACCACCACCACCACCACCACCACCACTACCACCTCCACTACCACCACCTTCACTACCACCACCTTTACCACTACCATCACTACCACTACCCCACTTCCACCACCACCCCACCACTACTACCACCACCACCATTATCTCTACCTCCACTACCACCACCACCCCACCACCACCACTACCACCACCACCACCACTATCTCTACCCCCACCACCACCATCACCACCACGACGTCCACTACTACCACCACCACCTCTACCAGTACCACCATCATCATAAGTTAAAATCATCAAGCTTGAAGCAAGCTGAAAATTAAGGACACAAACTAACATACCCACTGGGGGAGAGAGAGAAAAAAAAAATGATTGTCGTTCTTATTTTTAAGTGACTTCTGCATCATTGTGTTCTTCGCAAAATAATACCAAAAACAAAATACACTACTATTCATTGAATCATCGTCATTTACATAATTTGTTTCTTTAATTTCGTTCTCCAAGATTAGATTATATCATTGTCATTATTCTGGCAGAGGTGATCGGTTGTTATATATTTTATCCTGACAACGACAACTATACATGTGACGAATAAAATGATCACTTGGCAATTGATTTCAAATGGATATTTCTCCATTAAGTACATAATGTCACGAAAGAAACTTAAATTATTACCGGTAATGTAGGTTAGTACGCCATGTAAGAGCATTAAAGCAATAAAAACATTGAGACTTTCATAAACAATTGCGACATTGTAACCTGCTTTACAAGTCTGACCTTAAAGGATATAACGTTGTTTGATAACAAATCCAAACTATGTGTTAACAAGACGTGAATCGCTGTTTTTCTGAGAACATTTATTTGGACCTTTTTCTTGATGAAGCAGCTGCCTACTTAAACGATAGAATATTTCGACCGTCCACATGAACAGATTAATCATCAAAATAATATGAAAAGTCAAGAAATCAATTACATTAAAAATTTATATCAATACGAAAGAATACATAGAACACAGCAACATTCGTCCATAGACTGTTCATCCTTGAACAAAACACACTTTCTCGCAGGATTTCTCGCAGGATTTTCGAATTGTATTTCTCAATAGCATGCATAGTGTAAGCGTTGAGCCGACGAGCGCTAGATGGCGCTATAACACAACCCGTTAAGAACGCTTTGCGCTATACGCTGCAGGGACATGAAGTCTGTCCCGAACAAGGTTTAAGGAGGGCGCCACAACGTTTTATCCTTTATTGCCTTCCAGTAGTAAGGAGAGCTTAAACACGCCAATTGAGAATACAAGAGAATAAAGAACAGATCAAGAAGTCAATGAAAGTCAAAACAACGAAAGTACATGTAGCACGACTATTCATTCCCAAACAGAATGAACAAGACAATACAATGTCCATGCACTGCTATCAATGCTCCATTCATTCATCATGTCTGTTGTAGATTATGTGTTCCAGCTGGTTTCAATGCAATATTATGAAATAAAATAAAAGTTTCCTCCCAGCGGATCGTGGGTATAGATAGTCAGCCTGCGAGGAAGAGTCAAGTCAGTCTTACACAGCTTACAAAACGGCTGGACCCTTGTGGTTGGTATCACACATACTATACGCTTGTTGCCACACACAGAGTTGATTCACCATGGCTAATGCAATAGGGAAGAAAGATCATGATAAACCACAGACCGTCATTTCATGATTTGAGCTTTTCACCTTTCCACATCATATGATTCATAGACCCACACTGAGAATTTAGTGGAAAGAGCCTTTGAAGTTTGCTGTTCTTGTCTTTGCACTGAAGGCACGTCCGTCAATGCTTATGTTATCAGCAGTTTCATTCACGTGACCAAACGTCCGGTGTATAGTTTAATGGGCCTTAGGTCACATGGTCTCTCTTACGACATTAGCTTGGCTACAACTGCCCGTCAGCTGAACTCTGTCGTCCTGCATTCCTCGGTTGAAGTCATCATCCTCCTCCTCATCCGGACCGGTCGTGGCGTCAGGGTTTTCGACCACGACCTCAACGTCCCTCTGCGTTCGATGTTCGTACCGCATTCCGTACGACACTTGGTTCGGGCTAGGACCAGGAGCGGCCATCGCCTCGTCGTATGATGGCGGCGGCGGTAGATGTGAATATGGCGAGAAATGCGTTTTCAGGGCGAAGGGGGTGCGGTAGGCGTAGCTCTCCCGCATCGCCCCGAGAGGTGAGGAGAACGAGGAGGTAGCCATGTGCATCGAGGCTCCTGCGGGTCTGCTACGGAACGTGCCCACCTGATAGAAGTCTTGATGCGGGTCGGCTCGGCTGGAAGACTGTTGGGTGCCGTGGGAGAGACTGTGCTGGGTGCGAAGTAGCGAACAGCGGTCATTACATTTCTGTAAGCACTTGTAGAACCAGGCACAGCAGGCGATCAGACCCAGGACAATAAAGATGGCGAGCATCCAAGGGAAGAGCTGGGAGAGGTCCGCTGGAGGATAAACACCAATCACGTGATTAGATTCTCTGACACCTAGCAATACATTTTACGAAATGATTCTCAGTTTTTATGATTCATATCTCCATTATTCTGGTAGCAAGTGGTACATGAAAAGAAAACTCTTGTTTAGGCCCTTTAATATCTGTGAAATGTATGTTTATCAGAATCTATAGTCTGTTTTGAGATCTAGACAACCGTTATGTACTCTACAAATTTCCACCAAACGTCTGTGATCAGCTGTCCCAGATGGTCACCTTCATGTCAAATTAACACCTTGCACCTACAGTAGTAGTGTCTTTTGAAAGAATACACAATTGCCTTATGCATGTTATAGGCCAAAATTTCAGAGTATTTTCGTTATTCTCTTGCCAAATTTGTCCAAATCATTTAAATTAACCAATAAAGATATCTCTGCTACACGGCGTGTCGTTATACAATGAAAGGTCCTGAGGAGATCTCTAGACAAAACGATAACGATGACATCATACGATCATGATGATTAATCACACGTATGTCATTATGGCGTCGATCTCATAGGCAAATTGGTTACATAATAGCATATAGGTGACACGAAACGTTAAACCAACGGTAAATATAAAAATACGTCGAGATGGTACACGTGTGATGACATTCAAAGAATGAACATGACTATTTCATTCTCAAATATCGAAATCAAATTACCATGTCATGTTCACACTTTAAATTGTGTTCCTATACCGTTTAATGTAGAGGAACAGAACAATCATGACTGTTTTCCTTTATACAGATATGTTTCTTCTTAAAAATGAAATCATTCGTTGATTTTATCATTGCCAATATTTTCGCGGACAGAGATCGCCTCTAAAACTACATCATCTCGCCCTACAGATAACCTCATTGTCATCACCTGATAGTTGAGACACATTACACGCCTCTACCACAATAAGCCACGACATAGAGAGAAGATGGATGGTAAGCAGGGCCTCTAAAACAGAGAACAATTCAAATGGCCACAGGGACGTGGGTTTCCATGGCAACACCGCAAAGGATGCCGGGACTCATGTCATTACGGTATTGACAGTCATAATGTATCAAACCCGGGCGTATGTCTACAATAAAATCATGATTCCTTATCAAGTCATGTCCATCTGGGTATGAAAACCCCAGACACGTACGGGACTTATTTAGGAGCACTTCATGGTTTCCAGAAATCCATGCAACTATGACTGGACAACGAATGGAAATATGAGGAGGAACGCGAAGCGGTGAAAGATAACGGAAGGGGGAAGGAGGGGGAAACGTGAAAAACTACCGCGGTAACCACGCAGAAACTAAAATTAGAAATGGATAATGTCAAAACTTGGTGTGCCACTTTTTATGACTATACAACCGCAGTCGTTCAGCGAATGATGAATACTGTTTACCACACAAGTTATTCTTTATTTGGTAACATTCTCCGCTTATTTCGTCACATTTTCTGAGGAGAACTCCTGGAATAACTGCGATACTGTTATTTGTCCCTGTGAATTTGCATGTCGTAAGATTACAAAAGATATTAGTCGACAGGCTCGATTACCGGACAACATTTGAGTCAGACGGAGTACAATAATTCACGTCCCTAGCTGTCTTTCCTTGATAAGTATTCTTATGTGTTGTCTCATAGTAAGAGCGTCTATGCAACTTGACAAAAGAATATAACCGAACAAAGATTAACCCTCTGTACACCATATTGATAAACTCTCCATAGGTTTGTGTGTGTGAATTTTGTGCACATTTGACTCATTGGCACAATAATGGGTTGAGCGATTTGAACATCATGACGTAGTGGAGAAAACCCCGCCCATCTTTACTAATAGGGAGCTTTAGACTTTGACGCGCGGACGTTTGAGACGACGCTTGTGCTGGACGTTCTCCTCTCCCCTGCGTCGTGCTGAAAAGTAGCTTTAGATTACGCTGGGACGCAACGTATGAAAAAATAACAAAATTGCGACCCCATATGATTGGTGCATGAAGTAGTTCTCTACGTTGCAAACTGTGCGGACGTAAAAATAGCCCAGTACGCGTAGTGAAAAACTCAGGCGACGCAAGCTGAAAATAGATCGACTAGACGCGCTTCTGCGCATGCTCAAAACATGTTTTTTATTTTTTTTTCCCTCTGAACGTCCGCGCGTCTAAAATCTAAATCTTTACTATTATCTGCGATGATGACATACTGCTTTCACAATGCTGAAAGCTCGTGCTTTCATTGTTGCCAAAGGGACAGTGTCAGGTCTCGTTTCATGTTGTTGCTTTTTGTCTTTGTTACTCCAGACTTCCAGACCTTTATACACAAATATATACAATTTTATATATATATATATATATATATATATATATATATATATATATATCATATCATAAACGATTTTGTATTTATTGGTTAAAAAAAATAAATGGCATTTACAGCAAGGAATAAAAATCAGGTGAATTATAGAATCACAAATTAAAGGGGAAAAATGCAGTGCAACAAAATTCGCACATACCTATCAAATGTGACAAACATACCCTGGTAGGTGTTTACACAGTTTCCATTCAAATTTCAAACCTCCATTTTGTATAACGAGTGACAGGTTTACCATTCTTTTTGGAATTTTTTTTATTATTGTTTCTGAAGTTATACATTTTTTTCTTTGTTCTTGTCGAAACCTTTTTTTTTTTAATTGATCTTCTTCCCCAGAGGGACCCACATTCTATAAAAAATTTCTTTTAGTGGGTCCGTCCATTTTTTGCACATTGCATATTGTTTAATTCACTTTGATCACTCAAGTATTCATTACAATGTATTATATAACGCCTGAAGAGATCCTTGTCATTTGATTGGTTGTTTGACATTGATCATTCGGCCCATTTCACTATGACGTCATCATCCGTGCAATTGTGGCTCCATTTACCGTGCAATTTTGGATCCATACGATTTGCTCCATTGCACGCTCGGCACACCACGCGTGTAAAACGCCTGCGTTTGCAGTGTGTGTATGCGACAAGCGCTAGCGTAAAGAGCTCAGTGAGCACTCTCGCGATCACAGATTCTCTCTTGTTTCAAAATTAATAACACATCAAATGACAAGGATCTAGGCCTATTTTAGGCGTTATATAAAACAAATAATAAATGTTTTTCATTCGTGCAATGGACAGAATATTCCATTCGGTGAAAGATGAAATGTTTGATCCATTCAACTCGGCTGCGCCTCGTTGAATGGATCATTTCATCTTTCACCTCATGAAATATTCTGTCCATTGCACTCATAAACATTCATTATTTGTATACTATTACTATAAGCATGATAAGTTTTCACTATTGCTTTATACTCTTTTTATTTCATTGTATTGTCTCGTTTACTTTATTCTCTGTTATGAAAGAAAGTGATATGTATGTTTTTGTCGAAATATGAAAGAAATTGAACTAAATTGAACTGAATGAAATCAATGCAGATGATAGTCCTGCAAGCAGTGTGTGTACTTTTGTAGCCAGAGTTGTCAGAAATTTAATATTGTTTGTTTGTTTGTTTGTTTGTTTGTTTGTTTGTTTGTTTGTTTGTTTTTAATTTCATGTTTATAATTCCCTCTGCGGCTTACACATCTCATGATAACTGATATATCTTCTCGGATAATCTTTACTTGGAGGTCACGTATTGTTTTTGATTAATGTTCCTCATCGCTACATGGAAAAACAGTTTTGTTTAAAACAAAACATCCTGTCCCTCGGATATGGAGGTCCCGTGTGTGT
The DNA here is from genome assembly GCA_033980235.1 of Diadema setosum. NCBI lineage: Eukaryota > Metazoa > Echinodermata > Echinoidea > Diadematoida > Diadematidae > Diadema > Diadema setosum. Next base: position 1,108,074 of record CM067078.1, on the reverse strand, counting down.
GAGAGTCAGAACTCATGCACGTAAAAGATCCCGCTTCATTTATTCATCGCAAAGAGCAGGGAGTTTAACCCGGTGAAGTGGTCCCACCTCACATCCAACTAGACCCCATGGAAGACCAGCTATTGCAGCTGAATATGGGCTATCCAGCCATCTCCTCAGATGAAAATGAAACAAACAAACATGTAAAGTTATAGTCAGTGCCGACCTGTTGACAGAACTCACGTAGATTGAACTGTGAGGTTTATCTTTTGTCTATTTCATTGTACTTTATCATTATGGCAGCGTGTAATAAAGTAATTACCAACTCTCTAAATTCCTTAGATTGGAAGTCAATCTATAAGATTGTGGTTCGGGATATAATCCAAAAATAGACTGAAAAAAATACATTGACTTCTAAATCTATTCGATTGAGATTTTCAAACTGGATTTGTCTCTCATCTCAATCTAAGGAATTTAGAGAGAGGGTAATATTGGATTTCCGAGGACTAACCCCCACCTGAAGCTTAGAAAAGCAGTACGATGTGCATGATAGACACACACTAGCATGGTTTTATACTGCTATCATTTTCATCATCAGCTATCGTCGCCATCTTGTGGACACATGCATGGTCGCCATTTGACATTTCCTGCTACCGTGGCTATACTGAGATCAAAGTCTTGCTATAGAAAGTGATAATATCACTTGATATTATTAATACCACATACGTTTGCTGGATTTGAGTTAAAAAATGTAGTTTACGTTGCTAAAAATGCTTCATGAGAATCCTGTGTGAATTTGGCTTGTGGGTTTTTTTTTTTTTGTGTGTGTGTTTTGTTTTTTTTTTTTTTTTAGGGAGGGGGCTGTTGGAAATATGAAATGTCAAATCTAATCCGTCCGCCATTTTGATTTTTGCCCCCGGAACCCATACGACGTCATAGTGGCTTTAATCACGATTCAGCATCTAATACATTTTTTTTTTTTTTTTTATTGATGTCTTGACTCTCTTACCGTTAAACATGGTTGCCGATTTTGAGATTGAATCAAACGCCCTCGTCGACGGCTAGATGGGAAGTCAGCGCAGTGTGTGCTCCCTTGGCTTGTGGCGACAGGAATTGCGTAATTCACTTGGGTTGACGTAGCGACAGGGGAATTAACTCTTCCAGTGACGTCATGGCCAGGGGGCCCCCGTTTGGACACCGTAGAGGGGGTGATGAATGGCAGCTGTGTGGAACGAGGGGAAAAGGAACACAAACCACACATTAATAAAGCTAAATTTGTATACTTCATTGATACAGCCACGCGTGCATGTAAATACGCCTAATTGTTGCCGTGAATCAGCTCGTCAAATGTATTATGTCCCGTCGAATGGCGGGGTATAGAGGGGAAACTGACAAGCATGTTTCTATTTATGTCGCACTTGTCCCTTTGTAACAACATAACACAAACAAGTCAGGGGAGGGACCTTGCTGACAGGGGACATCTATCCTGGTCACCTTTCTCATAACATTTCAAAGACTCTAATTTATCATTTTAATTTTTGATTCAAAGGATAAAAAAAGAATATGTGAAGCAATATTCAAACAGGTGAAGAGACATTATTGAGAATGCAAAAGCTTCGAATTCATGTTGCCACTATCTCGATGTCTATTAATTAAATAACACCTCATAATCACGGTAAGTCTTTTCAGACAGACTGTGGTGTTATAATAATTGCGGATTATTCTAAACACTACTACCTTTGAGAAAGTTAGGTGTGAAAAAAAAAATTCATTAATACTTGTTCACATACTTGAAGCATGTAACAATCATTTTCAACCCTGCATCTTGTATAGCTTCAGTCTGCTCGCTAAATGTGAAGGAATAGTAACAGAAAGGAAACGTAACACTGTGTTGTATTGCCGTCCAATTACTTGCCGTTGGGCAGGTATTAACCTCGGAATATGTTAATGCTCCTTTATGTTCCTTGAGGAAATAAAGCATGTTATTTAAAAAAAAAAATGTTTTTCATCGTTTCCTTTTAGAGAGCTGATTTCAACGTTTTAAAGTCTTGCGTTAACGCTTCAGATTCCACAGAAGTGCGGTGGGTTTGCGATGGTTACCTTTCGGCTGTGGTATTAAGACGCCCTCTTGCGCCAAAGCGGCGGGAAATTAGATCCAGTACCTTTTCCGGCCTTTTGTAATCTAATTACGGAGTTGTGTGCGGATAAATGATGTATTCCTATAATGCACTTGGTCCTGAGAGCAACCTTTAACAATTACAGCTCGACCGTGGTCTAGCATTCTTCATCAAGTCACACCATACAGAACGTTTGTGCTACATTTTGGAAACATACAGGCAAACAAATTGCCCTATTCCGCACTGAGGGGGTGGGGTTGACATTGATCGAAAAAGCAGTTTCTGCGAATTGGAAGAATTTGTCATTATTATTATTGACCATCTCCAAAATCATTCGATACAGTTATGATACAGTTAAGATCAGGTCATCATTGCTGTATAACTAAATTTGTTGACAACATCAATTCGTATGTCTTTTCGTTGTTATATTTGGGTTCACGTTTCCGATTTTTTTTTACAAAAAAAAAAGAAGAAAGCAAAATACAGGCAAATAAAAAATAAATATTTCTACCTTGCTGAATGTGTCTTTTGTGTAGGACATGTCAAAGAGAATTTTCTATTGTTTTGTTTTGTTGTTGTTGTTGTTTTTTGTGTGTGTATTTTTTTTTTTTACCGTGGTCAGTGTTCCTGTTGTTGCTTTTGGGTGTGTGTTTTTTTTGTTTTTTTTTTTTGTAGAAATAGCTTATGTTCCACTGCTTTTTGATAACTGGCTTTGCAGAGATCATGTGAACAAAACACAACTGAGATTAATTAGAAAACATAATTGTGATAATATTTATAAAGGAGCAAGGAGTTGAAAAAGATACTATCATTATAAGAACACTTTTATTTTCCTAAACATTCGAGAAGGTTTTAGCTGTAATTAGAAAAATACATTCAATCTATATGATTATTTTGATTCGAGCTAAAACATTCGAGAAGGTTTTAGCTGTAATTAGAAAAATACATTCAATGTATATGATTATTTTGATTGCAAAAGATGCATGACTACTGAATAAATAAATGTGGACTTACATTGGTTTCGACAACTCGCCTCATGAATGTCGCCATGGTGAGAGTGCTGCTCTGAGAAAAGTTTGTTTGTTTGTTTGTTTGTTTGCTTGCTTAATTGCTTGGTTGTTTGCTGTTCTGGCATACATTTTGTGTCTACTCTCATTCCTAAAAGCTAGCACATTGCTTGATTCATTATCAGTTAACCTTTCAATTTCGGTCCGATCTAATTATGATGAAAAAAAAAATCGATCAATAAGTGATTACCGATTACTCCCTTGGGAGATCACTGGCCCCCTAGTCTACACACTTTCATTCGGTTTCTCCTTCCCTCTCGTAGTCTAGAAGCGATATCATGTCTTATAGGAAGTAGGGACAGTGTCTAGTGAAATAGCCATTCGAGCATAGACATTTTCTTCCCTTTGCTAATACGTCTCTGAGAACTTCATTCAGTCGCGGAAGGATACTGTTCTAGTCAAAAGTCCCTTCCCGCCGCGATTGGTTAAAAATAACGCGCTCAATTAGGCACGTTCAGACACTTCGGCAAAATCCCAAACCACCCCTCCCCCTGAACATCGAGCCTATATCAGCAACGGTAAACGTCCTACTTCGCAAACCATATCGATTGCATGGGGATTCCTGGATTACCGCTAGCGTGATATTTGGTATTATTGGCTTACAATGTCATAAGATAGGTTAACCTTGCAGGAGATGAAAATGTCCTATCTGGGCATGTCGTTTGACCACCAAGTCCTGTAGATTTTATTTTTTTTTTTTTTCGGACGAATAAGGCACCATAATATGGCCTCTCTGGATTTCAACTTATATGATTTGTTAGAAATATTCTACATTTTGACCACACATCAAAAACTATATCAGTGCTCCTACCATAGATCATCATACCTTTTTGAAATAACTGTACATAGTAATGCATTTTTTTTTTAAATGAAGGTAGCTATAGGTAGGGTCTGTTAGGTAGGGTCTTTTAGAGTTTTCCATCGTATACAAGGTGGATGTCTACAGAAGAACCTGACTTAAGTAGAACCAAACATTTTGATCTGATCTTACATTTGAGAAGACAAACATCACGGACGCCATTTAACATTCGCTAACACAGTGAATTAAGAGAAAAATACGAATACCCCCCCCCCAAAAAAAAAAAAGAGAGTAAATATTAAGTAAAACTAAATACAGGTCCTGGGTATATACACACAGAAGAAGAGCAAATAAACATTTTTTTTTTTGATGATAAAAGATAAATTTGTTAATGGAATTAATGAACATATTCATTTTCTCCCTTTGAATTATGTACATTGTAATCCGTATATTAATGTTCCCTGTGATATTACTGAAAAGAAATTTGATTTACGTATAAGATGGTGAAGAAAATGAAATAAAACAAAAAAAAATTCATCGTCCGCGTGTGTATATTATTTTATGTAGTGTGTTGTGTATGTGTGTGTTCTCTTGTTATATATAGAAGTCTGCTTTCGTGTATATTATGCGCAGAATTCACCGCAGTATTGCGATATTATTTCCGCCGCCTAATGAAGTGGCAACAAGTAATAGGGAAGCTAAGCAAGGTGTTGATATTAATTACCACGTAACATGTCTACAACAACAAGTTGCTGTTCGCCGTTTTCAGACAAAGGAAATCCAATAACTGTTTACCTTGAGCTAAAAATTTGGTCAAGAAAGATCAGACATTCATTGATGAGCGCAGCTGTTTGTTTTTAACTGCAATTTGGCCACAGGAGGGGAAGTTAATCATTTTGGAAGAGAGCGATGAAATTTGAGCACCATGAACGCGAACATTTTGAACAAACACCAGGAAATCACTGATGATATTTACGATTTAAATGTCAGTTAACTCAGTTTGAGTATATTACTCGACGAGTATCTCAATATAGCTAAATATGACGTCATTCATCACGTGCTCTTCGTTTTGAAATTGCTCTCTCTTTCCCCCCCCCCCTTTTTTTTTTTGCCTTCTCGTAGATTTCATTCAACATTGACTATTTTGTATTCTCGAACACCCCCTGCACCTAAAAATGTTAGATTTCGAGCTGAAAATATTAGTTTCATGGATTAAGTGATGAACTAACGGGGGAAAACGAACTTCACTTATGTTTCTTTTCCATTTCGGTGTTAAGTTTTGATTTTTTTTTTCTTACTTGAGAGGATATTCAAATATTCTTATCTCATGACTATTATTTACTTATTTTCATCATTGCCTAACAGTCAAGGTTCCGTCGTATCATTCCAATTTTTTTGAAATGATAACTTTGTATAGGTAAAATTTGCTTCAAAAATCACGATTTTTACTGCTTTACTCGGAAGCAGCTTTTGATATCTACCCGCTCTCTAATCTGCTAACTTCCAAGAACAAATTGTAGAAAATTTGGCATAAAAAGGTTGTGACCTTCAACGCTTCTTCACAAATTTGAGTAACACACACACACACACACACACACACACATAAAGGCATAGATAGCCTATAAAGACAGGCAAAGGGAAATCGAGCATTCCTTGCCACAGCAACGTTTATATAATATGTATAATGATATGATAATGATTCCCATCAGAATTGTCACTTTGTGCCGACAGTTTATTTTTGGTTCTGTTATTTGTTATGGTTGTTTTTGTTGTTGTTGTTGTTGTTGCTGTTTTTCCTTTTTGAGAGTCCAAAATTAATGGTAAATCGTTAACGCATTTAAGATATTTTGTTTACCTTGAGATAGAGTAGGATGCTTGAGGGATTAGCGTTTTTTCGCACAACGTCAACGACAACAGAAGACAAAGCCAAAAAGGAAGAAAGCTTATAAAGTTTTAGCCAAATATCGTTTCAAAACAAAACTGGAGTAAGCAAAAACAAACAAACGAACAAAAAAGCAACATATCACAGTCTACTAATCTGCCCCATTCCTCTTCCATGAAATGATCCATACCCACCCACCCCCCCCCCCCAAAAAAAAAAAGGAAGAGAAAATGTCAAGCCACTTTCTGTAGACAGCACGAGGTTGTTATCAGAAGCTGGTAGTAGTACACAGGGACAATTTCTGCCAATTCATTGCTCAAGAATTGCATTGCATAAAACTTATCCTGTCATATCACCAGCGGTTATTGTTATCGAGGGTCACCGTTATTGATATAAGTGATTCCATTTGATTTGATTTGATGTCCTTTCTTATGTTATCTGTTCGTTACTGTCAATACTAACAATCTGTAATATTATACCAGGTCCCTGATCATAGACTTTATCACATGACGTCGAACTTTTATCATAGATCAACAACTGTGGAACTCTTGACAAAGATTGATAAACATTGGCAATAACATTTAGAAATCAACCTATTGAAAATATACAGGACGTAATGTTCAGAAAGAGGCTTATTATGATCGTAGTATCAAATGATGATTGTAAGAATATATATATATATATATATATATATATATATATATATATATATATATATATATATATAATATTTAACCTTACTGCAATCTATTTTGTACCTTGATAAGGTAAGTGAGTTTTGCATCCCAGATTACTAGTATCCAATGTCTACTCAGCATTTCTCTTTGAAATACATTTTTTCCGATTTAATTATTGCGATTTCGAACATGCAGTGAAGCTTTCTCATAACAATCAAATATCGAACAATAATTGCAAAAAGGCAGTAGCCATGTTCATTCTTCAGCTCTTTTTTTTTTCCAATGCCACAATGATCCAGTAAGAGTACAGCAGGCGAAGTATTAAACACTAAACACCTATTGCCCCGCATGCAGACTGTGTGTATTCAGGTTCTTTGGTGGTAGGAGTATTCAGCAAATTAATGAGACAATCTGTGATAGGAACGGCATCATTGTTCATTTTTTCACTCAGCGGGCTATATTGTACCCAATCAAACAATTTATGATAACTAGAAGATTTTGGAAGAGTGTACTGTTAATTTTAATACTAGACAAGCAGACATTATTACAGTCTGGTGTAATCATCAATCATTAATTGTTCTTCGTAGTGACAAGGATAAGTGAAGTGACATTAAAATAAAGAGTCATTGCATACGTTAGTAGATTACTATGCACAAGCAACAGATTGCACTCATTATATAAATATGAATTTTATGTTTTCATCGCTTCATGATTTCAATAAAAGTAACAAAGTTTTGTCCGACATCAGTGTTTTTAAGGGGCCACTGTGATGTGATGAGAGTCGAATACACGGTTGTCAAGGTTTGCACTCTTTTTAACGAACTGCCGGGTTTATTTATAGGGATGTACACAGCGCGGCCAGCAGCAGATTAAAAAAGGTGAACACGTTTTTACCTAAACAGGAAAAGTGATATTAAGAATGATTACCTCGTGGCTTTTGGGCATAAAAAGGGTCACCCGGCCAAAGGGAGAGAGAGGGGGAGAGAAGGAGAGAGAGGGGGGGGGGGGGGGGGGAGAGAGAGAGAGAGAGAGCCTATTTCGTCAACTTTCATTCTTTTTAATAGACATACGCAAATACGTATTGCTGTGTGTGCTGTAAGGCCCTGACTAGAATGATACAGCAGCCTGACCACTGACGTGCAGAAGATGGAAGAGAAGACGTTTTGTCTAGAAAATGCTATGAATATCATAAACATGATATTTTTGATAACAATGATCTTTTTAATACTAATTTAATCCACTCTGGATATTAATGATAATGGAAAGTTCTATCCACCGTTGCAAACTTTATTACTTTCTACATGTCATTTGATTTTCATTGTGTTTTAATAATTCATCTGTGATTAATGTTCTAGATTATGTCATGTTAAATACTATCTACGTTATTTTTGTTTTTGATTATACTGTTTCAAAAATGGAAAAAACAAGTAAACGAACAACATGATGACAACATGATGACAGTTCATAGTTAATTGCTATCAAGATATTGTTATCGTCATTATGGTCTGTACTAAGATTACAAACCAAACGTGCTCCGTTCTTCAGTCGCTGATACGTTTTATAATAACAAGAGATGATTGTGTGTTCCTTCGAATATTTAAGATTCGAAACCTGGTCATAAAAACGAAATTTGAATGATTGCTTTCCAAATCAGAGAGAGAGAGACAGACAGACAGACAAACCCCCAAAATGTTCGTCTTGCCTGGCTTACACAAAATAAAATGCACATATTTAGCATAGCACTGGTACATATTATAATATCTCGACTCACACATCGCCGCACACAAGGTGCCATTCAATGTGAAATATCACTAAAATTTATCGTTACATTTGGTGCATTATTGAAATCAATGTAAAAGTTGTGATGTCAGACAGATTCATTAACTAGAGTAGAATTTAAAAAAAAAAAACACACACACACACAGAATGATATAGATTTTGTCATCAAAATCCGGCATATTCAAACAGTTGAATTGTACACTTTCGTATTGTTTCATGTAGGCCTAATAAAGGTAGTGACTGGAACTACATTCAGTTGACATTTGCAAACTATCTGAGGAGATGAATATCATCACCTCTAAACTCTCATTTTTTTATGTGATAGGAATAGTGTTTTCAGCCTACTATGATTCAACAACTACAACTCTATCCCCCTTTACAGGCATCATCAGTGAATTATTGAAACTCAGGAGACAATTATTATAATTATTATTATTATTATTTGTTGTTGTTGTTGTTGTTGTTGCTTTTAGTATTGATTATTCCGTTTGATTTAATTCAAAAAGAGGAGTGTGCAAAATGTAATGTTTTCATAGGATCTTGTGTGTATGGCATTGGAGGATTTCAAAAGAGGAAACTTTATCACTTAACGTTCTTTGCATATAATTATCATCAACAATAGGCATGATATGTGTTACGTGGAAAACTAGGCGACACATCTAACATTCCGTGACTTTCGTGTGTTACGTCTGATTATGAGTGAAACCTTTATTCTTTGTTCAAGTTTAGGCTTGCTATTAAAAGCCACCTTGGACATAAAGTGGAGTTTCACTTTGCGTTAACTTAAGTGTCCGTTTCCATCCGTCAAAGGTTGCACCGGCTCGCCATGTACACAGGTACGGTGACGTGTGGACTTTACGGACGATGTGCTACCGTGCACTGGCTAACGTGACGGATCTTAGATTCAATCAATGTACACGTGCTCGTTAAGGCATGCATCCCCTGATTGACTGGTCGAATTTAAGCGAATTAGGGTCTTCGAGTATTCAAGGTTGATCCACGATTGAGACTCTGGCTTCAACGTCTACCAGCGTCACACAGGTATTAACATCTTGGAGGAATACCCGAGACGAGTTTCCATAATCACATTCTGTCCACTACCCAATTTTCTTGTCGGCATCCGCCCCCACGCAATGCTTAACGAAACACCGAATGGCCAAACTGAATACTGTGTTTGGCGCTTGTTATACGTTGGAATTGAGGAAAACGAAATAAATAAATGAAATGAAATGAAAACCTCTTCCTGTGTTTATGATATCAGTAGAAACATACACTTGATATGATTTCAAACATCACATTTCATGTTTGGATGCACTGAAAATATCTAATTCACTGTTGGACACAAAAAAGGAACTTAACAATTTGATTTGTCAAGGTAATTGGTTTAATCGCCATGGCATACGAATCATGTACGAAGCTGGAAACATATTTTGCTTTCACTTGATATCATTCTTCCCTCCGTGTGTCTTCAAAATCATAAAAATGAAAGTCACTTGTAACTCTTCCAAAAGAAAAAAATATATATATCAAAATGCTGCCAAGTGTATGTAGATAAGAAACATATGACAAAAGATATTAGTCAAGTTTACTTGATAACAATTCCTCAAGACTAGATAATTGTTTTTTACAAAATAAGGTATTTTCTTTTGTTTGCATTTTGATTATTCTTTATCGCCAAATAAGATTAATCAGACATAACAATGATAACTAAATGAAATTTAAACATCAGAAGCAAGATTGTTGTAAACTGGGTCTCAATAAACCTGATATGCTTTATAACATGACTACTTTTAATAGGTCATTCCAAAGTTTAAAACCCTAAATGACAACATAAATTATGTCTGTTGTCATGTATATTATATTATATTATATTATATTATATTATATTATATTATATCATATCATATCATATCACATTATTTTATATTATATTTTGTTATATTATATTATATTATATTATATTATATTATATTATATTATATTATATTATATTATATCATATTATATTGCATCATATCATAATACTTCATCATACCAATGATAATATCATGCATTTTTGTATTATGTTCAGCTCATATATGAGAATTGCTTATGTTTACCTATATGTTGTAGATACGTGAAACCATTCATCAAGAGAAGATCTGTCTCTAGCAGTGAGGACGCCACTATACACTCTTCTTGCTTCTGTCGAGTCCTTTCCACCATTATGGGGTATTGGTATGTTTACTAGTACATTCATGACTACAGTTTGTAGATGGGGCATGACAATACAATGTAGAAATGCTTATTAAGGCAATGCCTATTTCTTGTATTGATGGCATTGCAAATTCACACAGTGACATGAAAGGTACATTTCCTTACCAATTTATTTGCAATTTCAGCAGGTTTTTTTTTTCATGGAAAATGAGAATAGTCGAAGATTTGGCAAGACACGCTATATGTACTTAATCTGATTCATTCTAGTGGGTAAAGTGTATCTTGACATCCAAGTAACTCTATTCCAATACAAAACACTCTACACTTCTATGCGTACACACCGAAGACTTGCAAAACAAACTAAGAAGAGAGCACAAAATTTACTCTGTGAAGTGACAATCGGTAACTTACCGGAGCACTAGAATTCAGTAGTCTTCATCTAGCCATGAGTGTTCAAATCCTTGTATGATTATTCCCTTGAAGATGACAAAGCACTGTGCATCGGACATGGAGAGGTCAAGATCTGTTCATCGTTGCCTTCCTCTATCACATGAAGAGAAACATAGTTTGCGTGAACTCGTCAGACGACACAGGGGCTATTGCAAATCTTGGAGTTCACCGTTGGGCGGGAAGGCGCGCGCACGGTGAAGTTTCAGCCGACTCTTGGTAACATGCCTTGATTTCGAATGAGTGTGCGGCTTTAGCCGCGTGTGTCAATGAATCACTAACCGCTAATATACGAACCACGCGGGAAGGGGCAAATTTTGCATTTCTATTCCATAGTCATCTATAAGTGTTTGTGTTCTTCAGAGTATCTGTGTAGGGGATTCCCAAATTTCTGCTATGCTCTCATGGTGTTTAAACGTACCACCCTTTGATGTGCGAGTTTATAAAGAGGAGAAAATATGATGTGATATAATGTGACGACTCTTTGCATATACCATTACACATACTGTACATGATTGATCGATCAAGGCGTATTAGAAACTTTAAAGACATCGTGTTTAAGAGTACAACACTGATTAGACTTGAAAAGGAGACATCGATTGTTCTCACTGTCACATGATAAGAAATTGAATCTTAAAGTGCAGGAAGCCATCTTGACACGGACACCTATAGGCCTATATTACACCACACAGACATGAACTCCACAAGCAAAATGTATGCTTACAGCTTGCTGCTGGACGGTGCTATGGTTTCCTTTGAAATTATAATGGGAATAGAGACAGATTAGACCTGATTAGATTAGAACATTAGTATTTCTGAATATAGCTTTAATTCTGTTTTGCATGGATGCGTCATACCTTCCTTCCATGTTACTCGCTTTCTCCAACTTTTTTTTTGCATAATATTATATTAATAATCATACTATTATGTTTTCATAATCTACAATGTAGCAGCAACTTTCTACTTGTCTGTCTTCTGTCGTGTCTGTTTTCAAAGGAAAGCATTTTCATCTGAACCGTCTACGGATGATCTTTTCTTGTAATTAATCTTTCTCTATTCCCCTCTTCCTGTTAATCTCCCTTTGAAATGTTCTGATTTCATGCTCCAGCAGGGGCGGATCCAGGAATTCCGTAAAGGGGAGGCGCCTTCACAAAAATTAAAGGGGGGTGCGCACACCCCTCCCCATGTTTCTTTTTCTTTTGTTTTAACAAAATATAAAGGGTGTACGCGCCCAGTGCGCCCGCCCGTATCCGCCACTCTTTCAGCCATTGTGTCACTATTCTAGCATGATATGTATATAACCTTTGTGCTCCTGGACAGTGTATAGCCCTAATATGAGGACACTTGTCTTTTTTCCCTTCTCAAACATTATCCAGCAGCCCCCTCCCTTTCCATACCATCTCTCTTTCTCTCTTAACATTAATGTTACATTGACCTCTGTACACACGCATGATACACTTCCGGTCCCGCCTATATTTACAACCCTCTCCACCCTTTTCAAACATTGCCGACGGGTTCCAGTGGTCGTTTAGTCATAATGCGGAAAATCTTTGGGGACAGCGCCGGATATCTACCGGGAAAACCGGCTATTTGCCGGATTACCGAGTATGAGGCGTTCCCATCCTAACCCTATATATCTTCAGGGGAGAAAAGAAGAAGAAAAAAAAAAAAACTGAAGTGGGACTTGGCCGGGAGTATGTTTAATCTGACATCCAAGTCTCCTTTCTGCTTTATTTTTGTGATCTAGTTTAATAACTGCATGAGCCAGGAGTAGGGTCCTCTATGAAACAAAGTAAAAGAAATTTGTTCTTGATTTAGTTCTCTCGAGCAGTGACTTAAAGCGATTTACTGCGGGCAGTGAAGACAGCAGTTCTTGAATAGAATTAAGGTTTCTCCTCCTATCTTCTGATCTTGGACATGTTGATGATTATACTCAAAACGCTTGTAGAGCATGCAGTTTCCAGAAACTTTAAGGAGATAATAATATTGACAACAGGTGTTTTTTCGCATCCCACTATTTTCCGTTTCAGTAAAATTTTGCAGGTTTGCTTTTCATGGGGTTGCTCATAGAGTAGAACAGAATTTACTGAATATATTTTCAAGGAGCACCTGAATCAGGCACAATCCCATGTATCTTTGCGGTCGCTAAGAGAGAGAGAGAGAGAGAGAGAGAGAGAGCAACAACAACAACAAAAAAAAAATCCGATGGAGCCACTGTGGTGTAGTGGATAAGACCCTTGACTTTCAATCGGAGGACCCGAGTTCGATTCCGGCCCAGTGCTTACGTCCTTGGACAAGATGTTTTCACCCACCATTTTCCTCTTGAACCAGGTGTAAAAATGGGTACCTGGCAATGGTGGGGTAATACTCATGGTAGAGCCATTTGGAAGAACAGTGACAACATTTATAAGACCATAATCCTATTTCCATGGAGGGTGACTTGGTTTTTTTTTTAATACTGTTTAAGGACTCGTTCATGATAAGCGTAGACTGCATTTCTCTAACTCGCGTTTTTACCAATATTAGTTGAGGCGATAGACCCATAGATCTTAGCTTATTCAGACATTGCGTGACACAATTCTCTTTAAACTGTAATGCCTTTTCAGGTTCATGATAATTATAGCTTCCTCCTTATTAATCAAATCACCATCCCCCCACCCCATCTCTCCAGTCTATTTTCTCCATCTCTTTAGTCTTCTTACCTACCGATACTCTTTCTCCTTCTCATCCTCCATTTACTTTACTTCTCCTGTTTTGTCCTTCTTATTTTTCTTCTTCGTCGTGATTTCATGGTGGTTCACCTCTTCTTTTTCCCGTCCTACCCCTCCTCTTCTTTTTCTTCGTCTTCTTTTTCTTCTTCATCCTCGTCTTCTTCCCGTCCTTTCCAATCTCTGCGTTCTTCAGGCTTTTATTAATTTTGCGTCCTGTAGCTGACGTTAGATGGCGCTCTTCTAATCTCATCTAATGTCGTCGTTGCTAGTTTCGATTGGCTCACTTATCAGCCTCATTTGACGCGTTGACAGCTATACATGAACAGTCCGACCTCTCCTATGCGGACATGTCGGGACCGGCGCTTGTCCGGATAAGGGATTTGGCCGGATATGGGAGACTCAATTTTTTAATACACGCAGCCGCTTACCCGATGGTAGCTACGCATGTCATGTACACTGTACATGTAATCTGTTGGAGATGGCGTACACTGCGTTGATTTCAGGGTATGTCTGAATGCATGCAATGTACATGAAAATTTGATGTGAATGAAAACTAATCATGTTGGGAATAATATGTAATTCATGAGAGTTTGTGTAGGAATTTTGTTTAAATTTGAAACCCCCTTTTATTTGTACTTATTATAAGGGGGGGGGGGGTCACACCGAGATCGCATCCGGATAACAGAGAGATCCGGATAAAGGGAGGACGGATAGGAGAGATCGGACTCTATTGCACCTGGTAGACCGTTATTAATGGGTATCACAAGTGGTACGTGGAAGAATGATCAGATAAAAACACTTCTCACCAGACACCGCGACGAAATGCGTTTTTGTGATCATCGTATTTTAGGGTTTCAAACAAGCAGCCAAACAACCCAAAAAGATACTACATGTATTTCTTAATACTGTAAAAGTTGAAGTATATTATGTTTATTTCAGATATCATTTTACTAATAGGGCTTAGACCGGAATATCGTAAGTACCAATATCCATAGAGAGGTAAGACTATGAATCATCGATAAACGTGAATACAAGTTGGGTTTTTGTTTTGTTTTTTCTAGTACATGCAAGCTAGTGCAATTCATAACGAGCAGTTATCTATACTTAGGGCGTTGGAATCACTCGGTAATTTCTAGACATCATCGCTGGCTTTCGAGAATTTGTCGCCCTTCTCAATTCAAGTTCAACTGCCAGAAAAGGGGTAACCGCAGGGGCGATGCATAGAACCACCAATCCAAAGACCCCCACTGTGCTATACCGCCACCTACGGATCGTGTGGTTCGATCATAAGTCGTGTCAGCAAACCCTTCGTTTACTGACAGAAGAACATATCCGACTTAATTCGGGCCATGATCTCGGTGTCCTCTCTAATACACATACCAACATTATGAATAGGGCCAACTCCCGTACAGCTCCAATTTGACATGAATAAAGACAGCGAATTGAAATAACGCATACTAAAAGTTTAGTTGACTTTAGATTGTTCATTCAAAGATACTCAAGTAGGTAGGAATAATGAAAATCGGGTGTTGGCTTACTTAGAATTTACGATCCCCCTCCCTCAAAAAAAAAAAAAATTATTACGACCGTTTAAGGATTTTAATGCCTAAGACCTTATACCAAAGATTTGTGCCATAGACAGTGGGATCTTGGTGAGGCTATGACGTCATCACTTTCTCTGACTTGCATTGTGACATCACCTCTTCGTAATTTTCACGAAGCAGTGGTACACGGGGCGGTGACATCGCCACGCAAGTAGAAGGTATGTGATTTTTTTTTTTTTTTTATTCAGCAACTTTCTACTTTCTTTTGGTCGATATTAAACAAAGTTTAAATGTTCAGTTTGACTGATTTAATCCGTGAACAACATCCCTCTCACTCATTGATGTAGTTCCACTTTAAGTAATATTTTTTTTTGAGCGTCATGGATTACGTTAACTCCTTCCGTGCTAGGAACTCCGGACAGTGTGTGCAACGCTATGGGTTTTTTTTTTCTTTGTGCCAATCGACAGTCAAAGCACACAAGGTATTAGCCAAGTTAAAGATTAGTAGAAGGGGCAGTCCAAATATAAGTTAGTCTGATTAAAAAAGAATAAAATCTTGCGAGTTCAACTGTAAAAATTTGACTGAAATTGGATGAAAAATAAGGAAGTTATGACATTTTGAAGTTTTACTAATTTCTGCAAAACAGTTCTTGTACAGCATGTACAGTGGATATGAATATGCAAATGAGTGAGCTAACCATGTCATAACCTCACAATTTTCCATTGATTGTGTACACAAAAAAAAATGACGAAAATTCAATGTTTCTGTCATTGAAGTCTAAATTATGATGTTATTCCTGGTTGAATAACTTCAGAATAGTGATCAGCTAGATATACGAGGATCTGAGCCTCGGGCATAATTGCGTTTGAATGAAAAAACTGGAAATTTCAAAATCTTATGTACAAAATATATACATATGGTAAGTTGTGAGGGTATGCCATGCTCACTTTACCATTTGCATATTCATATTGACCGTTCAAGAACTGTTTCCCCCCAAAAGAGCGAAACTTCAAAATGTCATAACTTCCTTATTTTTCATCCGATTTCGATCACAATTATACCGTTGAACTCTAAGATATTACTCTTTTTTTATCAGACTAACTTATGTTTGGACTGGATTTCCCCTTAAAGGAGGAGGACACTCCAGAAATCCCACTCTGTAATCATTAGAGAGTGAGTATCTACTGGCATCAAACTGTATTTATGGGAGCAGTACCATCCCTCACCATTTCCGGGCTGTGTCATAGAAATATAAAATATTTATGTCAGAGAAATATGAAAAAAAAAAAAGGTTTATCTAGAATTTGCGGAATTATTTTTGCCCAGATGAATCGAATTCGTGTAATGTAACTCTTCTCACTTAACCTTTCAGCCCAAAATGTTGCAAGTTCCACAGGTTTTTGTTTTGATTTGGTTTTCCTCTCAGTTAAGTTTAGTATCATAGGGAATGTGATAATATATACATCTATTTTAGCTGTTGTTATGTTTACACCATTTCGTTCATTTTCTTTTTTATTCTTTTTGCCTCTTTGGTATTCAATGACCAACAAACTATGGCAATGTATTTAACAGCATTAGAGAGAGTCCTAACCAAAAAATATATATATATACCAAATAACCTGATCGAAGGTTGATCAATATTTGTTACATTTCTGGCCAACCATCTTAGACTGAAATTAAAAAAAAAAAGCAACAGCAACAAAGCAAGCAAACTAAACAACGTTCCCTTATTCTATGTCATCCAAGCGCATGATATCGATATACTTTGAGCGATATATTTTCCAGGAACCTCACAGTTCCAACTAAACCCACGTACATACCTAAATATCTTTGAGCAGAACAAAGCACATCTTAATGGACTGGATAGTAGAGAGAGATCGCTAAGTACCTTTCAAGTATCTCTTGATGTAGCAGCGGGGAAAGAGAACAGAAGGGAGAGTTCGAAAAGAAGAAAACATGAACAGTTGACGGAAGTACTCGCCACTTTAATGAAACTTTACAAGAGGTGCTAGAATTCAAAACATCGGTGCATCAAAACGAAATGAGCTTGTACTTGAAAAGTATGTATGTTCCCCCAGAGTGTAAGTAGAATCCCCATGCAAATACCATAAAACTGAAAAAAAGGTATTTCACATGGCAAAACCAGCAGGAAATCTATAATCAATTCCAGTTACGATGCTAACTTTAGCAGAGCTGAAGTTCGAAGCGGTTTTTTTTTTTTTTAATTTGTCGTTGTTGGTTGTTGGTTGTTTTTGTTTTTTAGTATAGATTTTTAGCATGAGGGCGCAGTGAATGTTCGGCTTGGGGCCTGGGTAGATTTTGGGGCTTGTCTTATTCTATGTTACGTTTTTGGAGGGTTTTTGGTCTGGATTTGGTCAGGGTTTGGGTTTACTGCTGCGTTTGGTTCAGGGCTTTGGTCTGAGTTTTGTTAAAGGTCAGTTCTTGAGGTATGATTAGGGTAGCCGATGTTATATCCATCTCATTTGTTTTGAGGTTTTACTGTTTTTTACCCGCACAAAGCATATATTACAACGGACTGTATTACATGGCATATTGTGAAACACAACGTCCTGTAAGAGGTTAGCGTAAGATTACCGACGCTTTTCTATTTGAGCTTTCACTGCGTGCTTCAATTCCAAAAGTCAGCCACAAACAAGCATAAACAAGAATAAACAATGTGATTGAGAGTTAGTGGTGTCAGACCTAACAAAAATCTATTGGGCTGATGTCTCACACACATCGATAACGTTTTGCCTTTATTGGAAGTGACATGAAATGAATGAATGGGAAGTAAGGAGAAAGGTCAGTGTGCTTGGGCAAGGAAATGTTAACTTGATGGATGAAATATTGCTCTCAGACAAAAATGTCGCTTTCCTCGGTGACTTTTAGAAACCCATCCAACATCAATTTTATGTGCAGAGTCTGTCTCCACTATATTAACAATGTGTGCATGTAACTGTAATGTCAATGGCACAATACATATTGCTCAACATTGCTTAGTGCGACAAACTTAAGGAATTTTAGCGTAAGGTTTAATAGTGTGCAGTATATCAAAAAAAAAAATCTCTCGAAGACAGAATTATCAGAATTTGCATTAAAAAATCAAAACTTAAATGCTGAGTGAAAGTTTGGAAAGAATTCAAAAAGAAGCTATTCTTTCTTCCCTTGACCTATTATGTCAGGGACTTTATAGGCATGGCGTACACGGGGTGTTCGGCACCAATCGTCGGTAAAAGCGCTCAAAGGGTTAAGACGTTCAGCTGAAGTATCATTTGCACACCATTTATTGAAGTTTCCTATCTCGTTCTCTCGTTCAAGTCAAAGTGTACCTCTTTGTATAAACAGTGGATACTACTGAAAATGAGACGCTCTCCCTTAGGAGGATATTGAGAACCGTTTCAGCGCGCAGCGGAAGTACTTGAGACCTTTCCGGTGACCCCACGTGTGTCATGGGATTGAACTCTTTCTGCATTTGCCTTGCCTAATCTAACTTCGTTACATGAATAATTCAGTAGTGGCTTTAATTGATTGATAGGTTTGTGGTAATGAACTTAGCCAACGGGAAAGTTTCTTTCCTAGTTGAAAAACATATTTAGAATAAGAACAACAACAAAACTCTTTTTTTTTTCAGCCGGATCTAGTACACACCGCATTCCTTCCTGTTGTATATAATTATGTTATTCTTCATACTTGGTAGAAACAATTGTAGATAGATTATTTTCATTTACGTTGCTTATAGTGTTATTGCCGTAATCTTGGACTCAAGGTGTTATCATCATTATCCTTATCATATCCTGGTAATTACTCTTTCTATTGTATCAATCGTCTCCCCTTCTCCTTTCCTTTTGTACTTTGTCTCCCCATACTTCAGTGAGTCAATCTTCTGTGTTTTTTTATTTTGTTCTTTGTTTCTTTTCCCCTGTTTTTATTCTCCTTCAAACCTCTATCTCTCTGTGCTTCTCATCTCAACTCATTGTCCTTCTCCGACAACCCTTAATTGTCAAAATTTTCACGCTTGAGATCTGTTTAAACAAAACTTGTTCCGTTCTCAACTGCTCGAGTCCTCTCCTCGCCTCCACGCAAAGCAAACGAGCGTGGCGCCTCAAGACCGCCGTCCAGCGTGCGGTTTGGCAATTAAGCGGGATCGTTTGAATTCTCATCACGTGACCAGAGGGACCTACTTCGTGGTGAAAAAGAAAAGAAAAGCACACGGCAAATACACAAAGTGGACAAAATGAGAGTGTATCAGTGCGAAATGTCGCCCACTACATCTTCGTTTTCCACAAGTGGTGGATCTCCAATTTGCAACCAGACCTAGTGATGTCGGTAAAGATTTTTACGTCATCATAGACCTTGTCCGGCACTGACAGGTCCCATCCGCCCCTCTCCCCCTTCCGTCTGCCGTACAGCAAAAACTTTTCAATTACAGCTTACGTTTGATGACGCGTCCCTCACAAATGTTTTTTTTTTCATACATTAATACATTCATACATTAATGTAACACAAGGTCAGTTGAAGTTATATGTAACATACATTGAAGTTCTATAGGTCTATATACCAAGTAAAAAAAGTCGCTGTTCGGAAATTTGATTCAGTGGGATATGAAATAAGTACATCACTATAAATAATGAAATAAAAGAGTAAAAGGATGAAAACAATGCCTCAATAGATGAATGGAACTCGGAATAGACATAATTATGTGTCACGTCGCAGTCCCCCGGAGCTGGCATTCTTATAAGATACATGACACCCCGACCCTTGCATAACAATTTCCGGACACGGAATCATGACGAGATGCCCCGCACCCCCCCCCCCCCCCCCCCAATGAAAAAGAAAAGAAACAATGATAGTGATTATGATAATAAAGAAAAATAGAAAAATCAAGAAAGAGAGAAAGCATTAGTGGAGTCTGTGGAAATATGTCATGACAAGTTGTGCAAACAATGAAGAGTGTGTCTATGTCTATCCGAATCCTCTCCTTCCCGTCATGCTTTGCTTCTCATGTCTTACCATGCTTACTGAGTCATTCTTCAGGAGAAGGACGTATGATGGCACCGGATTGTCAAACCAAATAGCAAAAAATGGGGTTAATAAGGTGCCTGCATTACTCTGACATGGGCGAACCACTTCATGCCAAGATTGGAGTACTAATACCACTCCTCAGCGAGCGATACAAGGCACCTATACACACTGGCAGACCACAGCCACTCCAAACTAAGAGAACTCGGAGATAAGACATTATTAGAAGATGACGGTGTATTTTTTAACGAAGTGTATTCTGTACCTCTAATTGTCAACACCATGCAACGAGAGTAGATAGTAGTTACATTCGTTATTCCGAAGTTTCGTAAATCCGAAAAAAAAAAATCTGAAGGTGTGCTTATCCGAAAATGGAATAAGGTTTTAATTCCGAAGGTTCATAAGTGCGCACCTCTTTTCCGCAATAACAAACTATTTCTCACTATTATCATTTATGTTTGGTATTGCAAAGTATGCATAGTTTCTGCCATTATCCATTTATTTTCGCATACTATACTTACGGGCTTAGCTTGCAATTCTTACACACTCATAGAACAGAACGATTTGTCAAATGCATACTTTGTATCATATATTACCTTTTTCTTGGACGGAAACAAAGTATATTTGAATTTAATTTAATTTGATTTAAATGAATTGAATTGAATTGAATTGAATTGAATTGAATTGAACTGAATTGTATTGTATTGTACTGTATTGTATTGTATTGTATTGTATTGTATTGTATTGTATTTAATATTTTCTTGATACACAATCATGACAATTCATGCATATCGTATATAGGAGAATGAGAATGCACGCAGAAGAAGAAGAAGAAGAAGAAGAAGAAGGAGAAGAAGAAGAAGAACAAGAACAAGAACAACAACAACAACAACCCAACAAAAACAACAACAGCAACAAAAGCAGAAAGAAGAAAAAACGAAAGTGAAGGAGAGGTAGAAGGAGGAGCAGATGGATGAGGAGGAGGAGGAGGAGATGATCGAGAAGGAGTAAGAAATAGGAGTAACTGAGTAATAACGGAGGAACCCACTAAGAAAAAGTGTGTGCTGGTCCCCCAAGAAGATTTAAATCATTGAGGAAGGATAGAGCCTACAAGTCAAGGAGACACATTCAGGACAGATCATGGGACAAGATTCAAAAACAAATTCAAATTTATTTCCGTTTTTCGACAATAAAAATAACTTAACATATATTTCACTTTCTTAGTGATAGAAATCGTATCAACAAAACAATGTGAATTTTAACAGAGAAAACAGTATTTGTATACTTACAGTAAAGATACATTACAATGCCTGAAGTAAAATGAAATAAAGTGAAAGTAACATGCGATATAAACGTTGGAAGGGCAATGCAAAAACACGGTGGATACAGGATTACGTTTAATTAAGACAATTGCTATTAACAGAGAAAGAAGAGTTTTGTTGTGGTTGTAGTTGTTGCTGCTACTGCTGCTGCTTTTGTTGTTGTTGTTGTTGTTATTGCTTTTGGCGTCTTAATCTTTCCGTCCGTACCTCCCTTACTCTCTCTCCCTCTCTCTTCCTCTCTCTCCCTCTCTCTTCCTCTCTCTCTCCCTGTCTCTTTGTCTACCACTCTCTCTCCGTGATAATGACGAGCTCGAAATGTTTGTTGGTTCCCTGGTCGTTAAAGCACCACTTTGGTGGGCTCTTCAATACCTCGCACGACGTCCGAGTGATAGTCGACATGGCGGAAATCACTTTGCTGGCGATCCGCTGGGGATCCATTGTCGAATATCGTCCATACCCCGCGTGCCTAATGAATATTTATGAAGCCGTGACAACTGCTGGCAGGCGCCCCGCTCGCCTGCCCGAATTGACACGCCGTTTCGGTACGGTCTTTTTAACTCGCTCATAGGCGATGGACAAGCGTAAAGATCGCAAAGTCAACAGGGTGAGAGTGCGCGCACGCACAGAGTCGTCAGCCGTCATTCTATCCTCGTCTTCATCGTCAGACTTTGTTATTGTCTTTTTTTTTCGTATCTTCGTACAATCTTTGTCGTTCATATTGTTTGTCATTAGAAATTCGACGTGTACCCATTATATTGCTAGTTAAGAAGGTTACAACGTTAATTCCCCGATGTGCACCTTTCCTAGATACATTCTGAGAGTCGGTGTGCCGTGATGAAGTTTACTAGCTGTCAACAATTGCCCTGGCATCGAAAGAAGAAGAAGAAGAAGAAGAAGAAGAAAGGAAAGTAGAAGCAAAAGAAGAAGAAGAAAAAGATAGACAGACACACAGACAGACGGATTGCGGTTTGGCATTTCTTTGTGTAATTTTGTGGTTTAGGGGTTCCTCTCAATAATCTTGCAAATTTTCTTCTTCTTTTTTTCTCGGTCTTTCCGAGACATGTGTTTTCCAAGTCACCCACATATCATTAACTTTGACTGATTAACCGGAGATGTTTGAATCGAGGCAACTAAATAGGTCGATGTTACAAGATTAATCAGCCGTCAGACAAGTCGCTCGCTTTTTTATTTACATTTTAATGTATTGTTGCCTTTTTCATTGGTTCTGTTAACATTTAAACTGGTTTCTAACCATTCACTCCTATACGTGTATACTACAGTGTACTAGGTAGGCTGCAAGGGCCTTATATCAATTGGAAATGGAAAAAATAACTGTAGTGAAATCAAACGAATAGTGTCCAAATCTTAAGTATTTACTTCACGAGTATAAAAGAAAAAATCAGCGATTATCACGCTTTCATGCGTTGATATTCAACAACCTCATTAGTTATTTTCTGTCACTGCTGAAATCTCCGATGTAATCACTCATTAAACACAAACGCTCAGACATGTCAGATGTGACCTGCAATTAATGTAGCTTGCTTTTAGATAGACCCAATCATATTTCTCTATATTCTTTTGGTACTCCAATTGCCAAAATTAGTTTTCCTCTAGTGATTTGTTAATTGTACCAAGCAGAAACAGTCAATGAAATGAAATGAAATGAAATGAAATGAAATGAAATGAAAATCACTGTGTCATTATTTTGTTTGCTCTTGTTCATTTTAGCTATTCTCATTAAGAATACTGATTGTAGCATATTCTGAATGTAAAGTTGAAATGAATGAAATAAAATCAAATCAAATGAAATTGAATTAAATGAAATTAAATCAAACGATTATTCTTTTTGTGTTCATATCTGAACTTAAAACAACTGTATGAGACGTGATTCTTGAACGTTTCAATCATGATAAATCCGTCAGAAGGCTCAAGTGTTCGGTGTTGAACGTGTCTCTTATACGCCGTGAAAAAAAAAATGAATATTTTTAAAAGATAACAGGTTTGTTTTCATTGTTATGGGAGAAGGTTGGGCTATTGTACGAATATTCAATGACAGAGTTTCGTATCCGAGGGCATTCCTGTATTTCATATATTTCCACATGAGAACGAAAATTTTATGTCATTGGTCTTGATGACCTATTGATAATGGAAGGGAAGTATCATTACAATTGTCACGTTGGATTCCAGTTTGCGCGTGTTTTCTGCACATTGCAGCATGAGCAAAAATATGGCGATGTTGACAACTTGCCTGTGGCATTTCTGATTTGTATGCAGCATTTATATTCATGTGCCGTAAAATCTAAACTCTTTTCCCTTAATTTCTTTCTCATCATTTTATGCAGTGCTCTATAAATCCTTGGGTTCAAACAATACCTTCAGCATTGTTTAGCCTTTTTTTTCTTCATTTTAAACCATAGAATACTCAATATTTACACAAAATGGAGCATTATATTATACTTGGACAGACATCATTTACAAGAAAATGCAGAAATAAAACCAAACCAAGCAAGTAGATTTAACTTCAAATAGCATAAGACACATCGATTATTAGACCCATACATACCTATAGGCCTAAACACTCGTAATCAAGCATTAAAATGACACCACTCATACAGCATGCATATATATCATAATAAACATAAACACTCAAACACACACACCCACACGCACACACACACACACACACACACACACACACACACCAATGAACACAGATTCATGTAGGCCTACACACACGCGTGCACTCATGTGCATGTGAGAAAAACAAGCGAAAGTGCAGTGATAATGGCATATGTTGGGGCAATGGTCAAATAGCAAAGATATCATTTGTGCATAACTGTGCCATCGGTTCGTCTAGCCAGGGAGGTGGGAAGAGAACCCTGGTCTAGCCGCCTAAAGCGCCTGACCTACTCAGTGAAGCCATAATGTAATGCTTTATTCTAGAAGGTACCTCACAGTGATCAGATTTCTTCGTCATCTTGAGGCATTAGGGTGAGATTCCATTGGTTGTTAACGGCCTACCAGTAGTAAGACGTAAATGGGGTCGGATTCACACGACATGTGGCGGGGAAAGAAAGGCGGAGCTGCCGGTGAAATCGGCGATCAGTCCCCTCAGCGTGTCGGCCATAAAGAACATGAAGGTTTCATTTGCAGCAAGTGGAATTTGCTGAATGCTACACATCAATAAGGCGTAGCAAGGAGTCTACATGTACGTGTCATGGCACTTCCTCGTGGTTTAAGCATTATAAGTAATATTGATACTAGGTTTTGATATGATTCTCTTTATCTTCTTTTTTCTTTGTCATTTCTTTGTAGGCAAATGGATGTAAAGAAAAATATAGAATCTCATATAGGTTTATACGTGTTTGGGAAAAAATGTATGTATATATGTGTATATATACATATATACATATATATGAAGAGTTTGTTTGCAAAAACCGATAAATCCATATTTGCTAAATGGAGATATTTGCGATGAAAGGTCAAGAAAAATAAAGAGAATAATAAGAAAAATTTTGCTTCTTTTGACCATAACTTAAAACACGTACCTTTACATGTAGTGACCAATATATCATTTAAAAGGTATTATTTTGTACTTTATGACAGAGGCAGTACTTCAAAATCATCAAAAATGGACTTATCGGTTTTTGCAAACAAACTCTTCATATATATATATATATATATATATATATATATATATGTTTATATATTTATATGTATATGTAGGCCCAGATGATTATGCGTATATACAGCGTGTATATTACATGTATGTATATGTACAATGTATACTTTATATATATATATATATATATATATATATATATGCATATATATGAGTTCAATTAAGTTTCATTTATGTAATGAATGAAATGGGTTGATATCAGCTCGCACTACTCATACAAACAAGTCGTAAACACTACAGTCAGGATCGACTCACGATCTCCATAAGATATTAACTTTGTGGTGACTTATACCGCTTTTTAACTTAAATAATAATAGATAACTCCAAGATTTTACCTCAGCTTATGTTTAATTGATGTTCTAAGTATGATTGTGCCTTGTTTGTTTGGGTTTTTTTTTCTCTCTCTCTCTCTCTCTCTTCATGTGTCGTCATGTAAATTGCTTTGTATCACTTTATATGGAAATGAAATCATTTGAATTGAATTGAACATATATTCGTGTGTAGGGCAATATTTCCTGTGGTTTTTTGAAACATTATGGAGGACCTCCAAAGGTAGTAAGCATCTCTTAGTTTCAATGAGAAATCATGTTTAGATACCACAAGCTTCATGTTATATTCACGATGTAAGCTACATTGTCATTGATTGAATTATTGCGGTAATTGTAGCCTTTTCGAAAACGCTGAAGCATTAAACGAAACTATCGAGATTCAAAGAACGATGCTTTCCTCGTGCTAAGCATTTGCTAAGTGTACACTGCATGTTTGCGACTTCAAACTTTAAACCAACAGTCACTTCTACACAAAGTTCGATGAAAGTTTAAAGAGCATTTGAAAGAGAGCTATCATTTTCCATCTGGGTCAACCCTTCCGACATGGTGGTATCGTACAGCGGAATCTTGCCTTACTCATGGGGTCATGGCCTTAATCTATATAACTAAATTTCTATTCAACTACGTGAGAGAAGGTCTGACCTGTCATTTTACTAACGACTTTTGTGGTTGCTTGTTTTTGCGGAAGTCCCCTTGATCTAGACCAAGGTGTTAACATATCACGTGTTTGCTTTTGGATCTTTTTGTTCCGTAATTCAAGACATCCAGAACAAAATGTAAGAGATCTTATGCGTGCGTTTTGATTTTCTTGCGTAGTTTCAGGAGTTGAAAGGAGTGTACTAATGGTCAAACTGAACTGTGACCAAAGATACCAAGGCAAGGTCTTTCCTCTCCCCAAAAAAAATCATCCAGAAATTGCTTCGTTAGTGGCGACGATCAGTTGTTGTGAGGGTGCTTGGGGTTTTTCTGCTGATCGATTTAATAGCATTAGAAAGGTTTCCGGAGCGCCGAAAATCGGGTCCCCTGCGGCAGTTAAAACGGGTGAGATTTGATTACTTGCCATCATTACACGCCCATGCATTGATCGCGGTGTAGTGTTTCTGGACTCTAACGGCCATTCCCTTTTTCCTCCTAGGCCAACACTGGCAAGCATTAGGAAGACTTGTTGGTGATATTGTATAGAGGGGGAAAGAGGGGAAAGAGAGATAATAGATAGATAGATAGATAGATAGATAGATAGATAGATAGATAGATAGATAGATAGAAGATAGATAGGTAGGCAAGTAGGTTGGTAGATAGATAGATAGGTAGGTAGATAGATAGATAGATAGAGATGACAAAGAAATATGAATTTTGCAGATTGTTATCATTTACATATGTTTTCAAACTAGTGCGATATATGGCCTAACTTTCTTACTTTTCACACTAAATACCAACAAAAAAAAATCAAGGAAGAAAAATATCATGTGTATACAATATTCGAATGATAGCTTTTACTGAATACACGTATTCAATATTCGAATACCTGGCTATTTTCAAGTAAAAAAGAAATCGTTTCAGATTTCTTTAATGATAATCAGAGCGGAGCAAGGCAAAGACGAAAGTTGAGCTGTATCATTAAAAAAACAGTGGGTATATCACTGGTTGGAGACTAGTTGACCACCTGTGACGAGTCTCCCTACAGCCGCTGAGACGTCTCTGCGACGTCTCTGTGACGTCTCCTGGAATGTAGCCGAGTCTCCGGGGAGTCGCGAGAGAATCGAACATGTCCGATTTCTTTCGGAGACTTTTCCAGTCTCCAGCTGGTCTCGAGGACGTCGAGGTCTCCTCAAGTAGCGGCCAAGTGTCATTCTCGAGGTATCCGAGACGTCTCCGTGACTTTGAGGAGCCCCTTTGGTGACCTACCTGAGACGTCGTGGAGACGTTTCCACGACTGAGAAGACGTCTTGGAGAAGTCGTGGTGACGTCTCTGCGACTTTCGGAGGGCTAAATTATCACTTTATTTGACGACGTCTCTGAAGTCGACGTGGAGTCACCTTACCGGTTCTGGGGGGGGGGGGGGGGAAGAGGGTCTTTCGAATAGCAGTCGATGCGAAGTGTTCTCAAGCTAGATACACCCCTAATGCGACAGGACTTTTTCCATTAGATTGCTGGCGGTTTTTTTTTTTTTCCTCTCTCTCTCTCTATTACATTGGTGTTATTACCAGTTGCACAATTCCTCTTCTACTGCAAATTCCAGATCATCTTCATTATCAGGATAATTGTAATCGCCACTTTGTTGCTTCTTATCGTTGTCACTAGTGATGGCAAGGTTATCATGAATTGTTTCCTCATTTTTTTTTTGACATAATAAGTTGAGATCACAGTCATCTCCATCAATATCATTATGATCATCACGACCTCTCCTGTAAGTTTGGTGGAGGGAGTTCTATATAGCATTAAAATGGGCTTTAGTCGGGATCAGGTCAATTTTATATCTCTAATATGAAAATTATTCACTCTTCTCGAATACATGTGGAGGCCTACTAGCACATACTACTGTTATTATTATGTTTCATTTCATAAACCTGTGCATTTGGGTAGGAGAAACTGGAGCTATTACCATGGCTATTATTGAATCTCGTAATGGCGTTTATTGAAAGTTCCTTATAGAAAGCTTTTTCTATCATTATTGTGGCATAAATAGAGTGAAATACAGTGTAGGTGGTCTCTGCCGGGATGGCGTTTGGTGTCGCATTGAGCGCAGTATCAACTGTGACAGGTAATTCTGTGTACGTCACGGAGCGAGACAGACCAGAGAAGCGTGTGACACATTTCGGGAACATGTTTCGGAAGTATCTCGGTCCCTCACCTCACCCTGTTATTTAGTCTCTGTTGCCTTCTTCTCTTTCTCCTGCCTTGGCTTCATTTAGACTGATTTACAAAGGGAATTCCCCTCATGCCTGAGAATCTTCAACACTGCAAAGTTCTCGAACCAAGTTGTTAAAGGCCCTCTTGTTTTTGGTAGACTGCGAAAATGAGAGAATTTCCCAGCTTTGAAAACGTGATCAGCAAAGTCGTGTATGAAGTACTGTATTTCTTTTAATCACGCAGAAACAATAAATCAAATCAAGTTAAATCAAATAAATATAACTATTTCTCACTCTCATAAGCCGTTGAACATGACTATTTTCACTTTGAAATACTACTAAAGAATAATTCTTATATGTCTGTACAGCTCTCCAGGCATTCCTTGCGTGTTAGCATTAATTGAACTCTGACATAGAAATGAAAAAAAAAATGGTATTTGAAGCATTGTAAAGAGTTCGAAATTCGACCTGTACTGCAATATTTGTCGCATTGATGTGAACCCACAACCGCAATTTATTACACCCTAGTTATACAAGGTGATTTAAGTGCCTTCTTATATCTGTTGCCCTGATTTCAACATCTGTAGTTTGATATGTCTGTCAGTGTGTTTGTGGGTGTGTGTGTGTGTGTGTGTGTGTGTGTTTTGTTGATTTTTTTTTTGTTACATTCTTTTTATATGAATGGAAGGATACCACGCGGAGTCCACTAGATAAAACCTTTTGCTGCACGACCACAAACTTGACCACTAAACTTTGTCACCAGTTTACGTTCTCATTTTGTAACAAATCTTGACCAGATTTTTTTTCCCGTGTTTATAATCGCAGGACACCTACACTTTTTCGATCTTTCTTCACATTTTTACCCATTAAAAAAAAAAAAAAAATCCAGACGACTGAAGTGTTTGTCGAGTGTCGATAAAAATACCATCATCGATGCGACTTGTTGATTACTATCTCTACCCTTTACAAACAGCGGCATCAAGAGAAACCCATTTTGTGCGGATACAACATTTGTTTTGACCCGTTTTTCTACCTTGAACCGAATTTCAAATTATCGGACTGGCGTCTCGCCGGCCTCTGATTTCCTAGTGCAATGTTTATTCATTTGGTTTACCATTTTTGCGATTATTCATGATTCAAAAATTACCCAGTAGTGAGAGACAAAGCATGAAAACAACGTACAACGACTAGTAAGATCACAGCAATAAACATCGCAATCCGAAAAACATCTACACGATGTCTGAAATAAAATGCATCTTTCCATTTTTGAAATACTGATTAATGGTCTGACATTTTGTATATTGGACAGACGTTCCTCTTTAATGGTACACTGTATGACAAAACCTCTTAAACGGTGATATTTTATTGGAAATTATTTACTAAATACAGGAATGGAAGAAACATAGAAATGAAGGCCTAGTCGATTTTGATATTTAAGTTTATCAGTTTGTAATGATGGTGGAAAACGTTTTTACCATAATTGTATCTACAATCACATAATAACGTATGATGAAATGATTGTGAGAACGGTAGGTTGGTTGCAATGACGTCACAGGTTATTATGCAGGTTATCCGAGACACACTGATCTTTTCCTCGTATTCGAGTAAGCTGTAGACAATCAAACTACGAACTGCAGACTATCATCTTTTTTCTCCACAGAGTGTTACCTCACTTTACACACTGTATCGGGCCTCGCTTTACACACTGTGTCGCTTTACGTGCCGCATCGCTTCACATTAAACCCTCTTGAAGCTACAGGGATGAGCACTGTGTACCCGGAAGCGCTGTCTTAAGAAAGAGAGAGAGCAAAAAGTCACACCCAGTTTCGTAAGAGTTTGTATAATGCATGTACGTGGTGTATCTCAACACCATCATACACACCCATGTCTTGCATTTAACACACAAAGAAAAATCTAAAAGAAAAAACACACACACATAGGTAGACAGGATTACTATGCGTGCGCGATGAGATTCCATTACAATCAACAGAATCCATCGCGAAAACGACTCATTTTCCCCTCCAGACCTCATGCATGGAAATCGGCTCATCGTTAAGATATTCTTCATCCCTCCCACCTTTCTCCATCTCCCTGCACTCCCTCTCCCTCTCTCTCTCTCTCTCTCTCTCTCTTCTCTCTGTGTCTATCTCAGTCTATTTACTTTGCTATCTCTCCCTCTCTCTCTCTCTCTCTCTCTCTCTCTCTCTCTCTCTCTCGCTATACGGTATATATGCATATATCCTCTTCTTTATCTATCTTTCATCTATTCCGCCTTCACCTTTTATGTTTGTTTACATATTATGTCCAGATACGTAACTCGTTATTCAAATTTATGAAGTTCTTCCGTCGAGATGTTTTCATTGCAACTGATTGACAAATTGCCCTACATCGACGTAAATAAGCACTGAATTGATCAGTGTCTTAGTAGTAGCCATGATAAAAAAATCATGGGCGTACATACTCGAGCAGGATTCGAACCCACGACCTCCTGATCACCGGACAGGCGTCATCTCCACTAGACCACCGAGCTTTCGCCCGACAGCAAGTGTTGGTTCTAATCCTTATAGCGTGCAGCGGGTACTGCTTTGTTATTCAAATTTATGAAGTTCTTCCGTCGAGATGTTTTCATTGCAACTGATTGACAAATTGCCCTACATCGACGTAAATAAGCACTGAATTGATCAGTGTCTTAGTAGTAGCCATGATAAAAAAATCATGGGCGTACATACTCGAGCAGGATTCGAACCCACGACCTCCTGATCACCGGACAGGCGTCATCTCCACTAGACCACCGAGCTTTCGCCCGACAGCAAGTGTTGGTTCTAATCCTTATAGCGTGCAGCGGGTACTGCTTTGTTATTCAAATTTATGAAGTTCTTCCGTCGAGATGTTTTCATTGCAACTGATTGACAAATTGCCCTACATCGACGTAAATAAGCACTGAATTGATCAGTGTCTTAGTAGTAGCCATGATAAAAAAAAATAATCAGTTGCAATGAAAACATCTCGACGGAAGAACTTCATAAATTTGAATAACAAAGCAGTACCCGCTGCACGCTATAAGGATTAGAACCAACACTTGCTGTCGGGCGAAAGCTCGGTGGTCTAGTGGAGATGACGCCTGTCCGGTGATCAGGAGGTCGTGGGTTCGAATCCTGCTCGAGTATGTACGCCCATGATTTTTTTTTTATCATGGCTACTACTAAGACACTGATCAATTCAGTGCTTATTTACGTCGATGTAGGGCAATTTGTCAATCAGTTGCAATGAAAACATCTCGACGGAAGAACTTCATAAATTTGAATAACAAAGCAGTACCCGCTGCACGCTATAAGGATTAGAACCAACACTTGCTGTCGGGCGAAAGCTCGGTGGTCTAGTGGAGATGACGCCTGTCCGGTGATCAGGAGGTCGTGGGTTCGAATCCTGCTCGAGTATGTACGCCCATGATTTTTTTATCATGGCTACTACTAAGACACTGATCAATTCAGTGCTTATTTACGTCGATGTAGGGCAATTTGTCAATCAGTTGCAATGAAAACATCTCGACGGAAGAACTTCATAAATTTGAATAACAAAGCAGTACCCGCTGCACGCTATAAGGATTAGAACCAACACTTGCTGTCGGGCGAAAGCTCGGTGGTCTAGTGGAGATGACGCCTGTCCGGTGATCAGGAGGTCGTGGGTTCGAATCCTGCTCGAGTATGTACGCCCATGATTTTTTTTTTATCATGGCTACTACTAAGACACTGATCAATTCAGTGCTTATTTACGTCGATGTAGGGCAATTTGTCAATCAGTTGCAATGAAAACATCTCGACGGAAGAACTTCATAAATTTGAATAACAAAGCAGTACCCGCTGCACGCTATAAGGATTAGAACCAACACTTGCTGTCGGGCGAAAGCTCGGTGGTCTAGTGGAGATGACGCCTGTCCGGTGATCAGGAGGTCGTGGGTTCGAATCCTGCTCGAGTATGTACGCCCATGATTTTTTTATCATGGCTACTACTAAGACACTGATCAATTCAGTGCTTATTTACGTCGATGTAGGGCAATTTGTCAATCAGTTGCAATGAAAACATCTCGACGGAAGAACTTCATAAATTTGAATAACAAAGCAGTACCCGCTGCACGCTATAAGGATTAGAACCAACACTTGCTGTCGGGCGAAAGCTCGGTGGTCTAGTGGAGATGACGCCTGTCCGGTGATCAGGAGGTCGTGGGTTCGAATCCTGCTCGAGTATGTACGCCCATGATTTTTTTATCATGGCTACTACTAAGACACTGATCAATTCAGTGCTTATTTACGTCGATGTAGGGCAATTTGTCAATCAGTTGCTACGTAACTCGTTCTTGAGTGTTCATTCCGTTCACTTCGGATTTGAACCTACCAAGTTTTAAGGTGTCATAGATTCTTCGATATGGCTAGTTATGATGTTACGAAAGTGACAAATGACCTGTAATAAACAAACAGCGTATAGGAAGAATTGGAAAAGAGTTCTACAATAGACGTGGTTTTTATGAATTCGTCAGTTCAAACACTGTCAGATAAAATAAGCAAAATACGTAAGGGTTTGTCCATAGATACCATGATACCATGATACTTTATAAATCCGTGTGTCTATGTGTCACAGTGCGTATGTATGTTGGCTTGTCTGCTAAGAGAAATGGCTCAAATAATTGCGTCATAAATTGAATGGTATTGAATTGAACTGAATTGAATGTTTGACACCGATTTAAGTGCTCCTTCCGAAAGGAAGCTAATAAAATACATACATCAATTTTGGAGCCGGTCAGAGTACGATATCACAATCACTACCACACAGAATTCAAGAATATTACCGGGAAGTGTTTAAGGGATTCACGGGAAATGTTCGACAAACCCTTCGGAAGGATGATTTTCACAAGGAGCGCCTGAGGCGATCGGGAAATTCGAATTTCTCATATCGGCCGCGTGTCCTTATAGATGTGTCGTGTCGGACTCTACGCCGCTGTGATATTCGCAGATATAGGATACAATGAATATAATTATAAAATATCGCTCAACATGATTAATCCGCTCTGTTGTGGCGTGAAATTGTTTTTACAGATTAATGTGATAACAATAATATTTTCAAGTAAATCCCTTAAGACTTTAAGACGTAACTTTCCGTAGCAGCAACACACTCTGACAATCTACATGATAAGGAACTATTGAAGTATTAAAAAATGGTCTTGACTTGACCAAGAGCATCAACGAATATCTACTTTTGTCAAAGATCTTGAAAATTGTGAAATTAAAAAAAAATAGTACATCTACCATCGCCCTATTTTAATGTATATAGAGTATTTTTGTAAGTGTGGTAAGGAAATTACCTTATAAAGTATCGACATATTCTAATATGTCTTTCTCAAAGTTCCGACTTACTTCAAGGCAATCAAGATTATTATTAATCATCGGCAAGCAGTGTGCTTGAGGCTTACCATTTTGTAAGCGATATGAATTCGAATCTATTTTCAATTGAAATGAAAAAGTTAAAAAAAAGTACGCTGGGCAAAAATGATGTATTGAGAAAGGCAAGCGGATCGGGCTGGATGTTGGCCCGCGAGAAAGAAAGAAGGGAAACAAAACGTAGAGGGGGCTTACTGAGGGGACCCGCCCCACGGTGGATGTGATGATGATCTGATCTGTCGGAATTAGCGAACAGAAAAGCAAATTTGTCGAGATAGCTGCGGGTAGCGCGGGCCGTCGAAACGATAGCGATACGGAGAGGACTTTTGATTACTATCATTATATTATCATTGTCGGTCCCTGCGTCTCGTCGGCAATGATTGCATTTCTGTGAGCGCGTCGGATTCGTTCTTGTGTCGCGGACTGGGGGTGGGGGGGGGGGGTTGAGGAATGAGGGGTGCAGCTATTATTCTGAACGATGAATAGCTTTTAGGCACTTCCGAGTAAACTTGGAGTGTTGTCCAAACTGGGAGGGGAGAAGGGGTATAAGGGTGTGAGCTCATATTTCAGATCTGAATACACTTTGAGTAGAAGCCGCCCGGCAATTTTTTTTACGAAGAAGCTGAGCGGCGTAATAATCTCAAACAGAGTCATGTCCGTATTCATTCATACCAATTTCTGTCAGAAAATATTCAAAAATCGGTGTAATTTTGGTTCTTTTTTTTTCTGCCCCTCTCACTCTCTCTCTCTCTCTCTCTCTCTGCATTTCTCTATTCTGCTCTGATTCCTCTCTCTCCCGAACTCTCTCTCTCTCCCTCTCTCTCTCTGCCTGTGATCGTTAATGACTGTCTTATATTCATCAAATCAAATTTTGACGTTATCAAGTATGATGATCATATTCCAGTGACGCAGTATCCGTAATTGGCAGATCAAACTGTTATACGGTTAAACCAGTTCAGATGAAAACACTTCCATAGCTTACTTGTATTTTCATCGGGATCATACAAGAAATCTGGCTGTCCCCTTTGGGTATATCGGTTTGATCTCTAGTACACGTTCTTTTTCTTTTTCTGTACTGTCAATGACCCAAATACGAAAGATCATTGCTGGTTGAATGAGACGGTCCTAGTGAGATTGGAATGATTTCAGCATTAGAGTTTCTTTGTAAAGACATTCGGGTGGGTGATATTGCAATAATTGGTGACTTTGTTAATTTGTATGCCTCTAACTCACACTATTCCGTGTAATTGTGAACAAAATTAAAACACACAGACACACATGAACTAATTATACCCAAAAAAAGAGAGAAAACATTTGAAACAATTAGTGATCATTTTTCTCCTCATTTACCTAAATGGAAGTTGAAAACATGTAATTATTTCGGCTAATTATCAATTACATCTTAAATAAATAGGTAATATATCTATGGTATTCATTTGCTTCAATGAAAATGAAGCGAATATCCGATCACTTCCATTTCTGATGAATCCGATTATCCGAATCAATTATGAAGGTATCAATGAAGGCATGTTCTAAATTTTCTTACCCCCACTCTAGGAAATTTTGAAATTATTCAGTATCTACATTTATTTTAGTTCTGGTTGTTGTATTTTTATGATAATCATAACTGTCCCTCAAATCAATTCAGTTTTAGTTTGAGGTTATTTTGTATATGCACTAGAAACTTTATAAATCAACGGCGATTTACTTGATTTTGTTTTCAGGTTCAAATTGTACAGATTTCAATTCGAAAGCATCATTTGGGAAACATTTGAGTGATGGACAATGCAAAAAGTTAATCCGATTTCTACTATAATGGTCCCATACTTTCTTGGGCAAAATATCAATAAATATTACTGTAATCAAATTAGAAATTAAACAGATTCATTTTGTTGGTATCTCATGCTATCTTCAGCTAAACATCATAGTATACTGTTATGTTCTTAACATCTGTCACACCTTGCCAATATCTGCCTGATTTTGTTTGATTGTTTGTGTTCTAGTGATGTCGGAGGAAACATTAATTCCCCATCTGGTCATTAATACCTCTCAGGACCCTTGGGGTATGGGACCAGCAGGTGTTATTTTCACTATACGAGCACGCAGCCATGTGGCGCGTTTGACTAATTAAACATCATCTGCTTCATAACTATGCTTGTTTTATTGTCTGATTGTTGCGTCTAGTCTCCGTCAATTTGCGTAACACACTCGAAATTCCAACTGTTAATTAAGACGACTGCCTACATTTAAGTATAATTTTTTTCTCCTAATCAAGAGTATACTATTTCACAACCTAAATCTAATTGGGACTAAACAAAATTGCTTTAAGAAGCGGTGATATGACTTAGAATATTCAGTTACATCAAAATAACAGATATTTGGTATGTCATAAAGGCCAAGGGAAAACACTATAACAACGGTTAAAGTTTTATGCAAACTGCAGGATCCTGTGATGACTACAGAGATTAAAATGAAGTAACCACTAAAATCATCTATAATACAATGATGATGAGGAGCTGTAGAAGAAGAGGACTGGTTAGTAGGAGAAATGGTAGGAGGAGGAGATATGGAGGAGAAGGATGTGGAGAAAAAGAAAGAAGGAGGGGGAAAAGAGGGCAGGAGGTGGGGAAGAAGAGGATGGAAAGGAGGAGAAGGAAGAGGAAAAAGGAGATGTTGGAGGAGGTGGTGGTGGTAGAAGATAAGATAAGGGCGAGGAGATTGTGAAGGAGGAAGAGAGGGAGGAGAAATGGAGAGGGACTTGAGAGGAGGCGAAGCTGGAGGAGGAGGAGGAGGAGGAGGAAGAGAAGAAAGAAGAAGGTGGTGGAGGAGGCGGTGGTGGTAGAAGATGAGATAAGGGCGAGGAGATTGTGAAGGAGGAAGAGAGGGAGGAGAAATGGAGGGGGACGTGAGAGGAGGCGAAGCTGGAGGAGGAGGAGGAGGAGGAGGAAGAGAAGAAAGGATAACGTGGGGGAGGAGGTGGTGGTGGTAGAAGATGAGATAAGGGCGAGGAATTGTGAAGGAGGAAGAGAGGGAGGAGAAATGGAGGGGGACGTGAGAGAAGGCGAAGCTGGAGGAGGAGGAGGAGAAAGAGAAGAAAGGAGAAGGTGGTGGAGGAGGTGGTGGTGGTAGAAGATGAGATAAGGGCGAGGAATTGTGAAGGAGGAAGAGAGGGAGGAGAAATGGAGGGGGACGTGAGAGGAGGCGAAGCTGGAGGAGGAGGAGGAGGAGGAGGAGGAGGAGGAAGAGAAGAAAGGAGAAGGTGGTGGAGGAGGCGGTGGTGGTAGAAGATGAGATAAGGGCGAGGAGATTGTGAAGGAGGTAGAGAGGGAGGAGAAATGGAGGGGGACGCGAGAGGAGGCGAAGCTGGAGGAGGAGGAGGAGAAGAAGAAGAAGAAAGGAGAAGATGGAGGAGAAGGAGGAGGTGGTGGTGGTAGAAGGTGAGATAAGGGCGAGGAGATTGTGAAGGAGGTAGAGAGGGAGGAGAAATGGAGGGGGACGCGAGAGGAGGCGAAGCTGGAGGAGGAGGAGGAGGAGGAGGAAGAGAAGAAAGGAGAAGGTGGTTGAGGAGGCGGTGGTGGTAGAAGATGAGATAAGGGCGAGGAGATTGTGAAGGAGGTAGAGAGGGAGGAGTATGGAGGGGGACGTGAGAGGAGGCGAAGCTGGAGGAGGAGGAGGAGGAGGAGGAGGAGGAGGAAGAGAAGAAAGGAGAAGGTGGTTGAGGAGGCGGTGGTGGTAGAAGATGAGATAAGGGCGAGGAGATTGTGAAGGAGGTAGAGAGGGAGGAGAAATGGAGGGGGACGCGAGAGGAGGCGAAGCTGGAGGAGGAGGAGGAGGAAGAGAAGAAAGGAGAAGGTGGAGGAGAAGGAGGAGGTGGTGGTGGTGGTGGTAGAAGGTGAGATAAGGATATTGCGAAGGAAGAAGAGAGGGAGGAGAAATGGAGGGGACGTTGGAGGAAGCGAAGCAGGAGGAGGAGGTGGTATTGGAGATGGAGGAAGAGGATGGAAGAAGTAGTGAAAGGAGAAAGTGGTGGAGGAGGAGGTGATGAAGAAAAGGGACAGATAAGGAGGGAGTGGGGTGGAGGGAGAGGTGCTAGAAGCAGACGACAGGGGGAGGAGGAGAAGGAGGAGAGGAAGGATGAAGACTTGGAAGAGGAAGAAAAAGAAGTGGTGAAAAAGGATGAGAAGGCAGGGCGGAGGATTTTAGGGGAGGGGAGGGGAACATCGATCATGACTTGGTATCTACTACACAGCTGTTCTGCAATCGAGTAACAAAGTTACAGAGAACATGAACTTTTGATGTCTCAACTTCACGAAACAACTAAGAAAACAAGACATAAACTGAATTCAACGTTTCTGCAAATTGTCAACCAAAATAAGGTGATGGAAGAATATAGAGATTTCTTGGAGAGATATAGGTGTGCTTGCACTATTTCTAATCAGGAAAATGAAACGCAGGTAAGCGGCGGAGAGGGCTTGTTTTGACGAACACGGGCGGCCGTCTCAAACATGACCGCGGACGCTTAAACGTCGCAAAATCTTCCACGAGTGATTGGTATTCAATACTTTGTTTGCAAAAAGCCAAGTCGCTCCGTTTCCGCGCGCACTGTTACCGATACGGCTTTGATTACGCTCAATCCATCTTAATTCGGCGGACTTTATTGGTTTCTCCTCAAAAGTTGCTTAGAGAGGGAGCGGACCCGGCTAAATCTTGAGGAATGTTTCGATGTAGAATTAGTGATGTCGGATCAGCGGTCATCAGTTCCAGCGCTCGGTCGCCGACTTTCGAGTGGGGTCACCAGAAACGACGTCCTTTTCTTTGTCATTTTAAACTACGACAATGATAAGGAACCTGTTGAAATACTTGTTGCTATTGTGTAATAGGTATTTGATGCAATGTACAGCGCTGAAAGGCATTTTAAGATTAAGGCTTGCAAATTCTGGACCTGCGAAAGCTTTCTGGCCTTGCTATATCACGTGTACTTACGTGTATGTCTGTTGCGTGCTAGTGTGCATTATGTCCATCTGTTTGTTTATAGTACAAATTGTATTTGAACAAAAAGAAGTTCGAGAAGTAGTGCAAACAAGCATTCGTTTTTACATTGGTGCTTTTGTTCGGAGAAAATTGAAATGTCATTTATGGGTCATGGTATCACAGTTGTACATACAGGGGAGTGAAACTAAAAGTTTCCATGTTTATCGACCTCATTCGAGAGCTCATACTGTATCTAAGATATATCAATGAGTAAATGTACAATAGTAAATAGAAGAATTCAATATGAATATGTTTTATTGGTATGACAAATTGGTGCTGTCGTTGTTATGTTTCCAGTGTTCCACGTCTTACAAGCTTAGCTTTTTAGTGGAACACTGTTTTCCATCGTTATGATTATTTACTTTTTTTTTGTTGCCATGACAAAGTGCATTGCTTCTTTTTTTAGGGCATCATTCGTGCATATACTTTATATTGTATTTGAAAAAAGAAATGCCCTGATCAGATGAATGAAAGACAAATCGACAACTTGTATCGCTTTGAATCATGTTCTCCTTTTCTTTTTTGATGATGGAAATAAATAAACTATTGAATTGAATTGAATTGGACTGAATTGAATTGTATTGAATTGAATTGAATTGAATTGAATTGAATTGAATTGAATTGAATTTAAATTAATTGAATTGAACTGAATTCAATTCAATTCAGTCATCATATCACTGTTTCAATGAAATTGATTCGACTTATTTCTCCAAACTGGTGCAAAAGTCAGGAATGGTTCTTTTGTCCATTTTTTTTTTTTTTGCAGGAGGGAAACAATTTAGGCAATTGTTATCTATATTCTTACAACCCAAATAAGGAATGATTTTGCTGGTCATGAGCAGAAAGAATGTAAATCATTTCGATCTTGCCGTACAGTGAGAAAGGCACGGACAATGAGACCCCGAGTTGCTTAAATGCACGCGATACCATTCCCTCGTGCTCACGTACGGGGGCAAGAATCAGGTGGCATGCATTACCAAACGTGATGGAGCCAATTCTATCATAGAGCGACGCTGACATATTTCTAGCGCTGTGCGTCGCTGCCTGTATAGAAAGAGCAAAGTAACGGCGTTGTCACATGATTATAATCGAGTAAAAGAATTGTCCTCATACGTGCCACAATAAGCCATTTCCCGCTCTTAACCATGCCCATGGAAATAAATCATTTGGTGTAGAGACAGGTGTGTATGATAGAGTTTCAAATTGTCTGTATTCTATGGACAAATGGCTAGGCTTGGTTGTCAGGATCTGAAAATTAACACGTAAAGATGGTCAGTTAGGATCTGCATTAACCCACAGGCCTGTTAAACAAAGGGGTCGCCCTTTCAGTTTGTTCCCAGAAAGTATTGCGGTAAAAGAATCAGCATTGTAGAATGGAGTGAAAATGGTTAATAATTATTTGGCTCCTGATGAAGAACATAAAACAGTTCGAGGTTCCAATTTGTGCATGAGCAGAAAATGTTCTAAATGCCAACAGGGGTCTTTTGGTTTAAATTCACTGGGAAAAAAACAAAAACATGTGTGGTGTGTGATGCGCCTTGAACAAGGCTAATACCAATAAAGCGGTCCGCAGCAAGTTATCGCTCTCAGATCAAGACATGGCTTCCCAATCGTGGTCTTTTGCAACATTGTTGTGATGGTTTGGGTGCGATCTGCCAGGAATGGAGCGGAACATTTTGATTGTCATGATGTGGTGATTGGGTTGAGTCGTGACAAATTGGGACCTTGTCCGGGAAAATGAACAGACAAGCCGTTTTCTTTCGCATGTTCCATGCGGATTGTGGTGAGGACTCTCACGTCTGGTTGTACACGTGTGCTGTAAGTACGTAGTGTATAGCGTCAATGGTGTATAGGCTCATGTCGTATCGGGCCTATGTACCTGCTTGCATGTAGGTTCTATTAGGCCTCATGCGTTTTGGTGAGGACTCTCACGTTTGGCTGTACACGTTTGTTTTAGTATGTAGACAAGTGTATAGCGTCGATGACAGGCTTATGTATTGGGCCTGCATTGTTTGCATGTTGGTTTTGACAGGCCACATGCGTTTTGGTGAAGATTTTCACGTTTGGTTGTGCACATTTATTGTGTATAACATTTATGCTGCGTAGGCTTTGGCAGTCATTGACTGTGTTTGTAGTTTTTAGACTACGTTTTGTGTGAAGGCCTGGTGCAGATTTTGGTGAGGATTCTCACGTTTGGTTGTGCACGTTGTGTATAACATTTATGCTGCGTAGGCTTTGGCAGTCATTGACTGTGTTAGTAGTTGTATAGGCTACATTTTGTGTGAAGGCCTGGTAGTGCAGATTTTGGTGAGGATTCTCACGTTTGGGACGTTTGTCGTTTTTGCATGAAGGTCTTGTGTAGACCGATTTGGTTGAGGATTCTCACGTTCAGTTGTGTGCGTATATAGTGCATAGCGTGGGTATTGCGCATTGGGCTCGCACGTGTTTTGTAGTCGCAGACGGTCGGTCTAGCGCGTCGTGTGTAGGGCTAGTGCAGTTTGTGAGTGTGCGTATGCTGGATGTGTATGTGTGGGGGCTTGCGTACACATTGGCTACGGGTCACGCCGAATTTTCAGGAAGATTAGCCTCGGTTAAAGGCTTTGATATATTTTCCTTGGTTTGCACAATCGTGCTATGTGGTCGTTTGTAGTGAGTGTGTATACTCACTCTATGTCCTTAGATCACATGCTAATGTGATGCCGTGGTGTTCTGATTGTATGCCTGATTCGAAGGCTTAGGGATTTTGATGTTTTCTGCTTATCGTAGAAAATTTTTGCCTGTTCTGCGCGTGTGACTGGGTTCATGCATACATGTGTACTCATATGCAGTGCATTTCTTTTGTTAAGGCTTTGTAGTTTTGTGAGGATTTGTGACTTCTTGCAAGTTTTGATTTTGATATTCCCACAATGGCTGATGTCGTGCAGAGCTTTGTTGATGAACCCACTCAGGAAGGTTTTAATAACCTGAGGAAGGCAGAACTGGTGGAAGTTGCTCGAATTTTAGAAATCCCGATCAAAACATCGGATCGAAAAGCAGAGATCAAGGACACAATTTCTGAGTTTTTTACCAATACTGGTATCTGGCCTGCCTCTTTGTCAGAGGATGAAGCAGGGACAGATGATGGTGAAATTATCACACCTTTGGTAACCCCTGCAGAAAGTGAATTGAAGAAAATTGAGATCCAGCTTCGGATGAAGCAGCTGGAAGTCGAGGCAAAGAAAATAGAACTCGAAATCAAGTCAATCGATGCAAAATCGAATGAACCTTCTTCCAGCAGTTCAGCAAAGTCATCAAAATTTGATGCATTAAGGCAATCTCAGTTGGTGCCGAAATTTCGTGAAGACCGGGTAGAAGAGTTTTTCCAGCACTTTGAAAAAGTGGCTGTGAGTTTAGAATGGCCCAAGGAAGTGTGGCCGACATTGATACAGAGCTCGCTGGTAGGGAAGGCCCAAGAGGTCTATGCGTCTCTCACTATCCAAGAGTGTTCTGACTATGAGAATTTGAAGAGTTCCGTGTTAAGGGCGTACGAGTTGGTGCCGGAAGCCCACAGGCAACTGTTTCGGAATTATAGGAGACGGGATGATCAGACATTTGTTGATTTTGTGCAACACAAGCAGACCCATTTCGAACACTGGTTAAGGTCGTCTGGTGTTGATGATTTCCACAAACTGAAAGAGTTGGTATTGTTAGAGGAGGTGAAGAGGTGTGTTCAGCCAGATCAGCGGCAGTACCTGGAGGAAAGGGAAGTGAATGGTGCCAGGAGAGCTGCTGTCCTCCTTGATGAGTATGTGCTTACGCACAAGGGTACTTTCAAACTTTCTTCAAGCAAGAAAGGAGGCCAGGGTGTGCCAAGAAAAGGAGCTGTTGCTCCGAGCATTCCCAAGCCCGATCTTGATCAAAAGCTGAACAAGGCTTGCTTCTATTGCAAGAAGGATTGACATGTGATGTCAGCTTGCTGGAAGTTGAAGAAGAAGCGAGAAAAAGAGGGGATTAGCAACCCCAAAGCATTGCCAGATGCTTTTGCTATCACTTGCACAGATCATCTGCCATCGTTTGAACGGGTGGCAGAGAATTACAAACCTTTCATATCTTCAGGGTATGTTAGTTTGACGCCTGATAGTGAGCAGGTTCAGGTTCACATTTTGAGGGATACAGGAGCATCACAGAGTCTCCTGTGTGCAAATACATTGCCCTTTTCGGTTGAATCTTCTGTGGATTCAGAAGTGTTTGTGAGGGGAGTTGAAGGTGGGAGTGTCCGAGTGCCTCTTCATAATATTGAATTGAAGAGCGATCTTGTCAGTGGCTCAGTTGTAGTAGGTATTTTGCCTACATT
The DNA here is from genome assembly GCA_033980235.1 of Diadema setosum. NCBI lineage: Eukaryota > Metazoa > Echinodermata > Echinoidea > Diadematoida > Diadematidae > Diadema > Diadema setosum. The sequence continues at coordinate 1,064,878 of CM067078.1, read as the reverse complement.
GCCAGTCGAAGGTGTCACCTTATTGCTCGGCAATGATATCGCTGGAGAGAAGGTTTTGCCTCACTTTCTCCCAAGTAAGACACCCGTGGTTGACGAAGCCACAGAGAAATTGGTTCAGGATATGCCTGATGTGTTTCCCTCATGTGCTGTTACCAGGTCAATGGCTCGTGAACTGGAGAAAGAGGAGCAAGAGGATATCTTGGCTGATACTTTCTTCTCTAGACTTGAAGAGTCTAGCAGTAGTGATGATGTACACATGGACCATGGTCAAATGTCAGAGATTTCTCGTCAGAGTCTGGTTGAATTGCAGGGCAAAGACCCTGAAATAGTGCGTCTTGCACAGTCACTTGTACCTGAGGATGAGGAAGTGAATGAAACTGTGAAGTTTTACAAGAGGGATGGTATCTTGATGAGGAGGTGGCGCCCTCCTGATGCCACAAGTGATGAGGATTTTCGAGATATTCATCAAGTAGTGGTACCAAAGATGTACCGGAAGGAGATCATATCTCTTGCCCATGAAGCACCATTGGCAGGTCATTTGGGGATCAACAAAACCCAAGAGAAGGTGTTTCGATATTTCTTCTGGCCAGGTTTGCGACATGACGTCGCAGAGTTTTGTCGGTCTTGCCATGTGTGTCAGGTAGTTGGCAAGCCAAACCAGAAGATTCCCCCTGCCCCTTTAAGGCCAATTCCGGCCTTCGAAGAACCGTTTAGTCGGGTCATTGTGGATTGTGTCGGTCCTCTTCCAAGGACAAAGTCGGGTAATCAGTATTTGCTGACGATGATGTGTGCATCTACCCGCTTCCCCGAGGCAATTCCATTACGGACGATTACTGCCAAGAATGTCAGTAAAGCTCTTGTGAAGTTCTTCACAATGGTAGGACTTCCAAAGTGTGTGCAGTCAGACCAAGGGTCTAATTTCACATCCAAAATCTTCCAACAGGTGATGAGTGAGTTAGGTGTAGAATGTAAGAACTCAAGTGCTTACCATCCACAGAGCCAGGGAGCTCTTGAACGCTTTCACCAAACCTTGAAGAATATGATGCGTGTGTATTGCAGTGAGCACGAGAAAGAGTGGGATGAGGGTATTCCTCTCCTCTTGTTTGCAGTTCGAGAATCGATCCAGGAATCTCTTGAATTCAGTCCTTTCGAGCTGGTCTTTGGACACTCAGTTCATGGTCCCTTGAAGATCTTGCAAGAAAAGATCTTGGTTGAACCGGAGTCCAACCTATTGGACTATGTGTGTCAGTTCAAGGATAGACTTTCTTGTACTCGTGAATTAGCTGCAGGTCATCTGAAGGCAGCTCAGTCTAACATGAAGAGACTGTTTGATCGGAAGGTGAAAGAAAGGCATTTCGAGCCTGGTTCTAAGGTTCTTGTGTTGCTCCCTCTTCAAGGAGATGCCTTGAAGGCTAGATATGCAGGGCCGTATGTGGTTGAGAAAAGAGTGAGTGATGTCAATTACATCATCCTGACACCTGATAGGAGGAAGAGGAGAAGACTCTGTCATGTCAACATGCTAAAGGAGTATGTTGAAAATGTTGAAGAGGCTAAAGAAAAGCCTGTTGCTACGGTTGGAATCGGTTGTGAAGTGGATGGTGAAGACAGTGAGAGTGATGATGTGGAAATTCCGCAGTTGATGTTGAAGAATTCTGAGGTGTTAGCAAATCTTTCTGACACATTATCTCATCTTCCAGGAGTAGAGAGAGCTCAGGTGATGGATGTAGTCCATGAGTATGAACACCTCTTCAGTGATGTACCAGGTCGTACTAGTGTGGTGGTGCATGATGTTGATGTGGGGGACTCCTCCCCTGTCAAGCAACACCCATATCGTGTGAATCCATTGAAAATGGATGTTCTGAGGAAGGAAGTTCAATATATGCTTGAACATGACCTTATTGAGCCCAGTAAGAGTGGATGGAGTTCTCCCTGTGTGTTGGTTCCAAAGCAGGATGGTTCTTTGCGTTTCTGTACGGATTACAGGTTGCTCAATTCGAAAACAAAGTCAGACTCGTACCCTTTGCCCCGCATCGATGATTGCATTGATCGCGTAGGGAATGCCAAATACGTCAGTAAGTTTGACCTTTTGAAGGGGTACTGGCAGGTTCCCCTCAGTGAAAGAGCGAAAGAACTGTCTGCATTCGTGACTCCTGACGGATTCTTCCAATACAAAGTGATGCCGTTCGGGATGAAGAACGCGCCCGCTACATTCCAGAGACTCATCAACACCGTCACGTCTGGCTTGGTGGGATGCGAGGCGTATCTCGACGACATCATAGTGTACAGCCATACATGGGAGGACCACCTTCTGAGAGTCAGAGCACTGTTTGACCGCTTGACCAGTGCCAACCTTACGGTGAACTTGAGGAAATGTGAGTTCGCCCGAGCAAAAGTCGTGTTCCTGGGTCATATTGTGGGACATGGTTCCGTCAAGCCTGTTGAAGCAAAGGTGGAGACGATCCTGAATTTTCCCCGCCCACAGAGTAAGCGAGAGCTGAGACAATTTTTGGGCATGACTGGCTATTATCGGAAGTTCTGCCATAATTTCGCTGATGCTGCAACACCGCTCACCAACATGTTGCGGAAAGATTCGCAGTTCGAGTGGTCAGATGACTGTCAAGTTGCTTTCAACCGGCTGAAGGCAATGCTAGCGAGTTCTCCGGTTCTTGCAGCGCCGAACTTCGACAAGCAGTTCATTCTTATGGTGGACGCGAGTGACACAGGAGGAGGAGGAGCCCTGATGCAGAAGGACGACAACGGAGTTGACCATCCCGTCGCGTACATGTCCAGAAAATTCAACAAACATCAGCGACGGTACTCCACTGTCGAGAAGGAGACGTTAGCGCTCGTCATGGCTCTTCGTCATTTTGACGTGTACCTGAACACTACAAGGTATCCAGTGCTGGTGTACACCGACCACAATCCGCTTGTGTTCCTGTCGCGAATGAGGAACAAAAATGGACGCCTAACCAGATGGGCGCTAGTGCTACAGGAGTACAACCTCGTGATACAGCACGTACGCGGAAAAGACAATGTCATTGCAGACGCTTTGTCCCGTGGATAAGATAGAAGTACGCGTATTTCCACGGATAGGACAAAAGGACACCAAATGTGCTTATTATCCATAGATAATAAGACTGGTAATGACTTGGAAACATGAACAATACGAGACAAAAGAAATGTGTTTCCATGCATTTGTAAGAAAATTATATTTCTCATGTTGAAGAAAGAGTGTTATTGATTGCTTTGAAATGATGACACTAACATTGTGTACACTGCTTTAATTTATTCTTTTTGTTCTTGTCTGCAGGGAAAAAGACAGCGTGTTTTCCAAATTGTCATGATTTTTGCACCAAAACAGGGCAAAATCATTTCAAGTGATATAGCATGAGTTTTGCTATGTTTTATGCTTTATATGCTGAAGAAAGGGGTTTTCAGTAATACAGCATATTTTGATACAGGGTATAATGTAGACGTTGTATTAATTGGAACTGCAAATTAAGTTGCATTGCTGTTTGCAGAAAGCACACACAAGCACACAAAAGCTGTTGTTGCATTTTTTTTCAAATGCTTAATTTGCAAGAGTTGGAATTTGTGGCATCACAGAATTGACCAATTATACACATTTTCCATAGCATAGATATCGACTGAGTGAAATTATGACACTATGATATTCATAATGTTGTGAATGTGTAAGGTTCATGAGACCATACAGGTGTACAGACATAATCAGGTTATATTCATGTGATATCTTGTTTCAGAAACAGAGAGTATAGCAGGTGTTCATAATTGCATTGTTTTGCTGTACTCTAGTGTACTTACTGTACATGCATTTATTGTCTTGACGAACAAGGCTTTACAGTACTTGAACAGAAGTGTCAAGGAATTAGAAATGTAGAGATGTTTGTCATACCAAACAGTTGAGCAGAACACGTTGTTATATCAGCTTTTTAACAAAGTTGAGATTGCTACAAGCTCACCATGTAAAAATGGTTACTAAGTATAGTGAATGGAAGATTACTTCTATTATTGGTGACATACACAATAATCACAACAAAAATGTGTGAAGTTCATTATTCAAACTGCATGATTGTCAGTGTATGCAGGTTAGTTAGTGATATGTGTAGCGGTTTTTCTCAAGCATATGCACATCAAACTAAGAGAGAAGTTTGATATGTCCATACTTATGGTATATTGTTTCATGATACAAGTACAGTGTATTTTGTTCTGAACCAGCAGCATTTCTTAGACTTCGATTAGGTGTTGAAATGTTTGGCCATTTGATACTCATAAGCATTTCAGGAAAGCTAAAGAGAATACATGCTTCATGATTTATGACCAAACAGAAAAAAAAAAAAAGAAGAAAAGAAAACAAGGAATGTTGTGGTTGTAAAGTTTTGCGCGTATACGCACATGCTTGTTCCGAGCAGGTAGTGGGTCTATATTTAGACAGTGAGCCTACGCTCAAGAAAGGTTTTGATAAGGCTCATAAGTCTGAGCTTGTTTATGTGAAGAATAGACTTTAGTGTATGAAAACACAACTGTGCATTTTTATGTATTGTGTTTCGGAACATGTTTGTAACGACTGTTTGCAGTTTGACTGGAAAGTTCTTCCATAACTTCCCGTCTTAAGGGGGGAGATGTGATGCGCCTTGAACAAGGCTAATACCAATAAAGCGGTCCGCAGCAAGTTATCGCTCTCAGATCAAGACATGGCTTCCCAATCGTGGTCTTTTGCAACATTGTTGTGATGGTTTGGGTGCGATCTGCCAGGAATGGAGCGGAACATTTTGATTGTCATGATGTGGTGATTGGGTTGAGTCGTGACAGGTGTAATAATTATTCAAGTAATCTTAATCGATGGTACTTGTCATCACATCCACCTGACAACAGAAGTGGTATTTGGCAAAATCAATAGGAAAACAATATGGATGCTTCACAAAGTGTTATCTGGTGGACCATTCTGATCACCTAGGCTACGCAAGTTCGTCCTTCGTTTGAGCATGACTGATGAATATTCCATAACTTGTTACGTCGGGCAGACCTGTGCATGTTGTTGCTTTGAAAACTAATGAAGTGCCAAACCAACTGAGATACAAAGGTCACTTATACCCTTGTGCACATGAGCTAACTCCGAACTGACTTATTTATATGTCTGGATATCATTATCACCCGGTAAAGAGAAAAGTAGATCGATAAACCTAAAGATATACATAATGAGACGTCACGCATGTGATTATCAGGAAAAAAAAGACATTAAAATTGTCTTGAGCTCCCGTCTCAATTTCATTTTTGTTTCTTTCCCTATTTATGGCCTTACAAAAGAGAGCCACAATGCGCGGTCACGTCACATAGTACCATGACGTTTGCACGAATGTTTATAAAACTTAACAAAACTTAACAACTTAAGGCTCGACGTATCTTTGTAACTGATGCATATTCAGACACATACTCAGTTGCGGACAAATAAACACAAGTTCTAGAAAAAAAAGACCGAAGCAGCAATCAATGCCATTTTATTGGCTATAAATTTTGTCTTGTCCTCCCAGAAATAATGTGCAGAACACCATCTTTAGCCTAACAGCGTCGTCTTAGCGTTTGCGTCGTAGATCTATTAAAAAAACCTCGCAAAAAAAATACTGTCGGAGAAGCTCAGTGCGTTAGGCTATAACGTCACTTAGGCATGTATTACATAGTAATTTTCAGGAATTCTGCATAAGAGGATATAAACATTAACGTTGGAGTGCTATTCTTGAGATGGTCCCAGAAATCATGCTTCCCAGTCGATAACATTAACAGCGCACAAGAGATGATTGGTCATATCTTGATCGATCCATTAAGAAATTATAAAAAAAAAAGATGTCCAAGCATCTCCCTTCGGGCTTGCCCCCTTCATTATTTCCCTGGCCTGTCTACCTCCCCCCCCCCCCCTTATACTCCTTTCCCGCCGGTAACGCTGGAAACAAGATACGTGCCGCCAGGAGGTTCTTACCGGACTTCTGCCGCGTATGACTGAATCAACTCTACTGCATGTCACTTCAGCGTCGTGTTTCATTGTGACCGATTTTCTATGATTACCCTGCTGGTTGGCAGACTCGGAGCTCGACTGTTAGAACCATAAATGACGCGTCTTCATCTTCTTCTAGTATTACCCTGGCACTCCTAACCCTTCCTCTCACGGCCATATTGTGTTTGTATCGCGTTGAAGACCAGTACAGGGAAGGGACGGACATTTTTGCATGTTTGCATAGTACAACCGATCCGAGTTACTGTAATCTATACACTTCAGAAAAGGAAAACATAACTTTTTTTTTGCCTCTCGGCGGCCTTGCTTCGGTGTAACCGCCACAGAGAAAACGTGGACCTCCGTTCTCAGCCGGATCATGAAACTAGATATTTAGTTCTTTCTATTCCTTGATATCACACTCAATTTGAATAATATTCATTGTAACATAGAGTAATAAAACGATTGTGGCATGAAGAGCTATTATTCTCTCTTGTAGTGTTCTTCCTTTCCCCTCGTTCCCTCTCTTTCCCCTCTCCCTTTAAGTTTTCGTCTCTCTACCTCATTTTACCCCCTCTCCTTCCCCCATCCTCCATATCATCGCTTCAGGATATCCCGCCTACCTTGTATGCTTTCTGCTGCGGTCACTGTAATACAGCATGCATTGTTCCCTTTTCTCTGAAGACTAAGACTTCAGCAAGCTCCCCCGGTCCTTTTCTCTTCGCCTCTCTCCGTCTTCGCCCTGCAGAATTCCCCTACAATCCTACCTGACCATCTTGTGGCTACCTGGGATCGTGCTACGGCATGCATAGCCCGCTGAAGTGCCACATCAAACAAACACTACGCAAAAGTCTACACCTGGGGCTAAGCTTGGTGCCGAGCAGACGGACGCTGTACTCGGTGAGATTGTTAAGGCGCGAAAGATCTTTCTCGCCGCTTCTTGCGTTGTGGTTGTTTCACGTTGACTTAATTAGGCATGAAACGGGCAGAAAGCTATCGATCCGCACCTATAGAGATGACTCTCAAGGACCCGCCAGAAAGGATCCCTCTTCCCCCCCCCCCCCCCTCTCTCTCTCTCTCTCTCTCTCTCTCTATTCCTTTTTTTTTATAGTCCAGAATGAGGCACAAATACAAGGCGCCTGCATTTTAGCATGTTTGATGATTCAGATCTTTATACGAAAGAGATTCACATTTTTGTGCAACGGCGTCTACTGGTCAAACTGAGATAAGATCCTGTACAGTGATGCAGAAAGCGAACAAATTGTAACGAAGTACGCTATTTTTCAGTTCTCTTTGCATAGGTAAGCAAAATAAAGTGAGAAAATTGATCTTTTTTAAGCACCAGATGCAGCAATATGATTTATATGTTCCTTGAACACTTGTTTTTTTTTTCTTTGCGATGATTCACCTGAAAGCCATAGTGTTTTCATATCTTCCGCAGATCATATCGCTGGTTAAAGCATGTGTTAGATACAAATGTATGTCTGTGTATGTAAATGTATGACGTACATACAAGTGTATGTCTGTCCCCCCTCCCATCTCCATCCTCCACTTTATTCATCGCCAAAATGCCTGTTTCTGTAATCCCAATCAAAAATATAAATGTACTCCTTTTTTATTGATTACTTATGTTGATATTTCTTTATCTTCAAGTACATTGATATGCTATTGATTATTTTGAGATGGATAATGAATTATGATTTTTATGCACTATTATTGAGGATGGAGAAACAATAGATTACTCGTATGTATAATATCTATCTCTCTCTACATATATGTATATGTATATATATTAAAGTGAAAGAAATTAGACTTGAGGCGGACGTTGCTTCCCCTCAAGTCGAATAATTTTCTCACTATATGCTACCCACAATGAGGCACCGCGTAAGTTTGAGACAGGAACAATCTCTCGTACTATATATACATATATATATATATATATATATATATATATATATATATATATATTATATATATATATATATATATATATATATATATATAATATATATATATATATTGATAGAAAGGGAAATATAAGGAGAGAGAGAGAGAGAGAATCTAATGTAGCATTATTGATGTTGATACCAATTAAATAGATAACACAATCTCGCTTTGTGATTGATTACAAAAATGCATGTCAGGTAATTCGTTTTCATTTTCTAGTTCCATTTGTATGTGCATTTTTTTTTTTTGGCCGTCCTAAAACATAATCGCCAATATGTCCTTTAAAGAGATCGTGCAGTTTTGATCGAGACCTAACTTCAGGTTTCTTTTTTTTTCTTCTTCTTCTTCTTCTTCTTCTTCTTCTTCGTTTTAGTGAGATAATGAGAATCCTCCCATGACGCGTTAAAGAGCATGCAATTCCAAGAGGAATTCAATGTTTATTTGAGGAAAATGGGTTTTGAAATACTAGTAGCTGAGATATTCAAAACATTACGATCCTAATAGAAGGTGGGACCCACCTTAGTTCATTACGATCCCTTTGTTTTTTGATATCTCAGTCATTTAAAAACCCGATTTTCATCAAATAAAATTTGAATTCTTATCAGAATGGTATGCCCTGTACTATTTCAAGAGTGGTTTTTGATATCTCACAAAAAGTTAAAAGCCCAATCCTCATCTCCACCAATGCTATATAGATACCATGCCTTTAAAGTTATTCAGATTTTGATCAACCCGTCCCGTCAACAATAAAGTTTTCTCGTGTTGGAAGGAATGCAGAGAAAGATGTGATCAATCTCGTGGATTATGCAAAGGTTATGAAATGCATCCACTGCTTGAACTCTCATGGTACGAAACATCGAGAACATGACATGGTGTAAGCTGATTCAATATGGAGGAGTATTTAGGTGTAGGAATCTCTCTCGATCTGACTGTCACGATTGGCGTGTGGAATCTTGTTGGGCCCGTTTGTTTCGCTGGTAGAAATGGCGGATTCCCTTTCCGGATTCCGGTAAGCCAGTCCTGTGAAAGAAGAGGCACAAAGATTAATCTAATTAGTCGATGAAATTACCCCTACTGGTGAGGTGAGAGGGGAGCGACAGAAGTCTGGAGCAAATGAAATTGAATCCAGTGTCAGAGAGAGTGAGAGATATGGGGAGAGAGAGGGGGGGGGGGGGGTGAGAAAGAATGAAGATCAGCGTGATCGAAGATGGTAAGAACGCATCATGTCTTTCATCAAAAACGGCCATTTATATTAATCGACAAAATGCAGCCATCTGCGTTGGTATGTGATCGCCGTAGGTTTGGAATACGCACCAAAATGTGTGCATGCACGAAATATCGGGCATGTCAGAAAACCACCTCCAAACCTTTACGTCTACCTCGGCCACTGACGCACAGGAGGAGGACGAGAAATATAGCAGAGGGAAAAGGTGATTTGAAGGCTGACTATAAGATATAGAAAGAGGAGACCATGGCTTGAATAAAGTCACGAATTAATCCGATATGGACAAGATCCAGTAAACACGTGTGAGAAACGGTGGTCATGATTAAAACATCCCCGCGACGATTGCAGTTGACAACTGGCAAAAGCGCATTTACCTTTCAGAAGCCGATCCTTAGCAAAAGGAGAAAACTGGTAAACAATGAAAGAGGAATGAGCACACAGAGGAAGTGTGCCTAGATAAAAACTTGTCCTTTTTCATCTGATTCCCTCTTCCTCTACCAAACCAGATCGTTCTAGACTGAACATCTCATCTATTTTCCGCTTCGTTTTCCGTGTTTTGGAATTTCGATACTGATAATACCCACCAACTTGTATTGTCACAACATAGAATTCGCTGCTTGGCCATAGCTGTCTGGTCTGTTCTCGAAGGTTGTCTTAATTTTCACATTAAAAACCAAGCATCCAGGCCTCCATCCCAGAAACAAAGACAAAACTTTGATACAATTATAGTCATTATAATATTATACTCCCAGGAGCTATTTTCTTTGTTCATGTAGTTGTTGTTCTTTTTGTTCTTTTTGTTCTTTTTGTTCTTGTTGATCTTTTTGTGGTTGTTCATCTTCTTGTCGTCGTCGTTTTTGTTGTTGTTGTTGTTGTTGTTGTTGTTGTTGTTGTTGTTGTTATTTCTTCCATGGCAATTTCGTTCATCAATATATTCTCTCATGGTATACATGGCGACTGCTTTATCATTGACCATGACATAACTGAAAAGGAATATTAACCAACGTGTTGAAGTTTGCAATGGTTTGCGTCAAAGAAGTGCCCACATCCCACATCTCCCTTTTCTGCCTTCATCTCCTATTACCTCCTGAACCCCTCCCCTACCCCATTCACCCCTCCCCTACCCACTTCACCCCTCCCCTACCCCATTAACCCCTCCCCTACCCCCATTCACCCCTCCCCTACCCCATTAACCCCTCCCCTACCCACTTCACCCCTCCCCTACCCCATTCACCCCTCCCCTACCCCATTCACCCCTCCCCTACCCCATTAACCCCTCCCCTACCCACTTCACCCCTCCCCTACCCCATTCACCCCTCCCCTACCCACTTCATCCCTCCCCTACCCCATTCACCCCTCCCCTACCCACTTCACCCCTCCCCTACCCCATTAACCCCTCCCCTACCCACTTCACCCCTCCCCTACCCCCTTCCCTCCTCCCCCTACCCCATTAACCCCTCCCCTACCCCATTCACCCCTCCCCTACCCCATTCACCCCTCCCCTACCCCATTCACCCCTCCCCTACCCCATTCACCCCTCCCCTACCCACTTCATCCCTCCCCTACCCCCTTTCACCCCTCCCCTACCCCATTCACTCCTCCCCTACCCACTTCATCCCTCCCCTACCCCCTTTCACCCCTCCCCTACCCCATTCACCCCTCCCCTACCCACTTCACCCCTCCCCTACCCCCTTTCACCCCTCCCCTACCCCTTCAGTCCTCTCCTACCCCCTTCACCCCTCCCCTACCCCCTTCCCTCCTCCCCCTACCCCCTTTCACCCCTCCCCTACCCCCTTTCATCCCTCCCCTATCCCCTTTCACCCCTCCCCTACCCCCTTTCACCCCTCCCCTACCCCCTTCACCCCTAGGAGTGCAGTACCGGGAAAGAATGTAGATTCTTCTGACCCCAAATGGCCGGAGGGTAGTCGGATATCAACAGTAGGAAAAAGAAGAAATCAGTAAAAATGGAACGAGGTAGATCAAATCTCTAACCTACATGTCATCAATCCCTTACCCCGTATGACCGGAAAACAATAGTGGGAAATGGATCTATTTGAGACCCGAGATGAGAAGAGGGAAAAGTAGAGAAACTACGCGACTAAACGGAAACAGACAGAGACAAAGAGTTTTACAGACAGAACAACAATAACAACAGCAAGGAGAGAAAGAGGATTAGTTAGGAATAATCAGAATCCATGCCGATGCATGTCAATCAGAGTGCTTATTTCCGGTCCCGATTTCGGGACAATTATCCACCCTGGGCGTGAATCAATAAGCGGGAAAGGCGGATCGACAGTGCACGTCCGATGAATCCTGGCGTACATCGTGACTACAGACCGCTGCCTCACATTTATGAACCACTGGCAGCAAAAAGACAAATACACGGAAAAGAATCTTACCTCTTGATGTCTACATGCCGCTTCACAGTTGCCGATGATTAGCAGATTCCGTTGCAGGCAAGTTGTCAAGGGATACGATACGATACAATACGATACGATACAATACGATTACCAAGAGATCAACTCGCCACTCTCCCATTCCATTTTACTAATAAATGCAAACTAGTCAATCGTAATTTGAGCTGTCATGTAGGTCATTGCGTTTGTTATAAGTTTTATTGTCTTTGATTACAGTACATCTTTCACACAGTGGCAAGTGAGCAAAATTCTATATTTGCAAGTTCTCTTCACCCTCTCTTTATCATTTCATTCATTTCATTTCATTTCATTTATTTCATTCTTTCTTTCTTTTTCGTCAAACATAACACGAAATGAATCAGAAGATATAACATAGGCATGTATTCGACTTTACATGATAGATAATGTTTAACAAATACGAAATTATACATGCATACCGGCAACATACAACGTTATGTTTGGAGGAGAAAAAAAGAAAGAACTGAGAGGTTCACTGAAAAGCATGCTTGCAAATATTGTGAACCACTCAAAGGATTCTTGTGAATACATTAAGCTTCTTTTTTTTTTTTTACAAAGACAGGAGAGAACAAGACAGGACAGAACAAGACAGTGGAAACACAACGACTTTACATGACTTTACAGTAGGGTATACCATGACAGTGATAAAACACAAAAGAATACTAGGTCTTTTTTTTTTAAATCTGTGTAACAGTAAAAACCAACAAAGTGCTTTTATATACATGGCGGCCTATATCTTTGTGTGTGACTACCGAGGATGCACTACTGCCAATGTTCTCTTGCCTCACCGAAACGGTTAATTCAAACTTAAGATTATACTCAGCACAGCTTGAGCAGTGACTTCCTCGTTCAGAGATAGAAATGATTGGCCAATCCATATTGATATGATAGTGTCTGAGTTCCGCAAATTTATTATTCATTCACCGGCGAGAAAAGAAGCATAATATACTGTTCTATCTGATAGCATCTTTGGACTAAAATGCGTTTTCGAACACCTCAGACTATGAATCTTGATATCGGTCTTCGGAACAAGATGATTACATTTCCACGTGTTTTTCAAAACGTTCTATTACAAATCTTGGCTTAAACCTGCTCTGGGGCTGAGTTTACAGCTGCACAGGTCATCGAATTTTGGGACGTCTAAGGACCAGCAGATAAAACGTGCTCGAGACAATATACAGAGGAGATGGAACCAAAGAAGATAAATGTAATGGAATGTTGGATAGGATATCGCCCTGACTCGACTCCTGGTAAGCTTTGAGACATTCTTTTCATTTCATTTCCTTTTCTCTTTATTCACTTGGTTATATAACTTACTATCCTTCCCTCCATGATTCATTCGTAGTCTTTTGAAATATTTCATTCTCCCCTCCCCCTCTCTCCCTTTCTTCTCATCCTCATTTCCACGATTCTCACCTTCGTTTAATAAGCCAGTTCGGAGTTCCACTTTGCGCATGAGCAGAAACAAGGTCATTCGGACCAACAGGCATGTTGGTTTTTAAATTTACTGGGATAAGCATCTGTCATGTAATGATTATTCATGTAATCCTTATAAATGCCGCTTGCCAGCACATCCATCTGACAGCAAAAGTGGTATTTGGCAATATCAATAGAAAGAGATTGTGAAAACATCCAATGCAAAATAATGAAATGGATGCTTTCTCAAGTGTGAATTGACAGATCATTCTTCTGGTCTACGCAAGTTTATTCTTTGTTTGAACGGGATTGATGAATCCCATAAATTGTTACGTAAAGCTTATGCATTATGTCGCTCTGAAAACGAGTGAAGTGCCCTAACCAACTGAGAAAAAAGACAGGTCATTCGTACCAATGTGCCCATGAGCTAACTCCGAACTGGCTTATTATCTACCAATTTCTTCCAAGTCAAATAGTTCTCTCATTGACTACATCTCCTGCCGTCTGCACATTTCTTTCCCGCCATTTTTTGTATCTTGTTGTCTCCTGTTTCCCGTCCTCTGAAATATAAGAGCCAATTCCCCCGGAGGGAAGATATTTCTTGAGAGGATATATTTTCATTAGTATTGCTTTGATGAACAGGTCGAAGTTATGTAATTAAGCCCCTGATCTTATGATTGAATGGTCGTTAATCGTTACAAGTCAATTATTGGGTTATTTTCTACACAGATGCAAATTATTCTGTGAATGATCATTATTTGTTGTGTCGCTGTTACACTCGTTTGCCATTATCAGTAATGTCATTTTCCATTTTTTTTTCTACACAAAGGATTGTATAATTTTTATGTTCATCTGTCCATCCACCTATCGGCCTCTTTATTTTAGTCCCATACCTTTAACCATATATCTATATATATATATAATATATAAATATGTGTGTGTGTGTGTGTGTGTGTGTGTGTGTGTGTGTGTGTGTGTGTGTGTGTGTATGGTACCCCCACCCCATCTCTCTCTCTCTCTCTCTCCTCTGTCTCGGCGCAGACGTGACCATTCATATTTTGCCCGACATTTGTGTCTAGATCGTGTGAAATTCTAACTCGCATCTGCACGAATGAACGATTCCAAACAGATAAGTTTATGACTATTTTTACAAGGAAGCAATTCCTCACTTGACCCCGCTATATAACGAACGTGATGGGTACATAACGCATTAGTATTCATTAACACCATTTCCACACCTGTTTGATTTTAATTAATTCATAGAGCAAAGTATTAAAAGATCCATGTCGCATCTGTGCTGGATTATTTTCCTTTCTCCTCGATAGCACACTTTTGATAATAATCCTTTCTGCTATTCTTCTCCTGTTTCAAGTATCATAATAAAAAAGAAAAGATATGAAACAGACACCCGTCGTTCATTGAAAATGTCGAAGTACATATTGGATGGCATTCTAACATCGATGACATGAAAATTGCTTAAAGAGGTTAGACATCGGTTGGATTCCTGTATTCTCACGTCACGATTTGTGTGTGTGTGTGTGTGTGTGTGTGTGTGTGTGTGTGTGTGTGTGTGTGTGTGTGTGTGAGTGTGTGTGTAAGTGTGTGTGTAAGTGTGAGTATGTGTGCGTGTGCGTGCGTGTGTGCAATTTCTGCGGTAAAGACGTGAAAGAAATTCAGTAGATCATCACCAACATGTCCATAACGGGGGCGTTCGATTCATTCCATTTGAATAGATGCTGGGGATTGCGGTGAGCACAGCTAGTACACTGTCTAGACATTGCCCTCTAGTCAGCATGATAAATCAAGTAGTAGTTTAGTAGTGTGCTTCTGTTGTTTCTGTTGGCCAAGGGACAAGTGGAATAGTGGGAAGATAAGAGAATGGTAAACTCTTTTGCAGTAACACATCGCACCCGTCCAAAAGCTTTCTGGCTGTGCCATGGCGGTTGATTCACCCACGACTTCCCGTTTTTCCCATTTTTTCATGTTTGTTTACTTGTTTGTTTGTTTGTTTGTTTGTTTTTTGTTTTTTGTCTACATAATAAACACCACTTCTTGTCGGAACTATGCGTTCTGTGCAAAGATTAGACGAGGACAACAGTTATACCCCAATATTTTTACTATTTTACTATTTCCTTTGTTTAAAGATAAACAAGATGATGCATTGAACGATTACAAACCATCGAAGTTACCGTAAAGGGGCACCCATATTCTGCACGGACACGTTGCCTTGCCAAGGGAACGTCCAAAGCGCGGTTAACATTTACCGCATTGGGTAAGCAACTTTGATTTTGTATTTGGAAAAATGAAGTTTGAACTCCTAAATTTCACGGAATACTAGCAGGAGTTGTTTACTTACTCTAAACAATAATACTCCTGCCAACATTTTTATCACAACAACCTCTGTTGCTGCAACTGATTGCTAATATTGATGCCAATACTAATACTAATCCTTATACTAAACTAATAGCAATACAACAACATTACTAATACAGATACTATTACTAATTCCAATTCCAATACTAATACTAACACTAACACTAATACTAATACTAATACTAATACTAATACTAATACTAATACTAATACTAATACTAATACTAATACTAATACTAATACTAATACTAATACTAATACTAATACTAATACTAATACTAATACTAATACTAATACTAATACTAATACTAATACTAATACTAATACTAACACTAATACTAATACCAGTACTAATACTAACACTAATACCAAAACTGATGAAAATACTAGTACTAATACTTATACTGATATTGCTATGTTAGTACTACTGAAACCACCACGAACGTCAATAAAAAAAAAATACTTTGTTCTGGTACTGGTATGATACTGAAACTAATGCTAATGTTTGTGCCTTTGATTCATTTGTACCCATAAGATGCTGATACTGCAATGCACTAACAAAATGCAAATTGCCTGATACAATACTCGTATTTGCGTGAAACGAAAATGTCATGAAGTTTTGGTTAAAATGGTCAATAACTTAATAGCAAATGCTACCCTTATGATCCCGTAAGCTGCATTCACTAAAATGGAACGGCTGAAACTGATTGCATTTGATTTTATTAAACACACTCAGTCACACACACACAAGCACACACACACACACACACACACACACACACACACACACACACACACACACACACACACACACACACATAGAAATGTAGTTAAGATTTATGTCCCAGTCAGTAGACACGTGTCAAAAGATGAAATCATGACCTCATCTTACAGGACATCCACTCTGTCATAAAAAATACTTAACAAATTGCAATTCCTTACCTCTATCTATGTTCGATTTTGTTAAAGTCTTTGTTTTTCTCTAATGTTCTTTTTGTATGATTTACATGCTTTATCTTTCAAAGTCAACTTGATCATGAGATTTTTTTTAGTTAATGCTTATCCTAAAGGGACAGCAAAAGCTGATGTTGGTATTACTTCGACATGTTTGAAAACTACGTTATTGTATGTACTAGAATCAACACCTGTACTAAGCCACTCTTGCTACAACCGTTAAGGCTTCATCGCACAACGAAGCGATGGCTTGCGATGCGACTCTATGCAACGTACAGAGAAGAACCCTGGATTGTCCTTGTTCCCCCTTGGAGGGTTACCCTCGAACTCCGTGGCGCCACGACGGCGGAGCTGAGGTGTTCATCGCCCGTCTATCAACGTGCTCTAATTCATTTCGCTAAAGGAGATAGCATCCCGTCAAAACACGGTGCGTACGATCCAGCCTGCGTGTGTATGTACGTATATCATGTGTATGTGTGTGTGTGTGTGTGTGTGTGTGTGTGTGTGTGTGCGTGTGTGAGCAAGAGAGAGAGAGCTAAGAGCGAGGGCGAGTTACTCCTATAAGTTTCGAAGGAATCAAACTATATCCCCCAGACCCGAGAAACATTGTCCAAAAGTCATTATTTCGTGACAAAATTCGCTGTGACAGAGAATTAGCAGCGTGTGAAATTACTTTCAAACTGATGCCAATCAAACACAAATGTCAAGAGACTGTTAAACATGGTTGACTCAAACACGGAACTCAATAACCCCCCCCCCCCCCCCCCTTCAAATCTGATATTGTTCACTTGTACACAGGGCCTGGCATATTATGTAATCTGTAAAACATGAACGTTGTTTGAGGAAAAATTGACTAATTAGAACGTAGTCTTATCCCGTATGAGTTAATTATCTCACAACGTGAAATAGGAGAACGAAAGAGCCATGAACCATGGCAAGTAGTAATAATCAGTGTCATGGAACGGTAAGATTTGGCAAAGAAAGCTGACAGGAGTGTGAAAAAAAAAATTACGCTGGCTCATTGACCGGGTGTTGTAAACTTCATACTAAGACATCGCGCACTGGTGAAACTTATTAAAATCCATTTAGTCCCTCAAGTCCAGAATTTTCTTGTTCACTGTACCTTGCTTGTTGACGTGTGTGTGTGTGTGTGTGTGTGTGAGTGTGTGTCTGTGTGTGTGTGTGTGTGTGTGTGTCTGTGTGTCTGTGTGTTTGCTTGTTCTGCATTTGTTTTGCTTTCATCACTTTAATTACATCGTCAGTCGTGTTTTCTGCACTCTTGCAGAAATAATTATAATCATTATGACAACTCAAAAACGTTCTCTTCAAGACATAAATAAGAGTATTAAAGCAGTACTAAAGTACTCTACAAACACAAAATGGTACACGTTAACTTGTTTCACAATCATTACATCACTTATGTATATTTTAGAAGAAACAGGTGCAATATTCTATGTCATGTATGTGTTTCTCTAGATTGTGTGAAATGATTTCTGAGCTATTCATTTATATTTATTTTATGTGTGTTCTTTTTTTTGCGTTTTATTTTCAACAATGTGTATTTCATGTTTGTGAAATCATGAATGCCACTGGAGTCTAGAAATAATGTTCATTTTATGGACAATATATAAATGAAATGAAAAGTGAAATGAAATGTTTTCATGCATATTGTGTTTGTTTTTCATCCACTGATATTTGCCATCACTGATGACGTCAAGCCATGTTACTAGCTTACGTCATACATTGAATGGAGATCCATTTCAAATAGGATGGGACTTGCTCTGTGACGCAAGGGAGAGTTTAACGAATTGATATGAATATTTCACCGAATTTTGTAAACGTACAATCAATTGTATATTAACTTGCAATCCTATCTCGAATTCCGAATACTTAATACCATTCATCTCACCTCTTCCGCATACATCCAACCTCATAATAACCACAACACTTAGATCGTACCTTTTAAATAACCCAGTTACATGCATTACAATAGTGGCTGTATTGTCAAAGGACTTAACATCACCCATTCAACTTTTGTCCGTGATTTGGAAAGACATTTATCACTGTGTCCAAGGCCACAACTCTACACACATTTTATTCAGAGCCCTTTTTCTACAGTTCAATATAGAAATCGGCGATGGTACCAATGCCTTCACTCGTAAGTCAGCAGGCTGTAAGTGGTATAAAGTCATAAGTCAGTATGGGAGTGTATTAACAGCAGTGATTTTCTTAAGTAACACTGTTGCTCGATATCATTTCATTTCTTTTTGCAGCCGTTCAATAAAACTGAAAAATACATCCATATATGCATTATACATACATGTACATTTATCAATTGACAATTACAATTTTTCTCCAATCTTGACTTCGAAAGCACTAGACTGGGGTTTCAGGATAGAAAGAAAGTTCCCGTGGTAACTGTGACCCGTATACATGAAATCTGAAGAAAAAAAAATATCTAAAAGATTCATATGTGATTACGTATTTAATTACCAAACTGTGGATATTTCTGCTTTATAGTGACATACTCTATAACAAAAAGAGAGACGTTGCAGAGACACAAGAATATTATTTCATCATGAATTTAGACTAGGCATGCAATGTAAAAACTTCATCATTGTCTTAAATGACTATCTTACCTTCTGTAATAATACTTCATGAATACGATTGACTCCAAAAATATTGCAAGAACATATAAGTGAAGTTTGACTAAAATCGAACAATCCGTTCAAAACTAACGATATAAAAGTTTCGGTATCACCATCGTTGGATAAGAGCACTGTACAATTCATAATGTCACCGCAGGAAAACAATTAAAAGAACATAATTCAACATATTTTCCAGCATAATGAAAGAACACATGGTTTACCTGTTTTAGAAGGTAGAGGGAATGATATTACCTGGAACATGATATGTCGGTATAAACAAGCGAAAGTAGTCATGTGTTCTTTTCATCAAAATGAAATGGTATAGACAGTATAATTTAATGCTCAATTTATGTACAAATTAAGTAAGTAATAACTTATTTCACGCGAATGCCTTATGGAACGTACCAACAATTGGAATAAGTTTACAAAAAACTTTCATAAATCTGGGAAAACTGTTTGTGATGGTGTTCTTTGATGAATAGTCAGTTCGGGGGCAAAAGAGAAGATTTTTTTTTTTTTTTATAAAAAACAAACAACGAAGTATTCGGTCACCCAATCCCCAGTTGCAAGACTCTTGCAATACAGCCATCAAAAATATACAGTAAAACATGTCTATAGCGGCTCCCCGGGGGGACGAAAAGGGTGGCCGTTTTAGAGGGTGACCGCATAGTCATGGTCGTTAACATTACTTTTTCTCTCATAGAAATTGTTTTAGTGGCCGTATGCTGCAGGTGACCGCTAAGGCAGGTTTGACTTCACGAAGTTGATAGCGTGGTACAATATCATGACGTAAACTTGATGTTCCGAAATGAAACTCTCAACTCCTCTAAATATATGCCTCAGTACCTATGCATGATCCTAACACAGACCTAAGGCAATCGCCACAAATATGATATGATATAATATGATATGATATAATATGATATAATATAATATAATATAATATAATGTACAGATGTAGTTTCAATGTCTTGCAGTGTTTGGAACTGCAAGGTACTGGATTTGCAAGGCCTTCTAGGATCAGTTCAAGGCCTGTTCTTGAGGTGAATATAAGTTCAATAAGTAAAATATGATTTCATGCGTATCGAGCAATATTTTTGCTCTCGTGGTGAAGGCCAAACCAGACAATTTAGGTCCATGTCATTCCGAACGAGGACAATGGAATAGAGAGGGGGGAAATAACAACAGGAAACGTGAGAGAGAACTCCCGTTGGGAGTCAGGACTTGATTAACCAATCAGTGCTCTGTATTAATGAATTCTGGGCATGCGCACTGGAAAGCGGATGGTTGTATCACTGCTATCAAGTACATGAGTAGGGGGATACTCCGAGATCATTCCTTGTGGCACGAGTGTCTTGCCCGCCTGCATGCCGGCGGAGGAGGTGGTTCAGCATTCCTTCTCCTAGCTATCTCACATAGACAAATGCACGTTTACACGCACGCCCTGCTTATCATCTCCCGCAAGTATTCATTGGCCGAGTGGAGGCGAAATGAACTTAGTGAGAGCTGAGGAGGGGAGGCAAGCCATCTGCTTCCCGCCGAAGGGATCAGAAGGGACCGATTTCGGCGCTGGCGTCGTGCGATTTTTCTCAGAGTTGCGGTGAGAGGTTCGAGAGTGGTGTACGCACAGCGGACTTTGGGGAGCGCCAAACGCCTTTTTGCTGGCATATCTGACGGTTATGGAATGGTTTATATGGTAGGCGAACGGACCACATAAATGTTACTTTGAAGTGTTCTCCTCAACCTAGCGAAGCAAATCTTCTAGCTGAAGTGACGTATACCCGAAGTGTGGTGTGTGCAGTTGAAAATGTATCTTGCCGAAAGTATGACCTAAAATCAGGAGTTTGTTGCTGTCCGTCTTTGCTCTACCTTACTCCCTCGGGGATCACGATTATCTTTGAACCAAGTTTGAGCCAAATGAAATATTTTTGCATCCCTGTACACGGTAAGCATTTCCACTATTCGTTCGTCCATGTAAATGAAGCATGCAGTTATGTATTGATACGCGGAGTGAAAGAGGGTTTTTTTACTCTTTTGCACTATCCTGTCACCCAATCAAAATTGGTAATGTTGACATCTTTTCATGCCAAAGGAAATATGAACAAAGATTTATCAGTTTATAAGCTATCTATTTCAAATTACTGTAGATCATTGGCTAAGTGTTACTATGCGACGTAAAAGTCACGCGGATCAAGCGCTCTACGCAGCGCTCTCCGGAGAACTCGCCAAGAGCTCCGGCCTATCGTTTCCCTCTGACTGTCGAGAGACAGCATTAGTTTCTGCTGAGTAGTACCTATTGGTAGTAATAGGATCAAATGCGTGAGTCAGGGAAGACATTACTGCTAGCAAGTTGGCAAACACCGTCCAAGATCTGGTAGGACCTTACAACAGACAATTAGTGTGTTTGCACATCTTGCATACGCTTTGGACATTGCCTAGATTTTATCAGGAAAAGAGGATTACATGAATGAAACCCAGCCTTTTTTGTTTTTTGTTTTCACACAACATTGTATAACAGTCAGTAATGTATATGTACTCGAGAACACCAAGTTTCTGCTCTGTTTATAAACCTTATAGTATTTTGTTTACACTTTCATAGTCCCGCAACCATCCAAACAGTACTCTACTCTCTTTCCTTTTCATTGACTTCTCTGATCAATTTTAACTTCGACATGTTCTTGTCATGCACACTGCATTTTTATGTCCCAGTTCATTTTATAAATCCTAACATTTCTCATGAAATGAGTGATTCAGGTTAAGTCGATTCTCACCATTTCTTATGCCATTTGGAGTGTCTGTTTGATCTTGTTTGTTTATTTGTTTGTTTGTTTTGCAAAAACGTCTTATTTTGTCAGGTGATTGTCTTCTGTCGACACTCGATGGTGTTAAATAATTTAGTTCTCGATGTAAAGGGGTAAAAGCCCTTTTTAGCTAGCAACAAGAAAAATCGTTCAGTCCGAAGTGGCAGCTCATACCTGTTCATTCGGGTTTTTTTCATTTCATGTTCTAACCTTTACACTAAATTCACTGAATATATGAATCAGTATGATTGTTAACAACGTTGTTAACTACTAAACATGGCCTAATGGTATGAAGAGGAGAACGCTACTGAGTGGGAACTGAAGGAGCAAAAGAAGCGGATGAACAATTTTGAAAGAATCCGAGGAATGAGGACTCATTCTGCACTTTTGAATGCCGACAGAGATTCTAAGATGGCGTCACTTTGGGAACCTCAACATCAAAATCTTGCTCATTTGGGAATTTAGATTTTATGTATCAAGTTCTTTATTCATTATGAAGAATGAGCAACGTAACAGGAGTTTTGTAACGTTTTCTTTAGTACTCTGTCCTATCTCTCTGGAGGGATGCTTAACTACATATCTTTGCCCATCTTTGTAAAAACCGTAAAATGTCATTTGACTAAATTTTCAATTCCATCCTTGAAAGTGACGTTTCTGTCGCATGATTACGAAAGACATTTTGCAGAGTCTGTAGAAGGCCTGGATTATATCAGTTTCTATACTGATACATAATAAAGCTGTTTTGCTATTTTCCGTATTTGACTACTTTTTTATGTTCTATCACTTTCTACATTCAAATGCGATACAACCTTCTGCAATTTTCTTCATAAATGGAATTGCAACTTGTTTCAATATGACATTAATTGAGCTGTACTAATAAAATATACAGAAACCACAAATAGTTTAAAATAACAATCAAAGTGATGTTTTATTGTAGCCTCAATTCTCTAAAGGTAGACGACCTACATGTACTTTCCGCTCTCATGCATACCCATATGCATGATATGAGTGAACCTTGATCAGTAAGCTATATAACGTGATAGGAAGTTCATTGCTGGACGTCTAAGACTTAGAGTCCAAAGTCTTGAGAGCTAAGGGGGATGGGATGTCTTTGATCATATCATTCAGTGATGCCTCCCCTCCCTCCTCTTTCCCGATTCTTGGCTGTTTCTCATATTATGAGGGTATCTGATGGAGATTAGGCCCGAAAATGCCCCACGATCACATTGCTGCAATCCGATGATTGTGCGTATTGCCAGGTACTTCACTTCCTCATCCACCTCGATATGAACATCAGAGGACGCGAGATTGGGTCTGTAGTCCTCTCCTCCTCCTCTTCTTCCTCGGCCTCCTCCTTTCGCCACTCCCTTATTCGGCCTTGATGTCTTCTATTTACTCTTCTTCTTCGCCTTCTTTCCTTCAGGGCAACATATTCACTGAGCGTTGGTTTCAGGATGCAAAGTCTCTTGATCCTACTTACATCTTTTGTACAACAGTCGCTGGTCAACCACCGTTTGTGTTTCAACGTGACGATCATGCAAAGATTTGACTTTCTCTTGTGCATCTTAGTGGAAAATCAAGAGGTTTCTCCTTTCTCCTTCCAGAAATGTTTGTAGAATATTGCTTAGAAAAACAACCATGAATACAGTCATACTTTCAATATACGCGTATTTTCATCACCCATACAAGGAAATAACGTAACAAAATAATTTAGGTTAACGCTGCATGTCATCTGAAACAAAAACAAAAAAGTCCCACAAACAAGAGCATATAATATATTCACTGTATATTCATCATTTTGTAAAAGTGC
Organism: Diadema setosum; assembly: GCA_033980235.1. Taxonomy (NCBI): domain Eukaryota; kingdom Metazoa; phylum Echinodermata; class Echinoidea; order Diadematoida; family Diadematidae; genus Diadema; species Diadema setosum. Next base: position 1,041,265 of record CM067078.1, on the reverse strand, counting down.
GCGGACTTACAACAGCGATAAGCTTTATGATCCTGCACATTCACGTTACTAGACCAAAATACCATTGACAATTACTATCTACCATTACATCTCTGCTAGATAGGTAGGGTCAAGAGACTTCTTTTAAATTTGCCCAACATCGACAACCTATCTAAACTGACTTGATATTAACTTTACCTTCTAAAAGTAACTTGCTTCATGTACAAAGCAGATGTCACTTATAGAAACAAAACTTTGTCCTATCAATAAAAAGTAAGCTTTCGACATTTAAATATCAGCCGTTCGTGGTGTCGTCGCGTGATGTATACCTGTTTCCCGAGAAAGAAATTTGTCGACGAATTCATACAACTTATATTTCCGATAACGCAATGAAAACAGTAAAATGGTAATATCGAACATAGCTAGATGATGACTAAAGTTAAATTATCAGTGTCAATTCTGGCGATGGTGAGCATAATAATAATAGTAGTGTGGGACTGAGGAATATGAAAGGAAGAGGGAACAGAAAATCGGAAGGAAAAAAAAGAAAGAAAAAGAAGAACACATAGTAAAAGAAAGAACAAGACGAAGAAGATGAGAAAGAGGAGAAGAGGAGGACAAGAATTAGGAGGAACAATTTATGATTTTCGCAGACGTTAATCGATTTAAGATTACGACATTGTTTTTAGCACTGCTGTCATAGAGGAACTCGGTGGCGGATGTGTTCCACATCGCACTACAATATTTTTATAGTTGCGATGATGTTTATACCTACAGCTTAGAGATGGGTCACTTCGGTTCAGTATTGTATCGAATGGAATTAAAATCCTATTAGTTTGCAAGAGGCTATAAAAGTCTAACATGATGTCATAAACGTCACATCGGACAAATAGAATATTAAACGGAAAGGATTTTCAAAGAATTCCCACTGTAATGGTTTCATAGCGTCTTGTCACAACAAATATTGATTCCCAGAACATAAAATATCACTCTGGGCAACTTTTTATATCCCTCTCGCACTGATCGTAAGGAGGAGGCGATGAAAGATTGGTTGAAACAGCAATAACACTAAACCATATGGTCACTTCTTAGTTTATTCCGTTAACAATCAACCTAATACGTACAAAAATTTTCGGAGATAAATCATCAAGACTTGAAGTTTAAGTACAGCCAGACCTCCTATTAAATTCCTTACAAGAATCAAAGCGATTTTATTTTATCGTGCAAATCATCTTGTCTGAGACAGTGTTAAAAGGAAGCGAATGGGTTTCATACTTATTCTTCCGAAGTCGAAGATTAACGACAAGACAACAGCTTTACGACGAATGTTCAGAAATATAAATGGAAGGAGAGAAGCTACAAACACGTGACTTACTCTCAAATAGAGAGTTATAGGGCAAGGCAGATTTGGTCTCTAGATCAGGAAGATGACAGTTGTTTTCTCTTCTCTGCTTCCTTGTACTACGAGAGCCCTGGGCAAGTCTACCTTACTATTAATGTTTGTTTGTGAAATTCGTTTGCTTTGGTCCCTTAATATTATACGTTGCTTCAGAGATTGTCGTTCATATCATCATTGTCGTATAGCTATCGTGAATTTATCCATAAACATGTGTCAGCTCGCTACTTTGATATGTAGACTGTTGCCGCAAGAAGCGACAAATTGGTGTGAATCAGGGTTTAGGATTACCACAGTAGTTTCCAGGCGTGAATCAACCTGAGTGTAACACGCAAACCCGAATTAACTCGATAAACAAACCAGGTGACATTTGCATTTGCTATACTGTACAGGCTTTTAGGAATTGAAATTTTGTGAGTAATTTTCTACAAGTAAAATGTGTATAATATCTTGATGCTTTTAGAAGAGTCTGATTCTGATTACCCTGTCAACTGAACGAGGTTTTCAATGAGAATCATTGAAAAGGTGTTTTCAACTGACCTCGTGTTGAACTCACTACTGGTCCAAATAAATCAGTAGAATCGGGTGTTATATTCGAACCGTAGGGCAGAAAGTAAAGAAAAGAAGTAATAAGAAGTAAAGAAATATAAAATGAGCAGAAAGTTCAAGTCAGGTCCATCTCATTCACCTCAGCCTATAACTTCCTCGGGGGTCCGTTGATGATGTAATGATATTTTTTAGCTTACCTTCAGATGATCGGAAGGATTCAACTCCAAGAGTAGAATGGAAAGAATTATACATCGTGACATAATCACACTTACAGCCCTACCACCGCTGGCAGACTTTCTTAACTTAAACTAGGCCTTAATAACTACTTTTTACTTCACACTAAATTGCTAAGATTAACAAATCACCCCCCCCCCCAAAAAAAAAAAAATACAAACAGTGACACGTGTGATTTCTCTTCTATATTTGTGTGTGTGTTTTTTTTTTTTAAACACTGACAAATCTTAAATGTATTTATTTCATTCGACGTTGTAGGCAGAGATTTTCTGTATTTCTATCTGAGGTTTTTCCCAGTATTTTTCATATTTCTGTTTGTGTGTTTTGTATCTATTCCCCTGTTGTTGTTTTCTTTCCTTTTTAAGTCCAGTTTTCTTTTAAAATATCTCATATTGTGTTCCATGCAAATTCAAAAAGGATATCAAGTAATGAACACACACACACACACACACACACACATCACCGTATTTTCTTTGGATTGAATGTTCTGCAATGGAACAGATGATAAGGAGCTATCAAGATATCATTCTGGGATAAACTTTTTTCCGGCCTCATTTCAGTGAGGACAGTAGGGGCCAAAAAAAAAAAAGAGTGAAAAAGTACTTTGTAGCTGGTTAGGTACTGCTTGCTTGATTTTTTTTTTCACAGCCAGACAAAAGGAAAACATAAGACATTTTAAAATGTAAAGTATACTATTTGAATATACTATGATTCTAAACTCATCACATTGTTTACAGCTGTAATTCATCATTATTCATTCTAATTCATCAATTTAATTGTAATTAACTAGTTGTAGTTCATCATTAGTAATTTTATTTCATTGATTTAATTACTGGCATTACATTCAATTGATTTTGCATCAACTAGTCTATTTTCAGAATAACTATAGTATTATCATACTAACATTAAGTTAATTAATGGCATGTCATTCAATTGATTTTACATCAACTAGTCTATTTTCAGAATGACTATGGAATTATAATAATTTAGCAGATCCCATACGATCTGCTAAATACCAGTTATAAAAGGGCAAAGATTCCTATAAAATGTTTATTTTTGATTGTGCCGATAGTGAAGGACTGAAATAGAAAGTGAAATGCACCCGAATGTACCTCATGTTAAAGAGTGAGAACTTTATCTACTGTAGTGTTGAAAACAAGACAGTGTTTGATAGATTCGATTAGGAGAAAGGCATTCAACACCATCTCAAGATTGGACGCAATGAAGCGTGAAAGATAGCACATCGTCTTGTTTCATCGTTAACTTCTCTCCCCACCCTCTCTCTCTCTCTCTCTCTCTCCTCTGTCTATCTCTCCACCCTCCCCCTCACTTTTCTCTATCTATCTATCTATCTCCCCATTTCTCTTTCACTGTGGATCGGAATAACATCTTCGACATCGTTATCACTCTGCCTTGAATTCCATTGCTCTCGAATCACCTTTTTTTTTCTTTTCTTTTTTCTTTTTTTGCTGGTCATTTTCTTGTATCCTGACGTACCTTAATGTCGTTTCATTTCCAAGCATGTTGTTTTCGTTGTTGTTGTTGTTGTTGTTGTTGTTGTTCTTGGTGTAATTTTGTGCTGTTCTTGTTGTTGATGATGATATTGCTGCTGCTACTGCTGTTGTTGCTGTTGTTGTGGGTTGTTTTTTTTTTTTTTACTGCTGTTTCAAATAGTTTACAACCATTTTGTCAAACGGAGATTCCCCTCCTCCGGCCATCAATATTGCAAGTGCCGTTGCACTATAGTTGAAGATGAAGTGTTTTTGGTTTTTAGGGCGTGGCACTTCCTTTGCTCTGAGGAGCAATTATTTTTCAAGTTCAAGTTCAATCATAGTTTATTTCCAATCAAAGAAAATCAAAAAGTCCGCAAAATTTTGCGGACTCCTTTGTCATAAATATTGCCTACTTGCGCTAAGAGACTTCTACTCTTGCTATTCGGGAGACGCATGTGAGAACGTGCTGTATCTTTAATGGGTTGTGTTCATTGATGCTGACGGGATATCTTACAGAGCGCAGTAATGACTTGTGATTATTTTGAGCTTATTGTCATGAAAATTTATGCAATATAAATGTACTTCATCGTTAAGTTTTGTTTCCTTTTTTGCTAGCTTATTGTTCACTTAGCGAGTAAACGAGGAAGACAATACTGTTCCTTTATTTGAAAGGTAAACTCAATTATTACAAAGGAATCAATAGGCAATGAATTTGTTACCATTATCAATGACGGTGCTGCTTGATTTTCCAAAGTTTGAACACTTGAGTTGGATTATTGTGCTACTCGGCGTAAGAGAAATAAGTTTATTCCTCGAGAGGTATAGATATAAAAAAAAAAAATAAAGACAGCTCGATGCTCACCAACCAGTTGCTTCCAGTTACATCTCCTCTTCCTAACAAGTCTTGCGCTGTCTGTCTGTCTCTCTCTCTCTCTCTCTCTCTCTCTCTCTCTCTTTCTCTCTATCGCACACACAAACACACACACTCTCCCTCTCTCTCTCTCTCTAATCATCATTCCTTGGTGCTCGTGACTTCAAGGTTTGTGTTTTGTCATAGCCTGCCTCATTTATTCATCTTTCCAATGTTTGACGCCATTTTCGTCTTACCACTTATAAGAAGTAAACATTTACACTATATTTCTTTTCCGCCATGCTCTTTCTTTAGACTTAACGATGCCATGCCAAATTTTTCACATTTTCGACTAGAGCGAAAGCCGAACCATAGGTTTAAAACAAAAACAAATTTACAATGTTCTCGAGATGAAACGTAGGAGGACAATCATGACGGTCAGATAAAGAATAGAATAATGTAAATTTATTAAGACTTTTATATATTCTAGCCAAGTTGTATCGTCATAATTTTTTAATCAAACTCGAATTCGGTTGTGTCTGAATCTGTATACACCTACACAAATATTGGTATTTCATTGTACAAAACGTCTTTTAATCAGGTTTGCACGCTCCGTTGTAAGTATTAATCCACTAATGACAAAAGGTATTAATCTTAAACAACATTATAATGCAACATTCAGCCATTTACTTTCGAGATAGATATTTCGTTATCCAAATAAATATTTGTAGCTTTAAAGCTATACATAAGAAAATCTTTGGAGGAAGGTACTGTTTTTATTTTCTCCTGACCCTTTATGACGTCACAAAGAGTCTGTCTCTCGTCATCTCTTCAGTAGACGGGTTCTGCTGTATATCCGATTCATGTGCCCTCATCAGCGATCGGCATGCATGCACTCAGTCCCAAAGTTTTGATTTTCAATGAAGTCGTTGTATAGCCAGCAATTAACGCGTTTGTTTGATTCCTTGGTTGTTGTTTATCTTTTTTCTATCGAGATCCCTTAAAACAGAAGATTACATTTTGTTTGTATGTGTGTTTGCATGTCTGTTTTTGCTGATAATAGTGTGTGTCTGCGTGTAACTATTGAGCGTTTCCACCTCAAAATACTGGAGGTCATAATCCTTTCATTTTCATTTTGGGTTATTGTACATTAAAAAAAAAAGCTGAACGTGAAGTGTACAAAAAAAAAATGTACGTCATGTCTTTCTTGAGTGAGGTCAAAGAGAAACACAAACAAATAAAGCGAACCATGACCCCAGAGTTGTCTTAAGATTCTACTTTATGGCACCTGAGAGTACTGAGAGCACGTGTCGAGCATTTATAAACACTGAGGGCGTTTTTTTTTTTTTATTCCATCCTGTAAATCCTTTCAGTGGGTTAAGCTGGGACATTTTTGAAGGACCATCGTAAGATAAAACAAGATGAAATATCTTGTCAAAGGGGCGACTTTAACGGAAGTATGTATACTTCGTGGAGGGGAAGACATCAATTTTGCCTTTCTTACTCCAAAAAAAAAAAAGAAGAAAAAGCTAAAATAAATGAATACGCTCGCGTTAGATACAATTTTGTGTTATGATTTCTCCCTACATTTTCCAGTTTATAACGGTATTCTAGAATGCATTGTGAGGGAGCTAAAAATCTTTTTGCAATTATTCGAAACTTTGCCCGTAGGGCCGCGCATGGGGAGATCTCCCCCCTCCCCCCCCCCCCCCCTAAAAGAGAGAGAGAGAGAGAGAGAGAGAGAGAAAGAAATATATATTAAAAAAGTTCACATATGCATCAACATATTATCACACATTTCTCGAAAGAGAGGGGGAGATAGAGGGAGAGATACATACATACATACATACACACATACATACATTCTTACATACATACATACATTCATACATACATACATACATACTTACATACATACATACATTCATACATACATACATACATACATACATACATACATACATACATAGAGAAACACGAGAGGGAGAGAGAAAATATTATTGAAAAAAAATAAAAATTATGGTAAAACGTTATACGAACCCGGTGACATGACACTCTTGAGACAATTGCTGAAATGGTATTCTCCAAGGACTTAAGGTTAGGGTTGTGGTAGGGTTTTTAGATTTAGTTTGATATGGGGATTAGGATTAGGGTTGGGGTTATGCTTGTGGGTATAGGTTTTATGTTTGGCATAGCGTACAGATATTTCATGGGAACAATATTGTGGCAGGAGCAAATGTCATGGAATGTATTCGATTCAATTCAATTCATTTCATTTCAATTCAATTCAATTCAATTCAATTCAATTCAATTCAATTCAATTCAATCCAATTCAATTCAACTTAATGAAGGAATGTACATGAAATATAATGAAATGAAGTGAATAATAATATTCGGCTTAGATGCACAGTAAATTAGGTAACGAGTGGGGAGTTTTTCGATGCGGAGTTGGGAAGAGAAGACATCAAGTTGGGAAGAGAAATTAATGTACTAGTAAACAAATAAAACATATCGGTCAATCTTCGTAAGTTTGGCTCTCTGTATAACGCTAAAGAAATATGATGGAACCTACTTAAAAGTGAGCTTGTTAAGCGTAAGTCCCAAATTCTGAACAGAGTGTAAGATACAGAATGATTGAGAGCTATGCACGGATGTAGCATAGGACCAAAATAAAGAAAACAAAAATGAAAGGCAAAAATACCCGGGGCAATAACAGAATCTTCTCAGTACATTATAGTGATAAACAGACAACCACATTCTGCAGACGTAAGAACAGTTGATTTGGCAATGTTGACAATAATTATGGTGTATTAATACGATTTGAATGTGGTGTAATGGTGGTACGATTTGAATATGGTGTAATAATATGATTTAAATATTCGAACCCAACCAAAACCTAGAATTTTCCTGAGTTCCGCCCATGGCCCCTCCCCTTCTCCCAGTGGGGGAGGGGGAGGGGGAAACTATGAGTTGATGGGCGTTGGCTCTTGATCTCCCTAAAACACACACACACACACACACGCGCGCACACACACACACACACACACACACACACACACACACACACTCAAGATAAAAACGTTCATCAAACCCCACATACCTTCTTTCTCTTCTCTACGAGTATTAATATCTCATATTGTCTCTCTGTTAACATTTCAGCCGTCACATTTTTTCCAGTCAAATTGTTTATTATCCAAGCTGAATTACACTACATGTTTACTCAAGCATTTAAAGGCATATTTCCATTTCAACGACCAGAAGTCCGTGGAGGGATGACTTTTATTAGGACGTGTGTTATTGCAATCGTCTTTGAAAAAATGTCAGACTTCCAGAGTCTTTGTCGAAAAGCCTGCAGAGAACGTCTGATGTTAATATCTCGTGTTTGATGCTAAAATAAGAAGTCATGGCGTTGTACCAAAAGGTCATACAGCAACTTGCAGTAAATTCAGTGCATGACCTGACAAGTTTGGGATTTAACAAATATTTTGGGTAGTAAAGCATCAAAAATGGCGTACTACTTCAATTGAGGTTGAAAGGGTTCGCATCGTAATTTAGAAGAATACCGATGTTTTAGATGTACAGAAAATGCACTGTGTGACTGTGTGACTGTGTGTGTGTATGTTTATCTGACTGTGTGCCTCTGATTGTATTAGGCTCGTCCGAAATTAGTAACAATTTTGTTGAGAGAAGTATTCCTGTGTGGCCGGAATCCCCTTTGGAGAGAGCCTCAAAGCAAACAAGTCATGGATCGCGAGCGTGATGGATGAATGCGCCCCAAATTGAATTAGAGCAGTGAAAACATGAACGCCTATCATAAGCCGATATTCATGTCGCCTCGTTACCCCCCGCGTCAGCAATGATGGGATGCGACCGAGCGTGGAATTTCATCCAGAGACGAGTTGATGAGGGGACAGCTTTTTTTCTGATGATGATGATGATGATGATGATGATTACGATGACAATATCAGTGAGTACGAGGATGATGATGACACTGACAAAGACAACGATGTCGTTGATGATTACAAGATTCATGATGATGGAGATAGTGACAATGGCATGAGATTAAATGGTTTTGTGATAGTGTTTGGGAAAGTGGTTGTGGATGTAGCAGTGATTATATTTTTCTTCTACAGAGGTAAGCTGAATTATCGCAAATTTAATCGACGTTGCTTGGCAATCAGTCAGTTTGGGAATTAGGGTTGCTGGATTTATGTGACTGGAGATTTTTCGTATAATACAAAGAACGCTGGTTGATACATTTTGCCCGGAATAACATACCTTACCTTATCATTAGTGAATTCGGAAAAAGCCACCTCCGGAGAATTTGTTTTTAGCATAAACCAATATCACATGTGGCTACAAACATGTAACATCATTTTATTCACTTTTTTACTTTTCAACAGAATGAACAACCTAATAATTGGAATTGGATACATATGCATTTGAATAATAAGCAAATAAGCATTGTTTTTTCTAATCATAAAACATAATCAAATGAATTTGTTGTGTTGTTGTTGTTGTTGTTGTTATTGTTGTTCTTGTTGTTCTTGTTCTTGTTGTTCTTGTTGTTCTTGTTGTTCTTGTTGTTCTTGTTGTTGTTGTTGTTGTTGTTGTTGTTGTTGTTGTTGTTGTTGTTGTTGTTGTTGCTCTCTCATTAATATAACACTTCTCGGGGGGGGGGGGGACACGTCGTTGAAACATTAGAACTCTGAAAATCATCACGGATGTGAAAGGGTTTAATGTGTTCTTGTAAAAAGAGCCATATGTAGATAGAGTTTGTGTTTGTGTGTAAAAGTGGGGGGCGTAATGCACGAAAGATGGATACATGGTCATTTAATCTAATCTAAATTATGATTGTTACCAACATCAAGTAAAGTGCTAAATTCCCATATTATATCAGTTTGTTTTAATGTTCTCAACAATATTGTTCATAATACAGTTTGCTTGATGTTACTGTAATCTTTAAAGTGGGCTTAAACATGAAGTAGAAGTTTTTCTTTCATCAGACATAATCTTCAGTTGCCATAGTAACTAAAAGTGTGTCACACGGGCAGCAGACCCCCTACCCCCCCCCCCCCCCACACACACACACACACACTCATTTACACGAACATACACAACTTTAGGCTTAATCAAGGAAAATGAAAAAATATGTTATACATGCTATAATGTATACACAAACGATTCTCCGGGGGTTCCGCACAGATCCCCCTTCACCAAACCCCTCTAACCACCCCTCCCCCTTCAAGCGTTGCGCCGGGAATCCACCAGGATTTGTTAAATGTCGCGGCCGAGAAGTGGGGTTAGCCACACGTCTGGCCAACAAACGGCATTGCGATGAATTCAAGCTACTTCGAACATAACAAGACGGATTGCAATGACTTGCTTTTTAACAGCAAGGACCTTTTTTCTCTGATAATTAAATCACTTTTTTGTACTTGCCCTTCGTTCCAGGAGCAGCAAACTAAGACCCAGCTTACTAATCTATCAGGACAAGAATGTCGAGCTCTATTAGGAAACGTCCGGCTGGAAATCTTTATTATCCTCTGTAGAATTAGCTGCACATTCATCACGACGCCCACTGACTGTTAATAGAATTTGCTCGTTACGAACAGAGAACGGTTTGATTGCATTGCCTTTACGAAACCCACCATAGCTTGTAATCATTCCTGACGTTCAGCATGTTCTCTCTTGCTTTCTGTCAGTACTCCATCTTTGTTGCTGGAGAAAATGAGATAATCGCCAGTAAGTTGGAGATTAATTCTCCACGGTCGTTGACTAGTTTTACCCTACGAATACCTGCCAATGACAAGGTATCTGAGACTTAATTCGTACGCTTTACGATTTCGCATCCCTTTACACATCCAGTTCGGTCTCTATATGTTGATTCACATAAAAATAGTACATCATATTATTTTGGTCGAATCTAATTTTCCTGCAAGCTCTAAACCTACCCATGTATTCCCCTTGCTGTGGTGTATGTCATGCTACTGCAGATTCTGTTGACTTTGCATTGATATGTCAAACGCAAATTTGTATAGTATCATGGTTCAGGTTCAATGACATTTATTTCCAGCAAATAAGAATACATAATACCGACAAGTTATGAAGTTTAAAGAATAGGCAACGAAAGTAGGACCCACTTAACTCAGGAGTATATGAAAATGGACTATTCATTCAAAGCGCGTCGGCCTTTAAAAGAATCCACCGAGAATAAGATCATGAGAGAGAGAAACAGGGGGCATGTTCGTACTCTTTTGCGCTTTCGAAGTTGCGCCCCTTTTTTCTCACGGGGAACACATGTCGTGACTCGTCGTCCAGTCGGCAAGAGTTATCGCCCCGCTCACTCTCCATCCATCGTGGAGATGGAGAAGAATGAGGGATGGCATCTCTCCCGTCTCCGCTTTCTCCTGCCGGCTCTGATGCAACCTTGTACCTCGTTAAGCCTAAATCTCCGCCTAATAAACTCATTCATTTCCATGAATTCCAAAGCAGTTATGTACCCAAAGCCCACTCTTTCTCTCCATCTCTCTGCCCGATCTTTATTTTCCTGTTTTTGTCCCTTCTCTCTGTCTTTTCTTCAATTTTTTTCTCCCTGGGTTACATTTTTTTTTCAAAGAGAAAGTCCTATTTTCGGATTCTTGCTCTTTTTCTTGATCTCCCCTGTGTATTTCCTGTTTCTTTTGTTGTTACCATATTTCTTTATATCATTATTCGCTTTCCCGCAGTCTCCTTGGCCATGTTGGCGTATAAAATCGACTAACACAGGTTACAGTTCGTTATATCGAAAGTTCGTTATTCCTAAGGTTCATTATTCCGAGAATAACATAAGAATCGATATCCCGTAGGTTCGTTTATCCGAAAATGGCGTAAGAT